>VWSI01000001.1:0-682403 GCA_008802775.1 Taphrina betulina
CCCCCCCCCCCCCCCCCCCCCCCCCCCCCCCCCCCCCCCCCCCCCCCCCCCCCCCCCCCCCCCCCCCCCCCCCCCACACCCCCCCCCCCCCCCCCCCCCCCCCCCCCCCCCCACCCCCCCTCCCCATCTGATACTGTCGTTCTACGCGATACAGTTACATGACGGATGAGGACGAACTTTTGCCGACGGCCTCGAGGTCGATCTTTCTCCTTACCGTCCCTCCAAAGTCGCACAAGAGCGACCAGCACAAGTACGTCCAGCTTCAGAAGATTGTGCATCAGACGGATACCGGGTCAGGGCTCCGAATAAGGCCGATCTACAATCTCGAGTACCACAGGCTCTTTGCGACACGAGTCGTAGAGCTCGAGAACGATGATGCCAAGGTCGCCGAGTTTCATCCGTCAAAGCAGCATCATGAGTCACCCGAGGCCAGGGTTCTTCCTGAGGATGGCAGGACACGGCGACCGCGTGCCTACTCCATCGACCACAAACGGGGCGCTCACGGCGGCAAGATTCATTGTCAGTCCACCGCGAACGGGATATGTGACATGACCGTGATCGGTTCTGTCAGTGATGGCGTCTTTCTCTTCCAGTGCGCGGACGGCGAGGCAATCACTTGGCGGAAGGACAAAGACGCAGTCGGCTCCGTCTGGGTGCTCGACCGAGCCGCCACGGGTCCACAATTATCTGATGAGACGGGGGCGAGGTTGCCTACTGACTTGTTGAACAAGAGGCTCTCGCACACCGAGCAGACGTTGAGGACATCATGGGAATTCCAACAGCCTACGCCACCTGTCACCAAAGGACTGTCACGTTCGCGATCAGGATTGACCCTGGCATCTCAGTACACGACACACTTTGAGAATGAGTCTCAGCTCTCGGGAATGACAGACTCTCCACGGGTTGACGACCGCGATTGGCACGCACAGGCATCCGAGAGTCAGGCGGTGGAAGACACCATTCTCAGCTCACTACCGATGCCTCACCTGCGAGTCCGACACTCGGACGCCGGACAACCACGGTATTCGATGCACCAAATCAGCCAACAAAATACACGATTGTACCGCTTACTGCTTACCGCCATGTGGCTGATCTGGAGCTCGTCCGAAATCATTCAAGTCCCGGACACCGAGACGCACGATGAAGCTGGCACCGCATTGGCTGATAGACATTCCAAGGCCGGACTGAGCAGGAGCCTCGAGAAACCAGATGCCAGATCAGACTCGATTGCCAGTCAGTCAGGCCTGCCACGGCAGCAGCAGCAGCAACAACAACAACAGCAGGGTCTCAAGCGCGGGAAAGGCTCCGGCGGGTTAATGCGGCGCATCGCTCGAATATGTGGTGGTGGTGGCGGTGTTGCAAAATGAATACCATGTGGCTGAGCACAAAACTTTCTATACGACCACACGAGAGATACCCATGGGATTTCGACCTGGCGTGCAATGGAATCATTCCTCTATGAGCAATCCCCTACGAACTAGATTCTTTTCGGGCATCAAGAAAGGGAACCAGTTCCGAGCTTCTCTTGTAGTGCCGTTCAAGCTATTGCGATGGATGCTTTAAGGATGCTTAAAGACTGACCGCCGCCAAAAGCGCAACCGTCATGGAAGCGACTGTTATCGCTGCGAGTCCATATTGGTTTCCCTGTACGTTCAACTGTCCAGCGGAGGATTGTGTAGCAGCAGTCGATGTTCCGGTGGACGAAGAGGATGTTCTCGCTGCAGAAGTGGCAGCCCTAGTGGCTGATCCGGTATTTGTAGCAAGCAGAGCCTTCAGCGAGGCCGAATTGACAGTACCAGAGCTGGACGCACTCGTGATGGTCTTTTGAGCAACGACATTGCTGCTGACATCGAGGATCGTATACGTAGCTTGCGTTAAGGGTACAGAGGCAGCTAGCACACCAGCGCTCTGAGTGACACCGGACTTTATCAGACTATCAATCTCTGGTAGAGACGGAACTGTGATTGAACCATTCAAGTATCGGTAATTTGACGCTGGCGGACACGTCACAGCCGCAGCCTGACTAGCCGGTATGGACGTAGGTAGAGAGGAGACTTTGGCATACTGACTTTTGAGTGAATTAAAGTCGGACAACATTTGTGCGGTTCCCGATGAGGAAATTTGCACAAGACCGTACTTGTTGGACTCTTGCGAAAATTCATAAATAAGCCCACCAGAGAATTTTGAAGTCATGTCGGAGGAGAAGACGGCGGCGACCTCGCCGAAAGACCTCGGCGTGACCTCATTACAGCCGTACTCCGAAAAGAACAATGGCAATGTGAAGTTCGAGAATTGCGAAATGAGGACATCATAGCCGGAACTCTGTATAGTCTGCTGTCCACACCACTGGTAACTGTTGATAGCGTAAAAGTCATTGAGACCATCCGAATCAGATCCGCAGGCCATGTACGTAGCCGTCTCGATCCTGTATTTGATGTCATCGGCTGCAGAGTAACCGACCGGAATAGGTCGATTGAGATGTGCTTTGATGTACGCCTTCATATCTCTCGTGATGGCCTTGATGTACGGTGCCGAGGCTGCGGCAGAGATGTCACTGTTAATCAACTCATTACCGCTGAAGAATCCAAGTGTGTTTGGATATGAACCGAAAGCCTCGATTGTCTTGAAAACATGCTCGGCATAAATGCTGTTATATGTGGTCCAGGGTTCGTCCCTGTTCAGATGCTCACCTTCCAGCGGTGAGTTGACGTCCAGAAGCAGATAGATACCGGCCGTATTGTACAAGGACATGCATTCGTCGTGGTTGACCTGATTATCGACAGAATAGACACGGACGGTATTGATGCCCAGAGTTTGGAATAGGTAGACGTCTCTCCGGCAGACCTCGATATCAGAGAGTGGATCAGAGCCTGATGCAACGGCACTTGCTCCACCAGGCTGATAGTCGATTCCTTTCATAAAGAATCGCTGATTCGTGGCCGTGTCATAGAAAATATTGTCTCTGACGGCAATGGGATTCAGTGCTTCTGCCAAGAGGGCACTGAGTGCCAGATAGCAGACGGAGCGGAGCATAACGTTTGTTGTATAGTGTCAAAACGAGTGTGTTGAAAGTAGAAGGAAATCGAGGGCCTGTGACTTCTTGTGTTGCGGTGGTACAGGGATTTCTTAATACCGCGTGGCACTGCCCCGAGAATCTGCAGGAGTGCTATTCATAATCTCAGATCTGAGTCAACCATGCTGCCTCCACCAATGTGAACCCCTCAAGGAGCTGTTTTCACGCAAGTCCTGCCTGTAAAGGGTAAGCAGGGCGTTCTGCTAAGCCTTCCTATGAAAAGTGGAGAATGCTTAGCTCCGAAGATCTTTATACCGCCGCGGTCTCTCATATGTATCCACTCGCCGGATACTCCATGAGCATACCTGAAAGGACAGATCAAGCGTTGCACTATGAGAAAATAGCAATTTACCCTTTGCTGTTGCATTTAGTATTGTGCTTCGCCGATGGCGGCCAGAGCGTCAGGGGCCGCTCAGTAGCCGGGCAACCCTGAATTCTCCACATCGCCGTTCGTGAGCACGGTGTCTGAGCCCGAAATCTCACGCCGTGGCTCATGTCAAAGGTCCTTGCAAGATCTGACAAGCAAGTCTCAAGGCTCCAGAGCCCGTGCCGTGGGAGATGCTCACAGCCCACATTGGGTCCTGCCACGCCACGATGGCACATGAATCAACACATATTGCATCATACCGAATATAGAATTACATCGAGAGGACCATTAAGTTTAGCAGGGCGGTAGACGTCCCGTGATCTGATGCAGGTCCCGCGCATAGATTTCTCACTCACCGCGGCCACGTTGCCTGCTTCGATGTATACACAAAGACGCCGGATGCGCGGGAAAACGCTGCCGGCGCAGGTCATCTGTCCTGCCGTCGTGATATGACTTCATGCTCGATCTGACCTTGCCGTTCAGCAGCAGGCTGGTGCAGCGGCAAGAAAGACTTATAGGCTCAACGGAGATGCCTAATAGACGAACTGCACAGCGCGTGATGTGCGCTGCCGAAGCCATCTTTGACCACCCGTTCTCGTGGAATTCTAGTGCGCGGTGCTAGAAGCCTGTCAACCCGTTCCCTAGCCCAGGTATTCATCTCGCTGGGCCGTTCTGCGGGCAATGGCGAGATCGGGAAAAGGGAGAACGGCAGCTAAGAGCGTGCCCAGGCAAACAAATAAGCATAGCATCTCCCATTCAGGATGAAAGATGGGAGACTTCGGTTGACTGCCTTCTGTGTCTCAGAACAGCAAGACTTCCACGGATATGGAGTCTCTTCACTTGGAGACGGCAAGGCCTTCGTTGAGCACAGCTTCCTCATACGACAGTGTACTGTCGACACAAATGGAGAAATCCTCCATGCTGCCTTGGGGTCCTGTTCGCAGCATATCCCAGTCGTCTGAGGACAATGCTACCCCAGCCCCAGACAACGGCAGATCTCGTCTCAGAGGATCCATCTACACGATCGGTTTCTTCATCCTCTTCATGACCAGTCCTTTCAATTTTGCCGCGGACGACCTCTTTGCTGCATCGATACCGGCTATCAGTCGTGCTTTCCGAATCAGCCACGAACAGGCCCAAGCCCAGGCTTACCGGTGGAACTCTTTTTCGTACGGCTTTGCCAGCTTAGGAGCACCTTGTGCTGCATTTCTTGCGAGCCTCTTTTGGCCAACATGGATATCCGTGGTGGGATCCAGTATGGCAGCCACAGGGGCTGCGTTTGTGCTCGCAGGACTAAGAGAAGCCTCCAATAAGTTTATCCGCGGTGGTCTTGGTCTACGGGCCACGGGTGCTGAGATGCAGATACAGATGCTGTTCCCGATCATCAAGCAATGGACTGACGGTCTGCCCAATTCAGAAGCCGTAGGCCTGATCTATATGGAGCGGGCTGTTGCTCTGGTGAATGGCGTAATATATCCTATCATCGCCGCCAGTCCCCTATTGGCTCTGAGTGGTTCTTGGAAAGTGGTGACGTTTGGGCTCGCAGCCTGTTTCGGACTGAGCTGCCTAAGTGCAAGTGTTCTATGCATGTTAGTGCGCCCCAGAAAGTCGACCATAGTAAAGTCGGAGAAACAGGTATTGAAGTTAAGTGATCGCGTTTCGCTCTTCATCGAGAGGCTTCGTCAGCAGGTATTCGGACTCGTCAAATACATCTGGGCCAGTCCTTCGTCAGTCGTGATACTCCTTGAGCGCAACGTGATGTTAAGCATACAAGACTCTGCTAACAAAGCACTAGCGACCATCATCATCGTCGCCAACTTCAAATCATATCCGGATAAAGTCGAGCAACTCTCACGACTGGCGTTGATCTTGCCTGCATTCTCTATGCTTGGGACCACATTTATATACACATGGCTATCGTCAAGACATGAAAACCTCCGCCTTTTTTCTCAGCAATGGAATTTGTTTCTGATGTCATTCTCAATCCTGTTGACGGCGGGTAATTGGTATCTCACCACGCTGAATCTCGGCGTACCAATTCTGATTTCCATGATTGTTCTATCAGGCGTCCTTCGTGGTTTGAGCAATTGCATCATTGCGTATCCTATCGGTATAGCATACGATGGTCGAGCCACGGGCATCAACCCTAGCAACATCATGCCTCTAGTGTCCAATCTCCTACAGAATACGTTCTTCAGCTTTGGCGCCTGGTTCACACTGTCTGTAGCTGATCAAGCCGGATCAGAGAATCGCTTCTTGGTATATCAGTGCATTCCATTTTATGCTTACCTAGCTCTCGCTGGGGCGTTTGCGATCCATGGTGGAGTTCAGTGGAGGTTGAGACGTAGGCTAAGGTAGCGCCTGATGAGAACTTGCGTTGATCGTCCTGCTCGTATGCCAATTATTGATGATGACGAAAACAATCCTGTGTGGACACATAAGAAAAATAGCGGATGAGCGAGACAGATAAAGTAGCGAGTCAACAATCGATAGGCATGGATATGAAGTCCTATTTGAGATAGCTTATCTTGAGACTTGAATGCATTTGAATGAAAAAATATAGTTATCAATCAATCTGTCATCAAGAACCCTTTTTCCTTTCGGGCATTTAGCAGGAATCCTTGAAGAGGCCGGCCATCATGCTTGCAGGGTACCGGTCTCCGGCCACTTCTGCTTCTTCGGCGACCTTGCGAATCTCGGCCTTTTCCGAGTTTGACAAGGTGATGAATGCAGCCTGAACGTTCTCTTGCAGATACTTGGCCGATTTCGTGCCGGGAATGGGAACGATATCGTGACCTTGGGACAACAACCAGGCGAGAGAGACTTGTCCTGCCGTCACCTGCTTCTTATCTGCGATTTTCTTGATATCGTCGACCAAGACTAGATTCTTGTCAAAGTTTTCCTCGGAGAATCGGGGCGTATTCAGTCGCCAATCGTCCTCAGCAAAGTCCGCACGAGATCGATACTGGCCAGTCAACATGCCACGCCCTAGTGGGGAGTAACAGACGATTGTGATGCCCAACTCGCGACAGGTATTGAGGACGTCAATGTCCGGTCGCTCAATGTCGAGTGTGAAGGGACTATACTCGATCTGATACGCGGAGATGGGATGCACCTTATGTGCCCTGCGGATCGTCTTTGCGCTGGCTTCAGATAACCCGAGGTACTTGACTTTTCCTTCCTTGACGAGTTCGGCCATCGCAGCGACAGTCTCCTCGATCGGCGTCTTGGGGTCGACTCTGTGCTGGTAATACAAGTCGATGCAGTCGACGCCCAAGCGCTCGAGTGACCCGGCACAGGCTTCCTTCACATACGCTGCATCGCCACGCGTCCCAAAGTCTGCAGCGATGCCGAACTTTGTAGCGAGGAAGATTTCATCACGGCGTCCGGATTCCTTGAACCATCTACCTATCAATTTCTCATTCGTATGTGGCCCATAAATGTCACTCGTGTCCCAAACTACACAACATTGAGCAAACGTAAGATAAACCTAACAAGTAGACTTACAGGTACAGCCCAAGTCAGCTGCTTGGGTGAGCACTTTCAGGGACTCGTCATCTTGTCCGCCGCTATAGAATGCCGACATTCCCATAGCGCCGAACCCGATCGCGGAGATCTCGGCATCAGAGTTTCCCAATTTTCGTGTTGGGAATGTTGTTGAAGTCGTAGCTGGCATCGTGTCGTCTCTCAAAGCTTTGGGAAATTGCAACACAAATGACAAAACTTGTTGTCGAGGTCGTGGTATATAGACATGACGTCTTTGACATTAATTACTAAGAGTCTTCACGTGGAGCTTCGCCTATGATCTCATACTAGTAGATACACTCAAAATACTCTATTCAAAACCAAAATATGCGTAGCCATACACAGAATCAGGATTGCTCCTTTGGTTTGATGATAAGTTCAACCATCATTGTCTTTCCATGATCAGTGTATTTCCGACGGATCAAAAGCAACGCATCTCCTGGCATACAGCCGGGTGTCCGGCTGGGAATCAGGGGAAGATCGGCCGACTGACGGCAGCCTCTGCAGCAGCCTCACGCGGGATTTAACGCCACTTGATGCACAACAAAATGCCTGGCTAATGACTGTTTTCCTCCCTGACTTTACTCCTCGACGTCTGCCTGTGATTCCTGTATTCATCTATAGTCATGCGTCTTGGTTTGGGGTTTGCCTGAGAGAGTTTGCTACTGCTGGGGCTCAAGGATCGAACTGTGGCAACGTTGGCGAGTCCATCACTTTCTTTCCTTGAATGAACAATCCTCGAACTGTGAACTGTGTCAATTTCCAGTCTGCAATGATCGACCGTACGTCTGAGCTTTGACATTTCTGCAGCCAATCGGTTCTGTGTTGATCTCAGACTCGCAATCTCGCAAGCATTCTGGGTCGTCGACACCTTGGTGATGTATACTTCAGCTTTGAGAGATCCGATGGATTCTGCTGCAGAAGTGTAGTTGAGCGTCATCTCCCGATATTCTGCTTTCAGCTTATCATAGCGCTTTTGCAAAAGGTGGAGACGAATCTCCAAGCCTGACGAATGTTCAGAAGTGACCGATCTACTGACATTTGTACAATCCGCGGAAGCATCGATAACTTCCAGTTTTAAGAGACTCGTTGCAGGAGACGATGCAGCATCACGCGATCGTTTACTAGGCGAACAACGGGACTCGCTTCGTGCCGCCTCGTAAATCTCCATGTCGTCCGTCATGGTCGCCACATTGACCTGTCGTAAATGACCGATCTTAACGCCTCCGGTATTCATCTTCGAATGTGCCTCTGTCTCATTCCCTAAAGACTGAGCGCAATTCTCCACCGGCAAAACATTGGAATCTTTTTTGCTCACTACCACGCTTACAGGACTTGCCGTTCTAGCCAAGCGCGCGGAATGGTTCGACTCATCTGACCAGTCAACAGGATCCACGACAGAGTCCACATCCATTGCCAGAATCGGTTTGTCTTTCGTGAATGCTTCGAGCGTCTGAATGTGATCCTCGTAAGCCACATCATGTCGAGTCTGATCGGAGGAAGAGTCCGGAGGGAGACGCGGTGGCCAATTGATGATACTTGTCTTGGGCATTGGCGGCCGTTTCCGGGACCTAGACGTAGGCTGCGGGTACTCTGGGACCATGTATCGCGTCGCTCCATGATGCTCCTTGTCTCTCACCGGTCCACAGTTGAGAAAAGTGCCAAGATGCATTTACGGCTCATACTTGATCAACCCTGTATGCTACATATGTCATGTACGACCTGAAGCGTTTGTGTTGACATCTGGTGTGCCAAAGAAAGGTCTGATTCACATCTGAAACCAAGATCCTTGTCCCAGATCCGATCCGTATCATCCCCGTCCGGGCAAGTTCACGAACGATGAGGCACTGCTTGGGGAGTGATGACCCGTGGAACCATTTCCCGGTTCTTGCGGCAAGCAGACCTTCGGAATTGTCATCTCCGAAGTCCTCGCTATCCGGACAAAGGCACGTGTTGGATCGAGAGCTAGATTCTCTCAGAAGGAAGAACACCTGGATACTTTACACATTTCTTATAAATCAACTGTCAGATGCAGTGCAAATTAGCGCAATCTTGAAAGCTATAGAAATGTGCAAATTAGATAGGCGCTGTATTCATATTGGCGGATAGAAGAGGAGTGGGGGCGACCTGATACCGGCCTTCCACCCCCTCTTTGGAATGCAGTGGTCTCCTTCTGCCAGCCGTTGTATCCACAAGGAAGACTGCGTGGAGGAGACCCCCTGAGAGCGGCGATCTGACACTTCCCGCCTTTTGGCTTACATCACCGCTCGGCTGAATTGAAGCCACAGAATGGAACCGAGCATATGCCACTCCTTGCTTGGACCTTCTTATTAGAGTTCGCTCTCTGTCAGGAGAGCACGGAGAGAGGGCGACAGAACTCATTTCAACAAGAAGATGGCTTGTCCAGGCTGCCAGATTCAGGATATAAGGTGCAAGCCCTCCCGATCTGAGACATTCGCCCCACTGCAACAGCTTCTGCTTTCGACAAGACTGGATCTTGAGAGCTTAGCACGCATACAGCTTCATCATGAGAACAACGTTCGTTACCCTTGTCTCGCTAACGCTGCATCTGCGTGGCGTTGAGTCCTTCTGGAGGATGATCTGCGATGGTCCGATCGTCACTGCGCGGATGGACCCTATCGTCTCTCCGGATGAGATCGCCTCGCACACGCATTCCATCACTGGTGCCTCTGGTATTGGTTACAATGCTTCTTACGAGGACCTGAGAAACTCTCAGTGCACTACCTGCCAGGTAACACAAGATCACTCTGCCTATTGGGTACCTCAGTTGTACTACGAGCACCAAAACGGGACCTACGAATCTGTCGGCCTCGTCACTGGTATCACGACTTATTATCTTCAACGCGGTACGCCAGGTCCGGCGGGAAAGATCCTGGCCATTCCTAACGGACTTCGCATGATCGCTGGCGATCCCTTCCGAAGATCTTACAACGAATCAGATGTTGCTCAGCGAGCGATCGGCTTTTCGTGTCTTGGAGGCAATGGATATAATAGAGAGTTGTCTACCATCACCAACTGCCCCAATGGTCTTCGTCAAGAGATCTTCTTTCCAAATTGTTGGGATGGCGTCAATTTGGACTCTGCCAACCATCAATCCCACATGGCCTACTCTGGTGACGATGGAAACTATGGCTGCCCTGATAGTCACCCAGTCAAATTGGTATCACTGTTCTATGAGGTGATGTGGGGTATTGACTATTGGTCAGGCTCATGGTGGAATGGCACAACACCCCCATTCGTCTTTGCCCAGGGAGATCCAACCGGTCTTGGGAGCCACGGTGACTTTATGAGCGGATGGGATGCTGATTTCCTGCAAACAGCTGTAGACACATGCAATAACAATAGCGGACGGATTGAGGATTGCGCTGTATTCGACATTAATTACGATGCCGCCGGTAGTTGTGCATGGGAAGGTACTTTGATGACCACGGAGGACGTTAACGGGGCTCACGGAGGATTGGAGGCTCTCCCAGGTTGCAACCCGGTCTACTGGGGGCCTGATGAGGCGCCAGTCCACCCTGCAGTGTGTCCAAACTCCGCGACACCTAATGCACTGGTTGCAGCCGTCGTGAGCAGTGCTTCTTCGTCCTCATCATCAGCGGCCTCGAGCAGTTCATCGTTAGCAGCAGCCTCTAGCAGCTCATCTCCAGCCAGCTCATCTTCAGCAGAACTCTCGAACACGACGCCAGTCTCGCCAAGTCTGACCGGGTCAGCCTCTTCGCCTTCAGGCTCCATGGAATTTTCATCCGCTTCGACGCGATCGGCAAGTGTTTCTCAGGCAAGCTCTGCGTCGAGTGCCGATGTGAGATCAGTAAGCTCTTTCGCAACATCCGCCTCAGCTAGCGGTATTTTACCTAGTGGTGCAGCACGTCTTGCGGCTGTAGATCGGTCGTCGAGCATGTCAAGTTCTGCTTCAAGAAGCAGATTCGGTCATTACCACAACACCACGCGGTCTTCATCTGCCACCGCAGACGGTACTGGAGCACAATTACTCGCTCAAGTCGTACCTACAAATGTTGCTGCTGTGGCCGCTGCCGAGACTGACTCAACCTCGGTCACTTCGGATGTCGTGGCTCCTACGACCACCACATCATCCGAGATTGGGGTTCAGTCTGCTGTCTCTGGCAAAGCGCAAGTGGCTGCTGTTCCTGCTGCTGCTGCCGCCGCTGTTGCTGCTGTTGCCAGTGGTCAGGCGAGTCCTGGCGTTTCTGACTCAACTGATTCCCCGTCCTCGACATCAACAGATGCACCTCAAGTCGTGATGACTTCGACTTTGGCAAGTCCAAAGTCAGCTCAGACAGACGGAGCTGGTAATGTGATATACGTCACGATCGAGGACATCGAGTATGTGACGGTTACCACGACCATTTACGCATCCGCCTCGCCATACGTGCAACTCTACGTGCTGCCAAAGAGTGTAGCGCAGTCCTACGCCGCTCAACAGGCCTCTGCTTCTGGCTCTGCTTCTGCATCTGCAGACGTTGCAGCCGCCGCTGCCGGAGCAGCCGACGCATCATCAGTCCTTACTCGATACCATACCGTGACTCAAGCCTCTCCAGTCTTCGCCTCGATGGCGGTCGAGAGTGGGTTCCCAGCCATGGGAGTCTATTCTAACACTACTGGCGCGTTGAACGCTACCCTTGGCATCAACGGGACTTATCCGGTCGGAGTAAACGGCACCACGAATGGAACCGCGGTGAATCTGAAGTAGGAACCTTTTTCGTTTATATCTTGAATCGTCGTGAGTCCTGGAGACTTTGAGCACGACAGTATATATTCATACATATATATAAATATTATATAGGTCCATCGAAGAATAGAGAGCATATACAAGCGATTCATGGCATTCATTCGTCACAGAAAAAATAGGGTTTGTCTTTTTTTTTTTTGGCAGTACTGTAAATCTTTACATCTGTTGTTTGCTATTGCATTACGTTCTTCTTGTTCAGCATCATATTCTACATGTCATAACATACCATTCGCATCGTTAAAAAAAGTGTTTTTGACATGACACTAAAAAGTAAATAATAATATGCGCTTCTGTAAATCCCTCTCGTTCAGTTCATTATGATCCCTTCCCACGACGACAACATCTCATTTTGTGTTGTTTACACATGCCAAAGAGCCCCGAGCTCCGAGGAGCAGCTCTTGAATTGTCATCGAGAGAAGGAATAAAGAAAACCCAGTTTCGTGCGTGACGATACGTTGGTTGAGATTAGACGGTGGAGTGCGTCCACTGAAGCAGTCCGCCAGTCGTTTTGGTGAATGAGCTGTTTCATCTCCCAAGATATATATATATATATGTATATATATAGATCATATTCGTTTTCAGGATAGGCGCCTCGATGCGGTAAAGATGTGACGGGTCCTTTCTTCGCTCATAGAGAGAGACGTGTCCTGCCACGCCGTCCATAAGCTGGCGGCGGCTGCGTCTCTCATGCGGAGGCGGTAATTGTCGGTCCTACTCCTATAAGGAGACGTCGCGCGATGCGCTTGGGCGGCCTTTGCGGTGCCGCAACGGCCGCGGGCGGGCAAGCGCATCTGCATCTGCGCGCGCTGTCGCTGCGATACCGAGATGGCAGAGTTCCACATGGCCTGACTATTCGCCTGTCTCATCCTCATGTGATAGTCCTGCTGGGGGTTCGGTTCTACCGTCCTCGACGGCTGGAGAAAGGGCGATAGGATCGAGGACGGGTCGCTCGACAAGCGATCATACCCGGGATTATTCGGCGGGCTCGCGAGATGAAGTCCTAGAAGCGCAGTCTGCGGCCGATACCTGTTGTCCTCGCTGAGCGGAGAGCGCACTTCGGAACTGCTTTCCGTGGTCTGCGACAAGACGGACTGACGTCGTGTGGGATTCATGCTTGGGGCCTCGAAAAAGATGTAAGGAAAAAGTGGAGGAATTCCGGCAAAGTTGCTATTGTCTCGCAAGCAATTTGTCGAGATCTGCGATAGACGGTGAAGAGAAATCGCGCAGAGAGGAGGGGAGAGAGAGAGGGGGATATCGAAGGAGTTCAGGCTAGGGGCCCCGAGACGGGCGTGCTAATTCGTACAGCGAGACCTGAAGGGTTGGACCCAATTGACAGCTTCGAGGAATTTGAGGGCGGCTTAAGACTGTGGCACAGTTCCTACGAGCAGTGTTGGCGCCACGGTGGCACGGCAGTAGGTTGCGCCTGCGCTCGCCGTACGATTGATTGGTCCGTGCGAGGAATTGTATGCGTATCCCGAGCCACTCGCACCTCTTGCCGTTCCATGGCGCTTCTGCATGTAGCAATCACTTCAAGTGGTTCCCGGCCCGCAGGTCCGCCGGACGGCGGATGAGCAGGAGCGCAGGAACGCGGCACCTGAGCCCGTCTCACATGTACACCTGCAGTTCGGTGTGAGCACGCCAAGAGTGCTCGCAAACACGTCTTCGTCTTCCCGTGCGTAAGGGAGTCACGGCCCATACGTACCCTTGGTCAGACTAAGCGGCAGAAGTAGTTCTGGAAGAGGGTCGACGTGACATGCCAGGCGAGTACGTGCGACGCGGAGGAGGAGCGAAATCGCGCGCAAGCTGTGAGCTTGCTTGGCGTCTGCACTCCAAGCCACATACACACCTTTCCTATGTGGCCCGATCTGGCCAATTGGAGAGGACGCCCAGGAGCCGTGGAGACCCTTCGCGGGGCCTCCCTCCCTCCCTTGTCGAAAAGGGGCTCTCGTGGACCAGGGCCTCGAACCGCCCGGAGGCTGTCCGCATCTCACAACAGTAAACAAGGGCAACTCCGCACGCGCTGGACACACAGACCCAAGCGGTGGCATGCATATAGATGTTTAGAGGCGGAGCCAGACGATCCGAGACCCGATCGGACCCGCCGGCAGGGGAGATGTAGCTCAATTTCTCGCATACCCTTAATTTCACTGGAATCGTCTCTCTCATGCAGCAGCCCCCTTATCATGGGCATTTTGACTCAGTCTCGGCCTATTTCCCATGTCGGGTTCCCGGCGTCTCGCCCGCCCACCCGGTCCAACTGGTGAAACCCCAGGCACGGAACATCACGGGGGGCCGCCACGCCTGCCAGGCAGAGCACAAAGACCTCACAACCCCTGGACTACCCGACGAGCTACAAAGGATCGGCGTCAGAAGCGGAATATATCCACCCTTCGACCGGGAGCCGTAGCTATAAGCTTGTCGAGTCGTGAACCGATGATCCGAGGCTCGCATTTGGTCGTACTCCTCACGAGATAGCATCTCGCACGGGTAGAGGAGCCGCATCGCCAATGTCGGCAAACTTCTCAGATTTGAAATGCTTTCGGATTCGGTCTATTGCCTGACTCCCAAGCAAACTCTTCTCTGTCCACTGTCTTGGGGGTCCTGCGCTCGCACCATGAGTTTTGCCTGATTGAATTGAATTGAGGTCTGTTTCGCGCGTGCTTACAGTCGAGCGATGAAGAAACGCACGACAGTGAAGGAGGATTTCCTGGGAGAGTACGATTCACTACATACGCTGGATCTTGACAAGTATACAAGGCTAGCGGCACACATATGCGGGAAACCAATGTCCCTCGTGAATGTTCTCGATTCGATAGACCAGGCAAGCATCTGCTGACCTTCCTCCTCTGCTGTGCGACTAACGACAACAGTATGTCATCTCCGAATTTGGTCTGCCACAACTATCGAACGTCAAGATCAATCGCTGGGACTCCTTTTGCGATAGGACGGCTGAGATGAATTCCGGCGAATTTCTGACGGTCCCGGATGCCATTATAGATTGTGTAAGCAAAAGTCTCCCGGTCGTCACGGAAGAGCCATCTATACGGTGGTATGTCGGCACGCCATTGGTGTCGGAGGCGGGCCGCACCATCGGAGTCTTGTGCGTGCTCGACACCGTTGCTGCGCCGGAGCCCAGTACATCTCAGAAAGCCGCGCTTCTGGATCTGGCGCAATGTATCGTAACGGAACTGCAGCTGCGCGTCGACAGCAATGTCGCTCTCAAAGCGAAACGCAGCTTCCTGACGTCCATCAACAATGAGATCCGGAATCCTTTGCATGGTATTAGCATGTCTGCCGACCTTCTACTAGCTCAACACTCTACCGAAAAGATGTCGGACGAGGTTTCGACGACGCTCGAAGCAATGCGTTCGAGCATCGAGTCGCTGAGTCATATCATGGATGTTATCCTTACCTTCAATCAATACAGCATGTTGGGTGAGCATGACCAACTTTCCAGCACATCAGATCGAGTTCCCGTCGACCTGGTGCGTGAGCTTGAAGACACAATCAAGACATCCTGGATAAACTCACCCAAGCTCGAGTCAAGCCTGGAGATTCGCTTGGAAATCGACGAGCTCCTGCTAGGAAAGGCTTTCATGGTACGGCCTGGCGAGTTCGCCCGACTAATACTGAATCTCTTTGAGAACGCTCTCAAGTATACGAGACATGGGTCGGTCACCATCACCTTGAGTATGACCGGCTGTACCGTCGCAGGCCACGGGGAGCTTCATCGACGTCTCATCCTGTCCGTAACCGACACTGGCTGCGGCATAGCGGAAGAGGCTCTCAGGGATGTCTTCCGTCCTTTCATGCAGCTAAACACCGCTGATCCGGGCATCGGACTCGGCCTGTCGATCGTAAAGCAAATAGTCAAGACGAATCATGGTCAACTCCATGTGGAGTCTGGACTGGGTCGTGGGTCGACTTTCAGGGCAGACATGTGTCTCGAATTGGCAACGAAAGACGTCGCGATCAATGTCGATCCCATTAACCTGCAATTACTAAAAGGCATCAAGTATCATATGGCGGGCGACACGCGTCAACTTGAAGCAGGGGAAAGGTATCTCCGGGTGTTTGGGATGCACTCCGTCCCCGATGAGTCGTCGGTCGACATCACTGTGTCCTGTGTCGATCCCAAAAAGATCGGCGCGCGAAAACTGCCGCCCTTCGTGGAGTTAACGCGTCATCTCGCGCCGAGTCCGAGTTTGCCGACGTCGCCGGCTTCTTTGCAACTGCATGGACCTATAGGACCCTTGAGGCTGTACAAGGCAATTGCTGAACTTCTCGCCCTCGTGGAGAGGAGGTCGAGCATAGATGACATTCCAAACCTTGTGATCGACCCAAGTCCAGTCGAAGGTGGTCTTCCTGTGGTCGACGTTGCTTTGCCTCAACAGTCGACGCTCGTGGCACCGGCAAGCAGCCTTGGTGCCCGGCGCGTCAGCACAATGGAGAGGGAAATGTCCGGGATGACAATCACCGAGCAGCCAAGGTGTCTCGTGGTCGACGACAACCTGCTCAACGTCAAGATCCTCTCCGTCTTTCTGAAACGACGAGGCCTGGCTTGCGTCTCTGCCAACGATGGGCTCCAAGCGATCGAGGTGGTCATGAACACCAAGCGCTTCGACTTCATCTTCATGGATATCAACATGCCCTTGATGGACGGCATCACCGCTTCGAAACAAATCTTAGAGTACCAGCTCGAGAACGACATCAGGGCGACACCCATCATCGGAGTCTCCGGGTGCTCCGAGTCCGAGGCTAACTATGCCATATCCTGTGGTCTCCAATACTTCTTCAAGAAGCCCGTCAACCTGCACTCCCTCGCAAACTACCTCAACGATTACAGCACCATCGAGATGAATCGTTGATCTGCTGATCACACGAAATTCTCTCGCGAGACTTTCCTTGACGACTCGACTCGACTCGGCTGGTCAATCTCACCTTTTCATTTTTACGGCTCGACACGAGTCTAGGGATCAATTTTCTCTTTGGAACTACCAAAGTCAGATCATGAGAGTAGATGGACAGGTATAATCGAGTCGGGCAGAGAAGGAAATCCTGAAGATCCACACAAGAACAAGTAAAAAGTCATACCTGTTTCCTGAATGACGCATTTGATGAAATTCAAAATCCATAATACTAGCCATCCTTCCTATAAATATATATTTAAATAATGCACACTTGGTGGAGCTAGTCTCATTCTTTATAGGTTCCAATAATGCAAGACGGGGCGTACTTGGCGATCGTGTCCCGCTCGTGCAACATGTTGAATTGCTCTGAACATTCTCTTCCGGCATATAACAACAGAGCTTTTTCGCCGCCCGGATGATCTTCCAGGAAATCGGTGACGTCAATGACTTCACCGTTGACGGCGACCCAGATGTCTTCTTTCTTGTTGTGTGCCTCTACGTCAGTCAGAGTGTACTCCTTCTTCGGTACCTGCACTTTCTCCGGGGTCGCTGGTTCGGAAGTACTCGTCTCAGGATCAGCAGATTGATCTTTCATGAGCGGCGCGGTCGACAATTGTCCTGATGGTTGAGCCGAAGCATCGGCTCCATCGGCGAACGAAATGGTGACAGCCTTCGAATTCGGATCGATCCGTAAATTGATGTGATTTGAGATTTGGCCCAATCGTTCTGAAGCACCCGATCCACTAGAGAGGGCCTGTAACAGGTACGACGAGGCCGATGCGCCGGCTACCCTGCCAAAGACGACGCAACCAGCAAGTGATGATCCGCCTAATCGATTTGCTCCGTGAACACCACCAGCGACCTCTCCGCACGCGAAGAGGCCTTCGATCGGATTTCCTGCTTCATTCATGACTTGAGAGGAATCGTTGATTTCGATACCGCCCATGGTGTAGTGCAGGACCGGCTCCATCATGGCGACATGCCACAAATCGTCGTCCATACTATATGGCGCGTTGTGGAAGAACTTCTTGTTCCAGGGATCTTTCTTCTCACCAGCAGCGATCGCACTATATTCTGCAAAAGTCTTTGCCAAGTGGTCTGGAGAACACCCTATCTCTTCGGCGATCGCTGCACCGGAAGACAGCTTCTTCATCAGCCGGCGGCCGGTGTAGTGTTTGCAGTGCCACTCGATCGCCTTGGTGGATTTGCCATTCAAGATCAGGCGAATTGGTCCCTTAGACTTGTTCATCATCCCGGTGACATAGTCCCGATGGCCCAGCTCGTCGCAGAACCGATCGCCGTTGCCGTCCAGCAAGATGCCTCCCGAGCCCCGAAGAGCCTCAGCAGCGAGGAACTTGACTTTTGCGCCAGGCTCAGAAGGATCGACGAGACCGGTCGGATGGACCTGAACCTTCTCCATGTCGATCGCCTTGCCGCCTATCGCCATGACCATCTTGTGTCCATCTCCTGTACAGTGGGCACCGTTGGTAGTGGCGAGGTCAATGATCTCCGGTCTCCACTTCTTGAGAAGCGAGTCCTCACCAAAGTCAGCAGCGTACCCGCCGGTAGCTAAGACCACTGGTCCATAGTCCTTGAACTTCTGCTTGTTGAATTCGTACTCGACTCCGACCACCTTCTCACCCTCCTTGAGCAGTGAAGTGACTCTGGCCTTCTTGATGATCTTGACTCTGTCAGGCATGGACTTGGCGAGGTCTTCCATCTTCTCCATCAAAGCATAGGTGATCTCCATGCCCGGAAACTTCTCCGTGTTCGATCTGTGTGTACGGACTTCCGAGTGACCTCCAAGACGAGCGACCTGGTCCAGCGAGAGACCAAATCTGTCCTGTAACCACTCCACTCCGGAGGCACTCTGGTAGGTCAAGACCTTGATGAGATCTGGTCTCGCGAGATCCCTGGCTGACTTCAAGGTGTCTTGATAGAACAACTCGGCAGAGTCATTGATCTTGAGGGTTGACTGTGTCTTGGTCAAGGCACCGTTGATGCCTGAGGTGGCCTTGGTAGAATTGCCTCCGAAGAACCCATTCTTGTCAAGAATCAGGAGGCTGCCTCCAGCCTCTAGGACGCTATGTCCAGCACTAAGACCAGCGAGCGCGCCTCCAACGACGATTACATGAGGCGCCATGATTGTCACCAAGCAGGATTCTGTGCGAAGACTTGGAAGCGTTCACACTACAGAAAGTATGAAGAGGGTTTGCGGGCGAAAGCTCAGAGCTGCTCTCCTGTGCGGGGTCAAGGTCAGCATGTGGGAACTACCCCGCCCGCATAATCTTGGCTGATCTCCTGCGAGCCCCTGCTCCAACGTGGAAATAGTGTATAGCACAGCTCAGTTGTACACAGACGCTGAGTATGATTCAACGCTATATCTAACGCAACGCCGAGCATGATGCGATGCTATTCAATGCAATGCTTTAGGGTGCGTGTATCCAAATTCGTGAGCGGTGGAAAAGCCACCAGCAGGGAGCCAGGAAGTGGGAAGCTTCGCCCCTCAATCTCCGATCCCACACATTAGAGGAGGCACGTGTGGCCATTACTACATGAAACGCCTGCTCAGAGATTCGTAGACCCAGAAGATCAGAGCATTACTGGGAGCCGCTCGAGCGACAGTGATTCCCCATCCCTTGAAGTAGCCACGGACACCGTGGCGTCTCCAGATTTCCTTGACGACCTCGGTGAAATCGGAGCTGCTTGCGTTCGTTTGCATCCTGGACTTGATCGTGTCGAAAGGGAAGAACAGGGTGTTGTACCCTACACCGGCGAGAGCACCGGAGAGCATCAGCTGTCCTTCGGTATTCTCCTTCTTTGTCGTTCCCGAAGGACGAAGGTGACGAAGGGACCCTTCGTAAATAGAAAACCAGCAGCACGAGCCCCCGGACTCCCGCAACAACGTCGAGAACTGTCCTCTCCAGAAGCCCCGAAGTCCTTTTGTTTGATATATCTCCCGCATCATGGAAGTGATACTCTGAGGCTGCGGACGAGTTACGGTCACTGGGACCGCAGCAGTGTGTGCTTTCCTGTGCATAGGCGTGTTCGCCAATGGCCCAGAACTGAGGCCGATCTTGCCGGTCGGTGTAGAAAGAGATGGAGAGTACGCTGTTTGTACTTGTAGTCTGCACTTTATGAGCTCAATTGGCGTGAGGACAAATGAGGTAACGGCTCCGGACAAGGCCCCAGCCGTCATCACGCCCTGTATGTCAAGCTCGCTATCCTTACTCAGACCTCTCCAAAGCCGCACAGCGTCCGAGGCTTTCGAGAAGGATACGAAAAGGATCGCATTTTCGAACATGGCCCCGACCACTGGCATGGACAGACCCCTGTATAGACCTCGATAGCCGTCATTTTGTATTGTCTGCTTGAAACAGTCGAGTGTCGAAGAGTAATGAGCCTTGCCAGAGGATGGCTGCGACTGGAGCCTGACCTTGATGGTGTCGAACGGATACTCGACGAACTTTCCTGCCATGCCGGAGATACTGCCGAAGAGAATTTCCTTTCCGGCGACTTCTGTCACCGACTGCTCAGACATCGCTCAAGTGAGATTGCTGCGAGTACGATTGCTGGCAAGGAAATATTCCGAAGTTGATTTGCAAAGTTGTATAGGATCGACGCCGAGCTAATCAAAAATTCCAGATGTAGATGTTATCGCGGCAAATTTTGGCGAGACGGTCATATGGCAATCGCAGCGAAAAGATAGACTTTGATGCTCTCGCAAACTCGAATATATTCGTATCCTTTGGTACTCGGGCCAGCTACACAGAAGAAAGACGCATTTTGCGAGGCCGGGCGCGTACGACGTGTTTTCGAGGACAGCACAGGCCATCTGAACAATCTTTTCATGATTTCCTAAACAAGAGCTGCACGTGTACAGGAGCAAGAGTCTTTGCCACATCCGCTTCCGTGCTCCCATGCTATGTGAGTCAAGTTCTGTGTAGCTATGGAAGCAAATGTGCTGGCCGTTTACATTGAGCCGCTACTCCATTTCTCCAGCATAGAACTTCAATAGTCGACTTGGACTCGGGCGAATCAACGTTTGACTGGTCCAGCCACCTGCTCGGCATCACACCCGCACGCCCTCGCCGCTCAGCAACGACATCAGCCATTAGGGAAAAGGGTGATCCTTGAGCTAGGCCGTTCTTCTGCATGTACTATTCCTACACAGTGTGCGAGACGCATCAATGGATCAATGCTCTTCCACTTTCTTGCCGACCTTCCTTTCCTGTCCTTTTTGTAATCTCTTCCACCGCGCGCGGGGAGAAGTGCCGCCATGCCTAAGCGCCCATTCACAAAATTTATTCGTCCTGACGAGGCTCAGGGGTATCTGCTGTCTGCCCCGAGACGTCTGACCATATCTCACCGCCTGTTATCACTTTGCGAGTGCCGTCTACACCGGACGCCCCGAGGCTCGTCGATTGTCTGACGGAGTTTCTGAGGAGAGTAGAATCTAAGCGCAGGAATTAGACGCCCGCAGAATTTGCCGCAAAATCCGTCCCCTCCACATAAACCGCTCTCCTCTTCGGAAAGTGCTTCCAGATGTCATTCTCCATCCAGAGGATACAGGCTTCTCTACGCTTCTCCCAGCTGCGATTGAATCGAAGGACCATCATGACCGACGCAATCTCACCCAAACTCAACGACCAGAGTCTCCTCAAGTCCCAGGCCTTCATCAACGGGCAATGGGTCCCCGCGAAGAGCGGCAAGACCTTCTCCGTCACGGACCCGGCGAGTGACCAGGAGATTGGCAAGATGCCAGACATGGATGAACAAGACACGAAGGAGGCAATTGAGTACGCCAAGACTGCTTTCGACTCCTTCAAGAAGACAACCGGAAGGGAGAGGGCTACAATGCTGAACAAGTGGTATATGCTCTGTCAGGAGAACGCAGAGGATCTCGCGAAGATCATCTCTTGGGAGAACGGAAAGGCCCTGGCAGAAGCCAAGGGCGAAGTTGCCTATGGCTCCTCGTTCTTCCAATGGTTCTCCGAGGAGGCTCCCAGGGCGTACGGCGACCTGATTCCAAGTGGTCTGAAAGGCAACAGAGTCATCACGATGAAACAGCCCATCGGTGTTGTTGGTCTCATCACACCCTGGAACTTCCCAGTCGCCATGTTTACACGAAAAGTTGGTGCAGCTGTAGCTGCTGGATGTACCGTCGTCCTGAAACCCGGCGGTGAGACACCTTACTCAGCTCTGGCTATCGCAGAGCTCGGTGTTCGTGCTGGAATTCCCAAGGGAGTGTTCAACGTCATCACCTGTTTGGAAAATACCCCTGCAGTCGGTAAAGAACTTACCACGAATCCAACGATCAAGAAGGTCTCCTTCACGGGATCCACCGGAGTTGGCAAGTTGTTGATGAAACAGTCCGCCGATACGATGAAGAAGTGTTCTTTCGAGCTAGGAGGAAACGCGCCATTCATCGTCTTTGACGATGCCGATTTGGAGACTGCCGTCAATGCAGCTGTCCTGTGCAAGTTCCGAGGAACTGGTCAGACATGTGTCTGTGCCAACAGATTCTACATCCACGAGAAAGTCTACGACGAATTTGTTGAGAAGCTGACAGCCAGGATCAAGGACTTCAAAGTCGGACCTGGTCTTGCCGAAGGAACTACCCATGGTCCATTGATACATAAACGAGCGGTGGACAAGGTAGAATCTCTGCTGAAGGACGCCACGGATAAGGGCGCCAAGATTGCCGTTGGAGGAAAACGATTGCCCGAGATGGGAAGCAATTTCTTTGCCCCGACGTTGGTCACTGACTGCACGCACGACATGAAGTTTTCTCAAGAAGAGATCTTTGGTCCTATCGCAGCATTATACAAATTCTCGAGTGAGGAAGAAGTGTTGAAACTTGCGAATGACACGACAGTCGGTCTCGCCGGCTATTTCTTCTCTGAGAATGCTCGCAGGATCTTCCGGGTTGCAGAGGCACTAGAAGTCGGTATGATTGGAGCCAACACGGGTCTGATTTCCGATTCTGCTCTGCCATTTGGAGGTGTGAAGGAGTCGGGGCTCGGACGAGAAGGTTCAAAGTACGGACTTGACGAGTACATGGAGATTAAGGCACTCACTTTGAACGTACAGTAGTAAAGAGGATACTTTTTGACAAGGATGAGAATTCTCGTGGATTTTGTTTTTTTAAGATTATCAACATTTCATTTTTGTGGGAAAAGTCTTTTTTTTGCCATTCTTCTTCTAGAAATGCGAATTGATTCCATATTGAAACAAGTGCCTAAAGCTATGCCAGCAAAAAAGCATTTTTCTGGATCCACACTTTTTTGTTTGAAAATATGTGTGTGTTTTTCTTTCCTTCTCAGAATCCCGAGAATCCATGATGCGAGCGGCCACCACCACCACCACCAAATCCACCTTGTTGTTGCTGCTACCACGCGTCAGTATTTTTTTTTTTTTTTTTTTTTTTTTTTTGGTTCTTGTTGAAAGAGTGGGTTTCACTTACGGCAAACATGCGAAAGATATCGTTTGGGTCCATGCCACCCATACCGCCACCACCGCCCATACCGCCGTCCATACCTGCTGCTTCTTCGAGGTCTGCGCCGGAATCGTACCTATACTTTTTCTGAGCATCACTCAATGTCGCATACGCCTCGCCAACATCCTTGAACCGTGCTTCAGCTTCCGGATCATCTGGATTCTTATCGGGGTGATTGATGAGTGCCATCTTTCTATACGCCTTTTTGATTTCAGAATCACCGGCGTCCTTTTCGACGCCCAATATCTTGTAATAATCCTTACGCTGCGACTTTTTCAACTCTAGTTCCGCACTTTTCAGTTCTTGACGTAATGTGCGGTCCTCAGGACTCGTTTCCAAGGCTGCTTTCAGATCGTCAATGGCGACTTGATAATTCTCCATCGCAATGTTAATTTTAGCGCGTGTGATGAGTGGTTTCTGATAGGCTGGATCTAATTGGAGACTCTTCTCGCAATCCTCGAGCGCTTCGGCATACTTTTTCAGCTTCAAGCGACACGTAGCACGGTTAGAGTACAATTTCGCATTCGTGCCACGATTATCGGCGTCGATGGCGAGTGCTTCAGAGTACTTTTCCGCAGCTTCGGCCATTCTACCGGCTTTGAAGCTCACGTTTCCAGCACTCTTGGCCGCTTCCAACGCACGGGCTCGTCTGAACAAGGTTCTCGCAAGTGTCTTGTCGGGATCCAACCGCAATGCTTCTTGGAAGTGGTTGATGGCCGTGGTATTGTCGCCATCAATGTACATCACGCGACCTCGAAGGATGAGAGCATCGACGTCCGTACGATCATACCTCAAGATATCCATCGCAATCTTCCCGGCTTGTTCTACTTGTCCACGAAGCAGCATCCCCTCCGCCCTTAACCTCTGCCAGAGCGTCGGTATCGTGGCCTTTGGAGAGAGTGATTTCTGTAGTCGATCGATGCAGTTGATGGCGAGTCCTGCATTCTTCGTGTCGAGGTAGTCTTGCGCTTGCGTCAAGATGGCAAGTTGTGCAGTCGCCTGACTTATCCGATTCATCGTCTTCGGCACATCAGGAGCCAGACTATTCGCCAGATTCGAATCGGTCAACGCCTTTTGAAACTCTCCAATCAACATGTACGCAGCTGCCCTGTTTCCCAAAAACGTCGCATTCGACGGCTCAAGCTGTATCGCCTTCGAGTAAGACCCTATCGCGAGCTTGTACTTGCCAGCCTTGTAGTACTCGTTTCCCTCAGCCTTGTGCTCATCACCAGTCATCTGTACAGGTGCCTGAGTCTCCTCGACGACATCAGCCATCGGTGTGTCTCCATTCACTTCAGCCATGACTACCTGGTTATCAAGTCAGTTAAAGACAATTTTGATTGTAGGGATGGCCGTTGAATTTTCCCGAAGAATACGATCGAAAAATCATCAATCATGCTCCAACAAGACAAAGTTATGGCAGGTAGCGTGTCAAGGATGGAAATGGCCATCTTTTATTATCTGTGAAAGGCAGCCTTGATTATGACTCTACATTAGATCTTCATTTGCTGCATTTAAAGGTCAACACCGAGGTTTACGAGCACGGCTTTGGTTTCGCAGTAGTTCTATAGAATCAGTCACTCGCTTGTTTCTTTTCTCTGTTGTGACAGATCTGAAAGGACTTACACTCAGGGCATATTCTCCGAGCTCTCTGCCAAGTCCAGAGTTTTTGTACCCGCCAAAGGGAATCGAAGGAGCACCGTCGTTTGAGGAATTGATCCAGACCTGACCCGCTTGAAGCTTGCGGGCTACCTGGTGGCCCTTCCTAATGTCCTTGGTGAAGACGGCGGCACCGAGTCCATAGGCGGTATCATTAGCAAGTTTGACACCTTCCGCGAGCGTCTCAAATGTGGATAAGGAAGCCACGGGTCCGAAAATCTGACACGTCAGTCTTTCTCACTCCAAAAAGACTTATTGGAACCGCAGATAAGTACCTCTTCTCGAGATATTCTCATATCTGGCTTGACCTTCCCAAAGATGGTAGGGTTGATGAAATATCCACTGTCAAGTTCACCACCGGCTTTGCCTCCGTCGAGCAAGACTTCTGCTCCCTCCGATTTCCCGATCTTGATGTACTCCAGGATCTTGTCATGCTGCACTTTCGAGATTTGTGGCCCCTGGAATGTGGTTTCCGATTCCGGTTTACCCACGATACTCGTGTCCTTTGTGTGCTTGACAAACAGCTCGGTAAATTTAGTGTAGACGGACGCCTGTACCAGGATACGGGTCGTCGCACAGCAAACCTGAGACTGATTGTAAAACATACCCATGTGGGCCCACTTTGCCGCCTGTTCCAGATCGGCGTCTTCAAGGACGACCAAGGGCGATTTCCCACCTAATTCCAAGGTGACTTTTTTCAAAATCTCGCTGTCAGCCGTCATCTTAAGGATCTGCCTACCGACAACGGTCGATCCTGTGAATGCAACTTTGCGGACGTCCGGGTGAGAGACGAGCGGCGCACCTGCAGTCTTGCCATACCCAGGACAAATATTGATGGCACCCGGAGGGAAGATGTCCTTGATCAGGGACGCCAAATAGAGCACCGAGAGGGGAGTCTGCTCTGCTGGCTTCAACACTACGGTATTACCACACGCAAAGGCCGGTGCTACTTTCCACGCAAACATGGCAAGCGGGAAATTCCACGGTATAATCTGTCCACAGACTCCGATCGGCTCGTGCAACGTGTACGTCAGGCGATCCTTTCCAGTGTCGATCGTCTTGCCCTGAATCTTGTCGGCCCAGCCAGCACTAAAAATATGTGAGTGATTTGGCCAAGGAAAAAGAAAAGTTTACACTCGTGGAAACACTTTACTAGTATCTAAAGACACCGACGACTTCTCCTAGATCGTCCGAGGTGGCGGTGGCCAGTGGTTTCCCACCGTCCATCGACTCGATTCCCGCGATGATGTCTTTATGCGCTTCCACTGCATCCGCGAATTTCCACAACATCTCTCCGCGCGCAGCAGGCGTGACGTCGTCCATGAGAGTCTCGAAACACAGTTTTGCAGATGCCACCGCGGCATAGATATCGGCTTCTTCAGACGCCTGCACCTGAACGATTTCCTCGCCCGTCGACGGATTGATCGTTCCGAATGTCTTGCCGGACTTTGATGCATGGAACTCGTTGTTGTAGAATATTCCCGTCGGCTGATCGTATGCTTTACCTCCAGGAGGCGTGATGTTCGATGACAGAGACATTAGTACGTTAGTGCGTGTTCGTCGGCGGATTCGAAAATCCCGAGGGAGTTAAAAGGAGTACTTTACAGCTTATCACCCGGGCTCGGGTTCAGGAATGGAAGTTCCAATTAGAGAAAGTGACACTCCACCGGCGGCTCCATTGCAGCCACCGGAAGTTCCCACGTCCCACACACATCCCTCCCTAAGCGCCGGATACATCAATGGGAGCTAAGCACGAAAGACCAATTCTGCAGTTATTTTTATAATGCTAATCGTGAAGGGTACGTCATATCATTTATCGATGTACGTTTTCTAAGCCATCTGGTGTTTCAAGGTGTGCTTGTGGGAAGATGAGTCAGTGTCTGGCACTAAGTTATTCAAAGTAACTTTGCCAACTTTGAGCAGGACCTCTCCATCATCCTCCGGTTCCACATGAGGCAAAGGCCCAAGCGGTGTGATCGAATTGGGATTGATTTGTTTATGGGATCTATCGCATTAGTAAAAGCTCATGGAGAAATCCTGTCGTACTCACTTGGTATAATGTTTTTTGATGTGCTCAAAGTTAGTTGTCAACTTGAAAGCGTCATTGTTCCAGTACAAGTTCTTGAGCCACTTGTTGATCAATGGGTAATTATGACGGATGGTACCAAGATCGCATTTGAAGTGCTGCACGTAGACAGGGTCAAATCGGACGATTGTGGGGTACAGTCTAATATCGGCCTCGCTCAATTCTTGTCCGAGGAGGTATGGGCCGCCCTTGGACAGCATCTCTTCGATTCTGTTGAGACTGTCGAAGAGTGGCACAATATTAGCTTCATATGCATCCTGGGTAGTGGCGAATCCTGTCTTGTAAACCCCATTGTTGACTGTGTCGTAAATCCACTCGTTCGCAGAGTCGATTTCCTTCTTCAAAGAGTCAGGGTAGTACGTGACGCCCTTGTATTTTGCATCAATTAGATCATCGAAAGCGTGGTAGAGCATGCGGATGATCTCGGAAGATTCATTGTTTACAATAGTCTCCGTTTTGGTGTCCCAAAGTGTCGGTACAGTATATCGTCCATCGTAACTTTTGTCGGCCTTGAAGTAGAGATCTTTCAGATGACTCGAACCGTAGACGAGATCCTTGGTGGCCCCGCCACAAGACTCCTCCTCCTTGAGAAAACGCCAGCCGCCTTCAAGCATTTCATAGTGTACGACCGAGATTGGAAGAATCTCCTGAAGACCCTTGAGTTCCCGTACAATCAGTGCGCGATGTGCCCACGGGCACGCCAGCGAGACATACAGGTGGTACCTTTTCTTCTCTGCAGGAAACTTGGCTCCAGCATCGCTCGAGATCTCATCTCTGAACTTGGACTGTTGTCGCTTGAATTGACCATCTGAGCTAGCCCAATTTGTGATTCCTCCCGACATGTTCCTTGACTATTGATGTGAATACAGAGCTCAACAAGGACGGAGCGAACATACAAGTATTGCCGATCGATAAAGTGTGCTGCTACTAAGTCCTGCTCGACCGATCAAAGAACAAGATTGTAAACGTAATTTCATGAGCTTCGTCATCACTGGGGGCCACACATGATGGAGGAGCCAATGATCACACGAACCGCAAGTTCGGCAAGAAATTGCCACTGGCACCACGCGCCTGGCAGTAAAAGCACTTTTGCGTATAGAATGTCGACACCATGGTCAGTGATCCTACAACACGACTGAGTCACTGCTATAAAGACCTGCTTAACCATATCCATGTAGTGCTTCGATCGGTCAACAACGTCGGGTCATCTAAGATTCCACGTGTACCGCATAGCGAGTGGTAGTGAGGCTTGTGGTTAGCTTAAGATATCTACGTTGCTATGTGCCTTCGCCTCCTCCCGTACATTATGACAGGTTCTGGGCCTGCGACGCACGCTGTTCGCCAGGGACGGGCAATTTGGTTTGTCGACAAGTCACTCTTGCTGGCACGCTATCGAGAACCAGGATCCCGGGTACAAGATCTCACTTCATATCAAGCTTTGTCAGTAGATCCAGGCCGTGTGACCCACGTCGCCCTGAGCTCGAGTTCTGGTGAGCTAGCCACAGCCAACGCGTCGCAGGATCCGGTGAGGCGCCAAGTACGAAGTGGCTCAGCCTCTCCGTGTATCTCATTGGCCTACATAGCGGCTTCTCTCGGTCGAGAACGTGCGGCCGAGGAGATACGTGACATTCGAGTATGTACTACGTCAGACCTAAGGGGTTCCATCATGTTTCCTAAAATTCTCCCATGGAGGCGGAAACAAGCATCCATATAGGACTGTTCCGCGCTGACACAGGAATCAATTTGCATCGATACCGAAAATGTCGAGTCCGGCTCGACAAGTGTCGATGAAGCGAACGTTAAGAAGCGGTGGCTCACCGAGAAGAAAACAGGGGCGAAGTCTCGATATGGATGTTCCTCTACAGTACTCTCCTAGCCGCCGATACGGCGGGTCGACCAATACCAGATTGTCAGGTCAGACGTATCACAGTGATCGCATCCCCGCTGAGAACGGGTACTCATCTACTTCGCGATCACCCCCAAGAACCAGAGACACGATCACGCCTACCACTGTAGGCCCTAACCCGGCTCACGATGGCGGGACCGACTTCGAGACTATGCCTGAAATCACTGGGAAGAAGTCAAGAGGTCAAGTGTATTTGACCAAGGCACAAAAATATCGACTTCGTCTGAAGAATCATTTCCTCGCTATGATCGGAGAGTACGTTGGAACAGTGCTCTTCCTATTCTTTGCTTTCGGCGGTGCACAAGTCGCCAATGTCCCTTCGACCTCAATTACTGGTACGACTACGACCGCGAATGCGGGAAGTACTACATCTGCCGCCACCGCACAGGCACCAAACACTTCATCGCTTCAGTTCATTGCCCTCTCTTTCGGTTTCAGTCTGACTGTTAATGCTTGGGTCTTCTTCCGTATCAGTGGAGGGTAAGATCAAAACTAGAATGTTGGAGCTGCATGTTGACCAACCTCAGTCTCTTCAATCCCGCAATCTCCTTAGGTCTAGCGCTCGTTGGCGTGATTACACCCGTCAGGGCTGTTCTCCTGTCAATCTCGCAATGTCTCGGCGGAATCACTGCTGCTGCGCTTATCCAGTGCATCTTACCTGGACCTTTGTATATCACCACTCGTTTGGGTACTGGCATGTCGAGAACCCGAGGTTGTTTCCTCGAAGCTTTCCTCACGGCCATGCTGATGCTGACCATCTTCCTGCTCGCCGCGGAGAAATCCAAGACCACTTTCTTGGCCCCAGTGGGCATCGGTCTGGCTCTGTTCATCACCCAACTTGTCGGTGTATACTACACCGGTGCAGCTGTGAACCCCGCTAGGTCGCTCGGTCCAGATGTTGTCATTCTGCAATTCCCACCATATGCGTGGATCTATTATGGTAAGGGTTCTCTCGTCCATTCGCCAGCCAATGGCTAATAAAATAGTGGGACCAATTCTTGGAACTTTAGCTGCAGCTGGGTTTTACAAGATGATGAAAATTCTGCATTACGAGACAGTTGTGCCTGGTCAAGATGCGGACGACGACATGGAATCAGCAGAGATCCCAAGCCCAGGCGAGAAGAAGAATCCAAACCTCCCTACTTTGTCTGTGCCCAAGTTGGATTCAGCCCAGGGTCCTGGTATCGGCGACTATGCTATCCAAGGAAGCAGTATGGGTCCAGACCTCTCTTCGCAAAGGAGAGGAGATATTGTATGAGCTCTCCCCATGCAAATGGCACAAGAAGTTCAAGCATCACATATCTTACGGTCAACCTAAGTACGAGCATCACAAACCGAGACACGATTCGGAAATTATAAGTAGGCTTATCTAGAGTAATAATCATGTACCATAAAATACCAGCCAAACACGTTCCAATTGACCTCAGATTATCGCATTTTACTCCGTGCGTCGAGCACCCCTCGGTATATATATATATCTTGCTGAATCCGATTTGACCATATATGGAAAGTCATTACGGTAGCGCCATTAGAGGTGGCGCGATGCGGTGAGATGAGGTCTTGATTCTGATGGCTTACGATTTTATAAAACCCCGCACAACTATAATCACAATACCGTGTAAAAACATACAGCAAGCAGCAAGTTAGATTGCGCGACTCTTGAGTCTCTCTAGTAGACTAATACCTTCTTTTGTTTGATATCATTCAAGCAGTATAAGTTACGCACTCCTGCATAGGGAACTCAGGAAACGCCGAAATCAAGGATGGGTATCGAGAGCTGGCGGGTCTTTCGGCCGTTCTCAGGCATGATACATGACATCAGGTTGAGAGCGCCATGGTACGTGAGCGATTGGATAGGTAAGGAAGATATCTGGAAGGACTCAGAGACCTTCTACCGATTAGTATCAGGGTAAGTCGTGGCGCACAAGCAGCGATCTGGACACCTTTGATAACGATGTAGGACCATACGAATCTTCTTTGTCAATCTTTTGCCAGCCTTGGCATACGCACTGGACATGTACTATCGCACGAACCACATATGGGGCACAAATGAAGTACTACTCGCGTCCGCAGTCCCCGCTGTATTCTTTGCTTTATTCAGTTGCCAACCCCTGACCATAGTCGGTGTCACCGGTTTGATCGATCTCTTTGGCTATACGACCTACGACATCGTGACGACTCGTTACGGTATCGACTTTCTGAGCTTCATGACGTGGGTCGGAATTTGGTCTGCGATCATGCATTGGTTGATTGCCATTTTCAATTGGTGCGATTACATGAAGTACGTCACAGACTTCAGCTCGACGGCCTTTGGCATGTATGTTGGAATCGTATACTGCGTCAAGGGCGTGGAACTCATCGTTGAAGAATTCGGCGAAGGCTTGAGCGAACAGAACGGGTTTTTAAGCTGTCTGATTGCTCTCCTATACTTTGCCCTGACTTGGATGACTACGCGTCTGGGACAGAGCAACTACTTACACAGATATATTCGAGGTTTCTGTACAGACTTCTCCCTAATTATCTGGACAATCTTCTTTGCAGGATTTGCACATATCCCGGGACATTTAAAGAACGTTGATGTCCGCAAATATCCAGTAACGCAAGCTTTTCAACCAACCCTGACTGGGCTTGATTCGATCCGTAGCCATGGTTGGTTTATACACTTTTGGCATATACCAGTCAAGTGGTGGTTTATCGCCATCCCATTTGCTGCACTCGTCACAGCGCTCTTCTACTACGATCACAATGTTTCTAGTCTGATGGCTCAGGCACGACACTACCCTCTGCGTAAGCACGCCGGATTTCACTGGGATTTCTTCCTGCTCGGCATCACAACTCTCGTGGCTGGTTTCATTGGCATTCCATTTCCCAATGGATTAGTGCCCCAGGCTCCGGTACATACTGATTCATGCGCCATCATGCGATACCCAAGAGCTAGCGTTTCAGACAGTTCCGATCAGTCGTTTGAGGCCGCCCAAGAAGATGTACAAAAGGGACCTTCGATATCGCGAATACTGGAGCAGCGGTGGACACACCTCGGCATGGGACTTTTGCTGTTTGGTATGATGTCACGGCCATTACTTGTTGTGCTTTCCACAGTTCCTCGAGGTGTGTTTGCGGGTGTGTTCATTACCGTAGGCTGGTCATCGATCGAGAGCAATCCGATCACAATCAGAACTGTGGATCTCCTTCGAGACCCAATCAGGACGCCGACCAGACGGAAAAGAGCGACGTTCTTCTTCTTGTTCTTGCAATGGATTACAATAGCAGCTGAAGTTGCCATCTCGCAGACAATAGCTGCGATTGGCTTCCCTGTAATTATTTTGCTACTCATACCTCTGCGGTGGACTGCAATGCTACGCTGGTTCAGCTTTGAGGAACTCGCTGCCTTAGATACGCCTACAGCCGAAGCCCCTGTCGTTCTTGATTCCTTCGGGGGTGCCCCGGGAATTCAAGAAAGGACAAAGCCAACAACCCAGAAACATAGTACAACTCAAGGCAGCAAGGCGACCTCTGTAGAACACCAATCACAACAGGCGAGAAGAAGGGCACAGAACGAGGACGACAGAGTGGACAGGCCGGAGACAAAAAATGCATTTACGTTAGAGTAGATCGAGCAAACTGAACATTTCCCGGTCGATCGGCAATTTGTGTTGCAAAGCAGAATCTTCCCCGCATTTCGCGAAAGCGTCTAATTCACTTCTCCACATCGCAGGTGTATCACCTTTGACAAGCTTAGGCCTATGTCACAGTCGTCATGGACATTTTTCAGCAACGCGATCTGCAATCTGCCAGGGACAGAACCACCTTCCAGCCAGCGCTGTTGACATCTGTCCTGTGGCCCGCAGGTCGCAGAGCATTGGTCGATAATCTGGTCGATATCCTATCGCAAGAAGCTATTTTGGACAAAGATATACGACGTCATCTGTCTCGGCAGCAACTACTTGAGCATGGCTACGCCATCCAGATTAAGATGATACAATTGCGACAAAGACACGGTTGGGATTTGGAGACTTTCACCCAAGCTTTGGCTCTCGTCGATGATCACCTTCCTTTCGGTCTACACTTCACTGCATTTATACCGGTTTTACAATCACAGGGGTCAGGTGAGCAGATCGCCGAGTGGTTGCCTAAGTGCCTGGATTTGTCTGTCATAGGCTGTTATGCTCAAACTGAACTTGGGCATGGCAGTAATGTTCAAGGGCTGGAAACGACAGCGACGTTCGATATCAAAGATCAATCTTTTGTAATTAATTCACCGACACTTACTAGTGCGAAGTGGTGGGTGGGTGGATTAGGGACAGTGGCCAACCATGCCGTCGTTCAAGCACAATTGATTTTGCCTGACAAGGACTACGGGCCCCATCTCGTAAGTTAAGGCCAGCAAATTTGCATACACTCTAGTGATATACTGATGATGAAGTTTGTTGTGCCCTTGAGAGATCAAAAAACTCACAGACCATTTCCAGGAATTAAAATTGGCGATATCGGCCCAAAACATTATGGAGGCTTCAATATGAACGACAATGGATTTGCGAGATTCTCAAATGTCAAGATTCCTCTTAAAAATTTCTTGTGTAGATACGCAAAAGTCGACTCTCAAGGCCGCTATACAGCTGCAGGACATTCGAAAATAGGATATGGATCCATGGTCGCCTTGCGTGCAGGTATGCCAATTGTACTGGGGCTCGAGTTGGGAAAGTGCGTGACAATAGCGATCAGATATACCACTGTTCGACGTCAGTTCGGGACGTTGGATCCGATTGTGACTGACAAATTGGAAGATGCCAGCAGCAGTGGGAAACCTAGTTTGGAGTCTCGCGAAATGCAGGTCATCAAGTATTCTTCCGTCAAAGAGCGACTTATCCCTTTACTTGCTTCGTCATACTGCTACGTCCTCGCAGGACATTCGACTATGGAGTTGTACAAGAAGATGCTCACAGCTTTGGTGAATCCACCTCATGATGCATCTCTCTTGGACGAGGTTCACCTCATCACGTCAGGCATGAAAGCTGTGCTGAGCTGGAATGTCGTCGCTGGGATGGAAGAATCCAGGAAAGCTCTAGGAGGCCACGGCTTCTCAATCTATTCCGGAATTGGGGAAAGGTTCGCTAAAGAAGTGCCTGGGCAAACTTATGAGGGCGATAAGTATGCATACCCCTTTCCGAGTGAGTTGAGCTGACAATGTAGTTATGTACTCGTCCAACAGACCGCAAAAGGATTGCTAAAAAATGCCCGGCTCTTGACTGCAGGCAAAGTCGACAAGATGATGCGCTCGACGCGGTTTCTGGCTGACATTCAGTCCTGTGGGCTCGAAGGTCAAATCCATTGGGCGGATCGAACTACACAACTCCAGATCCTCGGTCTCCGTGTGTCCCGTCTCTTGAAAGATCTTGCTTCTCGTGCTAAGACTGAGCGCTGGAGCGAGCTCAACATGCATTGTGCACGGCTTACGCGAGCCTTTGTCGATCATTACGTGGCAACCATGTTTCACGAGGAGCTTTCGAAAGATAAATCTTCTGATCCACGCGCTAGAATCGTTCTGTCGAGATTGCTGGATGTCTTTATTCTCGATTCCTTAACGATCGCAATGCCCGATCTAGCGGAGTACGATATCGTACCAGGAAATAGTCTGCGATCCTTGCGCCAAGTCTCGATCGTGGCCATGAATGCGATTAGTGAAGATCTGGTGGGCTTGACTGATGCGTTCGGATTTACGGATTGGGAACTGAATTCCGTGCTTGGGCGAGCTGACGGAGAAGTCTACAAGAATCTATGGAACGTGGTGAACGAGAAGAATCCTGTGAATACAAGCAGGACAGAAGAAGTCGTCAGCGGCTTCCAGACACTACTGCGACCTCTTCATGATATTGCTAGTGGGAAAGCTAAGGCAAATCTATGACCTGTCTATAGAATTATCTCATCATGCTCTCATGCGAGTCAGATAGAATGCTCAGGTAAAAAGAGACTCCTTGCCAGAGGGCGCCTCCCTCCATCATCATGATGGGGTGATTCTAGCCGAAGTAGTGATTCGAAAAGAGTCGCGTATCTAATCGTGTTTGTAAATTACGCTTTGAGCGCGTCTTCTTTGCGAACACAGCATCTTTCGACCTTGAGACTATGGAGCCTTGAGTCAGTACAGCTAAAAGCAGGCCACCGTCGAGTTGCGTTGTCCAGGCCAGCTATCCCATATTTTCCCAGATCGACGAGGGTGTCTTGAGTTGCCTTGCGTCATCCGGTAGTAGTGTATCAATATGGCGCCGGAAACTAGATCTCCAGTGTTGGCAGGGGAGCAAGATTCCATGATTTCGGAATCGATGGCGAAGCAGGAAGAAGAATTGGAAAAGGCAGCGGCCAAAAGGGCGGCCAAAGCAGACAAGCAGGCAAAGGAGATAAGTGCCCAAGAGGAGACTGCGAGAGCTGCCAGACTCAAGTTCCTCATTGAAAAGTCCAAAGTCTACACGTCGATTCTGTCGGAAAAATTGATGAAGCAGCAAGAAGCCTCACGATCGCGAGGCGAGGAGCTCGACAAGAAGAAAGGAGGGACGTCCAAGAAGGGCAATTACGATATCGCAAAATATGTGGATGCTGATGATCTGTTGAAAGGCAGTAATGGAGAATCAGCAGCCAAGGCACTCAACAAGGCTTCAAGAACCAAATTAAAGTCTAAAGATGTTGGAAACTCGGTCAGTGTTGAGATGAGCTCGAATGCGAAACCGTCCAGGTCTGCGCGTCAGCCAGAGTTGGTCACTGGTGGTGTACTGAGAGATTATCAGCTAGCCGGCCTCGAATGGATGGTGTCTCTCTACGAGAATGGTCTGAATGGAATACTAGCAGATGAGGTACGGCAAAAGTGTCATGATGTGTGTTACTAGGGCTAACGATGAATTTTCAGATGGGTTTGGGCAAGACACTGCAGACGATTGCTTTCTTGGCCTTCTTGAGGACGAAAGGCGTCCTCGGTCCATTTCTGATCGCTGCACCTCTCAGCACTGTAGCAAACTGGGTCAATGAAGTGAGGAAATTTACACCAGACATTCCCGTATTGCTGTATCATGGCACAAAGGCCGAGCGGGCAGACCTAAGGGCCAAACATCTCGGCAAAGTCGACAAGAATTTCCCAATTGTTGTCACTTCATATGAAATAGTGATGAACGACCGAAAGTTTCTGCAAAAGTATGCCTGGAAATACATCGTGGTCGACGAAGGCCATAGACTGAAGAACCTCAATTGTCGCCTGATCCGGGAACTAAAGGCGTACACTTCTGCGAATCGGCTTTTACTGACAGGTACACCACTACAAAATAACCTTTCAGAATTGTGGTCACTACTGAATTTCTTGTTGCCAGACATTTTCAGTGACCTCGAAAGTTTCCAATCGTGGTTCGATTTCTCCTCGCTCGAGTCCAATGAGGGCGTAAAGCTGGTGGACGAAGATCAGCAGAGCTCTATCGTAGCTCAACTGCATCAAATCCTGAAACCTTTCTTGCTGCGTCGACTCAAGGTTGATGTAGAGAAGGATTTACCAAAGAAGCGAGAATATCTGCTCTACGCACCAATGACGGCTGAACAGAGTGGTCTCTACAAGGCCATCTTGGGCAAGCGCGTGCAAGCATTCTATTCCAAGCAGAATGATACAGCATCGGTGAAGACGTCTGTTCAAAACAAAAAGAGAAAGGCAGAAGAGGAATCGGACAACACTGTTGCAGATGAGCGTCGTTCGAAACGACATCGCTCGACTGGCTCCATGCGAGAATTGACAGACGCGGAATGGTTTGATCAGGTAAAATCTGAAGACACTGATGCGACAGCAGCGTCGACGAAAGAAGAAAAGACAAAGCCGAAATATGCCACAAATCAAATCAAACTACAAAATATGCTCATGAGTCTACGCAAGGCATGCAATCACCCGTTTCAGATGGACTGGCCGGTGCACCCCGGAACGGACGAGTACATTGTCGACAAATCCATCGTCAATACGTCCGGAAAAATGTTGCTCCTTCATCGGCTTCTCTCTGGACTGTTTGCCCACGGCCACAAAGTATTGATCTTTTCTCAATTCACGCAAATGTTGGACATTATCGAAGCGTGGAGTGAGGACATTTTGGGTCTACACGTCTCGAGGATCGACGGCACTGTAGATCAAGAAACGAGACGCGCACAAATTGCCGAATTTCATGTGAATCCGGACCATAAATTGTTTTTATTGAGTACGCGAGCCGGTGGATTAGGCATCAATTTGACGTCTGCCGATACCGTCATCTTGTTTGATTCTGACTGGAACCCGCAATCTGATTTACAAGCAATGGATCGCGTGCACCGAATAGGACAAAAAGCGCCTGTGATTGTCTACCGACTCGTCTCTGCCAACACTATCGAATCAAAGATTTTGGATGCGGCAAATACGAAACGACGGCTGGAAAAAGTCGTCATTCAAAAAGATCAATTCAAATCTATCGTTGCAGCCGCAGCCGGCGACACTACGAACCAATTGAATGAGATTTTATTGTCTGAAGACGCGGAATCGATAGAGATTAAAAGTGAAAATGACGAGATTATCAGTGACGCAGACCTCGCTAAAATCATGGACCGATCTGATGCCGCGTACGACACCACCACTACCCCGACGGCGACGGCGGCGACGCAAAGTAATGATCGTCCATCAGTCTTTAAAAGTGTCACGACGCTCAGAGACGCTGAGAATGATTCTCTTGCTACTCACTGAAATTTTTGGGGTGATGAAAAAGTTTATCGAGAGTGTAGAGAATAATGGCGGTCCCCATGAATCCGGGAATCATGGCACCACTCATCAACATTTTACCCAATCTTTCGCCTTCCGAGTCTGCTAAGCCCGCCACAGCGAGAAACACTACGCCACTCAACAAGCGCGCAGCAGCGATGGGTACAAATCGTCCAAGACGATTGCGTGCTTCTTCTTGTTGTCGTCGTTGTCGTTGCCACATCATAATCGGCACCATCGTGATGAAAATCATGCCGCATGCAATGAGAAAGAATTGGGCAGAGACGATGAATTGTTTCAAGAGTAAATTGAATGCATGCGATACAATCTTCTCATCCAACACGTCCGGATCCAAATCACCCAAGACGTCCATAAAGGTCTCTGACGGCTCCACATTGTAACTCAAAAAAATGCGTTCGAAGAGGTTGATAAAGACGTAATCGTATTGGCTTTGTGTCAATTCAGTCCCGTTGAGAGAGGACATGACGCTGTTTTGAGTATTGTATTGGATCGTCAGTTTACCCAATGTCGTAGGCGCCGTCGTTGCAAGACTTGTATTTTGTAAATTAAGTAAATCTTCAATGATGCCAGTCTCTTGTTGTGGGTTCAACAGGGACTGCATGCCGCCAAAAATGTTTGTGAATAAAAGCAGAGAAGTGATGCCGTCTAGTGCCAGAACCAATGCCATGTGGAACAAGTAATGCATGTATGCCCATTTATACCCAGCTGATTCAAAGCCTTCGTCTCCTTTGTGCAAGTGGAAATCATCAAAGTAGATGGCCCAAATCAGATAAAAGGATACGATGGATGCCGTGATGGCGATTGCGGACTTGAATTCGAAACCTACGCCGGCTGAAATGTCACGAAGCACAGTCACCAGCTTAATTACGCCTTCGCCAATGATGATGATTGTAAGAGATCCGAATCGTTCCGGCAGATGCGTGTTGACGAAACCCGTCTTCTTGTGCAGTCGTAGCACGAACGTCCCCATTACCTCAACCAGTATTCCAGTCAGCCAGAGAAAAGTCCTAGCTGCGTAAAATCCATGAGACCCGACTTTTGAATCAATCACGAAAAATGATGCAAACCAGAAAAGACTTGCTACAATGGGAAGGATAGATGCCACCAGGGATGATTTTCTCAGTCGTCCATAAGACTTTCTTTGCTTGATTGCTATTTGAAGGTATTGCGCAGCAAGTTGAAAACGCGATAGGATGAAAAGACTGCCGATAGCGACGCTGGACACCGTTGAGGCTGATCTACGACGTTTCGATACCATGCCCTTCAACCTTGTCCCTGTTCCCGGCCCAACATGTGTATTGATGAACAGGGAAAAGTCGCCTTCAAACACTCCATATCCGACCATGATGAGGATCTGCGATAGTTTCAAGACCTTTTCTGATTTGACATGCTTCGCGTAACGGACATCGAACAACGTCTGGGACGTCCAAGTCCACCATAGGATCGCTAGATTATTAGCAATCGCCCTGCTCGGGCTTATAGTCTGACCTACTAAACAACGCAGCCAGATCAATAAGATCTTTCTGACCCGATATCTCGCGAGTTCTGGAAAAGGCCGACAGTGAAGCTGCAAAGAATAAGTCGTAGAAGAGCTCAATCCAGGTTCCACCAGATGCGTAGTTCGGCTCGCGGTGCTTCTCTACCTGAAGCAATGTGCCATAGGGTGAAGCCGAGCTCACCTTTGAATATGCACTGGCGATTGTCGATGATCGTCCAAGGCTTATAAAGCCAGAATTGCGAAGCTCTCTAGGACGTATCGGTACAGGAGGACTAATCCTCAATCCGCCCTTGAGCACCATGAGAGACGTCTTTCCTTCGGAGGTGCAGCTGGGACGCAATGACACATAAGTCGATCGAGGATAACGTCCGCCGCTGTTCAGTCATCGAGAAGGATGTCACATTCCACGAACTGTTGTCTGTTACAGATATTTTACGTTCCGCGCTTCGTTTCAGCTTGTACTACTAGACTTCTGTCATGCATCTCGCGTGACAGGTTGATGATGACCACTCCGTGCACCAGGTCTTTGCAGCACTGCGATTTAGGCGACTGAGGAGAAGTCTGAGAGAGTCGAGTGACTATGTCCCGGGCCTGATTTCGTGCAACCTGGCATCAGGGGCTATGACCAAGGTACAATTCCTCCTCCTATTGTGCCATCGACACATCTTGTCCCAGAAGGCACCGGAGTTTCGGTTTCAGAATCGCAAATATAAAATGTTCTGCCGTCGTTTGCACATATAATGCCTGTTCCAAAACACTGCACTTTATGCTGGAACATGACTTGCTCAGTGTCCATCCGTAGATCATCCATTTTCTTTTGCCGAACGGTATCATCAAAGCATATCTCGTTCTCAGAGAGGCTCCGAGCTTTTGACCATGCTCCACCAGAACACAGGTGGTAGGTGTCGTAGGTCGTGCCGCATTTGATCGAGAATTCATCACATTCTGGCCTGAGTAGTGCCCGTTTAGTGACACAATTTGTTGTAGGCAGAGTCGAGGCCTTCGAAGTCGAGGGCGTGGCAACCACCTGCTGTGTTGTCATGACGGGTCTCTTCAGAGCTACAGAAGTGATAGCGACATTTCCTGCTATAACTGTGCTTGTACTACTGATAGTAGAGGCTGGGCTTGTGTCGAATGTAATCGCTCCATTCTTGCAGATAGTTCCGGGAGCTACTGCGCCCATAGCTACAGCGTTTCCATTACTGCAGGTTGACCAAGTGTAGCCTGTGCCAGTACAGATAATTGCGCCTTGGGTACAACCGTTCGCAGACGATGTTGCTGTGCTGGTCGCCAATATAGACGTCTGCGTTGTTGTTTGTGCTTTCGTCTGCGTCTGAACCTGGCTCGTCGCCAGAGTGGATAGAGAGCTTGATGATACGGCCGGAGATTTGACGCTCCCCGAAGATAGGGCATTAGATGAAGCGGCACCACAGGTCCCCGTCAGACCGGCTCCGAAATTGCCATTCACTGCAGATGCACCAGCACTGTAGGATCCGCCGAATTGTACAAAGCTTCCAGGATTTTCTGGTATAACCTCAATACCTTCGATAGAAGCACATCCATTTCCCACGTTAGCTACTTGCATGTCAGGTAGCGAAGCTAGATATGATTGCGAGCCAGAGCCTGCGATGTTGACCAACGCGCAATTCTAGTGTGTCAATATACGATTTGATGGCGGAAAAGACCGTGTTTTACCTGATAGAATTCCCTGTTTCCAACTTTATTCATCCACGACCAAGAAAATACAACATTCTGACCTGCTGGAAGTGCTGCAGGGATTTCGAAATTGTACACATCTTGTAAAGGACACCCTCCCAGAACCGAATTAATGACCTTGAAAGTTTTGCCACTATCATAGGACAGAGAAATCTGGCACGAACCGCCTCCATGAGTTGCACTTCCGGTCTGGAAAGTCAGACCTCAACCTCCGCAGCTACGGTGCTATTGTGCTTACCAAGGTAAAGTTGGTCGACTGTCCTGCAGTGAATGAGGCCGTGACATGAGCATCGGATTTGGTTAGATATCCTTTGCAAGGAAAATTCGAACCATCAGCGTTCAGAGGAGAGGTCATGGAGTAATCCGGATTTGCGTTGCTCGGGTCATACTTGGATTCGAGGGCCAAAGGAAACACTAGAATCTCAGTTCTTCGAGCTCCCGAATGAGATTTGATTATACCCACCCAACTCCATATGTGCCCGAGCTAGTCCAAGACATGCCATGATTGCGTACATGGAATACTGCATATTTATGGGCAAGGAGCCGTCACTGAGCCAAACTATGAAGCACGGTCGTCGACCCTCGAAGAGCAGCAGAGCTTGCAGGCTTATACACTCGCTGAAGCTTTGAAGGCTTTGATGGCGTTACGCTTCAAGATTCTGTATCTTCTTAGTGGCTGGTAGCTTCCGTTTTGGGATTTCCCGGCGTTAAGGTCTCTGCCAACGATGCTGCTGACAAAAGCAGCATTTCACTTTCCAGAGCGACTCTTCAACCACCCCCAAGTCTCCTCATATCGCGGCTAGGCTTTCTCGGACGGTCGGATCTGTCTTTGTAATGATTCTCCTGAGTCGAGATTTGCAGATGTGGCGCAAGTCAAAACAAGTTTCGAAATCGCTTCGCATCTGGCACCAGCCACCAATTGCAAGTTCAAAGCGGCAGCCTTCCGACATCTCGCGCCGCACAAAGCTTCTCCCATCAAATAACTCATTCGACATACAGTGATCCCCCGAGCTTCTTGCAATAAAATGAGAACGAGTCTTCCATGATAGCTTTGGCACCGATGCCGATCTCTTCTCCCAGGAACTTCGCGTAAATGGAGTCGAAGTCGAAGGCGGCAAGCCTAGGCCAGCACAGCTCAGCTATTGTCTTGACATCCAGAGGAATCATGTTAGGGTAACTCCACATGATTGTCACCCTTCGGTTCCCGGGAGTCAAGGACACTGTGTCGCCTACGAGAATGTAGTGGTCTTTCTTCGAATACAGAATGGCCGAGCCGGGAAAGTGACCCCCGATCTTCGCAAACACCAGGTCTTCTGACACTGGGACGTGATGGTGAATGTTTGCAGTGTCCTTGTTGGCTTCAAGTAGATTGTAACTTGTTGAATCGGGTCGAGTGATCCATGTCTTGTCTTCGCCGAATATCCAAACTTTGCAAGCGAAAGTCTTTGCCCACTCTACCGAGGTGGAGTAATAATGAGGATGACTTATACAAATTGCCTTCACGCCTCCTTTAGAGTACAGGAACTCGATTGTCGGTTGATCGAGATATGAGATGCAATCCCAAAGCACATTCCCTTCTTGTACGAAAATGGCTCTCTGACCTATTCCAAATTTCGGTACAGTGTTAATCGACCACAACTTGCCGGCCAAGGTCTCTTCGATGTTGTTCCTATACTGACGAGATTCACGCATGCTTCTCAATGAGGTCCAGCTTTGACCTTTTTGAAGCACGAATTGACGCTCGTCGAGGCATATGAAACATGAATTACCAAGATCTTCAGCGCTTCCAGTCCCAAATTGTTGTCCGCAAGTCTGGCAGACAAGGAAGTCCATAGTATAGTAGGTGGTCTGCGGTATTGGCATAGAGTTCACGTCAAGAGAGTTGCCCAATAGAGTGTGGAGCCGTGCAGATCACTGCAGATTGGAATGTCACCTGGCAGTCGTATGCTCCAAAGACGATCTACCGAGACTAGATACAGCATTGTCATGTGGAAGGTCCAAGCACCAGAGGCATGAACAGAATCATATATATTGGCAGAGTATCAGACTATCGGAAATATTCTAGACTTTCGACACTATCAGAGGTAATCCTCCCTTGGGCCTCATTGTCAGGGCCGACCTTGATTCAACAACATGCCCAGGTTTCGGTTTGAATTTGAGATTCATCACGAGCGCTGCGAGGAGACATTTCATCTCGACGACGGCGAATCGCTGTCCAATGCATCCCCTCGCGCCATGCAAGAATGTCTCCATTCCGTAGTTGTTGTGGGTCAGTGGAAGTTTCTCCCACCTGTCTGGATCGAATTCCTCGCTATCAGGACCCCAAATGTTAGGATTCTTATTCGTCGCGGCGGGGCAAATGAAGATATCCGTACCTTTGGGGATGTACTGTCCTTCGATTGTAGCCGATACTTTAGCCTCGCGACGTGTCATGGGCACCGGAGGATAAAACCTGAGGACTTCCTTCACGAAGTTGTTGAGATAGTGCAAGGACTCGATCTGCTCGAAAGTGGGAGGCTCATCAGGTGTTAGGGCAGATGTTAGCTCGTCTCGAAGCCTGGATTGGATATCTTGGTGAATACTCAACGCATGAAGTGCCCATGTAGTTCCGGCACTCGTGGTCTCGTGGCCTGCAGCAAGAAGCGTCATCGTTTGATCGCCTACTTCTACGAGCGTCATTGGGGGATTGGTCGGATCGCCCTCAAGCTCCTTCTTTCTATTATCCTTGAGCAGAAGCGCAAAGATGTCATGGCCAATGTCTTGTCCAGCAGTGAGATTAGCGGACTTTTCGTTCACAATCTCTTGAGATAACTTCTTTACGACCGCAATGTCTCGATCCAATTCTACATGTCGCGAAAACGGTAGAGATCGAGCCCACGGGACATAGTAAACGATCAGTCCTAGTAGTCGGTTCACCTTCTGGAAATCGAACATGTCTTCGTAAGCGGCAGCAAGTGGATTCTTCGATGCAGTATCAGTCAGCCCGTCGATCGAGTCGAATTCGTAACCGAATCCTGCACTACCTATGATATCGAGCGTTGTCGAGGACAAGCCCTGAAGGACCTCGATCTCAGGATTCTTTTCGAGTAGTTGAGACCATGCGTTCACTAGCTTGTTCGACTTAGAAGTGAAGATGGAAACCATGGATTTGAGGTTGACGTAGGAAAAGCTAGGATTCATCTGCTTCCTTTGCCTCTTATGCACTTCACCTTCGGCGAAGAGGATACCCTCCGCACCTAAGATGTTTTTGAGAGTTGCTCCCACACTTTCCGGTTTCGGATAGTCGTAACAATTCGTAAGTATATATTGATGCGCCGCTTGAGTGTTTATCAACACTCTTTCCTCGTTGAAGAGCCCGTGATACATTATAAAAGGCTGCTTGGGAAATTGCTTCTGCCAAATCAGATGACACACGCCCGAGGGCTCCTTCAAGATCTCCCTGAAATTGCCGTAAAACCAGTGTGACGCAGGACTAGGGATGCGCCGAAGTGGTGAGAAGAAATTGGGCCACAGGATGATCTTCCAGAGGAAATAATATAGGAAAGCGACGGCAGAGTAGACTGCGATAGCGGTGATTGAGTAGGAGTTGGCAATCAGGCCATCATAGTGATGGAGTGCCTGTGTGGCGAGCGCAGATGCGACCAGAAGAGACATGATCAGAGTCGAATAGAAGAGTCGGATTCGCCTGATTGAGATATGGTATATGCAAACGCGCGGGCTATCAGTCTTCTGACCCCAACCTAAGCCGACCGTACAATGATGCCAAGATAACGAAACGGCCGAGGCATTAAATTCGAAGAAAGTTGGGGCCGTCGAGTATTCAGCTTCATCGGGGTTCCCGTGGTTGGCGCGTCATGTCCTTTTCATTCGGGAAACTGCGTCCGCGCCGTCGAGGTGGAACTTTAGTTTCTCAATCGGGAAGTTACAAGCGAAGACTACGAAATGTTTCCATTCAAGAGTGAGTTTGTGTAGCGGCTCTCAATTGGGGATACAATCAGAACCAGAGCGCTCGACGAGATTTTATGTGTCATGTAAAAGTTGTGCAGGTCTTTTTGTGATATCTCATCTGTCGAGGTCTACTGATCGAGAACTGCCTGCCACGAGACGCAACCTTTGCCGAATGCGTCTTCGCCAGCCTCACTTGAACGGCCAAATCCAGGCCGGTCTGAGATGTGCAGATTTCGCAACCGATGGTGGTGGTACAGATGTAAAACTCCTCGGTCGTCGTCGACTGGGCCTTTTGCCTCATCGAGACATCGACCAGAAAGGGGTCCCGTAAAGTAAGATGCGACCGTTACTTGCCCTCCTCAGCATAGGTTACGCCTTCTCCAGTGTCTCGGCAGATGCTCGACTACACAAGCGTCTTTTTGGCGATGCTCTCACAACAGCGTCCACGACCGAGACGTCCGCTACGACGACCGAGACTGCGGCTGTCAAGACTACAGGTACAGCGGCCCCTACATCGACGGCCCTGGTGACTCCCTCCACGAAACAGACGGCTGTAGAAAACAAGTTTTGGCACAACTTCAAGGCTAGGGGTGTCAATCTGGGCAATTGGTTGTTACTGGAAGAGTGGATGGATCCTGTATATTACCGCAACTATTCGTCGACTGGCAAGGACGAATGGACATTCTGCGAGACCCTCGGGGCCGAGAAATGTGAGGAGGTCCTGTCCGACCACTGGACGTCCTGGGTCACCGAGAGCGATATTTCGGGCCTTGCGGCCCTCAACTACAATCTACTCAGAATCCCGATCGGATTTTGGGCTCTGATTACCACGACCGGTGATGAGCCATACGTCAAGTCGACGCAGATGGATCAGGTCGAGCGGGTCATGCAGTACGCGAGTGATCTCGGCATGTATGTCGTCCTAGACATCCACGGTCTTCCCGGCTCGCAGAATGGCAAGGAGCATTCCGGACACGCCGGCTCAATCGGGTGGTTCACAGAAACGAATAAAGCGCGATCCTTGCATGCCGTCACGGAAGCCATGAACTTTATCACTCAGAGTTCGAATAAAGCCGTGATTGCAGCCATCGAAATCATGAATGAACCAAACATCACGACCTCGAAAGAGCGCAAATTCTACGAAGATTACATCACTTCCGCGACAAAGATTATCCACACGGCCAATGCCTCAATGCCAGTCATGTTTCATGATGCCTTTCTCGGTGCATCGGATTGGTCAAAGTTTACGAAAAATCAAAAGGATAATTACGTCCTCGATATCCACAATTATTTCACTAGTGCTTCCTCAAACTCAGTCACCGCCCTGGACAGTATCTGCTCCTTCGCCAAGACTCAATCCAAACTGAAGTCTAAAACGCCGACATTCGTAGGCGAATTTTCAGTGTCTGTGGGCGGCGTCTACCTCGACTCTGATACGTGGCGGCAACAATTTTACGAAACGCAAGTACAGCAATACTCTGGTACGAATGTGGCCGGCTCTGCCTTTTGGAGTCTGAAAGCTATCGGAAGCAATGGCACGTCCTTGAATAATGGTTGGAGTATCCTTGCCCTAGAAGAAGCCGGTTTAGTGAGTACTTCCACGTGGAATCTAGACAACACCCTGGCGTGTCCCAAGTCAACAGGCAAGTCAACAGGCTCATAGATCATGCAGTACGATTTCTCAAACTTTATTCCTTCTACTTACTACTGATCAATTGCAACGTGGTGATTGTATGACTTTTTACTTTCCTTCACGAACCCATCACCATGTCACTTAGCATCTTTGCAATGTTGGAGATTGACAAAGATTCGGTCCCTGACTTTGAAACATCCTTGGATCCAAATCCGATGGCATTGCTTTCCGCATCAAAGACAGTATACACATTCTTCAAAAAGACATCGCCAAGGAGAAATTGACTGTCTGTCCCGACTTGTTGCCCGCTGATGTTCGAGAGACATTGAGACTTGGAGTCATCGATCGGATCACCAACGTAGTCCCGTGGATCAATCGCGAACTCTGTCCCGCCAAAGGTCATACTCAACGACACTTTGGTTGTACATGGTATGGAAAAAGATCCAGAATCGGTACTTTCCATCATTGCACCCGGAATCGCTGCGTGAATCGCTTTGGCCATCGTGGGTGGAGCTAGAACTAATGTCGTTCCTGTGTCAATGATGCCACTCGCAGATGTGCCAATATCGATGGTTTGGCCAGAAACACTGAATCCGTCTATAGCTGCTTCCCAAAGGCCGCTCTGTGCAATATTAGGCAAGGAAACCAAGAGACCTGCAAACTTTGAAGTATCGCTTCAAAGATGTCAGCGATCCATGGCAAAGAAGTGATGAATGAAGAGCTTACATGGCTCCAAACGTCAGCTCACCCTCCTTCGCATTCGAAGGATCTGTCGTATCATTTGCTCGTTGTAAATTGACGGAAAATAGTTTGCGTTGCAGAAGACCTGCTGATACCAAATTGTCCAGGAAGGTAGGCACGTTTTGAACGGAGGCTGACTGCGATCCAAGCCCAAGGATACCATCACTCTGGCAGATAAGTTATGTTTCTCTGATCTGTGGGAATTATTCATACCGAAAGGCTTGTAAAACTCGAAGAAAGTGTACTCGCAGTACCAAAACTCACTGGTGGTGTCGTCATGCCAGCAAAAGTAAGAGTATCCTGTACCAAGTTCCCGCTTGCAGATCCACTCCCGTACGTGATCTTCCATGTCGTACTAGACACCTTGTAAGTCGTTGAGTCACTCGGACCAAAGGTAGCATGATTTTGACACGGTGCTGAAGTACAGTCAGCAGCAGGAATCCAGAAATCGCTCGAACCCGAGTCTATCACAACTAAGAAGGGCTTTTTCTGGGATCCCACTTGAATTGTGCTGAAGTATGACACATCAGCACCATCCTGAATCGATTTAGAGAGGATACGATGCCATGGAAACTCCTTACCTCTGACACAGATGCCGTTCCTACTGGTGTAGATGCGGCGCTTTGGGATGCGGCGAAGTTGTTGAGCCCGCGATGGCCGATCCTTGGAGTTGTAGTGTGATTCACACCAGCAGTCAGATCCCGTTTGTCTGCAGCAGCTTGAGGCCATCTCTTCGAAACACGATTGCGGCGTTGCAGGTGTCGAGTAATCGGATGTAATGACTTGATCTCATCAGGTTTATAAAGAGGCATCACGATACCTCCCAACGTAGGATAAGAAAGAGCCGGCGTTTTTGCGTAAGTCTTTGGTACAGGCCTTAGCCTGTCTTCGAACTTTTGAACGAGCCTGCTTTCAGATCGTTTGGTCACAGGGTTACTCAGTGGGACCCATACAGATGTCGAAGTATCAGCATCATGAAGATAGAATGCCCTTCGCTTGGCATTAGTCGAGCTCAGCTCCTGCCAGTGTGTGGGGTGATCCTGAAGCTTTGTGGCGTGATAGGCAATCGCTAGTCCAAAACTTTGCAGCACAAGTACAACCCTGAACACAGCTCCTGAAATCATACGCCGTGATGATACCACAAGTAGCGTCTGATGTATAGATATGGAAGCTCAGGAATTAATAGTTGTTTTTACCGTGTCGTGCATTAAAAGCGTGTCAGCATTCGCGGACAAAGGATCTATTTGTATGTGAACCAGAGGCCAAAGCTTGCTTTATGCCACAGACCGTCCTGCTCAAGGCGAATCCCCCAGCCCTGTGACTGAGCAACATATTGAAACCCTCTTCCCTGCGCAGGCTCTATGGCGGACTTCGTAAGGTGAATGTTGAAGCATTACAAACGTTTCGAGCATGTATCAGGATAATAGCTTGGGCCTTGAGGCCGAATCCAGTCGTTCGGACGAATTATCCAAGCGTCGCATTCCCGTAACGTGCGTCCAATGAAGCCCTCCGAGGTCTGCGTCTTCAAAAAAGTTCTGTTCAACGTAGAGCAATCAACCATCGGTAACGATTGAAATGGCGAGTCTGGGCGGTCGGGCCGTTGTGGACGATGACACTGTGGCTGAGCGCATCTCGATCACGCTCATTTGTTCTCCGAGTCATATTTTCCTTCGCTCAAGTCGAGCGCAGGTCAGGACATCTGGCTCGACAGTGTAAATGATACGATAAACAGACTACGAATGACAGACTTCAAGTCCATCGGCAGTGTCGCGCGATCCGGTCCAGTCAAGAAAAACAGGAAAATTCTACTCTTGGATCACACTGACGACAGCGATTCAGATCAGACTGGGGACGGCAGCACATCACCAGGTCCCTTCTGCATTTCTTGCACACTTACAGATCCACAATTGAGTGGTAGTAATGCACGGGGTGGCTATGTAACATATCTCTGTACTCTAGAGTTGAATGACGGCACGATCCATGCCATTCGTACTCGATACTCTCAATGTCTCAACCTCCGGCTTCGAGTGAGGCTGGCACGGCCCGACGTCTACGTGCCTCAACTTCCACCAAAGTCTTACACACAGACAGCGGGGTCCCGTTTCGTGGAACACCGCAGGACCGGGATGGAGTTCTTTCTCAGAACCGTCGCCCTGAATCCCGACCTCGGTGGCCTGCCTGCCGTTCAAGAGTGGTTTGAAATCTCACAAAACGTGCGAAAGTCTTCCCAAGACCCTGGCGAGAGCCCCGAACCGACGCTATAGAACGATGAAATCGGTCAGAACGAGTGCAGGCACGAGACACGATTAGAAGTCTCCGCGATTGTCAGTCAGCTTGCAGTATTTCGAACCAAAGCTACTGAGATATTCCTGCTCGCCTTATGGTAGTTGTGAGCTGGAATTGCATCACTCAATCTCCACACGAAGTCGCGGTCGACAGGTAGTGCGATTTGCCGACCCATTTCGAGATCAGTTCCTGGGACTTAACAGACCGGTGATCTTGCCCACTACCTATTCTTGAATCATAAGGGGTACCCATTCGGTCGACAATTTACATCACGTTGCGAGGCACTCGATCAAACTGATTGGCAGGCTGCGTAGCGTGGCGTAGGCAGGTGACCTGAGCTCGCGCAAGCATCTCTGTCAGGCCGATCGTTGGCGCTTGCATGCCCGCTGATAGTCAATTTCATCGAATGTGGAGACGGCTTAGCAGTGGAAGTACAGGGAAGCGAGGCGGGATTCCGACGAAGGCTTCCACGTTGTGGAACGCGCAAATTGGCTTGCTGATCCAGCGCAAGGCTATTTTTACCAGATGCTTGCTCAGACAAGAGACAGGCTCAATCTTCGTCATGGAAGCTTCCGTGATCTCTCCCATGGACACGTATAAAACGTCTCTCCCACCCTCATGCTTGGAAAAATTGCTACATTATACGCAAACTACCAGTATCTTTATAACACTTTTACCTATAATCACCAAGCATGTTTCAATCAAGTCTTCTTGCAATCTTCAGCTTTGCAGCATTGGCTACAGCAGCGCCGGCGATCGTGACAAGAAGCTCTTCTGAGCCTATAATCAGTGCTCCGTTCAGCCTCATTCTCGAATCTACTAATTCTACCCTCAATGGTTCTTACCTCGTTGCCAGTCATGCCGGTGCAGCAATCGAGCAGCTAGTTGTAGGCTCCAAGACCATCTCACAAGGTCGATCGACGACCTTCAATTTCAACAATTCTCAGAATGCTGTCGACAGCTCTATCGTCAACATCACTGGTGTTCAGGGTCAATTGGTCTGGACTCTGAACGGCAGCAACTTCAATCTCTCTGAGCCACTCGTCTTCGTCTACAATGCTGCATACGACACAGCCGTTCCTGAGTTTCAGCCAACTTCCAATCCAACGACTTTTGGCTTCGTCGACAATCTACTCAAGGTGGCACAATACACTGATGATGCCAAGACTCCCGTTGTGGCTTTAGACAGATGGTATGCCTGTCAGTACTCTCCAGCACAGGCAGGTGGGTACTCGTATTTCGCTCTTGCTTGGAAAATTGGCTCTGGCACGCCAGACAATGCAAGTTGCTCAAAAGTCAGTGTCAAGCGTGTCTATCATTGAAGGGGAATATCGAGTCCGGTCTTCCGAACAACAGCAAGTCATCTTGTTGCGACACCTCACGTCACAACAGGAAGAGTGAATGAATGAATGATGACTCATGAACGTCATGATGATAAGTTTTTGTTTTCTTATCATTGTAATTTGTCTTCATAGCGTTGTCTAGCGATAATTTATCCTGTAATCGTCATATTATTCTTGATATATCTTGTCCTCGAGTGCCGAGCTATGTATGAAACTCGGCGTTTAGAGCGAGGCTGAGGAACGCAATTTCGTCTCTGGTCTCGTCAATCCTCTTGCTTGTTGGCTTTCCAGCACCCTATTCGATCGTCAGTCATTTCAAACAATAAAGGAGTCAGAGAAACGAAAGACGTACATGACCAGCCTTCTTTTCGACGCGTAAAATCAATGGTTTCTGATTCCTGGGTTTTCGATATTGCAATTCGGCCGCGAGCTTCAAGGAATGCAAGGGACTGACTCGATCGTCGTGATCACCCGTCAACAACAACGTCGCGGGGTATTCCTTGTCGGGATCGACATTATGCAAGGGAGAATACCCCTTGATGTACTCAAACATCTCCACACTCTCGTGCGGAGACCCAAAATCAGAAGTCCATGCCTTGCCGATCGTGAACTGATCGAATCTCAACATATCCATGACACCTACAGCAGCCATCGTGGCGCCGAATAAATGTGGAGCTTGGTTGAGACATGCCCCCACCAGCAACCCACCATTCGAGCCACCATAGATTGCCAACTTGTCTGCGCTCGTGTACTTGTTCTCAGCCAGGTATTTGGCCGCGTACTGGAAATCGTCATAGGCAGTCTGTCGTTTGGTGCGGATGGCGGCCTTCCACCAAGCTTGACCGTACTCTCCCCCACCCCTGATGTTGGCCACGACTACTCTGAAATCAAAGTGCTTCATCAAGGCGATGAAGAGCGGCGAGTAACTCGGTCCTATGGGGATCTCGAAACCACCATAGCCGTATTGTAGCAATGGAGTCGATCCATCCTTCGGCAAGGACTTTCGGCCAGTAATGAACATGGGAATCTTGGTTCCGTCTTTCGAAGGATAAAATACCTGTTCAGTCTCGTACTCGGAAGGATCTATGCCCTGAACATCTGTTTCCCGATAGATCGACAACGATGATGAACTATTGTCATAGCGGTAGATGGTCATGGGCGTAGTGAAACCTCCGACCGAGACGAAGAATCCATCGGTGGAATCGTAGTTACAAACTGCTCCATACACTGCCAGTCCCAATGGAAGATTCAATTTTCTCTCCAATTTCCCAGTCTTGCCATCAAAGATGGATACCTCGTCCTTCACATCGTGTGTGTATGTACAAATCAGCCTCGTTGTATCGAACGCTACAACAGAGTCGAGGACATCCTCACTCTCCGGGATGAGGTCTTTGAAGCCAGCACTAATGTCGTTCAGATCAAGAGCAACGACTTTGCTCTTTGGTGCATTTTCATTGGTTTGAAAGATGAAAGTCGATCCATAGTTTGTGATGTAATCGAACGAAGCGTGGAAATCGTCCACGATGACTGTCTTTTTCAGATCACCAGTCACCGCTAGACTCTCGCCGAGATCGGCGATGGTCAGCTTATTCGTATGCTCCGTTCCTTGAGAGGTGGCTATGATCAAATATCTTCCGTCATCACTGATTTGACCACCAAACATCCAGTGCGGATTCTCCGGATCCTTGTGGAGCACAAGGTCTTCAGTCTGAGGAGTGCCAATCTTGTGGTAGCACAAGAATGAGTTGATATCAGCTGACGTTCCTCTGCCGGAATTGTCCTTCTCCGGGTATCTAATCGATCAGTAGAGCATGTTGATGAAAGGGGGCGGGCACGTTACCGGTGATAAACGAAGCCAAGATCATCCTTACTCCACGAAATGGAAGAAAACTTGACGTACGAAACCTCGTCACTCAATTTATCAAGCGTGTCCGAGTTTGCGGTCTCTTTCACGTAGATGATCTGGTTGTCAGAACCTGACTCGCTGATCGAATAGGCCAACAATTTGCCATTCTTTGAAAAGGCGGTAGAGCCCAGCGAAATGGTGCCGTCGGTGCTGAGAACATTTGGGTCAAAGAACAATTCTGGGTCAGCTCGATCCATGCTCTTTGATCTCCAGATCTGTGCCTGATTGAGCAGTGATGGATTGTAACTCCAGTACCAGAGCCCGTCGCCCCTCTGTCGGGGACTCGAAAACTTCTCGTAGGAATAGACTTTCTCGATGGCGGACCTCAATTCGGCGCTCTTGGAGAACCTGCCGATGTGTTCACTCGATACAGCATTTTGAGCATCGACAAACGCCTCAGTCTCCTTCGAGTCAGGATCCTCCAGCCATCGGTACGGATCCGCAACCCGGACATCACCAGGATAGATGTCCCCAACGGTGTCGTCACGTCTCGCCGCAGGGTAGCCCCATGGATTGCTGTTTGTAGCCATATGACGACGGAGTAAAGACAAGCGCGAAGCTGATATTGTGTGGATTGGAGACCTTAGTGTGGGACTGATCCGAAGCCAGAGGAAGGAAGTGGATCCCCTGGAGAAGAATGCGACTATCCCAGCTTTATACTGCCCAGGGGTCATGCACAGGAAGGGGCCTGTGTACCAGCAGACACTGACCTGCTTCCCAGCACGTAGAGTGTCTGTCGACGCGCTCCCAACGCCCAGCTGCGGGGCCGGTAAATTGCGCGCTCTCGGTTCTTTTTGTCGCTTACATAACGTCATCGTTTCTTTGCGACAACTTGTTTGGTCCGAGTGTCGCTGTCCTGACGCGCTTCATACTCCGACAGCTCGGGTGCAGATCTCTCGGGTCCATGTCCAAGAGACCGTGCCCCGCGTGGCAGTCTGCACCGAGCATCAAGCGCGCCAAACAGATAGACGAGGAAAGTCCTTATAAGACGTTGGAGGAGCTGTTGAGGTCAAAGACACAACCAGACACCACGAGGAATGTTCTGCATTGGTTCAGATCCAAGGATCTTCGTCTCCTGGACAACAGGGCGTTGCATGCCGCGAGCAAGAAGGCCGAGGAAGGTGATGGTGCGTTGATCACACTCTATGTTCACTCGCCTGAAGATCTCGAGTGGCACGGCACTTCGCCGGCCAGAACGGATCTGATCCTGGAGACGCTTTCCCTGATGCAGGCCGAGCTCCAGACGGACAACATCCCCTTGTACATTCACGAGACTGCTGCACGGAACAAACTTGTACCGGATGTGCTCAAATTCATCCGGGACAACGACGTTTCTCATGTCTACGGAAACTTTGAATATGAGATTGACGAATTGAATCGTGATCTTCGACTGGGTAGAGCTCTGAAGGACGAAAAGATCTCATTCGAGGTCCTACACGACCAGTGTGCTGTAAACCCAGGCTCGCTCAAGACCGGATCAGGTGGTCCACATAAAGTCTTTACGCCGTATCACAAGGTCTGGCTCTTAGAAATGTCAAAGAAAGGCAAGGCAATTCTAGATCTGCTGCCGAAACCGAGTGGCAATTCGGGAGAGAAGAAAAAGAAATGCGATGATCTCGATCTGTTCAAGACCGAGGTCCCGAAATTGCCTGATAGTAAGAGCTTCAAATCAGACGAAGAGAGGCAGCGTATACGAAAGTTGTGGCCGGCCGGTCACAAGGCTGCAAAAGAACGCCTAGTGGAATTCCTGGATGGCAAGGTGAAAGAGTACGCAAACACGAGATCAGATCCAGCAGCTGATAGTACGTCTCGCATGTCTGCCTATTTCTCCACAGGGACCATCTCAGTTCGGGAAACCTTGGCGTACTGTCGGGACCGAAACAAAGGAAGTTCAGACTTTTCCGAAACGAAGGGTCGGGGCATGTCCGCATGGGTTAGAGAGATTGTGTTTCGAGAGTACTATCGACAATTGATTGCAGTCATGCCACACAACTCCTTGAATCTCCCGCAGAATCTCAAGATGGCAAGTGTCGCATGGCGAGCCGACGAGGAAGCTGAAGAGAATTGGGAAAAGTGGTGTCAAGGCATGACTGGTTTCCCTCTCGTCGATGCCGGCATGAGACAACTCAATCATGAAGCATGGATGCATAATCGGGCGCGCATGAATACCGCAAGCTTGTTGCGTACCAACATGCTGATTGACTATCGACGTGGAGAGAGATATTTTGCCGAACACCTCGTCGATTGGGACATGAGCAATAACACTCAAGGATGGGAACCTTCCGTAAGACTCATCTATCGATAAATTGCAACATTGACTAACGAAGTTGAACAGTATACAGTGTTTAATCCAACGACTCAGGGAGAAAACAATGACGTTTCTGGCGATTATATCCGCAAATGGGTGCCGGAATTAAAACACATTAAAGGAAAAGCCATTTTTGCACCGTTCGAGCGATTAGACCCTCAAGCCTTCAAAAAGACAGGGTATCCAAAACCTTGTGTCGATTGGAAAGCTACAAAAGCTCGATGTATGGATGCTTACAAGCTCGCCACTCAGACTGGAGAGCACTAAAATTGTAGTCTAAACTATTTTTGTTTAATTTTAATTCTTGAAACGTACTCTGTGAACTCATTCAAACACTTTTACTGTAAATCAATAGCAGATGTCGGACACAAATCGTACATACGAGAAGAGAGACTTTTTTCTATATGTTTATTTCGTCAAAGTTTCATTTGTCTATACTATATCATCAACAGTCTTTTGTTTCGTCGTACTGTGCTGAGTCGACGCGGATCGATCAGGACTGACAGCTCGACTTTGTCCCTCGAGAATTGTCATTTCCATGGGTGTACTGCCGCCGGAATAGATTGCCCTGTTTGGAAACGTCCCGCTCTCAAGATCTTCTCGTCCTCGTAGGTCCATGTCATAGTGGTGATGATGACATTTACACTTTAAGAAGCTGGTGTCAGTATCGGGGCCGTCCTCTAGCATGCGCTCCACGACGACTCCTCCGATGGAAGATCCCTCACTATGGCGGAAGATGTAGAGGTACCAGAAAACTGTGCCCACAAAGAACCCGCCGCCCACAATGTTGCCCAAAGTCACCGGGATCATGCCTTTCCAAATATATTCTCCGACCGACAGGGGAGCGCCAAAGTACATGCCCATCTGTACGAGAAACCTAAGAGAAAAAGGTGAGATCTTGGCTCACCGAATGCTTCTTTCGATGGCGCGGTATAACGTACATGTTTGCAACGATATGCTCATATCCGACCGTCACGAAGAGCCAGACTGGCAGGAATATCGCAACTACTTTGGAAAAGATGTCCTTCGCCGAGGTGCTCATAAACACAGCTAGACAGACCAGCCAATTTGCAGCGATGGCACGGAGGAATATCTGTCGAAAGTTCAGGCTCGTCAGATGATTATTTGTAAATTCCAGACAGTAGGACCTACAACGAAGTCAGCCTAGCCCCTACTATACTTGATTTGGAAGATTTTGCCTATAGGGATCGTCGCTCAGGATGCCAGTCCAATAAACCAAGATCCAACCGACGAAAAGACTGCCTGCAAGATTCCCGAGCCAGGACAAAGTCCAACTCCTCAACAAGTCCCACAATGACGCCTTTCGTTGTAAACAAGTCACAGTAAAGACCATCATGTTGGAGGTGACCAATTCGGCTCCGGTGAGCACTATGAAGACCAAGCCAATCGGGTAAAAGAAGGCTTGAAGCATAGCTCTCGCAGCAGGGTAATTCTCCTGCAGTCCAGGCGTTCCGCCGCCGACAAACAGCGTCATCAGTCCCGAGAATGACAAGAATACACCGGCCAGGAAGGATTTGCCCATCAAGACGTCGATATGCTGTTTTCGTTTGTGCATTCCGATACCCACTAGGATCTCGGTAACTTCTGCGGGAGAGTACGCATCGACGGCATTCTTCCTGTCCTGCAAACTCGGTCGAGGCATTCTGCGTCGAATTCAATCCAGAATGTGTTCGAGAAAGCGCCAATTTCCCCGAGGGAAGCAAGACAGCTTGAGATGACGAAAACGCCCGCCGATCGAAAACGCCTATCAGACAGCCACGTACGCCACACCCGGCAAATCTCTCCCGAACCTCGCACTTCGAAGAACCAATCGAGTTGTGTAATACCCATGAAGGTTCGGTAGTCGATCGGATCGCGATGAGTGAGATTATTCTGGAAAAGCTCGGATGGCGAGCTATAGATCTCACGCACAAATATGATTAGATTGAAGTTTGACAAACAGTTCAGTACCCAAACAGTATTGTCCAAATGGAGTCTCGCTCGTCTATACGGGGTACGAGATACATCTATCATTGTGGATCAAGCACACTTGATACGCAGCGAATGTAAGAGCTTTGCTCGTGTGATCGACTCTTCAGTTTGCCAAGATTACGACCATCTCTAGCTTTCAGCTACGGACATAGAATGATGATCGGACTATCTACTCTCCTGTCAGCATTGGTTTGTAGCCTATATCCGTCGGTGAGGTCTGCCTCAATTCCAAAACTGAAGGCCGTCAGCTCTCCTGGAATGAAGACCGTGCGAGATCACACGATCTTCTACTGTCATTCGTTCAAAGAAGGTTTGTCACGACACGACCTTCTACAAGCTACGTCATACAATGTCGCTGACTTTGCTTCCCATAGATCAATCTGAATCTCATGAGATCGAGAGTGAATTTCAAAATTCTCGCAAGATCACCAGCTGTCGAACGATCTATACAAATTCCCAGAGTGGTTTGAACGCGAGTCCGGGGTTGCCAGGCTCTGCTTGTTGTGATGTGTCAATGAAGAACACGGGAAACATCGAGTATGAAATATTGTCCGACGGAATCCGTGCAGAAGGGTCAATCGATCGCGTTTTGGAACATGACGAAGTATGTGTTCTCTGTGTTTTGCAGACTGCTTCAATCATCGATCAAGATATATTGCATTCAACGATATATTCCTCCGATCGACCCACGGAATGTTGGACCTTACAGGAACAGTGTCACACCTTGAGTCTCAGCTTTCCGAATGACTTCAGGGGAAAGTCCTGTGAAGAGATAAAACGAGTGTGCTCAACAGTCGTTCGTAACGATGTCTTTCCGGAGCTGAAGCCGCTTTCTGAATACGCTAAAGGAAGACCAATAGTTGCTTCGACTCACAACTTGGAAATTGATCATCATGGAGACCAGGGGAAAGATATCGAATCTTTGACCAATAGTCAGGTCTCGATTGAGCATGTACCGATCCAGAGACCTCCAAAGGTAGCGAATCCTCCGGTTTCCAGACCTTACACGTCTGAAGTGTCTGCAAGCAACGTTCCGGAGCACTCGAAACGTAGCGAACAAGCCCACCAGAGCTGCGGGAGGCTGAACGAGCGTGGTCCACATCCCAATCGCCCCAACGGTGCACATATCTTGTTGACTGAATGGACGTGGGTCTTTGCTATTTGTCGTTTAGACCTTCGTGCCGTTTACATCTTATGTGAAAAGGTCAGGGATGTTACTGGCATGGTGAACGTGGCTCATATTCAATTGATACAGAGGAATTGCCTGTGGGATGAGATTTGCCTACCGGGACTGGATCTGACTTGGAACCTAGAGTTGTCGATGACTGCCGCCTGCGTTTCGATGCAGTACATTCAAGAATACTTCAACCCAGACAATCGCGACTCGGCATGTTCGCATCCAGTACCTTACGACGGCGGAGACTCCTCGGGATCTGTGGTACTTGAGCTCAGTAATTCAGCTTTCGATCCGTCGACCAAGAAGAAGATGGCCGTCAAGCAACTATGGTTCGAAAGTTGGACAGAGGGTTCATGGCGCACTTTCGGCATGACTCTGGATACCAAGCTCGCCAGTTTGCGCATGAAAATGGTTACAAAAACCATCCTGATCAGATTCTGTGCTACGGTGGCTCAAGCAAATCTCGCGCAGAAGTATCCTCGTCTCGGATTTCACGGTGGAGGTTTAGTGACACCGTTCCGAGTAAAAGAAGAGTCGGATAACGATGAGGAAGTGTCCAAACTGGACCGTAAAATTTAGTTCTTCGAAAGTTTTTGTATATGCAAGGCTGCAGTCAACGAATCAGTATGCTAGCAGGTGATGTTTTGCAAGATGGTCCTTGAAAGAACGACATTAAGCGAAGCGCTTCTTTTTTTCCACAAGTAGTGAAAATAAAGATATAGCGAGTAAAGTTGAGCGATTCCAGAAATTTAAAGCTTGCAATTTATATGACAATACGATGATGCACAAATTGTGCCCAGGGGCGGATTTGTGGCGAACAATTCAAATGATTTACTTTCGCATTCACATTCGTAAGGATCACTTATAAGATGCTACGCTCTGCTCGATGATCATTCCACCTTTGGATCAATTCGACATCATGATGGCCTTATTCAGTCTGATCAGTATTATGAGCATTGCCCTGTCACTCGTCTCTGCAAAAGTTTGGAATCAGTACATGATGCCCCCCGGAACAAATTACCAAAACATGACTTGGTCAAAAATTCATTGCCAGGGCGGGACATATGTTGCCCTAGACCTCGCAAAAGCAACCATGAACAACAAGTATCTTGACAAGACGTGGGCTGGGGACTGGGTCTGGATCGATTCAAAGAAAGGCACCGGAGCACACGTCGCCAAGATGGAAATTTCGCCGGTTGGCCCTGAGGGAAGCTACACGATCGAATGGCTATTCGCATTCGACCTGAATGCCGGTCCAAAGTTTACCTATCTCGAAGCGACAGTGGAAGATGGCACCACTTATCCGCATACCGGATCGGTACTCGATCATTCTCCTTCGTGAGGATTCTACATCCGCTAAGAAGTCTAGGCAAGATGCGCGGCCTTGAATTGATGCATTTCATCAAACACCAGACCATGTTTGTATCGAGTATCGTATTGATCATGTATAGATTATCAGGAGTCTTGATGCTTGAGGCGTCCCTTTCTCGTAGACCTCAGCGAAGACATCGAATCAAATAGATTTGTAGTTTGTAATCTATCCATCATCACAGCAGACCACGAGTTGTTTGGAGAAAACACGGCGGTATTACTGCGACAATGTATGTGACACACTTTCGCACATTCACATTCGTATGATTCACCTATAAGGCCCGCACTCGTTCTGATATCCTTGTGTTCGGAAAGGAAAGTGTCGTTTCGCTTTTTTTTTATCGCTCCAAAGACATCATGATGGGCCTATTGAGCTTGATTAGTTTCGTAAGCATTGCCTTACCACTAGTCTCTGCAGATGTTTCGAATCAGCATCAGATGCCTCCAGGAACAAACTACCAAAACATGAATTGGTCCAAGATTGTTTGCAAAGATGGGTCTGTTGCTAACCTTGACTTGGTAAAGACCATCATGAATGAGCGTTATCTCGACAAGTCCTGGTCTGGAAACTGGGTCTGGATCGACTCAAAGAAAGGGACTGGAGCACACGTCGCTAGAATTGAGTATCCATCGCAGGGCCCCGACACATATTACACGATCGAATGGATGTTCACATTCGACCTGAACGCCGGTCCAAAGTTTACCTATCTCGAAGCGACAGCGGAGGATGGCACCACTTATCCGCATAATGGATTGGTACTCAATCATTCTTTTCCGTGAGGACTCTGCATTCGCTAATAATTTAGGCAAAATGCGCGGCCACGAAATGATGCGGTTGGTCAAGCGACAGATCAAATCCATATCGTAGCGTACTTGTGATACCATAAACGAGTGTGCCTGCGGGGTCGATCACCATAGTATCTAGTCGAGCGTCGTTTTGATCAGGAGTAGATTGGCAGAAGTTTTGGTGCTTGAAGTGTTCGTTTCTTCTAGAGTACGCAGAATCATCGAATCATAACATCTTGAATCCGTAATCTATTCGTATTGCAGCAAATAACAAGTCGTTTGAAGAAAGTTCGGCGTGATTATCGGGATAATTCATGTGATCCACTTTCGCATTCACATTCGTATGAATCACTTATAGATACTCCAGCATTCCTGAAACCCTGGAAAAAATTTCAAAGGTCTCGTTTCGCTGTGTGATCGGTCCGAAGATATCATGATGGTCATATCGAGCCTGATCGTTATCATAAGCATTGGTTTACCAGTAGTCTATGCGGCCGTAAAGAATCAGCATCTGATGCCTCCCGGCACAAACTACCAAAACATGACCTGGTCCAGAATATATTGTGATGGCGGTTCTTATGTTCCTCGAGATCGTGCACAGACCGTCATGAACCAGCATTATCTCGACAACTCTTGGGGTAGAGATTGGGTTTGGATTGATTCCAAGAAAGGTTACGGAGCACACGTCGCCACGAGTCGTTTTGACGTCCGCGGAACTTCTGAACAACACTCGATCGAGTGGCTATTCACATTTGATCTCAATGCCGGTCCAAAGTTTACCTATATCGAAGCGACAGCGGAGGATCGCACCACTTATCCTCATAACGGATCGGTACTCGATCCTTTTTTAGTGGAAGCTCGCTCTGAATCTGCTAATAAAATTAGACAATATGTACGGCCTTGAAATGATGCGAATTGTCAAGTGACAGAGTTGTCCAAACTGGACTGCAATGTGATATCTCGAATACCCATCCTGGATGTTTACGTATGATAGTCCGTTGCTTTCAATAGACTTAATTGCGGATCTCGCAAACTCCTCTGCTCATCTAGCTTGAACCGAAATATGGGCAACCTAGTATCTCGCGAGATTTGGTTTGATAGCGTCTGTGTATTCGTGTAGTAAGACCTGGCCTATTGCGTCGAGTGAACCATGAGCCTGGGCCCGGTACCGCAAACAACTAGACCCGCATCGGTCGTTATCGATCAAAGACAAATCGTCTCTGCGGGAAACGGCTCCATGTGTCAGTCTGACAGGGGTATCCCTGAGTAATCAATCTGAAGCCAATGATATCGATGAGCCAGGACACGAGGTGGCTTTCCATGCTGCAGGACTTGAAACTTTGCGGAGTCATGATGACACAGTTTACCACAACTAGGATATATAATGATCACGCGAGTGACATGCAGGATGCCAAAGCTGTAATCTATGCCAGAGAATAACGTTTCCTTGCGTGCTGATGTCGTATCTTGAAGACCTTTCCCACAAATCTTGGCTCCAGGAAAACTTTCAGGCGTTTCTCAAACCTTTGCCAGACTTATGAAGTCAAGCATCATCACTCTTGTCCATTTCTGCGCTCGGGCTTACGGTACGCATACATGGCACCTGAGGATACCAGCAGGTGGTTATGTTGCGGCAAAAACCTCCAATTCCTTTGACTGTCCGCACGGAGTGCAGGGAGATGTAAACACATTGATCTGGGGACTGGATTGGGCGATCGGAAAAGCTGAGAAAATATGCAGCGATGTTCACAAGAAACCCTACGGCTGTCGTTTTCGCTTTGATCCGCCTCCAGGATCGTTCGCAGATGTCGGCAGCGTCAGTGCCTCGTTCACATACCAGAAGTCATGGAATAGCTTTGTTGTCAATCCGACAAAGATGGCTGTCAATCTTGTACTGATCTGTACAATACTCGTGACAAAGGTATACACTGACATAACCAGGTTGATGGGACAAGCTTATCTTGCTCTCCACATAATTGATGCGACTCCAGATGGGCATTCATGAAGATCTAGTGCGTAAAACGAGCAAAAGTTCCTGACCGGTTCCTGTGATGCTGTACTGAACATCAGCCCTGACGCATCATTTGATAGCAGACGATGTATCACTTTCTAGCAAAACCACAATTCGTTCTGTTGTAATACGTCATTTTGCTTCCAATCGTTCCCAAGCTCCCCAACAGATTGTCGCAAAAGTGTGCGATTGTGACCTGGCGTGTATACCAGCGTGACGACTCCGATCTCCTTAGTAAATGATATACGCGTCCGCTCAGAGTCTACCACAAGACATAGAAAATGCTTACGACAACATCAGATGAAACATGACCGATCCGCCATGAAGTACACCGGTGCTTGATATCAGCTTGAAATGATCTAGACTCGGCGCTATGTGTAATGGCTACTATGAAGTAGAAACACAAGCATTTGAGTCAAATATACTCGGACCGCGGGCAACAGTAAGTGCGCTACGACTCCTCGTCATGACTGACACAGTAGTGTCACCATCGTCTAAAGATACAAGTGGTTTATAGCACGAGCATAAAATTTTCGTTCACCTCGTATCCATACCAGAGTTTGACTTACACTTCAACCCATTTTACTTGACACATCATCACTTATGCAGCTGATGCTCCAGTGACTCGTCCAAATGGACTATCTGCAACGTACGACCCTTTGTATCTCAAATCCAAGCACATCTAAGTCCAGTATGAAAACTCGGTGCTGCATCGAAGATGCATCACGATTTGGCAACGAATCAATTTGTCCTATCAAAGCCGTGAAGGTTGCCTCATCGATAACATCAGCTATGCTTGATGAGTCACTTATCTATGGTCATAGGCGAGAAAGAGCTACCGCATTTTATAGCTAGCGGGACCTCAAGGATTGTTCTGTTCAGAACATCAGTCCGCCAAATTTCACTTTCGAACAGACAATTCACAATTTATCTGAATTGTCGACAACGGTCTTGGCTGTCCTTGACAAGTTCTCAACAGTCCTCTTTCGACCAATGACCGTTCTCCTGGACGCCAGAGACTCTACCAATTCTCTCAGCCTCTTAGGGCGCCTAGGTCCCACAATCCCCGTACGCTCTTCTACACCACGGCTCCTTTCGTAGATGTGCCATTTTCTCAGGACTTCAAGTATCTCCTGATGACTGATCGATATATGTTTTCCATAAGTATACTTAGAATTGGACGAAAGTTTAGACGACATCGACAAAAGCCAATCAAGTCTACGGGTTGCTGCTCCGAGGCCTTGGCGAATGAGAACTACACGCAGGAGAGAGGCCAAGAAGACCCGATCGATGCTGATAGCAAGAGACTTCGACAAGGCAAGGACCATTGCGAGATACTTAAAAGACCTGCCCTCGGATATGGCTGTGCTCTCAGATATCCCGAGCATGACATTTTGTAGCAGTCGGCGTCTGGGCGTCAACTTCCTCTTCACAAGTAATCTGAGAAGTTGCATCGCGGAGGCTGGCATAGCGAAAGAGATGCGGGAGATGTACCTCGCGAAAACATCGTAGGTCATTATATGTGTGGGAAATGTTGCTAGGAGGTATGTGATCGTGCTGATGTTATGAGGCCGTTGTGCAAGTGATCGGATCATGTTAGCTGCTAAAATTGGTGTCGGCAAGATGTCAGCTCTCTTGGTGCGTTCAAGATAGGAAAGGAGGATTGAGGTGTCGTGTAACTGAGACAAGGAGTGCATAATCAATGCTTGAAATTTGCAGATCTCCGCCAGATCTTCCTCAGACCGGCTGCGCGTATGGAGTGTAATAATAATTTCAGCAAATACCTTAGAATCAATTCTTTCGTGGTTCGCGATGTATGCAGGTAAATTCTCGGGACGACAAGCTTCCTCGTCGTCTTGTTCCATTGCAGTTGTATCGTGAGGAAGGTCATGAGACTGGTGAGAGAGCTTCTCAGTCGACTGAGACGCATTTGTGTCAACGATTCGCAAGACGCGAAGATGGTGATTCACTATACCCCGGATAAATTTGTGGTCTGGTTTTGAGAGTTCCAAAAATTGCAAAAGCTGGTGTGAAGGACGATGCAGAATATGCTTCCCAAGTTTCTCCATTATGTGGGCTGGTATCTGGTGATCCACCCGATCGAGCGACCCCAATATAACCATGAGATTTTGCATTGGATATGCGGTATAATTCCCTGCTGTGGATTGTTTCACGAGTTGGAGAAAGCGTTCAAGAACTTCCGATCTAGCAGAATTCTCCATATCGGAAAACAAAGTCGTGATACTGTCATTGGTCTGACGCAGTTCACTCTGCGACAGTTTTACAGAGTTCTTCAAGAGTCGGAATAAGACGAAGGAGACCTGCAGTGGTGGCAAGTTCTGAAGATTACTGAAGCATAGTTGGAGTGTATCAAACGATCGTGCAGCTTGTGTAGCAAGATTAAATCGCAGATCCGGATCGTCAGGACACAATTGACTCAATAGTTTGAGGTCTTCTGGCTCACCTTGCCGGCGTATGACATATTTCCAGATTGAAGGATTGTCCAATGATTCGGTCGACGCACGAGCATGCTCCAATTGCTTCATGAATAATTGCATGATATCACCTTCTTTCTGTCTTTCGAAGAAGATCTTGGAGGCGTCCCCGGCATGCCAGCATCTGAGGACAAGCTCTTGGGCATAATCGATCTCATCCAAGTCAAGTGCTCGTCTCATCAAAAGAGAAGTCGAATGAGTATCAAGCAATTTTCGAGATGAACCCCTCATACGTCGTGCAATTCCTGTGCACAAGGTCTCCATTTGTCGTAAGCTGCTACTAGGACAAGTCACGAGACGACCTTGCAATGCGCTCAATTCCTTGAATGCTCGCTGTCTTTGCGAAGTCCTGATGCCCGATTCAACTAATATTTGCATAGCGAGACCAGATTGACTGATGCTGCTCAGCCCTTGGAAGATCCTGAAGAGGCAGAATTCCCGTTCATAATTATCTAGACCTCTGAGAACTTCCGTAGCAATATTCACAGCGTCGTCAAGATCGTAGTCGAGTAGTAAATTTATCGTCGCACTAAAGTCTCGTGTCCGTAGTAGACGTTGCATGAATAAATTGGCGGTGACTGTCGGCAACGACCTGAGACTACTATGTCTCTGCAAGTTCTCGTATCTCTGTGTAATGAACTTGGTCGAAATTCGGGGATTCAAGACATCTCTGTGGAAATCCGACAGGACGCGTCTTGTCGCAGGGAGGATTGGAGGAATGCTTGACTCAGACTCGAATTGTACGAGCAACTTTTGTATATCGTTCGCAAACGAATACGGTCTGATGCCTGTCCGGCAGGGAAACAGAGTCTCGACTCTCGAAGCTGTACATAGTCTAGACAGGCATCGCATGCAACAGACGCAGAACTGACAAGGACAACGCACGAGAGAATCTTGAACTCATTCAAAATTGGCGCAACGGGTTTTGGCTGGCGTCAATTTTCGGCTTTGGTGGAGCATCATCACACGGAACGAAGTCCGATCAGAATCGGTGTATGGCTCGTCGACAGAGCAGCATGAGGATTGGACACAGCAGGGGACACTGGACACAGAGCAGCTGGCAAGTAATAGTCTATGCATACATTTCCGATGCACCCGTAGTCTATCAAAGCATTACCGAAACGCACATGATAGTTACACCAGACTCTTGAGCAAATGAGCAACACTGCTCACCTGACTTGTGAGCCAAATCCGTCGACAAGGGCTTATTCCACTCGATCCTCACATTCACGAGCAAGATAGACACGAAAGTTCGTTGTCATCGCCTAGAATCCTGATCTCTGCACCTTCTCAAGAACAGCCTCATATTCGACTTCACTGAAATCGGTAGCCTGGACTTCGATACCGACACCACTGAGGGCCCGCTTGATTGTGTCTTTCGATGATGCGGACACCATCTTGGACTTGATCTTGGCGGTATCAGGACTCCAGTGGATGAAGCAGATCTTGTTTCGGATGCCTTCGCCTCCAGCTTTCTCGTACTTGAAGTCGTAGACAGCATATCGGCACTCGTTCTCCGGCAGCAGAGCGGTGAACTCGTCATAGTCATCTGATTCGGATGTCTTGGCGACAATGACCTCGGTGTTGCTAGGGTTCATCGAGAAGACGATGAATTTGAGAGATTTACCTGCCTTGGGTCAGCAAATCTCGTCGTTGATTTATTGATGTTTCGTGCTGAACAAGCATATCTGCATCCAAAGCGAAGCATCCGAGGGTACTGACCAATCTTGAGCTGATTGAAAGCCTCAATACATTCTTGATTCACTTGGACACCTGAGCGAGACTGTATCGTTTGTGTCAGCTTTATCGGTATCGCTGGGGCAATATCGCGAGATGCCAGTCGCGCGAAGACGGATTGCACTGACCATGGATGCTTTGTAATTACAACGTTTGTTGTGCGCGCGTAGTTGCTTTGTCGGCACCGTCTGCTGTTGGTGACGCTTGCCGGTATTGGGCGACCATTTTCGAGTCTCGCCGTAATTTGGAAATTCGATCAGCTCAGAGACCAAACAATGCCGTGCACAACGATAAATTTGTGCACAGCTCAGGCGGTGCACCGTGAGTCTAGGAATAAGCAGGTATGCACTAGAGCTGTACGTATATGGTCTGCAACACTCTATATGAATTGAATATGTAAAGAGGGTCCAGGGCCTGCTGTGTCTTTGGAGATGGCGAGATATCCCGGCTCAGAAGACGAACTTCCTGATGTTCGACAAGATGCTATGGGCAGTGCCCTGCTCCAGTGCCCCAGAGGCAGCGGCTTCCTTCCAACGCTGCTCGTCATCATCAATTTCCTTCTTGCCTGAGAATAGATCGACCTCAGCGAGTGGGATCCATCTAGTCCTCTTAACAATCTTCCAGCCTGCATAGATGACGATGACGAATCCAACTAGAGTTTGTCAGCTCGTCGTATCGGGGCGAAGGATTGTGCAGTAGGACTTACTCATGAAGTACGAGAACAGGAAGTTGGTGACGCTCCATGACCCGTGAATGAATACGTAGTAGCCTTGACACAGGATCATCATGAGCAGCATTCCCAGTGCCCAGTAGGCCGTGTATGGGTTGAATCTACTCGTGTACGGTAGCTCACTTCGTGAAATTCCTTGAACTTCCATGGCCTTTCGGAATCGGAGGTAAACAAATACCATGACTGCAAAGTTGATGAGTTCTGGCTTCGATTAGCAAGAGAGGTAGTGTCAAATTGCGTATGGACTTACGACTCGCGGTGATGAGGTTGGTGAACCATCTATAAATAGTTAGCACAAGACCGAGTGATAAATATAAAGACCACTTGCGTTAAAACAATTGTAGAACTCTTGCTGACGGATAAGAACGAGAGAAGCGCGATAGCCAGGACGACCGCGACGGCAAAGTACGGGACACCGCGCTTGCTGCACTTTCTGAAAATCTTGGGTGCTTGTCCCTCTAGTGACAATCCATACAGGGTTCGAGAAGCACAGAACACGTACGAATTACCTGCGGAGAAGGCCGAAAGCAGCACTGCGGCGTTGATGATGTGGGGCAAGACGGGGATCTTCAACCGCGTCAAAGCAATCACATACGGAGATTTTGCCGCACCCGGCTTGCCAGCATCGATGGCCTGAAGAAGGTCCGGGTCATTGTATGGCACCAAGATGCCAACAGAGAGCGAGCCGAGAACAAAGAAAGCGACCAACCGAGCAAAGACCACTCTGTAGGCTTCCGGCATGGTCTTTCGAGGGTTTACAGCTTCACCAGCAGCCATCGACAGGTAGTCTGGTCCAGCAATCACGAAAGAGGCAGAGACCAGGCATTGGAAGAAGCCAAGGAATCGGCCAAGTGAGCCCGTCTCGATGTATTCTGCGAAGGCTCCTGGGTTCTTCCAATACTGGAAACCGAATGCATGGTGCTGTGGGTTGCCTCCAACCATGAGGATGAACGTCATGAGGATGAGTGCAGTGATCAAAAGGACTTTGCCTATTGCGAACCAGAACCTGTCACAAATTAGAGGCGGATCGGAAGTCGGACGACTAGACTTACTCAGACTCGCCATAGTAATGGACAGTGATCAAGTTCAGAAGGGAGTACAACAAGATGATGATGGCAATCCAAGCAGCCTTTGGTACGGAACCATCAACGTCCCAGAATCTGACGATAACCGTACACGCCGTCACTTCGAAAGCGACGAGGGCAGCCTCACAGATGAAGAAGTTCCAACCTGCAGCAACTCCGAAAGCCTCGTCGACGAATCGCCCAGCAAATCGAATGAAAGCTGAATTGAGAGGTAACCAGGTAACTACTTCAGACATGGCATTGTTAACACCCCAGATAACGCTTGACCATATCATGAAAGCAATGAGGAGCGACGCAGGGCCACCGGCTGTCAGTGCTGATCCTATGGCTACGAACAAGGCCGTTCCGATCGTACTAAAGTGGTCAGCTACAATGTAGGCATCTCCGAAGAGGCGATATACCCTCCGATACCGATCAGAGCAACGTGTCTAGGCTGCAGCTTCCTGATGGTCTCACCATCTCTGGTCGAGACAGACTCGACTTCAAAGAACTGTTCGTCCTTGGATCCAGCAATGTCGTTCGTTTCGTGCGCCTGGACGGTAGAAAGTCCCTTGGTGCCCTTTGGAGTGGCCGAAGTCATCTCAACACCTTCCATGGTGGAGGTAGGTCAGTCGAAACGTGGAACTAAGAGTTGAGGACTGAAGATGACGTGTAGTTCGAGGACAGGAAAACTGTCGATGGGCGATAGGGATGGCAGATCAGGAATTCTTCTCGCAATGAGGAAATAGGCTCCTGAAGTCAACCGTTCGAGAAACGCGCAAGAAGCAGATAACCAGGCGGATCTGATTGGCTGCCAGCATCTCAATGCCGCCCGATGCGCATGGAGAAGTTCCTCCCGGTGGAGAAAGCTTATTTTGTGGACCTATCTCGAGCTACAGCGGGAGCATGGTTCTCGCGACGTGCATGTAGCGTTTCTTCGGCCCTATCAGCATTGTGTTCTTGACTTCGAGCATTCTGATATATTTTAGATGGAGATCGTAAAAACACTGTACGCGATGTTTTCGCTTGAAGCTGGTCTAGATTGCATTAGCGAAGCAGCATGCTCGGGATCTTGGAGCTGCGCGTTTTCGCGCCTCGTATTCTCCACTTTTCTGCCTGGCGGCTGAGCCTCGTCGTAGCAGACTGCGGCGGATCAGCAATGACCAGAGCATCATGGCATCATTGATCAGGCTCGATCTCTTGGAGCGATCCGTAGAGTCACAGTCTGAGCTCCGGCAACCAGGAGACACCGTAAAGAGTGACCTGACCGTTGTGAAGAGTGAACCCGAGATTGACGCCCATTTAATGGGAAGATCAGCCCGCCCGTCACTGCGACCTGCTGAGCACGGGATTGCAATTGCCTCTTGGAACGGGCTGATCGGTGGAGTCTGCCGCTTACACATCTTCCCAATCCGAATGCCGTGAGATGAAAGCATCGAGGAGAGCGGGGAGAGACATCGACGGTAGATCACCTGAGCAAATAGAGCGTTTGTGTGAGACGTCGAGTTGTGAAATCCCATATCTGTGGTGAGGTTGCCATGGTCGATGATTGTTGATAGCACTGATAGGAGCCTGCCTACACCATAAGTATTATGTAAAGGACGCTATGCTATGCTAGAAGTGTCTAAAAAGTGTTCATGGTGTCTTGATGCCGTGTGTCGTGTTTGATTTTCGAGGGAGACGATAGCCACATTTCATTGCGACACTTAGTTCGCTGCAGAGAGGCATCAACCTTGTAATGCGTATGCCGCATCGTGGCTACCTTCGTTGAGCGCCAGGTCCAAGGCGGTGCTGCCGTCGAGACCACGTACGTCCCGCCTGGCTCCCGCTTCCAGTAACATCCCGATGCTTGCACCGTCGTTGTTCAATGCACACAGGTGAAGAGCATTCATTCCCGTGTGTCTCTGCACCGCATTGACATCGGCACCGTCTTTCAGCAGATCTCTGATGGCTTCGTGATCTCCTGAGAAGCAAAAGGACAGGAACGCCTCGTTGCGTGCGAGTTCGGGATGCTCGCTCAATTCTCTCTGCTCTTCGAGATCCTGCCCTAGGTCAAACTCCGTGGTGATGCCGCCCTCATTCCTTATGGTGACCAAGATTTGCCCGTTCGTCATCAGTGATGTATCGCAAAGTGGACACTTTGTGATCGCTGAACGGGATTGAGCGTGCAAGTCGCGGGCACAGTCGTAGTGTAAATGGTGCTGACACGGTAACTCTACATCATCGTACACGTAACCCTCCGAGTCGTTGTTCCCATCCATGGTGCCCTCCTCGTTATCGTCTGAATCGAGCTGAAGGCGAAGAGAATCGTTACAGATGATGCAGATCTCATCGATAGATGATCGACTAGACATCGGACCTTGGCAGATCGGCTGGATAGAGCTACGGCGATTTTGTGAGACGTCTTGGTGACCGGACAGTACAAAATTGACCCAAGAGCTTAAAATCTATGCTGCGATTGTGATGATATGAGGTAGTGTGACACCAGGCACCGGTTACCATTTGTGGCAGCTGACTGTTGTTACATGAACGGCTGACTTGGCGAAATTTGTTGCCGGTATGAATTTGGGCTTCTGCCGTCCATTTGTTTCCACGATTGATGTACAATGTCCAGTCTTGTCGCAAGACGAAGCCAGACCCGTTAGCAAGAGATTGAGCGTGCACTATCGACGACACAAGTTATGGCTGCGGGTCAGTAGCTGCAGCACCGGCACTGCATAGTCTACGAAGGATACCGTGTCTCCGTGGGACTCGATCCACGTCATCTCCCCTACCCGGAATCGTCTGCGAATACATAAGGGCTAGTATCTACAAGCATGATATGCCGGAGCTGTGCAAAGCCATTGCCTCGACATTTCTCTGCTTCCTCAAATGTCCTGGCACAAAGATACTCGACCAGTGTGCGGTCGAGACTTGATAACCTGGTCATCCATGAAACGCCCAAGTCCACACGTAAGCCAAAGCGGGTCTTCGTTCGCGACATGGTCGCGCAAAAAAGACGGTTTGAAGAATATGCAGAATATCAAAGTTCTCCTGATAACACACGCCCGCATCCGGAGTCAAAAGTGCCAGTATTGACATCGGAGATTATTGACGAATTAAATACTTGGAGAAAGAGGATCTCTGGAAACAAACTTAGCAAGGCAGACTTTTTCAAGCTCAGAGGAAAGTTAAATAAGGCTTTCACAGGGGGACAATTGAAGTCCTATCTCAGTAGTGTTATGCCGTGTGAAACGAAAGAATTGAAACGAATCTTGTCATTTTCAAAACCTCGTAGTATGGCGCGTATCCTGTCTCAAGTTTGGAATGTCAAGATTTCAAGTACAAAGGATGGATTACTGAGGACCAAGATCCATCTTCGCGAATCAGACCTTTTTCTGCTTCTGAAGAATGATGGAGATTTACTGCAGTCCTGGTCAGAGACACACTCTGCACAGTTGAAGGTCGATCGAACAGCACTTTCTTTGGATATTGCTGCCACCGAAGAAAACAATCAGACAATTCAGTCGTCTCTCCAGCAGTTCTTATCATCTATCGAAAATCAACGCGTCTCAGTATCACTAACAGTCGACTGGACGGCCGATCCGGCGGTGTTGGCTCTGCTTGGTGTCTTCATCTCGAGAACCAGTCCTCAAGAAGCAACCCTCCACTATATGGCGGGCGATAAGCATAAGTGCATTGAAGCTCGACAGTACTTACGAGATTGTGCAAACCTACGCAGCCACAGATGGAAGAGTGCGATATCAGCTAACACCGATGCGACCTTGCAGGAATCGAGAACCAATAGGCAGAATCCACCTCATGCTGAGCGTAATGAGCCCTGGTCTCGTATAACAAGCGTTAATGCGGGCATGACACTGCCGTCGTACGCGCTGAGGCAAGAGATCCCGAGACCTGTGTATGCAAACCAAGTCAATGCTCGCCTCAAGCGGGGGTCAGTGTTGAATGATGCGGTCATTCTGGAAGCTTTGGCTATCCCGGATGACTTGGAGGGTTTGCCAGAGCAGACGTCCCTTGGCAGAAGAGTGAGCTTTGGCCACGTGCTGAACTCTGGAATGAGTCTACAGTCGTTTTCTACTGATATTCCGGGGCAGTTCACAGTCATTGAGTCTCTGACGCCGGTGGAAGGCGAAAGGCCTGATAAATTCACTCTTACATTATACCCCGAGCCACGACCCGTAGAAGAAGGAATGCAGCTGAATCTTGAGGTTCAATATGATCCGGCGACGCTCAAATTTGTTGAGTATGTCGCAAGCTGCTCTTCTCCCCTGAAATCGACTGCTGTAAGACTGCCATCACACTTATCGGACGTTCTTTGTGAAATCACAAAGTCGACTCCGATAGAAAAATGTGGCCCAATCACAGAGTATCTCGAATCTTGTGACTTTGATCTCCGCTCGGGTAAGTATGGCCCTTCACTCATGATGAATGAGCAAAACTGGTTTTTGGAGAAGATTGAGCATTCACGTCACGTTCGACTTCAAAGTGGCATCGGCGACCACAACAGCAACCTCGAGATCGACTGGGTACAATCACAGGCCGGGGAGATCGGCGGCAGCAGACAGGAGCTGAGTATCTCTACAGACAGTCAGGTCTCCACGACATCCTTGCTTAGTGCTGTAGCCAGGATCATGAAAGCTCTAGATCAGCAATGAGAATGCCTGAATCCTCGTATCAGCATTCTGCCATGCGCCACATCAGTGCATGATGTCTATTAGATATACAAATAGATATGGCCTTTTGCAGGCAGCAGTTCATGTAATTAGTAAAGCATATTTGAGAGCGAAACGGTATGTATGTGCTACTAGTTGTCGTTTCAGTCATATCACCTGGTTGCCATATACGATATTTACGAGGAGACTTGAAATTCTCAGGCACCTGCGACCTTCATGAGTTTTATCCATCTCCACGATCCGGCTCTTGAGAAGTGCTTCTAGTTAGACGACAGCGAGTGCGGTATCCTTTGAATAGGCTGTGCCGTGCCAGCTCCTGGTGAACTAGGATATCTCACCATGGCGAAGGACTCAAAATCTCAACTCAAGCGACTCAAGTCGGCGCTGCGCGACTCTGGAGTCTCGCGGGACCAGAAGTCAAAAGGTCCGCGGAAGAGCCGCATAGATCGGGAGAAGGAACTCTCAAAGATCAGGGACAAGTTCAATCCGTATGAATCACAGATCAACAAGTCGAAATTCGCCGTCGGTGGTAGGAAGTTGAAGGGCACAGAAGGTCGTCCTGGCGCTTCTGCCTCGATCGCCGAGAAGATGCGTCATGAGACGATAGGCAAAGAGAGGGCGCGGAAGGGACGAGTCGGTGGTCTTCTCGATAGGCGTTTTGGTGAAGGCAGGGCAGATCTGACTCCAGAACAGATCCAGTTGGAAAGGTATACTCGTGAAAGACAAAAGTCGAAAAAGCGCAATAACTTTTCGCTCGAGGGAGAAGATGAAGGGGAAGACGGTTTGACACATATGGGTCAATCCTTATCTGCTATGGACGATTTTGGACCGGCTCCAATGTCGGACGACGAAGATATGGGCGCAGAAGTGGTGAACCGGACCAATTTTGGTGGTTTCGAAGACTCACAATTAGAAGAAGACGAGATCATTGGTGAGGACGGCGAGAAGAGGAAGAAGACGAAAGCGGAAATCATGCAAGAAATTATTGCCAAGTCCAAGCAAGGCAAGTATGAGCGCCAAAAGCAAGCAGAGGAGGATGATGAAGTGAGAGAGGCACTCGATGCGGATCTGGAAAGTTTGCAGATGTTACTGAACGAATCTCAAGCTGCCAAACCAAAAGCTATGGATGGCGTCAACTCCGATAGAATGAAGGCTATCCAGGAAGATTCAGAGTACGACAAGGCCGTCAAATCGTTGATTTTTGATAGGAGGGCGAAAGCATCCGAAAGGACAAAGACTGAGGAAGAGTTGATCGAAGAGGAAGCTAAGCGCTTGCATGAGCAGGAGGAAGCCCGTATAAAGCGTATGCGTGGTGAAGAGCCTGACGAGGTCGACTCGCGAGATAGAAAACGAAAGAGAAAAGCTCAAGGTGACGACCTTTCCGACGACTTTCAAAGCGACGATGGGTCAGACGACGACTCGGATGGCGAATTTGGTGTGGGTGTTAATGCTGCTGCCTCGAAGGAGGTCGAGATCGATAACAGCGATGCGGAATCTTCTGAGGAGTCTGACGACGCAGGCACCGACAGTGAGAATGGTGAGGCTGTCAATCTCGAAGATGACATAGCCCTGGACGAATCAGGCGACGAAGCCCTCCTCGAACAAGGCTCCCAAGAGGACTCTGACGATGGTGATGATGAAGATCAGGAGGACGATGAGAGTGACGATGCAGACGATGAGGATGTGCCGTCGAAAGAGCTGTATGAAGCTGCCAAGGCAGAACTTGCACGACGTGAAGCAGCTACTGCCACGAAGCAGCCTTTACCCAAGAGTATTCTCAAGACTACGACTCCCGTTTCGATAGTTGCCAACCCTTCAGAGCTCAAATTCACCTACCCCTGTCCAGCCACATTGGAGCAATTACAATCCATCACACGCCCATTATCTCATTCAGACATACCGACGGCCCTCCACCGCATCAGAGTTTTGCATCATCCGAGACTGAATCCGGCAAATAATGAGAAACTCTCGAAATATCTTGTGATTCTGATCGACTATGTTTTGGCACCGGACACGCCAGCATCCGTGGCCAACTACTGCGTTACTCAAATTCAGGAATTATCGCAGAAGTACTGGGAGCCTTCTGTGGTCCACTTTCTCGGTCTGCTCGAAGAAATTCGACAGTCCATGTACAAGAAGATGACGGTGAGCTGGACCATTCGTGAGATGAAATTTTTCAGTCTCGTTGGTCAAGTGTGGTCTACATCTGATGCGTACCACAAAGTTGCCACGCCAGCATTCCTCGTCGTTTCGCAATATCTGGCTCAGAATTCGGATGACTCTAAGACTGCCATGGCCATAAAATTGGTATTGTGCTCAATTCTATCGGAGTGGGTCAAGGACAGCAAGAGATACGTACCTGAGGCTATGCAATGCCTTCGTTCGATATTAGAGGCAACATCCAATGAATCCGGAGAGTCGAGTGGAAAAATAGACCTCAACGACCTCGACTCTGTGTCCTACGAGACTCTACATTCGTCGTGTGAGAAATTGATTTTACACTTTGCTAATCTGTATCTCGCCTCTGTAGCATTCTCCGACATCTTCTCGCCATTCCTAGGTCACGTCAAGTCAGCCTCAGTGCACGAGGCTCTCTCGAAATCTGTCAAGAACAGCACTACAGGCCGAAAGCCTCTGTCCTTGCAATCACATAGACCGATTCCTCTTGCCACCTATATCCCCAAATTCGAAGAGAACTTCAGTCTCGACAAGAAGTCATACGACAGGGACAACGATCGAGCTGCCGACTCGAAGATGAAGGCGGAAATCAGGGATGCGAAGAGAGGAGCCGTCAGAGTGCTTCGACGAGATGCTGCATTCGAGGCACGGGAGAACGCGAAGGAGAAGAGGGGAAAAGACGCGGCCTACAAGGCGAAGATATCAAAGGTCGAGAACAAGCTCAAACAAAAGGAATCTTGAGGGAATGTTATTGCATAGCACAGCGTGAGGCACTAGACAGCATTTACCACCAATCTCAGCTTGGAAAGGCATGTAAGCACAATGAGCAAACTTTTGCACGTCTACTTGAGCAGTATGAGTGTGTGGCAATCGTCTCAGGTGAAACATTCGGCCCCACAGTCGACGCTTCTGAATTTCTTGGACACTCGAGCAAGCGACCAACTCCACTCTGTCGTGTATAGAGGCGCGACCGTTGCTGATAGGTTTTCGATTGAGCAAGCAAATTACAGAGGGTTCCGGTTCATGTCATATCAGGAGCAGTCGCACTTGAATCCCCTCTCGCAGATCCCGTTGACAAAGTCCCCGTTTGTGCAATTCCCACAGGCCATCACGCTGCCGTACAACTACGTGCAATTGCCATCGTCGAACAGCCTTCCCCAGATCCCAGACGTACCCGACTTCCACGCAGGACGATCCCACGCGCCCTCCGCGGCGAGGAAGGCTAAATTCGAGGACGCCAGGCGGAAGATAGATGAGTGGGAAACCAGTATGCGGGAGAAAAGGATGCGTGAGGCCAGGCGCATAGCTCCCGGTTTTCTGGACACCGGTGTCACCATGCTCACACCGACAGTCAACACGCAAGAGGCAGTCCATCATCCAAAGAACGACATAGGCGCCGCAGAGGAGACGCCCGTGCAGAAAGAAGAGAACTATTCGGACCAGTTCGCATCACTACGGTTCTGAGGGACACTTGACAACAAGCATGTAGATATATGTAGAAACAAGGAATACGTGTATAATCAATCGCAAGATGGAGTGCAGAAAGGCCGGCGGCTGCGATTGCCCGGTTGAGCGCGGGTCCAGCCAGCGTCGCTCGCGGAGAAGGAAGAGAAGAAGCATCTCGCGGCCCGGTCATCGATCGCTCAACCGCCCGAATTGACGGTCGCTGGCTGCTCTACCCACACACACACACAGGCTTGCTCTCCTCTTGCCTCGCTGACAGGTCTCTTGTCAACGTCCGCCTTATAGTCACACTTCCGTAAGCATCTCTTTGATCTTGCGGTGGCGTTCGCATCCACGATTCGGGCTGCTGCTCTGGTTCTCGTCGCGCATCGGTATGCTGATCCGCGTAGCTCCAGCCAATGTCCCTGTCGCCGGAGGAAAACCGTTATTTCGGGCAGCTCTTCAAGAGTGCGGATAGTGAGCGTCTCGGTGTCATCACTGGAGAGGTTGCCGTCAAGTTCTTCGAAAAGTCTGGGCTGCCTGCCGCGACACTCGGTCAGATCTGGGAGATCAGTGATAAGGACAACTCGGGGTTCCTCACGCAACAGAGTTTCAGCGTCGCGTTGCGCCTGATTGGACAAGCACAGAGTGGACGTACACCGGAGGCATCGCTTGCAAAGTCCGGTAGGTTGGCACTTGCTGTAGGAAGGTATCACTAGGCTAATGTAGGAACAGCTGGTCCGTTCCCCAAATTCGACGGCATCGATGCTCCTGGGGCCGTCACCTCTCCCAGGGTCGCAGCACCACAGCCCCCGAAGGCCAGAAGCGTCGTATCGCCCCTGAGTCCCGAAGACCGTGCAAAGTATTTCAACACATGGTTATCCGTCAGCCCTTCGAGCGATCTGCTTGATGGTGAGCGAGCCCGCAATGTCTTCCAGAAGGCCAATCTTCCAATCGAGCAATTGGGGCAGATATGGGCACTGACGGACACGCGCCAGAGGGGCGCCTTGGACTCCACGGAGTTCATCGTCGCCATGCACCTGATTCAATCCATGATGAATGGCAGCATCAAGAGTCTGCCGTCTTCGTTGCCACCCGGTGTTTTCGAGGCCGCAGCTAAGGGCCCATCCGCCCGGGTCCAGCGACAACAGAGTTCTGTCTCGAGTGTCAGAAGCCAGGAGCCAATAACACAGCAGTTCTCCGGTCAACGACAGCCAGTTCCTATGCGATCTCAACTCACCGGACCGCCCGCGAGGTCGTCTCCGATGCTCGAACAGGCACCCTCAGTACCTCAAATGCAACCGCAGATGTCGGGTCAAGTCTCTGCCGTCGAGTGGGATGTCAAGCCTCACGAAAAGGCCAATTACGATAATCTGTTCTCAGACATTGATAAATCCGGCAAGGGCTATATCACAGGCGAGGAGGCCGTAGGCTTCTTCATGCAGTCCAAATTACCCGAGGAAGACCTGGCTCATGTCTGGGATCTCGCTGACATGGATAATACCGGACGGCTCACCAAGGAATTCTTCGCCGTTGCCATGCATCTCATTAAGGCCAAGCTGGGGGGTAAGGACCTTCCTGCGGTTTTGCCAGTATCGCTCATTCCCCCCGCAAGACGATCAAAGGTACAAGCACCAACGGCTGTGCACTCCGCAGACGCACAAGCGCAAGCGCCAGCTCAACCTCAAGTATCGTCCGCCGCAGCAGACCTGTTCGGGCTGAATGACTCCTTTTCCGCACCCCCGCCCTCGAATTCTCCACCAGCACAAGCCTTTACGGACAACTATGGTGGTATCGACCGAGTCGCTTCTCCAGCCGCATCCGACCTAGCATCCTTACGCATGCCCCAGAACAAGCCGACATCAGCGCCAGCTCGCGGATTTGGGGGCCAGGCCGCCTTCGTCCCTTCATCCAGTTTCGGGCAGAGCATACAGCAGCAGCAGCAGCAACAACAACAACAACAACAACAACAACAACCTCAGCAAATCCAGGCACCACCGCCTAATGCTCAACAGCAATTCCAGAGCTCCAGACAGGTGGAACACGATCTGCTCAGCGATGCTGATCCGAGTGACTTCCGCAACGTCTCGGCCGACTCGACGGAATTGGCAAACTTGAATAATCAGATGGGATCCTTGACGACACAGCATCAACAAATCAAACAAGAGCGCGGCCAGACAGAGGCAGACGTCGGCAACTTGAGGAACCAAAAGGCGGACCTGACAAGCCGCCTTGCGCAGATCAGACAAGCCTATGACGAGGAAGTGCGAGTTGTCAGAGCCATGCAAGCGGATCAGACAAAGTTGCGGTCGGAAACGCGAGAGCTTACAAAGGAGGTCTCCCTGCTCGAAGCCTCCTTGGACGCCGTCAAGCAACAACACGGTCAGATCTCTACCCAGTTCGAAACCGACAGGACCGAGAACCTTGCTATCAAGGACCGCATCAAGTCTGCAAATGAACAGACAAACCTACTGAAGGCCACCTTCGAAAAGGTGCAGCGAGATGCAAAACAGCAGCGAGGTCTGGTTGCTATCAACACGAAACAGCTCAACACTCTCGAGGCCGAACACGAGAAGCTCAACTCACAAATCGAGGAGGAAGCCAAGGCCGCTGCAGAACACAAGGCGCTCCTGGTAGAGCAGGAGAAACAGAGAGCCGAAAGGGAGCAGAAGATTGCTGCGCTCGAGCAGGAAAGGATCAGGGCAAATGAAGAACAACGACTGTCCGCCCTCGTCTCGCCGGCCCCGTCGAATGCATCGGTTTCGACCAACCCCTTTCACCGCACTTCTACTCCAGCTGCTAGCGGCCAACAACAGCAGCGAGGTGTATACTCTCCATTTCCAGCGGCAACAGGCTCTTCATCTGGGCCCGCCTTTCCATTCGTCAAGGCTGCTGTAGCTGGAGCTGCGCTTGCCGGCATTGGTTCTGCTGCCGCATCCACCGCCTTTGGCCATCAGGATGGTTCGCAAGAACATGGTCGCGAACAAACCCGCGAGGAACATAGACCAAGTCCGATTGACATTGACGATTTTTCGTCATCTTATGACACCGCTCCGACCACTGCTGATTCGAACATGCCAAGGTCGTCCAATCTGTCTGGCTTCGACCACGCTTTCGAGCCAGCACCAGATGCAAATCGATCTGGAGCAGTCGAGCAGCCGCCACCATTCTCGGAGAAGCAGACTTCTGAGGGTACATCTAAGGACACTGCCCCTGCCGAGTTCCAGACCTTTGAACGTAATGCCCCCGACTTTGACAACGAGAGTACTCTTGCAGTTCACGGCGGCCAAGGAATCCATGCACCACAGCCAATCAGCGGCCAGGCGCAGAAGTGGAGCGACGCGGACCCGTTCACCGCAGACGCTAGAGTTGCGTCTCCCTCTCTGCAGGATACCTCACGTCCTATGCCTGCTGCCGTAGCCAACCTTGCTCTACCGTCGAATGCAAGCGACAACGGATCTGTGGCAACTTCGGTGCAAGCCCAAGCACCAGCCTCGATACGGGAAACCAATTTAGAGTCTCGTCCAATGACGCCTGCTTCAATGACTTGGAACTCTGACGTGCCGAATGATCAAGCAGGTCCCGCCGAGACTACCTCAGCTACTCGAGAGCACGAACTATCTTCACCCACCGATGCAGAAAAAGTCCAAGCAACATTGACAAATCCTCCTAAGGACGAATTGCAATCTACAACGGAGGCAGCAGAGGCTTCAAGGGCGATCTCGTCTCCTGTATCCGGTTCATTCCCTGATGAGTCTTCCCAGATTCCCGGTGCTTTCCCAAGCGCCGATTCGCAGGACATCTCAGAGCAACCAAGATCAACCTTCTTGACAAGTCAGGACCATGTCGCCTCGACTACTCATCATACTCCCGATGATCGTTCGCGTGACTTTCTCAATTCATCCAGCGGATCTGTCACCCAACATACCTCAAACGACACAGGTCATTCGCACGATATACTACCCGTCTCCACTGAGGCTGCCGAGATTGATTCGAGCGATGACGAAGATATTGAGCAACCTCGGGGCGCTGATATGTTCGTCCAGTCATCCGGTGCTCAGATCCCGACAAGCGTTGAGGAACGTGACTTTGAGACTGCGTCCCAGCGGACCATCACAGACGAGCCGACTGCGCAGTTCTCTGCTCCTGACAGCCATGCCTCTGCGAGCAATGGCTTCTTTGGTACAAGTTATGGTGATCTCCTTCCGACTCGCGGCAATCCTGTAGATTCAGATCATTCCGAACAAATAACGCCTGCGGCTGGCCCTGTTGCAGCAGCCTCGAAAGAGATTGATGAATTCGACGAATTTGACGATCTCGAGGAAGCTACCGAGGCGGACGAGGACGATGAGCTGAACACATCTTATACTACACAAGACTTCGAACCGACCTTTGATGCACCATCCACAAGGTCGAGCTTCGTGGCCCCAGCCCAGACTCAGTCTCAGGCTTTCAACTCGCAATCTGTCCATTTGCAGAATCCTCGAGAGAACGTCGTCCAAGCTAGCCCGATTCGGGACTTTTCTGATTTTTCTCACTATAGCAGCGTGCTTGGCGAACCACAAGGAATAGCCCCGGCTATTGGCAGAGATCATCCTTTCTCGGCGACAACAGAATCCTCGAATCAGACAACTTCTGCGGACCGCTACACTGGATCTCAGTCCAGCCCGTTCACCAATTTCGGGGCCGCATCATCCTCCACGCCGACATCTACATCAGCTCCTGCTCCTGCGCCTGCTCCACCTGCTTCACGACATGGTGCCTCCCTGGCTCCCAAGAGACCGGAACCTGCCCGAGCCATCAGCGCAGCGGACGACCCGATGTTGTTGGAACTCATGGATATGGGTTTCGACCGGGCGAAGAGCGTGGCCGCTTTGGAAAAGTACAACTACGACTTGGGAGCGGCCATGGACTGGTTATTGAAGGGTAACTAGACTCCAATAGACTCACGATGTCAAGGAAGGTTATTTACGAAAGAAAGCGCTTCCTTAGGAACAAATTCATCCCTAGATAGGATTAATAATTGTCATCTACATGCGCTAATTTCGCAAAGTTTGAAATGCCGTAACTACTACCATCCCTTGTATCACACGATGTAATGTGATGATTGCCCAAAGTGCGGCAAGCGCGGCTAGAAATTGCGAAAGAATGGGACTGGAGGACGAGACAACGCACCTTGAAGCTTTCACTACCACACACACACATAAGCACCACACATCCCAGTCGCGAGCAGGACAGACGAGCGTACCGTGTCTCGCGAACGGAAACATCATGACGGACTATATAGGGGCTAAGCTCTCTCTCGTGTCCAAGTCAGACATTCGATATGTTGGCATCTTGCACGAAATAGACTCTGTCAACTCAACAGTCTCACTCGAGCAAGTTCGCTCTTTCGGCACTGAAGGTGAATCAGGTACGGTTCTCTGCTTGGAACAGCCCGACTGACATTCGGTAGGACGCAAGGGTGATCCAGCTTTAGAAATTCCGGCAAGCGATAATGTCTTTGAATACATCATCTTCCGAGGTAGTGATGTGAAAGACCTAAGAGTCGAGCAGGGAGCTACTTCGCAGCCTCCTGCGCCGAGACAAGCACCTCAAGACCCTGCCATCCTTCAGGTAAGTCGAACTCTGATCTCTCTGATTGAAGCATCGTTCGCCCACCCGCATACGAATCAATTCAAGATTGGCATATCACGACGACGACAAAAGAAGAGCCCATTGATGAAACATTTCGGATGCTTAAGCAAATATTTCCGAGAGCGCAAAACCGTGTGGAGATTTCCGTTGCCTTCCTTCTGAGGGCTCTTCTTTTCATCTTCCACATAGTTCTGCGATACACAATTCTGTGGACGTTGATGCTTCGACTCTGAGATTTAACTTCCTGAAGCAGTTTATTGATGTATATCTAGACTGGACCTCCACCACAACAGCAACCGCACCAGCAGCATCAGCAGCAGTCTTATCACCAGCAGCCTATGCCACATCGTGCACCGAGGGAGTTTGATGGGCAGCAATATGGCGCGCCGCCTCCGCAAGGGTATGGATATGGTTATCCACCACCTCAGCACCAGCAGCACTTTGGCGGTCCCCCTCCTCAAGGCTATGGATATCCGCCGCAAAACGCTCCTCAGCCCGGTTTCCAGCAGCCGCAACAGGAACAAGGATTGTTTGCCCCTCAGCCTCAAAATGCGTTCCCGGACCTGCCATCTGACTCGCAGGCTCTGCCATCTGCCCAACAGGCTTCACAGAAAAAGGCTCCCGTCAAGACCGAAGGAGAGAAGCCAACGCAGGCAAAGATCGTTCCAGCTTTACCACTGCCTGGTCACGCTGCGTCACCTCGACCAAGGACTGGAAAGGGGGTCAACGATATAACCAAAGGAATCAACGACTTGTCGACCACGCCCGCTGCTGCTTCTGCGTCTGCAGCCTCAAATGGTCAAGCACCCAAACGTAATGCTCTGCTCGAAGTCCAAAGAAATATGAAGTCTTCCACGACCACCGCGAACAACACCGTTGGTGGCTCTCCCGCTCCGGTTCCATCAGTCCCTGAGCCTGTGGCGAATGCTCCCGCAACGAGATCAGAACCACGCAGCAATAATGCACGCCGAGATCCAGGAATTCGTCAGAACGGGGTGATAGTGAATCCAAATGCCTCAATCGTTATACCCAAGGACGAGTACGACTTTTCTTCGGCAAATGCCAAGTTTAGTAGAGATGGGCTTGACTCTGAGGTCCAAGCCGCTCCTGTGTATGATAAAAAGTCCTCCTTTTTCGATTCGATCTCATCCGAGGCATCCGACCGAGGTGAGGGCGGTGGTGGACGTGGCCGGGGTCGCGAGATTAGAAACCAAGAACGGACAATGAATTATGAGACATTTGGGGAAGATTTGGCCTTCAGGAATAACCGAGGACGTGGTCGAGGCGGACGTGGTCGTGGTCGTGTAAGAAATCTTCACTCGACTACAATTTTTGGCGAGACTAATCTTCAAAAGGGCCGAGGACGAGGAGCATCTCAACCAGTCCAGTAGTACTTACGCTGCATTTCTAATAAACAGGGGAGTTTTTTGGGATTACTTTTGATGACATGATATGACGAGACGGTGCGACAACCCACACGTCAACGGACGAATTCTTTTTGCGGAAAAGAATTGTGTAGAACGGATCTGATTACTTCAGTCGTACATTTTGTTACTAAAATTGCATAAACCCTTTCTTCTTGTCATGACCTACAAAATTTTTGATTTATCGTTCGTACAATCCTTGCTTCCAGTCATGTCATAATTTGGGATAACTCTCGGCAGCTCAAGGTGTTTACATATTGAGCCGTTCATGACGGACTTTTACTTTCGGGATATATCTCCAGACTCTTTTTTCCTTATCGGGGGAGATTAAATAGATATCGAATCTACAAATTTAGTACATTTACCGCGCTCAGATCCTACGCTTGTTTTTTGTTACAAAGTCGTCCTTGTAATTGTCCAAGCTAGACGGGTGTGTCTAGAGGTTTGCGAGTACAGGAGGGGAGGGACATGCTCGAAAATTTACACATTTCAATTCCGTCTCGACACACGGCGACACCTCCATTCCCATCTTCGCCGTCGCTGCGCGCGTCTTCGTACAAGTCATCTGATGGTTCAATTGCGCCTCTTCGACGGAGCAGTAGCATCTCGAGTTTGATTCCCGAGACTGATGCGTCGCTCGACAATTCACTCAAAGGTGAAGCGTTTCAACTCGCCATTGTCAAGATTTTGATTAAATTAAAACTCACATCATGGAAGCTCAGCGAGTCGGAGAATCTAGTGATTAAGAATATCGCATCGGCATTGACGAATTCAGTCTACCTCATCATCCTAGACACTCAAAAGTTGCTCCTGCGGATCTACGGACCTAATGTCTTGCACCTCATTGATCGAGACTATGAAACCTCCGTGCTTTCTCGACTAGCGCATCACCGTATCGGGCCCCGCTTATTGGGACAATTCAAAAATGGTAGAGTCGAGCAATGGCTCGAATCGGTAGAAGTCACTTCGGACGAAATCAGGGATCGCACAGTCTCGCGCTATATAGCTCGCAGAATGCGCGAATTTCACGACTTCGTCACACTCTTGCCGCCAGAAATGGATAAAGTCTCAGCGACCGTGAACCTCGACAGCTGGATCCCAGCACTCCCAAAGGAACGCGTGTCGCTGTCAATCAAGACATTTTTGAAACACGTCCAACTCTATCGCGATCATGTCAAAACGAGGGAAGGTGAAGTCGTCTTTTGTCACAACGATCTACAGTACGGTAATCTGCTTCGTATCAATGGCGAAGAACATCAGTGCCTCGCCGTCATTGACTTTGAATACGCAGGTCCTAATCCACGCGCATTCGATCTCGCGAACCACTTTATCGAGTGGATGGCGAATTACCACGAGGCGCCCTCGCATGAGTTGAATCCGGCGTTCTATCCCAGCGTGCAAGAAGCAGAGAACTTTTTGGAAGAGTATATCAGATTTGGCAAGGTTATCGCCCGCAAGCAGGATCCTATCGTCAGTCCAGAGGAGGTCAAGAGCTTGAGAAATTCAGTCGATCTCTGGCGTGCAATGAGTCACGCACAATGGGCAATATGGGGAATCATTCAAGCTCTTCCCGCAGCGGCATCAACCGCCCTGGAAGAGCGCATCATCCATAATGAAGCAGCAGAAGAGCTGAGCAAGAAGCCCCGGAGGAATTCCTCAGCCTTGAGACGAGGTAGTAGCAGAGCGTCCGAGTCTCCTATGGTGCATGCCATGAGGTCGCCGTTCCTCTCACCAGCAACGTCTCAATTTGGCCCGAAGCAACGCACCAACTCTGCAAAATCTCCCGGCTACTTTCCCACGACACTCGAGCCCGCGCCTGAATCTAACGACAGTGAAGATGAGTTTTCCCTCGGTGAGCCTGCCATAGCAGCACTGGGTCGAGAACACATACACGAGCACCATCATCCTGCACCAAATCAGCAAGCCGAGGACGTTTGGATCGACGACGAAGAGTCTGGCTTTGACTATATAGCATATTCTCACGAACGTATGGGCTTATTTTACGGAGAACTCATCAGGATGGAGCTGGTGACAGAGGAGGATGTGCCTGAGGGCATCGCCATCAAGCGCCTGCCTCCATCGGCACTGACAGGCTGACCCGTAGCTCTAGATAGAGACTAGACATAGCGACGACCAAGTCTCGACCAAGAAACGAATGTAAATTGTTGTTGGGAGAATGGCTGGTAGAGGACAAAGAGCGAGAACCCACCCTGATACGCTTGCTTGCAAAGTGAATCAACTTGCTGATCAACCCCAAAGTGCGTCATTAGCCGAGTGAAGTTTTGCGAGGAGAGCGAGCGAGCGTTTCAGGGAGGAGCAGCTCAGGCGAGGGTAATCATCCAACGGGACCAGCGAAGAGACGACGACGACGACGACGACGACGACACAGGCTCTTCTCCCCCGTCTTTCCTTCCCACGACCCACGTCCAAAAGTTCGTCCCTCGACTCGGCGCAACAAGTGGAATCCCTTCTGACATTGCGATTAGGTCACCTCACAAGTCTGCAATAATGTCGACCGATCTTTGCCCAGTCTATGCCCCGTTCTTTGGAGCCATGGGTTGTACCGCCGCCATCGTCTTCTCCTGCTTCGGTGCCGCCTACGGAACCGCAAAGTCTGGTACGTTCTCTTGACACACACCCCTGCCCTCAACCTAGTATCGCCATGGCTGACCTGTGCTCAAGGTGTTGGAATCAGTGCTATGGGAGTTCTCAGACCTGATTTGGTAAGTCTCGTTCTCGACCTCAGACAATCTCCTCGACTAACGGAATTTGTAGATCATGAAGTGTGTCGTCCCAGTCGTCATGGCGGGTATTATCGCTATTTATGGACTCGTCGTGTCAGTCTTGGTCTCTGATGGCCTTGCCCAGACCCAGGCTCTGTACACTGGTTTCATCCAATTAGGAGCCGGTCTTTCCGTCGGTCTCGCCGGTCTCGCTGCCGGTTTCGCGATCGGTATCGTCGGAGACGCTGGTGTCCGAGGAGTCGCTCAACAGCCACGACTTTTCGTCGGAATGATTCTGATTCTGATTTTCAGTGAAGTTCTGGGTCTTTACGGACTCATCGTTGCTCTTTTGCTCAACACTAAAGCGACCGAGGGTATGTCTCCACTTGTCCCAAGTACCACGAAGAGGCAAATGGGCTGACTTGGAACCAGGTGTCACTTGTTAGTTGGCTTCATCCACATTGAATATAGCTTGCAAACACGACTCGAAAGGGGCTCGTGTAAAACGACATTATCTGTGCCATAGGCACGCAGCTGGAGAGGTAGTGAGTCTCAGCACAAGTGAAGCATTCAGAACTTAGGGTGGCGTAGCGCATGTAATTGCAAACGAGATTAGACAAAGTAACTGTGTGCAAATGAACGATTGATTTTCTTGTTGAGTTCTTTTCTTTGAAATTACTACTATCTTTCGGATGCATACATGCTACGTACGAAAAAGCCCACCATATCAACAGCCTGGAATTTGACAAAATGACGTAATTGTCATGGAGAAACTACAATTTCGCCATCATGATTGGCATCTTGTCAGCATACATCTCATCGATCTGCTTCTTGTAGAACTTTGCAGCTTGGCTTCTCTTCACCTTCAACGTCGGCGTCACGAGATCGTTCTCCAGTGTGAATGGTTCTACAGTCAGATAGACCCTCTTGATCTTCTCGAATCCAATCAACTTGGCTTTCGTCGAGTTGTGGTCGCAGATCTTTAGGTATGCATCCTTGACCGCCTTTTCATTACATGCGGCTTGGATCGCTTCTCGGTCAGTGAGAGGCACGTCACGACCTAGTAGTTTCGATGCGAATGGACAAAATTCCTCGGGATTGACACCGCCGATCGCCACGAGAAAGCTCTCTTCCGAATTGCCATGAACAAAGATCTGTGAAACGATACCGGATCCGAGTAACACATTTTCAATCTTCTCAGGCGCGACGTACTCTCCTTGAGCCAATTTGAAGAAATTCTTGACTCGGTCAATCATGCCGAACCGACCTAGGTCATCGACCTGGAAAATGTCGCCGGTATAGAACCATCCATCCTTGTCGATCGCCTCAGCAGTCTTGACCGGTTCTTTCAAGTATTCCCTAAAATTCATTGGACTTCTGATCAGAAGTTCGCCTCGTGGGAAGGGCTTGTCCTCCGCCGTGTAATCCATGGACGGCACGCTGCGGAGCTTGAATTCTGAAAAGACCATAGGAGGCCCACAGTGGCCGACCGTACAGTCGAGAGGGACCGAAGAACATGCTGCAGCGTTGGTCTCTGTGAGGCCGTATCCGTTGACAATGTTGATTCCCAGAGCGCAACTCAGGAAAATGTAATCATCACTCGAGATGGGAGCAGATCCGGAGGAGATAATTCGAAGGTTTCCTCCAAAGATCTTTCTGATCTTGGCTGACCAAACTCTGTCCCACAGGATATGTCTATTGTCGCCACCGCTCTCGAGTTTGGCTTTCTTGGCGGCATATGCGGTCCTAGATATCGCGCCCGGGACTCCCGAAGCGTGGATCGTCGCTGCTCTGATGGCTGCCGCAAATCTCGACAATATCCTTGGGACCGATGCGAGGACGGTGGGCTTCAATAATTGCATATCCTCGACCAGCCCTAAGATGTCTCCATGGAAATAACCTACGGCGGAACCCGCAAAGAATGCGCCGTTATCGATCGCACGTTGATAGCAATGAGCCAGAGGCAGACAAGAATAGATGAGATCCTTGGCGCCTTTCGAGCCAGATGCGGCTCCAGTGCCGAACGCAGCGGCTGGCACACAGGAATGAGTCAAAACCACGCCCTTGGGATTTCCAGTCGTACCTGACGTATAGTTGATTGTCCATACGTCGTCGGGGCTAGGTATGTTGTGTGCACGAGGATACTGTGTACCGAGAGCTTCCAGATCCTTGAAACTCAAGATTTGAACGTTCTTCTCCGCAGCCCAGTTCTTCAGTAAGGATTCTTTCGAATGACCAGGAAGCTCTCCGGCGTCCAAATCGTCCATGCTGACGAGCGTCCTGAGTTTCGGCGTTTTCGGGGCGAGAGCGAGCAGCGCAGGGACGTGCTCAAGACTACAGATGATCATCTCTGCTTCGGAATGGTTCATAATGTACTCGGTCGACTCGGCGCCCAAGGTATCGTAAAGAGCGACTGATATCAGCGACTGGGATGCACATGCTAAATCGGTGATTGCCCACTCAGGCCTATTCTTCGAGAACAACGCGACCGTGTACTGCTTCGTCTTGCCACTCAGACTCTGAATACATCAGCCCAGCATCTCGCGCAAGTAAGAATGGATGCCTACATTTTCGTGCAACTTGACTATTCCTGAACCGATGGCATCGCGCCTCTTGGCCACTTGCTCGTACGTCTGCCAGGTATACGCACCCCAAGTCTTGGTGACAGGGTCGTACGGTCTGTGACCCAGACACTTCTGCTCCGCAGACTTGCTCAGACCGCGAGCAAAGCAGTCATAGGCGGTCCGAGTCTTGTGTTCGTCCGTTCCAGGCAACACATCTAAGCGACCGTTAGCTTCAGAAGTCCTTCTAGTGTCTCTCCATCTCGCAAGAGTAGTCAGGACTGACCTGGGTAGACGCCATTCTTGTACACGTGAGAATAGCCTGGAGCCTTCGACCCTGGCACTTGGACACCCATCTTATTGCCGTCCTTGAAGGCCGTCACGTCGAAGCCGCGCTCAAAGACGGCATCTGGAGGCAAGGATGTCATGTCGTTGATGTAGATGTGCAAGAAGCAAGAAGCAAGAGACTCTCTCTGATTGAGGTGTAGGGCAGAATACAGACTGGAGTGGAGGTCCAAAAACGTTCAGTGTGTTCGCGGAGAGGCGCGGGGCGCGGGGAGTAAAACGCTCACACACGAGACACCGAGGCTGCCGAGGCTCATATGGCACACGTGCAGACCGCATTTTGTCCCTGAAGCTTGTGCAATATGCATGCATACAGTGTCAGTCGATGCAACGTATCCAGAGGAAAACGAGTCTGGAATGCTTCTACAGGAACGCTACGCTATGCGGGCTGCTCTTCTTTTTCCTTCTGTCTACATGATTATCCATCACCCTTCTTTGCTCCCTCCTTCGTCTACAAGCCTTGAGCCGGCTGCGGTTTGGAATAATCTACAATCTTTGCCTTCACTCGGTTCTTCTTCTTGAACGAAGGCTTCCTGAGGATTTTGGCAGACTGCAGCGATTGATCCTTCTTGACCTCTTCTTGTACCGCGGTTGCAGGCTCCTCGTCCTGTTCGACGGGGCGGGATCCGATTCGCTTGCCCTTGGCTCGCAGTTGATGTCTTCGACCCTCTGCTATGATCTTGGCATCATCCTCGTCCTTGAACGGTGTTGTCTCCTCGATCTCGTCTTCAGAATCCTCGGCTACATCCGTCGTTGTAGCATCTAGCTCGGCGTCGGCCTTGTCCAGACCCTTCACGACTGCCGGAGTAGCCGCCTTCTCGTTACCGACCTTTCTTAAACGGGAAACAAAGAATCCGTCCATGTTGTGAACGTGAGGGTAGAATCGTTTTGTGAGTGACATGGTAGGATGGAATCTTTTGTCCTTGAACGAGGTGAGACCTTCCTCGCCGACGGAGACCTCAATCTTCTCCAACTTGACGTTCCTGTTGCGCAGAGCATAATCTACGACCATCTCGTTCTCATCGATCATGACGGAACAAGTAGAGTAGACCACTACACCGTCGATCTTCAGCGAATCGATGGCGCTCAGCAAAAGCTGACGTTGGAGCTGCGACACAACCTGGAAGTCTTTCTCGGTCCTGTTCGTCTTCACGGAAGGATCCTTGTGAATGACTCCCGTACCCGAGCAAGGAGCGTCCAATAGGACTTTATCGAACCCACCGAGTCCAGCTTTTCCAGCACCAAAGTCTCGGCCATCGAAACCAACGCTGACGACGTTGCGACAGCCCATTCTGACGACGTTTCCGACGAGGGACTTTTGTCTTTTCTTCGACACTTCGTTAGCTATGACGACTCCTCCGTTCTTCATTTCTTGGGCCAGGAACGACGTCTTTCCTCCAGGAGCGGATGCCATATCCAAGACTTTGTCTCCGCTCTGCGGTTTCAGCGCCAGAACAGGTACAAGAGACGATGCCGCTTGCAGAATGTAATGGCCAGCCATGTATTCTGGTGTAGCACCGATAGGTACGCTCGATTCGAAAATTTGCAGAGCACATTTCGTCCATTTCCCGACCTCTCCCAAGTTGACTCCTCGGTCTATCAAAGCCTTGCTAAGATCTCTCTTTGTAGTTTTGAGTGTGTTGACTCTGATGACGATCGGGCGTGGCGTCTCGTTGGCCTCGAAGAAAGCAAGTGCTTCCGCTGGCGAGAAAAAGTCCAAGAAGCGCTCCGCCAAATACTCAGAGTAACCAAAATACGTGATGACGTCGTGCATGAACTGATCTGTATAGTCTTTCCTAGACTTGCCGGCTTCCCCTAGCGTTTTCCAGTCTGCAAGGACCCGGACAATTTCTTGTAAACGAGATGCGACAATGGTTAGATCTTCATTTTCGCCCTCTTGTACTTCCTCATCGAGACCAGGAAGAACCTGAGGCGCAGGCATACCTGCCTCCTTCAGCTCTTGCTCAGCCAATTCGTCGTCCTCAGCTGCCTCCTCGTCAAGTCGTCTAGACATGGACTCCATGTTTGCCGCCGTCAACAATTCTTCGTCGTCTGAATCTGAAAAGAGACCTCCTCTTTCGTCGTCTTCCTCATCTGTAAGCATAACGTCGTCTTCCTCGTCACCATTGACTAGCGGATCGTCATCTTCCCAATCGCCCTCGGAATCAGAGTCAAAAAGAGCAGCTTTCTCAGCTGGAATGGCTGGAAGCTTTGATTCTGATGCCGAAGCATCGCTTGATGCGTCGTCGTCGTCGTCGTCAGAGTCAAAGGATGCAAAGTCATCCGATTCAGTTGTTTCGACTGGCTTTGCTTGTACCTTTGTTGGCTTGGCAAGCTTTCCTGCTACTCTCGTCTTCTCGGGGACGATCAGCTTTCCATTGACTCTCTGACCCTTGATCTTGGTCGCATTGGAGTTCTCTTTCTTCGAGCGCTTTGATTTAGCACCTTCCTCGCCATCCAGTTTCCGCTTCTTTGAATCAAAGATGGACGGGGGATCCGGTTGCTTGTTTCGCTGTTTCCTTCCCATTGTAGAATGACTCTATCTCTTGCAAACAATGATACCCTTGCGAGCACTCAATCGAGCAAAGGAGTGTAGAGCGTCGCATCTCTCGACTCGCTACTTTTTTTGGCGCTACAACTTTTTGCGCGGCAATGAATTAAGCCGCTCCATTCGTGGATATGAAAGTCGGTCGAGTCAGTTGGGCTGAGTACGTATACGAGAACTTCAACGACTGTATAGTTTGTGGTATAGCATATGTGTACAAAGTGTATTGATGAACGGGGCTGGTTATCTCGACTCCAGTAAATCTACATGATAGTCTGAGGCTTCGTGCAAACCGGAGAAATCTACCGGTCCGTGACCTCAGCCATTACAGACCTGCATGGCAGGATTGAAGGATAGAACGTGTGAACATGACCGAATCAGCGTCGATCCCCAATGTGTCGAACGCCCGTCCGTACTTGTACACGCACTTTGGCCAAAGTCCAATTCCACAGCCTCCTGACCCAGTCCTCGACTTTCTTGGCCCGAATGTCTCCTCTTCTCCTGAACACATACCATACCAGTGTCAGGAAGACAAGGTCGTATGCCACCACCATTATGGTTATCTTCAGCAGTCTATGAGCTCCCGTGAAGAGGATAGATAAGAATGACTGGGACGTGGAATGTGATCCGAACAATGAGGACGATGAAGAGTTTGTGTGCAGCAGGCTCTCCCTGACTGATGCGAGTTCCGCTCTGATTTGTTGCAAGGACAACTCGACCTGGCGCTTCCACTTCTCGTCGCCCGCGGCTGTTGTTCCTCTTGTTGTATTACCTAATGTCAAGGCACTAGGTATGAGCAGACGGCTATCGCCAGTGCGTTGCGGTTGTAGAGCTTTGGACGGTGAGTTTTGTGCCGTCCTATATACATTTGGTAACGTCCTGGAAAGCTCGTCGGGCTGTACGTCGTCTTCGTCTGCTTCGTCCTCATGCGGCCGTCCGACTGGCTGTCTCTGTCTAATGGATTGAGAACCGGAATTGGATCTCGAATGTACAAAAGATTCGTCATCATTGTTGCCATTGACCTGATTCCAGACAAACTCCAACTCGTCTATCAAGGCCCTTGCAGTTTCTGTCTTGCTGCCGTGCTCTCTCATGCTTCGTATCAAGGTGCTAATATACAATTTCTTCGCCTCCGTCTTTGACGTACCACGCTGCTGCGCCCACGCTTCAGTCTTCTCCCGATTTGCATCCTCTTCCTCATCTACAGGCTCTATATCAAGAGTCGCCAGAATACTCTCCGGCACATCGCCCTCCATGGACTGCTTGAACAGACCATACAGCAGGAGTCGGTCCTCGAGCGGAGGCTTTGGAGAATTGGGCGTAGAAGAGAGTCGCTTCACTGTGTTCAAGGCCGACACGAAGACTCGGTCTATACCGTTCATATTGAGCTTGAATAGGGTGGTCGGTCTATAGGTGAATGCCTTTGGAGAGAGCACACTCTGCAGGTAGATGGACTCCCTGAAGCTCTATATAGAACGAAACGAAGCGTCCCACGGATCAGAATTGGGACGTATGAAGCGAATCTCGAGATTTGCCTGCACTCTGGACGTGGAGTATATGTCGCCCGAGCGAGGTTGCGTACGCCTGTTACTCCACAACAGAAATGAAATCGCCTCCAAGCACTCGTTTCACGTGTGAACCGAGCAGAACGAGAAAGTCCACCAACATCGATATCTCAATCAGAAGTGTCACAGTCTACTCGTGAGGGCAGGTTCTTCCATTTTATATACTCATCGTAATGGACAAGTCTTGCGCTATATATGTGTATGAACGACGAGTGTCATGGAGTTGCTTCTGAAGGAAAAGCATGTAACTTTGCCGAGGTTCTTGACAGGAAGCAATTGCCCTCTCTTCTTGCTCGATTGGCAGTACTAGAGCAAGCTGGCTCTATATACATTGTACTTTTACGAGAATACCAGATCAGATCCCCGAGCTTCGCGAGATCTGCTCCAAACAAAGTTCACATGCCTCTCGGCATTCGTCTTATCTGTGGGGAAGTAACGGATCGGCGCTTAATGTCTCGAACAAGGAAGTCGATCCGGTCATATCCAGGTCATTGAGATGGACGTGACTTTCTCGTGTCAGAACGTATCCACATCGGCCATCCACATAATTTAGTGCTGTTTAGCGGTAATAGCATCTTCTTGGTTTGATGGCAGAAGGCCACGAGATGGAGAAGTACGGCAAGGCCGAGTCGCCTGTCGAGATACAGGCACAGAACGGCAAGTTGGTCGATCTGGATACGGATATGCTCGAGAAGATGGGCTACAAGCCCGAACTGAACAGGTCGTTTTCCCTGCTGAGTGTGCTTGCTGTCGGCTTCTCAATCAGCAATACCTGGTTTGGAGTCACCGGCGCGCTTGCGACCGGTATAGCTAATGGTGGACCCGTTATCTATTTTTGGGGACTTCTCGGAGTAGCCGCTATTCACTTTTGCGTAGCATTCTCGCTTTCTGAATTGGCATCTGCCTATCCCAATGCTGGTGGTAAGATTGCTCATCAATCATTGGAAAGAAACGGGGCTCAAGTCTTCCTCTAGGTCAGTATTACTGGACCGGTCGGCTTGCTCCCAAGAGAATCGCCAGGTTTTGCTCCTACATGACAGGAGCCTTCAGCTGGGCAGGTGCTATGGTAGGCGATCGATCCGCTCTTCGTACGTCTCATGTTGACTCTTACAAGTTCACGGGCGCCAGTGTCGCTCTAGTGGCAGGACAGGGTATCGTCGGATTGATCATCCTGAAGAAACCAGACATTGTATATCAGAGGTGGATGGGCTTTGTGGGCTTCCAGATCATCAATGCTCTGAGTGGGACTTACCATATCTCCACATTCGCCCGCGCTGACCGAAATAGTTTTCCTGCTGAATTGTCACGACCGATTTCTTCCACAGATAAGCAATGCAAGTCTGTATTTATCTCTTGGATCCATGGTGGTCATCACCATTACTGTACTCGCAGCGAGTCCCACGAAGCAATCGGCGCAATTTGTTTTCACTGAATTGATCAACGATTCAGGCTGGTCCTCCAATGGTATTGCCTTTATCACCGGATTGATTGGAGTCAATTGGGGATTCAGTTGCTTGTGAGCGATATGCCATCGTTCCTCCGGACGCTTCGCTAATACTCAACAGAGACGCTGCTACCCATATGGCAGAAGAGATCCCGCGACCTGAGATCAACATTCCGAAAGCCGTTATAGGCACGGTCATTACAGGTCTTCTCACCACGATTCCCTACGATATCGCCTTATTCTTCAGTGTTCAAGATCTTGATGCAGTCATTGCAACACCGACATATGTCCCTTCGTTGGAATTGTTTAGACAAGCTACACAATCCGATAACGGGGCCATCGTCCTACAGTTCTTGGTCATTTTGGTAGCTTGCGGCTGCCTGTTCGCCATCCACACCTGGCAGTGCCGTCTAGCTTGGTCTTTTTCGAGAGACAAAGGCTTTCCGTTATCAAAGTATCTCAGTCAAGTGGCACCTGCACCCTACAATGTCCCGCTTTGGGCTCATCTATGGTCGTCCATCTGGGTGGGAATTTTGGGCCTGCTATATCTAGCTTCATCTACCGCATTCAATTCTCTAGTGACGGGATGTATTCTCTTGCAGTATATCTCATACTTGATTCCGGTCGTCCTATTAATGATGAAGGGGAGAAAGATCAGACACGGACCGTTCTGGCTAGGCAAGTGGGGATGGATTTCGAACGGCGGGCTGGTCGCCTGGGCAATCTTCACCTTGATTTTTTACTCCTTCCCATACATCATTCCAGCGACGGCTGGCAATATGAATTACGTCAGTCTCGTCATGGCTGTGTTTGCGGTATACGCTGTCGGGTACTGGTACATTCGAGCCAGACAAGATTTTGTCATACCGGCTGGTCATGCGACAGAAATCTCAATGACTGGTTGATGATATGTTTGAGAGAGTGTTGCGGAAGCGAGTGCGTATGTCGAATGGTTTATGTACGATTCTTAGATATGTTGACTTTATGCTGTATGAATGACGAAATATTTCATATCAGTCCAATCTATACCTCTCGTGCCCTTCTTGACGCGTTCTGGTTGCGGTTCTAGAGACACATATGATCACGCTTCTCGCGACTTCATACATTGCAAAAGCAAGGACGCACCAGATCAGAAACCATATGATGCGCTGATGATGTAATTGGAATTGTCTTGGGTGGCAAAATTCTCCGGTAAATGAGTACATGCCTTTACGTTCCGTAAATAACCAGTTGAATCGGATTGTAGTGAGTGGTACAAACAGGTGATACCCGACCCAACTTTCCGACAATGGCGGGTAAGCTCTGCCTGAAGCACCCGTAGCAGAATACATAAAAGTCGATTGTTTCCGTATGAAGAGCTCATGTAGTATTGAATCCCTCGAGATGGCTCCACCGACGCTTGATTGTGTGAGAGACGACAGAGATAGAGTGGTCCAGGTATATGCTGGTTGTGCCGCATAATGAATGTCGTTGCTGGCGATAATCACCAGATTGTCACGTTCTGATCGTCGCAGCATTCGGAGGTCGATCACATTGTCGTGTACTGATTCGAATCCATCCACTCCCCAATCCACTAGGGTCGAGATATCTGGATGATCTGGAAGTGTTGGAAGATCATATCCGTACTCGATATTTTGTGACCAAGGAAGATGATTGACCACAACAAATCCGCCACGATCGTGTGTCTCCCGCACGATTCTCTGAAGCTCAGAGTCGCTCGGCCATGTCACTGGTTCTAGTCCTCTTGTATCACTGATATTGACCAAATTCATGTGTATTCTGCAGCAAGTGTATTCAAGCGCAGGAATGATGATGATATTGAGCCGATGTGCCTCTGCTTGAGCTTCCGCAAGACCCTTGACATTATTGTGATCCGAGAGGAACAAGGCATTGAAGCCATACGCATGCGCCCACTGAACGAGCTGTATTGGACTCATATTGCCATCAGATTTAGTGCTGTGTGCATGAGTCTCCACACGGTACGAATCCGCAATGTCAAAGCTGGTGTCCCAAATTTCAACATCCTGAATGGAGGTGAAATTAGTAGTAAAGTTGAACTCGACACTCTGGTCTTCATACTCTGATGGAAGAGAAGCAAATTGTAGTCTGATCGAGCCCGCAATCAGTAGCGCGATAATTACGATTGTGGTGCCAAGGCGCTGAACAAGCCCCTTGAGGATGATGGATCTCATGGCCATCAAGTTAGACACGACCGTTGCTTTATCTACCAAAGCATTCTGCCAGATTCTGAGTAATCGTGATGTCTGGTGTTCTGAGGTTGACGGTCGAGAGCTCGGCTCATGTTCGAGCAGTGCGTCAAATTCTGACAGATTTGACTGAAAAGAAGCAGCGTCAGACTGCATGATAGCAGTCAAGGATGCGCTGTATTGTTCTTGTAGAACGATAACCTTCTCCTCTGCAGACTTGGGGCGTTTGACTTGAATGCGCTATGTCATGTGGAGTAGCTTGCCCCACAATTCACCCAAGTGGTATGAAACATCAAAAAAGGATAAACGTTCAGGGGGCTCAGGCTCTCTGGTTTAGCGAGCTTGGTGGTTACCGTCACCCGCGACGCAAGCAAACTGGTAAGCCTTGACTGACCACCTTGCCATCGCGTCCTCTTGGCGTGGGTGCTGCGCGCGCAGAAATCCGGCTGCTTGGTGATGTGGCGCAGAGTGGAGTTGCGTGGTTTGTGGCTGTGTACGCATCTGTTTCTGCTGTTTCAACTCAAGACACGGATGAGTGTAGCTCATCCAGGATCTAGGGAAGAGTGTCGGAACTGATAGCCTCGCAGTAGATTCTCTTCCAATAGGGCGTCGTTTGACAAGAGGCCATGGAAGCAACAGAAGCCGCCACAGCTGCCACTTCAGGCGCTTTGATTGGGCATGTAGGCACCAGTTACGGAGAAGCAGCTATTGCTGGCGATGCAAACATGGATATACCTGTTCTACAGCATGATACTGCTTCGCTGAATCCTGAGATTGATATTCAAACAAATAGTGCTGTTGAAGGAGAAAATCCCGGCATAGCAGCTTTGGCGCAACCACTTCCTACACAGACAAATGTAGCCCGGGATGGTCAGGGAAACGACCAGGAAATTGGCATCACAGCTCGGTCCATCAGCTCGCCAGACGACTATACGCGTGTGGACAGTCACAATGCACACTCACACTTGGCAAGCTCGATGCAAGATTCGCATGAACCCACTGTCAGTGCACAGCAACTGAATAAGGGCAAGGGCCGAGCAGTTGAGGACGATTTGCATGATCCTGGTCCAGAGGACAATGCTCCCCCGACTGAGACTTTGAGCTTCTCAGGCGAACGAGAGGCGCGGTCACTTATAGGACAGTACAAGCATGGACTTACGGACCACTCGGGCGACATTGAGCATACACCTCGACCGTCCCGTGACGATATCAGGCCCCTGGAGAATGTCACATATCTCATGAAATCCATTGCTTTTGGTGGTGAATCATGCCCGATAGTGTGTCAAAGTATTAATGGCGCCTGCCCGATCATCTCCATAGCGAATTTCCTATCGCTCTCCAGTCGCTTGGCATTACCGAAGCATCAAGAGAACATTTCTGCTATCACATTGACAAACCTTCTCGCTGACTTTTTATTGACGAGAGACCAAGATCTTACGGTGCTGTCGGAGCTGGAAAGTCTCCACCAAGGACTCAACGTTGATCCTCAATTCACTGGCGTCAATCACTTCGCAGAAGGGCAAAGGATCATCAAGGAATTTGGCGGAGAGTTAGTTCATGGATGGATTCCCAGTTCGGAAGATCAAGCACATGATTTCCTAGGTCTGCAACAGAGTGAGTCTATAACGACACTTCAGGCCGCCAGTGATTGTTTCACAAATTTTGAGGCTGCACAGATAGAAGTCCTCACTAATGCAGACTCTGTCGCAGCGTTGGCGATCAATAAGTTCTTTCTGGACTATCCGAATAACATGACTCCAACAGGTTTGCGAGCTCTCAAGCAGCATCTGATGGAAGGAGAAATGGCAATACTTTTCTACAACTCCCATTTTTCACTGATGTATAAGCATCCAGTATCAGGGGATCTTTATACATTAGTCACGGATGCAGGCTACATTGAGTCCGGAAACGATGTCGTATGGGAAAGTCTCGTTATCGATGAATCAAGCCAGTTCTACAGCGCTGAATTTATCCCACGGACGATCTTAAGTCAATCAAAGCACGAAAACGATTATGGGCAGACCCAATCGATAGACCAAGCCGGTGAAGAAGACGAGGACGCGAAGTTGGCACGTCAGCTACATCAGGAGGAAAGTGGCCGCTTTGGAGAAATTGATCTAGCATTGGCCGAGCGTCTGCAGCAGGAAGAGAATGCAAGGTCGATTCCTGCAAGGAGGAGTCCGGTATATCGAGAGGAAACCCCACAAACGCGCAGACAACTGGCGAACTCGAGGTATGAAGAAGATCAGGCAAGGATGGACATGTACAATGGTGTTCAGCCAGAGCACTCGACTGCATTGTCTCCCAACGAGCAATCACTCCATGTGCATAGAGCACAAAGCAGAGAAGCGCAGCGAGGAACCGCCGCCCGGCCAAGGAGAGGTGATGATAAGAAGAAAAACTGTCTGATTATGTGATGAGCTTTCGGCGTATATCTCAAGCTAGAGCATAGCATTGGCGTCTTCGGTTAGAGCTTTTCCACATTGCATAGATCGAATATCACCCGGAACACAATATCATGAAACATCTGATTTGCCAATAGAGTAGTGGACTATGTTTGCAGCCGCCGCTTGCAAACGTTGCATAACCCTCATTAACTTCTCTGGTCATCCTCATTCCCGGTCGTTGATAGAATTATGCGATTCATGGCATTTGGCTCTTGACAAACTCAATAACCCAAGGAGTGACGTAGAGCGCGACAGAGACGCCAAGTCCCCACTGAAGAGTGCTCCTAGACTCCATTGTCGCGCGATCGAGTTCTGCTTTCGATGGGCCTCCTTGAGGACCTCCCATTCCGTTAAACTACTTGATGAGTACGCGCAAAGCTAGTGATCATCAAACGCATTGCTCACCATGACTAATGCCGCTGTACTTTACCAAATACGTGTAGTCATGTTTTTTCATTTGGGTCACTCTTGACATTTCTATTTATCGATTTAGGCTTACGATGTAATACGACAGGCGTTTCGTAGATATACTTCAGCACAAGAGTTGTTTATTGCCTTCCCTCTTAGACCGTTCTCGTGGTACTGCCTTGTCGACCTTTGACCTCACCGGGCTTGGCTGTACAGGGTCCACGCGGCGACGTTGTTGATCCAATTTTGGCTCGTGCTGTGATGTCTGACAACGATGAGACTCAACTCAACACTGTAGAGCAGCCATACCCTACGCAGATCGCATCCACGGGACACGACTCCCCAGATGCCACATCTGAAGAGGTGGACGCAGCTCAAGATGTGCAGGATACCGAAGGCGATCCTACGGTGACTGAGAATCCTGTCGCGACAGATGAGGAAGGGCTCACGGAAAGACAAGCCGAGGAGGCTCAAGAAGCTGACACGAGGCGGTCTGATGCCGGGGATGATGAGGACGACTCGCGCTCAGCTCGAGACGATGAAGCAGAGAGGGAAGAACAAGTGGAGGAACGGAGTAATGGCATCAATTTTGCTGCCGCCAATGGTGATTTCGACGATGATTCTGAGCTCTCTGATCTGGACGAGGAGCAGTTTAAAGACTTTGATGAAGTTGGTCCCAACGGAGAAGAGCCTGCTGTGTTTAATCTGCCGTCTTTCCGCAAAAAATCTGGCAGCGGTACCGCAAAATCCACGAAGAAGGTTAAGTCGAAATCGGCGAGACGAGGCTCCTTATCTGACGACGATGTCGGCAAGATCTATTCTGACGACGAAGAACGCCCTAACAAGCGTGGCAGTGGCCCCAAGAGTAAAATACCTCCAAGACCAACAGACCCCGAGGAGCTGAAGAAATGGGAACTTGACAGGGCAATGGACGCGGCTATTGCGCCTCAGAAGAAGCGCAAGAAGAAGGACGAAGACGACCTGATAGCATCTATGGACGATGAAATAGTGCAACTATCGGAAAGGATGAGATTGGCAGCACAAGCGGATGCTGAAGCCAATGCGGAGAAGCGCATTGCCACGGCGAAGCTCAAACTTCTTCCAGAGGTACAGCGCATCCTTCGCAGCCAAGCTCTGTATGATTCAATTTTGGACAACAACATGTTAGTATCTATGAAGCACTGGCTGGAACCCCTCCCTGACAAAAGTCTTCCCGCCCTGAATATTCAGAAGACTATTTTTGATGCTTTACAAGCACTTCCCATCAAAACGGAACACCTCCGCGAATCGGGTGTCGGTAAAGTCGTCCTGTTCTATAAAAAATCCAAGAAACCCGAAGAATTTATCAAAGTCCAAGCAAATACACTAGTATCTGACTGGAGTCGTCCAATAATACGAAAGTCTGCATCGCACAAGACTAAACGCATCAAGACCGTAGATTACGATGGACCATCGGCGGTCCCCCATCTCATGTCAAGACCATCCCTGCCTGAGACCAATACTTCGAACCAATACAAATCCAAGGGTGGCACTTCTATACCTCGTGGCGAAAAGGCGTACGAGATCGCTCCTAGATCGAGGGATCTTGTCGGCTTGCAGCAACGTAGTGATGGTGGAGAAGCATACAAAAGGATCAAAAATACATTGAAAGATCTGGGAAAGAAGTCTGGAAAGAAGGGTGGCGTGAGCATCGAGGGACGAGGTATTGCCTAAGGTGCATCAAGGGTCTCCCTAATCTTCATTCTTCATCTTTTCGCTTGTACATAGTGTGGCTGCCCCAAGGTCAGTCGAGGATTGAATAGCTGAAGTAAGCTTGACTGTGGTGCATAGTTCAGCATGACTTGACACCATCCACGCCAATTGCATATCGTATTTCCGCCTGTCTAGCGAAGGGACTGTAGACGACCATCATCTCCCGAGGAGTTCCGCTTTCAGTTCCATTGCTCCTCAACTTTTTCAGAGCAACCCTGCAGTGGACCGCATTCGCCCAGACCAGACCTAGCGCCGGTGTCTTGGGAGAGTGGTCGTTGCTTTTCCAGCCATTGAACCACTGAGATTGGTGATCGAGTGCCAGGACACTGTTATCGTATCCATTACTTATTCGGTCGGAGACCTGATTCGCGACAATCACGGCGAGCTTGAACTCGACTGCAAGTTTCCTCAGATGTGCAGACAGACGAGTCAACTCTTTCGTGCGCATCGCCATATCTCCAGCTCTTTTATCAGGTCCGCCTCCTCTACTGCGCCCTTCATGCTCAGCACGATAATTGGCCGCTATTGAATCGATGATGATGCTTCCTATCTTTCCACGTTTTTGCTTCAACAAGACCGGTAGCTGATAATACATCATGTGATCCTGAAGCTCCAGATCGGAACAGACGACGACATGGATGCGGTCGAGCGGACGAAGTGGCAAGACGAGCTCGTAATCCTTGTATCGATCGCGCAGGCCCCGAGAGATTTCATGTGCCCTGGACGTTGCGAGTCCTGATTCCGTCGAGATGTAGACGACCTCTTTCCCGAGACCGCCTAGTGATACAGGAAGTTGTGTAGTAATACAGAATTGAGTCATGAACTGTGACTTTCCGACGCCGCTCTCGCCTACAAACTCGGTTATGTGCTCCAGGGGTGCACCCCCACCCAAGATCTCGTCCAGGTGTGCATCGCCAGTCGTCAGAAATTGTTGATTATTATAGTTACTCAGCGCGGTACGACCAGAGACCGGTCTACTTTGAGCCAAGACCGCATTCGTTATCCTCTCAATACTATTCACCTATCTCCATAAGTTTACTCGTCGACAGTCAAGAGCAGCCAGAATCCACTGACACTGAGTCCAGTTTTACGCGAAATCTCCGAGGCATCGAGACTGAGGAGATCGAACGAGGAAATACCATTTTTCTCAAAGGACGACAGCTCATTGGCACTGAGCTTTATGTCTGGGGATATGAACAGGTCCATGCAGCAAGGTCAATAAATTTGCATCGACTATCAGGCAGATCAAGTAATTAAACAAGGATGCTACCGAGAAGACATCAGTATCACTGCAGTTGCACAAGTCGTCAAAGGATCCCGCTACGAAAGGAATGCAGCAGACGGCCTGCCTGTCTGCCTATTAAGATATACAAGCCCAAGACGCTAGATATCAACGCACCGACCAGAGCGTCCTGTAGCGCTGCGTGTGGGGTCGACGAGTTATCGATGGGGATCTGCGTATACGAGCATGTCCGAAATGAGGTCACGTGTACAGCAGTCGAAGCTGGGGTGAATCTCCCGACAGGCAAGAGTACGTCTGCTGCATCTGTCGCCCCTGACCTGTCTACCGAGTTTGAGTCTAGCGCAGCTGTCGAGAGCTTGTTGACAGTCGCCACTCTTCTGAAATGGCGACAGCCGATCCTCAGATGCCGGTGCAAGGCGACCAGACGACTTCTGCTCACTCTGCGAATTCGCCGTCGGACGTTCCGACTGAAGAGCCCATCTTGCCAGACAGCTACTGGGGCGGAGATGCGGGCACAATTCCCATCTTCAAGCCTACGATGGACCAGTTCAGGAGTTTTCCCGACTTCATCAAGAAAATCGACCACTACGGCATGAAATCTGGGATTGTGAAAGTCATCCCACCACAGGAATGGCTCGACCAATTGTCCGATCTCGACGACAAAGTTAGTTATTGCCTCGAGGTGTCAGATGGTAAATCTGACGAGTTGTAGGTGAAAGATATTCGTGTGCAGAGTGCGATAGAACAGAACTTTGCTGGAAGTGGAGGCGCTTTTCGGCAAATGAATCTGGAGAAACACCGCTCCTACACGCTTCCGCAGTGGAGGAAGATTTGTGATAGCATGGAACATCAGCCGCCTGCGAAACGTGGAGAAGCTAGAGGTGTCGGCGGGAGGAAACAACAACAGCCCAAGCAACAGATACAACATCCGGTGACGCCGCCAGCCACAACAGACTCGGACTCAGGATCTCCAGAACCGCAATCGAATCCCAAGTCGAAGAAGGAGAAAAGTAAAGGTAGAAGCAGAGCCAAGGACACTTGTGACGACATGGAGCCTGCAGACTTTGACTACAGAATAGATGACAATGACCAATATACTGCGGAACGTTGTCAGGAGCTCGAGAGATCGTACTGGAAGTCTCTGACTTTCAACAATCCAATGTATGGCGCAGATCTTCCAGGCTCCCTATTTACAGACGACATCAAAGAATGGAACGTGGCACATCTGGACAATATCTTGAATAGACTCGGTGTGACGTTACCAGGAGTCAACTCCGCCTACTTGTATCTCGGGATGTGGAAAGCCACGTTCTCGTGGCATGTCGAAGATATGGATCTATACTCGATCAACTACATCCATTTCGGTGCGCCGAAGCAGTGGTATTCAGTGTCTCAGGAGGACAATCAGAAGTTTGAAAAGGTCATGAAGGACATCTTCCCAAATGACGCTAGACACTGTGGACAATTCATGCGGCACAAGACGTTTGGTGCGTCCCCTGCTAGACTAGCTCAACATGACTTGCACGTCAACAAGTTGGTGCACTACGAGAAGGAATTCGTCATCACATTCCCTTATGGTTATCATTCGGGGTACAATCTCGGTTATAATTGTGCGGAGAGTGTCAACTTTGCGACTGAAGAATGGCTCGAATACGGCAAGGTGGCACAGAAATGTAATTGTGTCACGGATGCTGTATCCATCGATGTCAATGATATAATCAAGGCCGTCAATGGAGGCGACTCATCAGATTACGATGGACAGGAGGACATGCCGACTCCGCCGGCCTCCGATCATGGGTCTAACGAGGAATCGCCAGAACGCCGCACGTACTCGGAGTTTGACAGGCTTCGTCGGACCAATAAGAGAAAGAGGAATAAGGACTTGATCTACGAATCTGCACCTGTTGTGCAATACAAGAAGCTTTCCGACAAATACCATGGGCGCACGCCGGCCACACAAATTAGCAAGCCCGTCACGAAGAAGATCAAGTTGACATTGCCGAAGGCGCCATGTGCCCTTTGTGCTCGAGCACCCCGATATGAAGATTTGCTCGATGCTGGTCAGGGCCGCAAGGTCCATCGCGTATGTGCAGAGTTTGTTCCCGAAACGAAGATTGTCACGCACTCCGAAGCTGCATCGAAGGACACCGTCACTGGCATGGATACTATCGACAAGGCGAGAATGGCGCTGAAGTGTAGTCACTGCAAGCTAACCGTTGGAGCCTGTTTTCAATGCTCCTCGCCGAAGTGTGTGCGTGCCTTCCATGGCTCGTGTGCATATGAAGCTGGTGTCTTGGTACAAAAGCTGGATGTATCTGACGAGCAACCTCTTTCGTTCCATTTCCTATGCAAGACACATCGACCCAGAAGACCACCTGTCGAGAATCTGGAGTTTGACGCAAACATCACACATTTTGCGTCTGCACTTCAAGTCAATCAAACAGTACAGGTTCAATTCACCTCTGGTCATTCTTTCGCCGGGCTTGTTCGAGAGAACCGCAGGAGCGAAAGAGCATTGCTGATCGAAGTTGGCAATGAAGGTGACAAGATCGAGGTCGATTACCAATGGGTCTTGGCCTCGCCAAAGAAAACGGTGCCTTCGCCAAGGTCAGTTACCGTCAATGAGCCTCCTGTGCCTATCGGCTCTTGTCCAGCTCAGCAGCAAGTCCCACGAGCATCTATGCCACAAGCGGGTTTCTCGTCGAGTCACGCTGCGCCTGGGAACCACACACAGATATCTTACGCCACTCCACCGGGCTATGTGAATCCTTATATGGTCGCACAAGGATATTACAAGCCAGCGCCTCAGACTGATCCAGTCTATTTCGCTGCGTCTGGCGCATCTCAGCGACAGGTGTATGGGCAGCATAACGTTTCCCTGAGCCAGAATTCATATCCGTCAGGAAGCCCCCAAAGTTCATTTCAGGTAGATGGCAATGCGCAGTTACCGACACCACCTCGCCAGCCATTCGTACAGAATCAGTATGGGCCACGGCAAAGTCCTAATGTGGTGGCGGCCTCCTTGAAACCAGATGTCACTGTTCTGCCCACATCATAGTCACGAAATACACAAAAAGCACAAACGAAGAGATGAAGGAAACAGTCGGGGCAGGAACTGAGATTAGCTGTGGCATTTGAGTTTACAGTGTGAAGGTTTGTAGTTTTTGGAAATGAATGGAAATGGAAACTTGTGAGAGCTGATTTTTGCTTGCGCTTGTGCACGAGATTTTCTGGTGGAATCCCGTGTGGACACGCACCAACTTATTCAACTGCTTCTGCTACTTCACCACCACTTTTCCAGTTGTCCAAAGGCTAAAAGTTAGTATCGCACAAGATGGTCAACCCACAAATCACCGTACGTTCCGAGAAGTTGGGAAGTGGGAAAAGAGAAAGAGAATATCTAACTCGGTGTTAGAATTTGGTTGTGACGCTCGGCGTGATGCAGATTGCGCGAAAGATTGACTTTGAGGACCCTCAGGTATTGTTTTACGTTCGTTGTTTGTACATTACAAGCAACGTGATTATCGGCTTGGTCTACGCTTGGCAGTACTCTAAGATTCAAGCGAAAAACGACCTCACGACGCTGAAATACGTTGAACCAGCGGCCCCAATGTCAGGAAAGACCGAGCCAGAGTTGGTCACGACGACAGTCAAGGAATACGATATGCTAGAGTTGCAGAAATCCGCCAAGTCGGCCTTGATGGGAGTCGGTATGATGGCCGTCATGCACATTTACTTTAAATTCACCCAGCCGCTCTTGGTCCAGTCGATCCTACCACTCAAAAACGCATTCGAGACTAAACTGGCTGCGATTCACGTTTTGGGTAAACCAGCGACGGGAGACTACAAGCGTCCCTTTAAAGCTGCACCAGGTCTCTTTGGTGCAGCTGCCGAAGCTGCCACCGATAAGAAGAGTATCGAGGCTGCCGAGAAGGCTTCCGTCAAAAAGGACGAGTAAATTATCTTACCTGATTTTTTACCCAAACTTGGCCAGATTTTTCTCTCTCTATGGGGAAAAAAAAACTTAGTATTCCGTCTGTAGAATCTTCTTCAACCTCGATGCCGTCTTTTCCATGTCCAAAATCTTGATTTGACTGCCATCAATCTTCTCCAACAAGTACTCGATCCGACCAGCGACTTTTCTTTGATTGCTCAAATCAGCCAACCTGCCCAATTCCTCTTCTGCTTTACCGATACTCAAATTCTCTAGTCCGATCATGTGCGTCAGTCGTTCGAGATTCAGCGTTGCGCAAAACACGCCGTCCTCTGAAATTCGTCTGAATGCTGCACGATACACCGGTTTGCCTACCTTGATAGACCCCGGACGTCCATTCTTACTATGAATCGTAATCATCTCGGCTTGTTCCAGTGCTTTCAACGCGTCAGAGGAGTCCTTCCAGATTGGGTCGAGCAAGACTTCTTGGTACCGAACTTCATCACTCTGGCTCAATTTACTCAAAAGATGCCATGCTTGAAGTCTCGTCCATGCGCTATTGCCAGTCGACGTGAAGTACAACTTGATGATTTCATTTGCAGATTGGTTCACGATCGCCTCGCTTGCTGCTGCCGGAGAATCGCCAACGGCTAATCGACGAGCTAAGAAATCCAAATCAACGAGTCTGCCACCGAGAATGTTTAGTTCCTGCATAATCTCCAAAGACAATTTCTCGTCCTCTTTGATGTTGCCTAGACCCTGATCCGCGAGCTTTTTCAAGATATAGGAGAGCGCCAGTTCAGGAGACGCATCTCCCAGAGTCACTGATCGAAACAACTTATCCGGTAGGACTTTCTGAAGGATCTTTGGGTACGAAATATCCGTCGTCAGGAAAATGACGTGGGCGACATTGGACTCTACCAACATCGCTGCCCATTTCGAAATGTTTTCATACACCAACTCGGACCCTTCTTGTTTGTACAGAAAGTTGTCAATCACGATCACTGGTCGTTCCCTCGGATTGGCTTCCAGGTAATCCTCGTCCCGGCCATCCACTTTGGTCTTGTGCTTCAGTGCGAGGTTCTTGAGTGCATTGGCGCCAGTGCCCAAGATCTTTTTGATCTGGGAGTCAAGGGTCTCCGAGAAGCCAGTGGACTGTCCCATCATGCCTTGCGCGGCCAAATCTACCAGAGAAGACAATGAGTTCATCCACGAGAATATTGGTCGATAGCCAAGTTGATTGGCAAGATTCGAAATGGTGCTAGCATCGCCTCGAGACTCTACCAGACTTTCACAATCCAGCACAAATACGTTCTGCCTGTTTTTTAACGCTTCCTCAACCACAAGCTCTCGCTTGCCACTTCCTCGTGGTCCCTGAACAACCGAGAACGTGGAAGTGCTCTCGTCCATCCAAGTGTTAATTTCTTTCGTTGTGGTATCACGCTCGAACCATGTTCCTCTTGCCGCTTTGGCTTTCCTGGATCTCAGTGGAATCAAGCTTTGTGCCCCGCTCTTCAGCCACTTAAAGAATCGCGAATCTTCGTAGTGGAAGGACCTGGAAATGGTTTGTTCAACAAACCAGGTACGGATAGGCTCAAACACCGAAACAGAAAAACCCGCCACTAATGCAGCCAGGGCTGGCACGGTGAACCTCGGATGTGAGACTAGCCATTCACGAACAACATGAGCCTTCATCTGTCGCTCAAATCCGATCTTCATCGTGGTCGAGCTGCCAATATCTTTGAATCCATGAAGACAGGTTCTAGCAGCAGTGGCAGATCTGATCTGTGCGAATTGCAATATGGCATATTTCTGTGTCGCGCTAGCTGGAAAGATATTGATAATCTTGCCGTAGCGTCTGAAATATTGATATAAGGTTTCCTGACTCAGCTCGGGACCACCGTCGAATTCTATCTTCAATCTCTGTGCTGGGAATCTGTTGAGATCCTCGAGCCAAGGTCTGCCCCGCACGAGGAATGATCGTAGTCGTCGTAAGGGATTGAAATAGAGGTGCTGTTGGTCCTGTGCAAGATGCTGCTCGATTCTTGATGCCACAGTCTCCGGTGTCAGTCCTGAAAGCCTGTCCCAGCGAACCCTGAGAAGGGCACCGCCTTCCCTGATCCTAGGGGTCATAGAAGCCAAAGTGACCCCGAGATCGTTCGGAACCGCGTTTCTGAGAACGCGATCCGCCATTCCTGTATCCAGCTTGACCAACCAATATCTGATATCAAATATCCCATACTGAATAGGATAAACATTGTCGAAGAAGAGGAGCGCTTCGTCCGGGCCCGCCTCAATGTGTCCTGTCTCCTTCTCCACAGAGCTTGTTGTGATTCTTCGGGGCGCCCTCTGCTGGATGCGCCTGCGTAGTGCAGATCGCAGCAGCATTGACAGCCTCTTGGTCACCGAGGGCAATCAACGAGGCAGAATCAGACCGTGCCAAGCAGTCTGTCACGTATCGCTGAATTAAAGTTTCGCAGCTTTGGAGGTGGGGGAGCGGCTACAGATGTTCAGCCTTCACAACATCAACTCCATCACTCGGCCATCCGTTGAGACATCTGGAAGGCATCTCGTATACGATTTCTCCTCACCAGCGGGGCGGCGCTGACATCATGGCTTCGATATACTCGCAGCTAGCGCAAGATCTGTGGTCCAACAGCAAGCCAAAGTCGAATGTTGAGTCGCTTATGCAGACATACGAGGCACCGAAGGACAGGAACGGCGCGCGAAGCCGGAGTCCTACATGCGGACGGGCGATCTCTCGGATGGCACGCGAAGAAGAACTTCACGAGCGGGAGATGCTCAATATCAGGAACTTTGGTTATCACTGGCTCAAACCCATCGGCATGACCAAGACGATGGGACAAATCGCAGATGAAGCACGAGAGATACACGACTCCTATGAAGAGTACGAGGATGAGGAGGGGGAATTCAATCAGAATGATCCGAACTTGACGGGCCTCGAGATGGAAGGCGAGACTGCACAAGCTGACGACGAATTAGAAGGTGAGGAGGCAGATCTTGATCAAGACATAGAGGAGGGCGCATCTTTCGACGTCGGAGACACGAGCTTCGTCTCCAGCGTGCCAGACGGCTCGTCTGATGCAGACACCTCGGCCCACTACGCTACGCTCGATGGCCAGCCAGTAAGTTTTGCCAAGTATTTTTGTCATGACTACACTAACAGTCGAAGTACTTTCAAGGACCAGATAGCTCTTTAGCCCATGCACAATCCCCGCGGTCGCTCGCCTACGGCACTACAGAGGTTTCCGACCAAGGATTGAGCAGCGCAGAAGAGGGATCTATCGGGGAATACTCATCAGACGAAAGCTATTCGGACGCCGACTAGATCCGATGCGCTTAACTATTGTGACACGGAAGTCTGATTGCAGTGAAGCAACGTCCAGGGCTATCATTGAAGATCACGCAGCAACTATATACAAGAGGGCTATCACAAGCCTAACGAACGCGGAAGCGGAACTACATGGATCGTCCAGTCTCAAACGCGCTCAGGAGACGTACCGAAGACACTCGGTGCACGACTGACGGACGAACTGGTGCTTCAGCGTACTTGAAACTACATGAACGTACTACTACGGAAACTCTTCTGCATCTAAGATATCGGCCCCACTTCCCTTTTGGTCAGCACGTGATGTGCAAAAGCCGCAAATTCTTCGAAATTTTGGATCGAAGCCGTTATAGAGAACATCAGATTCATAGACGGCGTCGTGCTTGTCTATCGAGTTTCAGGTCATTACTATAGAATAGAACGAGGCATATATTGAGGCTTGGCCAGGTTGAATCTTGTGTCCGTTTGAGCTTTGTCAAAATCGCATAGCTTGCATTCCTGGAACATATTGTAACATACATCTCGTCAGGCATGCTACCCACGATTGCAGAGCACCATACAATCATACTCCGATTGCCGTCAAGTGCTTTCAAGCTCATCACTATCAATCCCAAGGCCACGACGTGCTCCATAGGCAAGTTTGGGAGTTTCAATGCAAACGATCTGGTGGGTCATGCGTACGGTTATACCTACGAGATCCAGGCAGACAAGTCTCTCAAGATACTGACTGCAGAATCGTTGGAGAAGATTGAGGAGGAAGAGGTCGGTAATAACGAGTTCATCGTGGATGAACAGAATCAGGGTCTATCTCACGAGGAGATCCGCGCCTTACGTGACTCTGGAGACAGGGAAGCTCTCATCGAGAAGCTCAAGCAAAACAACAAGTCGTTCGAGTTGAAGACTGAGTATTCGAAGGAGAAATATACCGCCCGAAAGATGGCGAAATTCGCTCCGAGATTCACCACTATTCCTCCAACCATCTTTGATGTGATTGACTTCTTACTCGACAAGGACGCGGAGAAGATCTTGCATGTGAATCAAGAGTCTATGGGTTACCTCTTGAACACTGCGGACGTTCGTCCAGGCGGGCACTACCTGGTCGTGGACGATGTAGCGGGTCTTCTAGTCTCTGCTGTGCTCGAACGCGGGGCTAATGTGACACTCATACACGACACAGAACATCCCAACATCGATTCCATCAAGTACTTTCCTCAATATGATCCAGAGACTGTGTTGGAGTCCGGTAGGGTGAAGGCCTTGAATTGGGAGCAGGTGATGGACAAGGAGACTGTCCTTGCTGAACTCGAATCATATATCACAGCGAGACAGCAGTTGGATAATCCGAGGGATGTAGATAGGACGAGGAAGAGGCAGCAGACTAGGGATGCAGTGGAAGAGTTTCACAAGACGGATTTCGATGGATGCTTGGTCATGTCGACTTATACTCCCACGAGTATTGTCCCGCCCCTCCTACCACGTATCGCTGCTTCTCGCAAGCTGGCCGTCTATTCTGCCCATAGAGAGCCTTTATTGGCCTTACGGCATGCTCCGCTCACTGAACTACTCGCACCTTGTATAGCGGAGGTCAGGGCGCGCGAGTATCAAGTCCTGCAAGGACGTACGAGGCCAGTCATGACAAAAAGAGGAGAATGGGGCTTCGTCTACCACGCGATCAAGGTCGAGAGGTTGGACGGTGTCACTGCCGTCGGGAAGAATCAAAAGGGCAAGGAAAAACGAAACGCCGATGCCAATACTGCCAAAAAGGCCAAAGCCGCAGCTACCAGTGGTGCCGGTGATGAGGCAGCAGGAGCCGTCAAACAGGTCTTGATCTCACGGGATAGCACTGCCGACGACTCCGAAATGATGGACGGCGAAGGAGCCGACACCGAGGAGCCAGAGCCCAGTACCAAGAGAATCAAGGTGTAGCAAGCCGCACGCATTGATTCAACACTTCTATCGGGCAGACACTGCAGATTCTGGTGTTTAACGAAAGGATCGTTTGCCCAAGTGGGACGACCACCAGATGTGGAGCCGAGATACTGTGTGTAAATTAGGAAGTTCGATCCCGGGCATATCAATTGCGCGCGCTAATGGGCATCCTCCAGGGATCTCATATCCCCGTAGAGCTATCTGACATTGACGCATCGTAATATATGTGGAGGACCTCCGCAAGGAGACCTCACCCTTTTTCCTTATAGTCAATTCAAAGTGGGTCAAAATTCAAGCACTCATGTCTATACAGTCAATGCTGTGCGATCTTTCCACCACCACCAAAAACCGTATTGTATTGATTTCCTATGCTTTATATGCTCTCTACTTGGTGACATTATCTCGATACATCTCAACTTTCGCTTGGTCTTTGCCCGCGCTGGTTCTCTTGCCCGTCCCGGGTCTACTCTATTTGGCCAAACCGTCAGCTTTTGGAATTCGAAGAGATAGCACCGGTTCAGTCGATGAAAAGACCTCGAATAAGAATGGAACGAATCTGAAAGACCCCGATCCTCTGTATCATCTGAATCCCGAGACTCTACGGACATTCGAAGATAGACCTTGGAGACCCTTCAGATGGCCATATCATCAAACCATGAGTCTATTGAAATTGGATATCAACCATTGGCTGGATATGGACCGCTGGGCTGCAAGGTATTACGCCGAAGCCAAGACTGAGATCGCCAATCGAGGTAAAGATGTAAGTTTCCCTTTTTCATCCATCCTTGCGCCGTCATGAGTACTCATGGGAAATAAGGTGGTCGATTGTCTCCCTGATGGGGAAGAAGGTGCGGCGGAACTTCTCGACTTTGTCGTAGACCATTTGACGAAACGATATCCCAATTTGTTCAGGTTGACGCCGGATGGGGTACACAACCTTATTACAGATGAACAGATCAGCTTACGTCGACCGTTGAAAGAACATCCGCTAGAAATCGTCCAGCGATTGTCCAAAGAAGACTTTTACCTGGCGCGAGAACGTGACGATGGACGAATGTACATGGTCGGTGGCAGCGTTGTATCACCCGGAGGATTCATGATATCCCAAAAGATGGGCCAAAATATTGACGAGATCCACGAGCCTGTGCCACTGTACAAACCGAAGCTCAAGCCCAGCATGGAGAGGTGGCTCAAGCGTCTGAGTCCGGATGCACCTGTTGAGCGAGCTTCGTTCTTCCTCACCTGGGATTACGGATTATTCTCATCCGCCGTAGGCTATAGCATCGGCGAGACTGTCCCGGCATCGACCGTTCCGTACGAGAAATTCGTAAGTCAAATTCTTAGGCAATCGCTCTTGCCGCCATCATCTGACATGACCAGGTAGTTAGAGTCGAGCGACAGACACTCAGGAAGTTGCCCAAGTCGAAGGTGGTCATATTTTCAAACCATCCAATCTTTTACAGAATTTGCGACATGGCGGACGAGCCTGGTGTTCCCTCAATCCTTCTAAAGTGGGTCACGGAAGTCCATCCAGACATTGCCGAGTACAAGGAGGTCCACAAATATAGAGACCATCTCGTGCCGTACCTGCAGAGTCTGGTCGACGCACAATTGGAGAAGGGACTGATTGAGAAGGACCACGAGGTCAAGACCGCCCCACATTATCCTTTTGCACACTGGTTCGATAGCTCAAATGAAGGACTCAGTCCCGGTACACGTACTGTCTAGCCTCTGTCACATTAGCCAAATATGCCACGCAAATGTATATAGTCTTCAAATTCAAGACGCTCCCATGACCAGGATTTTTGCAAGATGATTGATTTGCGGTTTTATGCCTGTCTATCTTAAGATTTCTCTCTCTCTCGTAGCCTAGATCGGACCGATATTGGTACGAGCGCAGCAGTACTGACCTGCCGAGTAGCGCAGAGGAGATAAGGGGTGGACGCAGAATGTGAGCTAAAGATACAGACACCTGCTAAGCACTGGAAAGGTTGCTCGAGATCAACGATACATCAGCTTGACTCATTCTGGCTTTCACGATAGACTACATTCTGCACTGAAAAGGCTAGTACATAGTACAATAAGAAGCGTGTTACAATTTAACGCTTCCAGAGACTGCGGACGAGCGCAGACTTTTATACCGAACGGAGGTGGGGTTAAGAGGCTCGATAATTGGGGCTGATCCCTGCTTACGCTTCAGTTGCTCGCGATTCAGCGATTCAGCGAGATTTCGCTCCGTCCGTCGGTCAGCATTCGCCCGTGCAGAGAGAGAGACAGAGACACACACACCCACACCCACACAACTCAGTCCTCCTTGCTCACCTTCCTTACTCTCGTCCCCTCTTCACTTCTTGTCCTGTTCAGAAGGTCATCCAGTGTTTGCAATGCTCAGGCTAGGATCGAGACGTTCCTTCGCGAGGTCGCTGGCTGGTGCGAGATCCTTTGCCTCGACAGCTCCAAGAAGAGCTGAAATCGAGCTCGAGATCGATGGCAAAACCGTCAAGATCGAGCAGGGCGCCGCCCTCATCCAGGCTTGCGAGAAGGCTGGAGCACATATCCCACGATACTGTTACCACGAGAAGCTGCAGATTGCTGGAAATTGTAGAATGTAAGAACCATAACCGAGCTATTGGCCACGCTACCGTCTACCTCATCTGGAGTCGACTCGTCGTGGGACGATTGTGGTATTGATGCACATTTGCTGATGCTTCCGTAGGTGTCTCGTTGAAGTGGAGCGATCTCCCAAACCACAAGCCTCTTGTGCCATGCCTGCCATGCCTGGCATGAAGGTCAAGACGAATTCTCCTGCTGTACACAAGGCCCGAGAGGGTGTCATGGAATTCTTACTTGCGAACCACCCTCTGGACTGTCCTGTTTGCGACCAAGGAGGCGAATGTGATTTGCAAGATCAATCTATGCGATATGGTTCGGATCGCTCGAGATTCGCAGAACGAACAGGAAAGCGAGCTGTCGAGGACAAGAACATCGGACCTCTCGTCAAGACTATCATGACAAGATGTATTCACTGCACACGATGTGTTCGATTCGCGAATGAATTGGCGGGAGCACCAGAGTTGGGAACTTCCGGTCGGGGTAACTCCATGCAGATCGGAACCTATATCGAGACCGCCTTGAAGACCGAGATGTCTGGAAACGTGATTGACCTTTGTCCGGTCGGTGCGTTGACTTCCAAACCATATGCCTTCCGAGCTCGTCCTTGGGAGACCAAGAAAACCGAAACCATCGATGTCCACGACGCTCTAGGATCAAACATCAGGGTCGACACGAGAGGTATCGAGGTCATGAGGGTTATGCCACGTCTGAACGACGATGTCAACGAGGAATGGATCAACGACAAAACTCGATTTGCCAACGATGGATTGAAAATGCAGCGATTGACACATCCTCTTGTCAAGCGGGGAGACAGATTTGAGCCAGCTTCATGGGAGCAAGCACTTCTCGCCATCAGGGATGGATATCAGGCCAGCGGCGCCAAGGGTGACGAGATCAAGGCTATCGCTGGACACTTGGTCGATGCTGAATCAATGGTTGCTTTGAAGGATATGGTAAACAAGCTAGGATCTGAAAATTTGGCTGTCGACCAGCAAGCTGGATCGAGTCCTTTGGCCCACGGAATCGACGTACGGTCGAACTACCTCTTTAATTCGCGCATACACGGAGTTGAAGATGCTGACAAAGTCCTCATCGTCGGCTCCAACATGAGACATGAAGCGTCCGTATTGAATGCCAGGTTACGAAAAGCTTGGCTGAGATCAGACGAGCTTGAGATCGGTCTTGTCGGTGAGCAGACGGACAACATCTTCCAGTCCGAACATCTCGGACAAGACGCCGCTTCTCTCAAAAAGGCGCTTGCCGGTGAGTTCGGAAAGAAGCTCGCTGCCGCGAAGAAGCCTATGATTATCCTCGGGTCGGCCATTACCGAGCACCCAGATGCTAAGGCAATAATGGAAATCGTCGGTCAGTTCGTGATCAAGAACGAGAAGAACTTTTTCGCCGAGGAATGGAACGGATTCAATGTTTTGCAGCGAGCTGCTTCCAGAGCGGCAGCTTACGACATCGGGTTCGCCACACACTCCACGCAGACTGCCTCGACGAAGGCCAAATTCGTATACCTCCTCGGGGCTGACGAACTGCAGCCAGAAGATATCCCCAAGGACGCCTTTGTTGTGTACCAGGGACACCACGGCGACCTCGGCGCACAGTACGCAGATGTCGTGCTTCCTGGAGCAGCCTATACTGAGAAATCAGCCACATATGTGAACACCGAGGGACGAGTGCAAACTACTCGGGCAGCGACGAATCCACCTGGAGTCGCCAGAGAGGACTGGAAGATCATCAGAGCTACATCCGAGGCTCTAGGATCTCCATTACCTTACGATGACCTGATGTCGTTACGAGACCGTATGTCTGAAGTATCACCATCTTTGACTCGTTATGACGTGGTCGAGCCCTCCTCATTAGCCCAAGTCGGCGCTAAAGCCTTGTTGGTCGATGCCAACAAGGGCTCCAAGATCTCCGGTGAGAAGTTTATGAATCCGGTCAATCTGGAGAACTTCTATCTGACCGATGTCATCTCGAGGAGTAGTAAGACGATGGCCAGGTGTCACACACAGTTCAATGCTCCTCAGTCGAGCGATTTGAAGCCAGAGGTCGCGTACGGATAGTGCGAGTGCGAGGGATATACAGTCGATCATTTAATAGTGCACGCGTTTCGCTCCGAATTTAGCATTGTATGTAACACGTCAACATCATTTTCACTTTCTGACCCGATGACCCTCCATCTCTCCATTATCGACCCGCAAGGTGCAAATAACTCTGCCTGTGGGTACATGAAGGGAACGAATGATTGAAGCTCTGATTTGATGGAAATTCTAGAAACGCCTTCACGTGCATGTTCGCGGGTGTAATTTTTGCGTGGAGAAGCCCAAGGAAGAGGGTAGTTGGCCAAAAGTTCACCTGTAGCTTACTGTCGTCAGATCCTTGTTCTCTAGTGTCAGTCATGCAGTCCTTGACAAGAGCGAATCCGGCTATTAAGCGGACTATCGGTACTGAAAAGCTCTCAAACTCTCCTTCGAATCGTTCCTAATCGAGAATAGGAACAGCAGCATCTTTCAGAGGTTATGCTGCCAAAGAATTAAAATTCGGAGTCGAGGCTAGGGCGTCTTTACTCAAGGGTGTCGATACTCTTGCTCGTGCCGTCACTGTCACCCTCGGTCCAAAGGGACGTAATGTTCTGATTGACCAATCTTACGGTAGCCCGAAGATCACCAAGGATGGAGTCACTGTCGCCCGATCTATTACGTTACCGGATAAATTCGAGAATCTCGGTGCACGTCTGATCCAGGATGTGGCCTCCAAGACGAATGAGGCTGCAGGAGATGGTACCACCACGGCCACCGTGCTGACACACGCCATTTTCAGTGAGATGGTGAAGAATGTTGCTGCTGGATGCAATCCGATGGATCTGCGCCGTGGAGCACAACAGGCAGTTGACTCTGTCGTCGCCTTCCTTGAGGCAAACAAGCGAGATGTCACCACGTCTGAGGAAATTGCTCAGGTCGCCACCATCTCTGCAAACGGAGACCAGCACATTGGAAAACTCATCGCAAACGCCATGGAGAAGGTTGGCAAGGAAGGAGTCATCACCGTGAAGGAGGGAAAGACGATCGAGGACGAGTTGGAAATCACCGAAGGTATGCGATTCGATCGTGGCTACATTTCACCATACTTCATCACGGACATCAAGACACAGAAGGTGGAATTCGAGAAGCCTCTCATCTTGCTGTCTGAGAACAAGATCTCGGCACTGCAAGACATTCTTCCTGCTCTTGAGACTGCAGCTCAAGGCAGGCGTCCACTTCTGATCGTTGCCGAAGACATTGACGGAGAGGCTCTTGCCGCCTGTATCCTCAACAAGCTCAGAGGTCAGCTGCAAGTTGCCGCCGTAAAGGCCCCAGGATTCGGTGACAACCGAAAGAGTATCTTGGGAGACATTGGTATCTTGACCGGAGCCACTGTCTTCTCCGACGAGGTCGGGGTCAAGCTCGACAAAGCCACTCCAGAGAACTTTGGAACCACAGGATCACTGACCATCACGAAGGAGGACACCATCTTCCTCAACGGTGCAGGAAACAAGGACCTCGTTGCCCAGCGATGCGAGCAGATTAGAGGCGCCATCAACGACTCTTCCTCCTCTGAGTACGAGAAGGAGAAGTTGCAAGAACGTCTTGCCAAGCTCTCTGGAGGTGTTGCCGTCATCAAGGTCGGTGGTTCATCTGAGGTCGAGGTGGGTGAGAAGAAGGATCGATTTGTCGATGCTCTCAATGCCACTCGGGCAGCTGTGTCTGAGGGTATCATTGCCGGAGGAGGTACTGCTCTGTTGAAGGCGTCCACGTCTCTGTCTTCCCTCAACCCAGCCAACTTTGACCAACAACTCGGAATTTCAATCATAAGGAATGCGATTACGAGACCGGCACGCAAGATTGTCGACAACTCCGGCGCCGAAGGATCAGTCATCGTTGGAAAGTTATTGGACGAGTACAAGGACCAGATCAACATGGGATACAACGCTGCGAACGGCGAGTACGTCGACATGATTGCCGCTGGAATTCTGGACCCTTTGAAAGTCACCAAGACTGCGCTGATTGATGCTTCTGGAGTTGCTTCCCTCTTGGGATGTTGCGAGGCCATCGTCGCAGACATGCCAGAACCAGCTTCCGGTCCACCTGCTGGAGGTATGGGAGGCATGGGCGGCATGGGAGGTATGGGAGGTATGGGCGGCATGATGTAAAAAAACGACGAGCTGCCATCACCCTCCCCCCGCCTTTTTCTTCGATCGTTTTGAGCGATTCCGACCATGATGACTTGTGGAAGGTATTGCAAATCAGACGGCAAGTCTTTTCGAAAATTCGTGATATATGAGTGCGCGATATGCTCAAGCAACGCTTTTTTCGTAATTGGAAAAACACACTACCAATAAGAAATTCAAGTAATGTAGAAAAGAATAACAATGAAAACTCCCTTCTCCTTACATATTACAAAATCTTGACTTGACTTGTTGTATTTTGTGCCACCGACGATCTCCCGATGCGCGCCTCGCGGTAAGCGATTGTGGAGTTTGATTATGCTGACATCACGAGTCTCACCTTGTGTGGCACTTGACTTTCCGTCGACTCCTCCTCGTTGTTGACTTTGACGTCGTTTTTTGAGTAGTAACTTTTCGAAAGGGATGACTGATTCCAAGACTGCGAATGAGGAGAATTCAGGGTCGGATGATTTGTCTAGGTTGGATCGCCCGCCGTACGTCTCGACACCCGAGTTTGAAGGTGACTATCACGGGTTCTGTTTCTGCCGGGCGATTCGATTCACATTGCGTGGACCACCTAAAGCGAATTGTTTCTGCCACTGTCGGTCATGCCAACGCCTCCACGGTGCCCCTGCCACCTTGACGAGCATTTACGAGAAGGATAATGTCCGGTTCACGCATGGACGTCAAGATATGGTGTTTTACAGCCCACAAGAGAAAAAGACAGAGTACAAGCTGCCCTTGAAAATCAGTTGTAAACACTGTCACAGTCCAGTCGCCAACGAAGGCAACCACATGATTCTAGCAAGTCCCCCCAAACTGTTGGAAGATTTGCAGGACTAACAGTGATAGATGTTGCCTGCGTTGATTGATTTCGAAAAGACGGGTGATGGAAGACTTCCGGAATGTTTTCGGCCGACGTTTCATCAATTCTACGAGACGAGAATCAGAGATATTCAAGACGATTTGCCCAAGTTCGACAAGAAGCGAAATGAACAACCATTGAACCGACCTGCGGAAATCATGGCCGACGAAGCAAAGGAAAAGGAAAAGGAAAAGGAAAAGGAAAAGGAAAAGGAAAAGGAAAAGGAAAAGGAAAAGGAAAAGGAAAAGGAAAAGGAAAAGGAAAAGGAAAAGGAAAAGGAAAAGGAAAAGGAAAAGGAAAAGGAAAAGGAAAAGGAAAAGGAAAAGGAAAAGGACACGAAAGACACGCAACGTAAAAAGCAAAAGACGACCAAGTAATCCAAAAAATTTCATTCTCTATAAAGTTCTATAAATTGTCTATGTCGTGAGTTTGTTGCGTGACCTAAATCTTGGCAGACTCGGCCTTGTCGATACCATTCTTCAAGACGAATCGGTATCGAACATCTCCCTTCTCGAGTCTCTCGAAACACGTCTCGAGATTCTCCTTTGTCATCTCAAGTTCTTCCTTTGCCACAGTGATCTTGTGTCGAGCGGCAAATTCAAGCATCAACGTCTGCACTTGTCGCGACGCAACGAGAGAGCCAGTCAATTTCTGCTCGTTCATGAGGAGCGAGGCGTACGGCAACTTGCAGATCGGATCGTCCGAGAGACCCATTGCCACGACTGTGCCGGAAGGTTTCAAGACTTCATAGTACTTTGACCAGTCAAGTTGACCCGATACGGTCGACAGGATAATGTCCAACTTTTCCTCGACCTTGAATTTCTCACCCTCGGGCACCTTAGTGACCGTAAACTCGTGAGCACCAAAGGACATGGCTTCCTCCTTCTTGTTCTCGCTGCCGGAAAAGGCAGTGACGTGACAACCCATCTTGTTGGCGAACTGCAACGCGAGATGTCCGAGACCACCGATACCGACGACACCGACTCGATCAGTCGGTCGGACATTGTTGTTGTAGAGAGCAGAGAAGACGGTGGCTCCAGCACACTGAAGCACGGCGGCATCCGACGGGGAAAGCCCCTCAGGGATCTTGTAGAGGAAGTTCTCCCTCAAGATGGCACCTGTGCCGAATCCGCCAAACTTGAGATCGGCGTATCCGTACATCTCGCGCTTCGGGCAGAGAACCTCTCGTCCGGTCCAGCAGTACTCACACTCGCCACAGCTGTTGTGCAAGTATCCCCAACCGACAACATCTCCCTTCTTCAACTTTGTGCAATCCGGTCCGAGCTCTTCAACGACTCCGACAGGCTCGTGTCCGAGAACCATCTCGGTCTTGCCTCCGACCAAGTGCAGGTCGGTGTGACAGAGACCGCAGTGTGTGACCTTGACGTAAACCTGCTTTCCGGAAAGACCATCAGAGATTTTCTGCGTCGTCTGATTGAGGTCCTTGCTGTTTGGGACAGTCTTGATGACGGTCTCGACGTACTTCTCTGGCATTTTTGTAAGGTGGATTGCTGATGCTTTGTCTTTTACAAGAGCGCTTTTGCCTATCGAGTCTGTCTGAAGAAAGGTGCGAGCAGGGCCCTTGCTTATACCCAGTCAGGCCCGGCCGCCGAGATCTCCGGATGAAAAATCAAATTGACGTCAGCCACACTTATAAAGCCACGATGCTCCGAATTCGTCATCAACATTTTTCGCCAAATTTCTTTTTGACTCTTTGATGCTGCAGATCCGTTTCGGACCTTCGCCTACAGTTTCTCACAATCCTTTCTCGGCGCGTGGAAACCGCGACAGCCGCCTACCAGTATATGGGGAACATGTGATTCGTAATCGACCTCGGACCTCCATTTGTCACTTCCGTCTCCATTTCCAGAAACTGCATTGTCCTGCTCCGAGTGGGACCGAGCACATCCAGAATTCCCGACCTTGATTTGCGCCCTTTTTCTTGGTCCTTTGTAATCTCGCTGGCTTGCTGTGACCCGCACAAAGCGGGATTTCCGGCTTCGTGAACAGTGTTGCAAAGGCGTTGCTGACCTCGATGCGCTTCTCAATCGAGTGCGCCCGCTCGGTCTCCGGTCGAACGTTTGACAACCTGCCAGCTGAGCACATGAGTGTATCTGCTTTGGTCGGAGACGAGTCTCGTGATGTTGTTGTTGTTGTTGTGTCGTCCGACGCCGGCACCGTGGTAGGACTTCCGCCCTGGTTCAAACCATCAGGCGATTTTGATGTGAAGAAGGCCGCTATAGACTTTTGAGCTTTTCTGGGTTCCCTGATCAGCACATCTGCTTTTCTCTTCTGTGCAACGCTCGTGGGCGATTGTCTGATTACATCCTCGCTGACCTGCGTTTCTTTATAAGGTGCTTCAACACCAAATGCTGTTTTAGGCACCTGTCTCTGGAAGTATGTTGCTGAGAGAGTCTTTTGTGAACTCGTAAAGTTCGACGACGTACCACTAGATTCCCACTCCTTCGCTTGCGAGACCTCTAGGGGCGGCGAGCTCGAGGCAAGGTCCAGCTGGGCATATACTGGACAGTGATCTGATCCGTGTATGCCTGGCCGCGTATCGGACGCAGTGACATAGGGCAGCAAGTCTTCAGTAGCGAGCACAAAATCGATACGAGAACCATAGTTCCCTTCTCGTGCTGCCAATTTGACCGACCAACACTATCATCACGATCAGATGGCGTATCCAATAAGCAGTTGGAAAATACTTACCGTAAACATCTTTTCTCGTTCAGGAAAGAAATGTCTTGACAGATCCACAAAAACTCCTGTCTGGTCTGTGGTGATCTGCTCGGGCTCTGTAGAAGGAAGATTCTCATCTGAGTTTTCTAGTACAGACATCCCATGTAAGAGTCTGTAGAATGTGCTTCCTACCGGTCCGAGCTTGTCCGGCTTATACTCCTCCTCATCAGCATCGACTTGGTCGAGGGCATCGCAATGCACGTTGAGGTCACCAGTCAGTATCACTTGCCGGCCCATGCTTACGAGATTCCGACATCTTTCATCTAGTGCTCGCCACCATAGGCGACGGTATGCTATCCTTTCCTCAGACTCTGCTCCAGCAGGACAATATGTACCTATCATCACAAACCCACCAAAGTCCAAAACGACAGCTCTGCCTTCCCTATCCACCTGTCGTGCTTCAACCGTGCTAATTTGTTTCGGATAGCCACCTATAAATTCTGCATTCTCCAATTCGAAGAACCGGTCGTAAGCAGGACCACAGATAGCAGTCTCCACCTTGATGGGCTTGTAACATTCACGCACATAGACCGCGACACCGGAATAGGCCTTCTTGTCCACGGGAAAGGAAAAGTAACTACGCCACCCCGGGACATTGACATAGACGGGATCCATTGTCGACTTCTCCGACTTCAATTCCTGGATACATATGATGTCGCCTTCCAATCGCTCTAGCAGATCGAGAAAGGACTTTTTGGTCCCTTGACGAATAAAATCTCTGTGGACTCTGCGAATACCATTCACATTCCACGTCACGATTCGCATTGTCCTGACCAGAAGTTTCGGTCTATTGTCACGGGAACCTAACCTGGGTCAGAACGACGACCAGATACTGCGAAACGTGGCTGTGGTCTGTCGGGCAGGCAACAGCACAGTCCGACTTGAGAGCAGGGAAGCACAGCGAGATTTGGAGATGTCCAGAATGTGGGGTAAATTCGTCTCGATCATCAGACAATGTGCTACGATCGAGTAGGGAAATGGTGCCAACCTTCTTGTGACGCAGATCCAGAAACATGGTCGGCAGAGAAGTGGGAGATCGTTCCTGCCTTTCAAGAAGGCAATCTTCGACAAGAAGTCAGTGTATGTTTTGTGTACCTTGGTGGAATGTCTGAATAAGCAATAATACTTCGCACTTCTGTACACCCTGGCGATTACTGTCAAGTCGTCTCTTTCCAGAGCCTTGGGGACATTCGACCTATGTATAATGTGAAAGAGTCAGCAGTCAGGATCATGAAAGTTGGCATAGGTGATTTGTGCGTTATGGTCATGATATTTCGCTATTAATATACAATTAGTGCTCTATCTAGTGCGAGAATATTTAGTCGACCTCCTCGACGGTTGGGCCATCACCTCCAGCGTTAGGGGCACCTCCGGCACCTGCGCCTGGGAAACCGCCAGACATGTCAGGCATGCCACCCTCACCTCCTGGTGCACCACCAGATGCCTGGTATGCTGCAGTCATGATTGGGTTGGCAACGGCCTCGAGCTCCTTCTGCTGAGACTCGTACTCCTCCTTGGTGGCGGACTGGTTGCTGTCGAGCCAAGAGATGACCTCGGAGACCTTGTCCTCAATCTTCTTCTTGTCGTCCTCAGGGACGGTAAGCTTGCCATCAGACATGGTCTGCTTCAGGGAGTAACTGTAACTCTCCAGACCGTTCTTGGCAGCAATTCGAGAGGTCTCGGCCTCGTCCTCCTCCTTGTACTTCTCGGCCTCAGAGACCATTCGCTCGATCTCCTCCTTGGAAAGTCTGCCCTTGTCGTTGGTGATTGTGATCTTGTTGACCTTTCCAGTGCCCTTCTCGACAGCAGAGACGTTGAGGATACCGTTGGCATCGACGTCGAAGGTGACCTCGATCTGAGGAACTCCTCGTGGAGCTGGTGGAATTCCGGTGAGCTCGAACTTTCCGAGCAAGTTGCAGTCCTTGGTTCGGGCTCGCTCACCCTCGAAGACCTGGATGAGCACACCAGGCTGGTTGTCGGCGTAGGTAGAGAAAGTCTCGGACTTCTTGGTCGGGACGGTAGTGTTTCTCTTGATCAAAGGAGTCATGACACCTCCGGCGGTCTCGATACCCATAGACAGAGGGGCGACATCGAGCAGGAGCAGATCCTGGGTCTTCTCAGAGGTGTCACCAGACAGGATGGCGGCCTGGACAGCGGCACCGTAAGCGACGGCCTCATCTGGGTTGATGGACTTGTTTGGCTCCTTTCCGTTGAAGAAGTCGGAAACCAACTTCTGAACTCGTGGAATTCGGGTAGATCCTCCGACAAGAACGATCTCGTCAACGGAAGATTTGTCGATCTTGGAGTCTCTGAGAACCTTCTCGACTGGCTCCATAGTACCTCTGAAGAGGTCCTGGCAGAGCTCCTCGAATCGGGCTCGGGTGATGGAGGTGTAGAAGTCGGTTCCCTCGAACAGGGAGTCAATCTCGATCGAAGTCTGAGCAGATGAGGAAAGTGTTCGCTTAGCTCGCTCGCAAGCAGTTCTCAATCGTCGGAGGGCTCGGGCGTTGGAGGTCAAGTCCTTCTTGAACTTTCGCTTGAACTCGGTGCAGAAGTGGGTGACGAGTCGGTTGTCGAAATCTTCACCTCCCAAGTGGGTGTCTCCGGCGGTAGCCTTGACCTCGAAGATACCGTCCTCGATGGTCAAGAGAGACACATCGAAGGTACCACCACCGAGATCGAAGATGAGGACGTTCTGTTCCTTCTGTCCCTTCTTGTCAAGTCCGTATGCAATGGCGGCTGCGGTTGGCTCGTTGATGATTCGGAGGACGTTCATTCCGGCGATGAGACCGGCATCCTTGGTGGCTTGACGTTGGGAGTCGTTGAAGTATGCTGGTACGGTGACGACGGCGTTGGCAACGGTTCCACCGAGGTAAGCCTCAGCAGTCTCTCTCATCTTGGTGAGGACCATGGCGGAAACCTCCTCAGGAGTGAACTCCTTGGTCTCTCCCTTGAACTCGATCTGGATGATTGGCTTGGTAGCTTTGTCAATGATCTTGAAAGGCCAGTGCTTCATGTCAGCCTGGACCTCAGCGTCAGAAAACTTTCGTCCGATAAGACGCTTAGCATCGAAGACTGTGTTGTGTGGGTTCATGGCGACCTGGTTCTTGGCAGCATCTCCGATGAGACGCTCGGTGTCGTTGAAGGCAACGTAGGAAGGCGTCGTCCTGTTTCCCTGGTCGTTGGCGATAATCTCAACTCGGTCATTTTGCCACCTGGAAACAATCAGCTACTGTGACAGAGGCAATTGTGACATGTTTGACTTACACTGCAACACAAGAGTATGTGGTTCCGAGATCGATACCGACAGCTTTTCCGGCCATATTGTTCGTTATGTTTTCGTTAAAGGGTGTAATGTGTTCAATAAACGATCAGAGGGGAGATGTCTGATTGAGTATGAATGGGATGATGGAGTCTGAGGCAGAAGGGGAGACGATGGGTCATTATAGGCGCTACGAAAAATATTAGCCGAAGTGCATCAGCCACGGTAGAAATTCAAAGAACGATTGAGAATTGCGCAGAATTGCTGAGAACTGCCTCGCAACGTCCAGCAACTTCCACAGCACCGGCCGGGGCCTGCAGACTGTGAGGCTCCACTCCACGTATCCTCTTTGTTTTGACACAATTCGACTCCCTTCTTCCCGTGCTCTTGCTTGCACACCGATGTGGCTCAGCTGACGTCGTCGCTATTCCTTGCTCGCATGGCACTCCTCACTCTACCGCCCCCCGTCTCAGAAGATGGCATCGAGTGCACAGCAGCACAGCAGGGCGCTGCAGCAAGCTAAGCAGCAGTTGTTGCCTCCCCTACCAGATGTGAGCTCCTGCACGTGATGATCTATCGGTCTGGTGGGTCACCCTGTTCGTTGCGGCTGCTGCTGCTGGATGTACATGGGTTGCTGAGGCGCGTATCCCTGCTGATATCCCTGCTGGTATCCTTGTTGCGGTTGCTGCTGCGGGTAGTAGCCCTGCTGCGGGTATCCTTGCTGTGGAGGTCCCTGTGGAGAAGTCAGCCAAATGTTCAATTGTCGTGCTGTGTCATCGGCCATAACCCGGGGCCAGGAACTTGATTGTACGACCTTCGCCCTCGCGATATGAGGGGCTGTACCATGTTCTTGACATGCGACTGAGATACCGGGTGGTGCGCAACGGGCTGAGTAGACTCACCTGGTGCGGGTATTGCTGATACGCTTGCGGCGGCTGTTGAGGGTAGTACTGCTTGTTCGACATTGCTCCGGCGGGCAGCAGACTACTTTGGAATTATGCTGGGGGACTCGCAAGAGTATTTGTGCGACTCGAGGCAACGGGTGCCGAATTGGCGGGTTCAATTAGTGGCTGATTTAGATCTAAGCCCCAATCAATGTAAGGTTCGGCGGCACTCTGACCGTTGGACGCAGCTCTTATCACGTCTCACTTCCGCATCAACTCAGCTCCACGAACTAGACTACGCCCCTTATATGGAGCTATAATTACTATGCTGTACTTTTATGCTTCGACCTTCGTCACGGCACTATCTACTGCCGAATCTTTGACTTGTCTAAGCCAGCTTGCGCCGATCGATACTTCTCTATCTCTGCCGCGACCTTGCTGAGATCATTCTTGACTATCGAACTGACGTATTGAAGACCATTCGTATGGTCACGAAGGACTTGCTGTATTTGATCCAAGGAATCCCCCTCGTCGAAATTGATGGTCGACACGTATCCTCGAGCCGTAATATCTTCTTCCATGGCTCTTTGCTGTTGCCTTAAAAGCGTCATCTTTGCCCAAATCTCCTCGACGCGCCCGAAAGTATCGGGTTCCTTGAGACGGTTCTCGAGAGCTGTAAGACGGGTTCGTAATTGTTCTTCTTCGGGACGAAGCGCATATCCTCGACACTTCAAAACCTGTACTCTAGCTGCAAGCTGGAGCGCTCTCTTGGAAAGATCTGTGTGGCGCCGACGGGCGACGTCGATTTTTGGCGTTGCGTGTAGTAGATGGCGGTCGTTCAGTTCCTTCAACTTGTTGGCTATTTCATGGTTTCTCGTACGGTAAGCATGTATTTGTTGCTCTTGCCCCCGCACTCTGGACTGTAGGTCTGTGAAGCCACGCGCAAGAACAGGCACAACTGAGTTGTCGGGTCTTGCTGCGACAGCATCATCCCATGCCGCTTGCTTCTGATCTTCAGGTTTGGTGTAGAGGCTGGCTGTTTCGGGGGCTACACGGTTGTAGAAATATGCCTGGAACATGCAGTCGGGATGGGTGGGGTCCCAAGCATTCTTTATTTTGATTAATTGGTCCTGTATCGAGGCAGGTTGGGATGGTCCATATGCGTTTGTGTTTGCGGGAATCGAAGGCATTGCGTTGCCATTGAGAGTCTGTGAAGGATTGAACTTAGAAAGCGCTAGTGAGCTTGTCGGTCGATCGAAAGACGGCATAGTTGTTTGTGAAGCGCTGGGCGTAGCACGAGACCATGAAAATTGAGGCTGGTTCAATGTCTGACCATAGATTGATTGAGCCAACGTAGGCTGCGACACTTGCTGCTGCTGCTGCTGCTGCTGCTGCTGCTGCTGCTGTTGTTGTTGTTGTTGCTGCTGTAGCTGCTGCTGCTGTTGGTTGGCATTGTTTTGCCCAAAAAGGCCGCTGGCTTGGGAATTTTGACCTTGTCCAAAAGTACTTCCAAACAGGCCGGAAGTGCTCGGTTGAGGTTGCTGAACAGGCTGACCGAAAAGGCTAGATGTCTGGTTTTGCTGCTGGTTCTGGGTGTTGTTGCTGCCAAAGAGGCCACTGCCTGTGTTTTGTGTGCTTTGTCCAAAGAGTCCCGAGTTTGGCTGCTGCTGTGTCGATGATTGTCCAAACTGACCACCAGCTGGTGCAGCTGTGTTCTGCTGCCCGAAGAGACCAGTGCCCCCGCCAGAGCCGAATGAGAACGGGGCAGAGCTTCCTGAGTTCGGCGTGTTACTGGCACCCCCAAACGAGAAGGATGGTTTCGCTTGTTGCTGGTTTTGTTGAGTGGTCGTATTATTGCTGTTGTTGTTTCCAAAGCTGAACGTATTCGCAGCGGGCGCAGCAGAATTTTGTTGAGAGCCAAAGAGAGAGCCTGTCGCAGCAGGAGTCGAGGCTCCAAAACCTGAGACAGTGTTAGATAAACATTCTGCATAGTGTCGAGAATACCATCATACTGAAGGATGGAGCCGAAGACTGTTGGGTTGTATTCGCAGCCGGCGTCCCTGACGGTATCAATTAGATGTTCACGCAAAATCTCGTCGCGTCTTACCAAAAGAGAAGGCCATATGCTTGCGAAAGACAACGTCTGCTATCTTCCCACGAAGCGTGTCTGAGCTCGTTGTGCGTAGAGAAATGTGTTTTGGAGATTTGGAGCTCCAGCGGGTGCTCAACCTGGATGCCGACGTTATATTGGCTGACCATCATATCACCGGGGACATAGTATCTACCAGAAGCCAACCATGTACTGCGAAGACATATGTCCTACCTTCCCTGATGCTGACGTTCGATTAGGGCGACTCACCGCGAAGCTCAATTCAACCAATCGTGAGATATACTGGCACATATGCTACGGGGGTAATTCTAACAATCTGCCCAGTGTTCTTATCGACCCGTCGCCGATGCCGGCCAGCGTACCTCACGTTGACGAGGTAGGCGCGTCGTCTGCCCCGCTGAAATCTGCTTCCTTCTTTATCGGTGCCAAATGTGCTCCGTACAACGATGACTATATGCTTTGCCGGGCCGAGAACGGAGGAAAGAGCGAAGAGCCATGCCTGGCCGCTGGCAGAAAGGTCACGCGATGCACCAGCGATGTCCTCAATTCGATACAGTCTGCTTGTCTAGAGACGTTCACCACGCATTGGCAATGTCTCGAGAGTCAAAACCAAGATTTCAAGAATTGTCGACCAGCAGAGCGTGCACTCAACAAGTGCGTGTTTGAGAAGATGGTATGTACTTTACATCCGCCTCTCAGCCATACTAGTCGCAGACGAATGTAATGAGATACAATGACCGCGATGCTAACCTGCTCAAAGGGCTTGAAGAAAGTTGTACCCGGTACAAAAGAGGGAAAGGAGCCTTGGAACAAGAACATACCAATTTACAGGTAGGTTTTACAACAAGTGTATCTATTTGAGCCCCACGCTGAACTCTATAGGCCATTCAGGGAAGACGATGCTGGACTAGCGCAGCAGAAAAAGTAAGTTTTGCTCGACAGCTCCAGCGTAAAGCTGCGAGGCATCCTGGCCTATGCTAAGTATTCAGAATGGGTGCCCAACCCGCCAACTAACCGTAGATCTTCTTCCAATCTCCTATTAGCCAGCAAGCATTCTGTCATCAGAGAATATACATTTCACACAAATATCTTGTTCTACCGCGTGTCATGACTACTGACTTTCCATGCTCAGGACTGGGTGTCACCTCAAATACCTCCTTGACATGTTATTCCCGGCAGCACCCTGCAGACACGTAGCCCTGCAGGCTTTCCAGTAGAGCAGCGCAATGTGCCCATGGAAGTGAGTGTGAGCCGTGATCAGCGTTGCATAAAGCTTGAAATTTGAAATTTAGGGCGTAGCGAGAACCCTGGGACAAAACAAAGTGAAGCGACGCTCCATACCAGTCCACCTCCCTCTTTCATACACGAAGCTAACACACCAGCAACCATGGTCGTACGTGTTTAGATCGATCGATACGGCTGCGGTGCATTCTGACACGAAATAGAGAGAGGTAATTTCGCTTCACGTCGGTCAGGCCGGTGTCCAGATTGGAAACTCTTGCTGGGAGGTAAGACAATACAAAGGCGGCATACACGCGTTTTCGTGAGCTTGCGTTGACCCTTCTCGTAGCTCTACTGCCTAGAACATGGTATCCAGCCCGATGGTCACTTGTCCCCTGAGAAGCAGGCCGCCCCAAAGGACGACGGGTTTTCGACCTTCTTTAGCGAGACTGGTACTTGACGCGTCAATCTGTCTCATGCATCGTCTGACCCTCTCTAGGAAGCGGAAAATATGTTCCACGTTCGATCTACGTCGACCTCGAGCCAAATGTGATCGACGAGGTCAAGAACGGAGCATACAGGAACTTGTTTCACCCGGAACAGATGATCACAGGAAAGGAGGATGCTGCCAACAACTGTATGCAGACTCCACGCGTCAATGACTTCCACTGACATTCAATAGACGCCAGAGGACATTACACTGTCGGAAAAGAGCTTGTAGATACCGTGCTTGACCGAATCAGACGTGTTGCCGACAACTGTACCGGCTTGCAGGGTTTCCTCGTCTTCCACTCGTTCGGTGGTGGTACCGGATCTGGATTCGGTGCCCTTCTACTCGAGCGACTGTCTGTGGACTATGGCAAGAAGTCGAAGCTGGAGTTCTCCGTCTACCCAGCTCCACAGCTCTCGGCCTCCGTCGTCGAGCCATACAACTCTATCCTCACCACACACACCACGCTTGAGCACTCTGACTGCTCGTTCATGGTCGATAACGAAGCCATCTACGACATCTGCAGAAGAAACCTCGATATCCAGCGACCATCCTCCGAGAACCTGAACAGATTGATTGCGCAGGTTGTGTCTTCCATCACTGCATCACTCAGATTTGATGGATCCCTTAACGTCGATCTGAACGAGTTCCAGACCAACTTGGTGCCATATCCGAGAATCCACTTCCCTCTCGTCACATACGCACCGGTCATCTCGGCCGCAAAGGCTTTCCACGAAGCCAACTCCGTCGCCGAGATCACCAACTCGTGCTTCGACCCAGCCAACCAGATGGTCAAGTGCGACCCAAGGAATGGTAAATACATGGCTTGTGTCATGCTCTACCGTGGAGACGTTGTACCAAAGGACGTTCAGGCTGCCGTTGCAACGACGAAAACTAAGCGAACCATTCAATTCGTCGATTGGTGCCCGACAGGATTCAAGATTGGAATCTGCTACCAACCTCCAGCGCAGGTCAAGGAGGGAGATCTTGCAAAGGTCAACCGAGCCGTCACCATGCTGTCCAACACGACTGCCATCGCAGAGGCGTGGTCCAGACTTGACCGCAAATTCGATCTCATGTACGCCAAGCGTGCTTTCGTGCACTGGTACGTGGGTGAAGGTATGGAGGAAGGAGAGTTCTCCGAAGCTCGTGAGGATCTCGCCGCCCTGGAGAAGGATTACGAAGAGGTTGGTCAGGACAGTCTCGATGCCGAGGAGGAGGGTGCCGAAGAAGAGTACTAGTCTGGGATGGCGTGTCTTTTCTTATTCTTTGGCCCTTTTTAATGCTATAGCACAAGATGATTTTGAAATTTTGAATTTGATCTCAGCTCCTTGCGTATCTTCTCTCCATGTTGATCACGAGATGTGGTGGATGACCCTTGCCTGGCTGCAGACGATGCTGATTATTATACAGATTCTGGTCGATCATGTCTCGAATGTCCATGCGACAGGGGAACAAGGATCACAGCCTCTCACATTGACTTTGTACCGTTGGCAGAAGCACCGCGACGGATATTGAAAACTTCAAAATATCTGGAAGGAAGAAATAAGAATATACAAAGAATGTTGTTTTTTTTGTGCTAAGGGATCTGTGTAGAGAGAGTATAATGTAAAAGGAATGGATGTTTACAAAAGAATGACTTGGGAATCTCCTACGCCAGTACGATTGGAAGCGCTGAGAATGCTCATCTGTTATTAAAGAATGTAGTAGATGGCGCTAGCGAGGCCCGCGATCAAGGAGGTGGTAGATACCGCGACCGAGGAGGAAGCACTAGAGACTGCGGCCAAGGGTTTGACATTGGCTGCAAAGTAGCCGGCGTTGATGATGTTGCCGGCGGGAGAGTACTCGCACGTCATACTGTACGGGTACCCGAGGTTGTTGTTTGCGTTGACCATGGAACAACCAATCTGAGTCGTGGACGCCCAGACCAGCTGGGTGAAGTGACCCGTGGCTTCAGAGTACCCTGGGTTACTGTAGTCGTAGAGCGTGCCCTCGTTGTACCATAGGTAGACGTAGTAATCCGGGTCCGTGTAGGTCCCCGTGGCGATGTTTTCGCCGTAAGGATTGTTGGTGGTGTGTGCCCAAGTGTACTGAGCCGCGTTTGTGTGTGCCGCGTTGGCGAGGTCAGAGTTCCAAGTGACTGCCGGAGCACCGTGGAGAGCCCTGTACTTGTTTGTCACGGCGAGCATGTCGTCTATCCACGCCTGCTGATTGATGTATGGGAAGGACACTCCCGTGAGATCAGCCATGGCCGAGGAGACTAATAGCGCCAAACCGGCGACTGACGAGGTGATCCTCATAATGAACGTGTGATTGGGGATAAAAAAAAAAAAAGAAAGTTGTAGAGTCCCTTTTGTGTGAGACTGGAGTTCGCCCCTTCCCCTCCGTAGAGAGTGTGATGTGTAGGAGAAGATGGCTGGGTCAGGATCAACCCGTCTGGAGATGTGATCTTATATCCCTTTTTCCCGCGGTGGCAACCCCAACCCACCACAATGAAGTCAGGTAAGCAACTGGCCGCGTCCGCGAGATAACGGCGTCAGTTCGCCATGCTGCACGACGCGGAAAAGACACATGTCGCTGGATTTGGATATCCCGGCGAAAGCATAATGCGGTACGGTGTCCGCATGCGGTATAGGCGTCTCGCCTCTCGAGCGAGTCCCCCTCCTAACCGCCAATCCCCCCCCCTCATCGCTCGCTTCCTAATCCATAAGCTTATTTTTGTCCCATGCAGCCGGCAACAGACGCTGACATCGACCACTACCAGATCTCAAACCCTTCTAGAACAACCACCTGAAACAACCAAAGAATCGTCCTTCTGAAGCCAACATCCTCGCATTCGTCGTACCCACTCGTACGCCGTCCATGTGAGCACGTGAAGCTGGCTCTTGCACCGCGCAAGAAAGTTGTGAGGCTGCGAACTGAGGGGAGGAAGAGTCTCCTGTCTCGCTCTTGTCATGATTAAGAGCATCACGCTCGGCACAAAGATCAGTGATGCCGTCACGTTCGTCGAGGGGGCTCTGGTCACGGACTCTGTCACTCTGACCGCCGCGGGAAACGCAATCTCAAAGGCCATCACGATCTCGGAGATTGTCAAGCGCAACGCCGGAGATACACACAATATCACACAGAGCAACGCGTTGTCCAAGGTTCCCTTGATTCCCAAGAAGAAGAGGCCCGGGCCTTCTGTCCCGAAGGACTCGGAGGAAGGCGAGTGGCAGGACATTCAGCCCAAGGGTGCCGATAAGTTTCAACCGCGTCTGGAGATTACGCTCTCGCGACAATGAACGCGGATGAGTTGGCTGCACTTCAGATTCGATTCAGAGCTTCGGACCTCTCTGCCCGGCAGGCCATCTTGGACGCCTTGGTGGAGGTGTTTCGGGCGGCCGATTATCGACACATCTCTGCCAAATTATTCCCAGATCACTTCGTTGGCGACATTGTCGCCTTGCTACCGCCAGAACTGTGCGACGTGATTTTCTCCTACTTGGAACCGCAGGACATCTACCGCCTGCGCAATGTCTCTAGTCTGTGGAGCCAACATCTCTCGCGTCCCGAGTTTCTACACGCGATGGATCTGGCCATGTATCAGCGCGGTCAGTACCTGCTGGACTCTGATTTCGAATCGACCAAGACGCGATCCTTTGAGGAGAAAGTACGTAATCGCAGTCGCCTCTTGAACGGTCGCGCAAAGTCGTTCAGTCTGATCAGGCACAAGACTAGTGTGGTTTCGGAATTGGCGTACTCTCACGGCATCTTGGTCAATTACTTTGGTTCTCAAATCTACGTGAAAAATCTACGGGACGATGCAGGCTGGGAGGCTCTCGTCGGGGACGACTTGGAATCGTTCGAGTTGGTACAGGTCACGCCACAATTCATCATCGCCGTGACGAGACTCGGGTTCGTGTACGTCTGGTCGGCCACGACACTGGATCGATGCGCGAAATTCAGGATGCCGGTACTTCCATTCGAAGTGGAAGCGTCGCTAGACACTCTCGTTTTATTCTGCCCTGACGCTTGGTACCTGTTTGCCATGCCGACACAGACCCTCTCACGCTGTACAAAACCTCAAGAAGGATCGGAATACGTGACTGGCCATGTCGAATCGACCGGACACATCTACACCGTCACGGTCGACGGCAGTCTCACGACCTACCGTCTCAACGAAACGAGAGACAATATCGTCTTGCAGAGTTTACAAAACGTCTACGACGTCATGCACGAGACGACAACAACAACAGCCGCCGACGCTGCTGCCACAGTGTCTATGAATGAGTACAAACCGCCATCCAATATCGTGGTGGTATGGAACCACGGCTCACTCTACTCTTCTCCCCTGACCATTTCGGGCGCCCAGACTCAAGTGTTTGTGCTCCGCGGCGGAACGTTGCGGTACTGCCACACGATCGAGAATGATACGTTGCAACCATCAGAACTCGTCTTTTTCCCCGAACTCGAGACTGCCTATGACTTGATTTGTCAGCACGATAGAGGTATGCCACTCGGTATGTACCAAGTCCATCGCGACCGATGGAGACCAGTCACGACGGATATAGTGCAGGATGCAGAACCAATGTACCATACCAATGCCGCCAATTGGACAGTCTTGGTCGGCGGTGCACAAGCTGCCTCGAATCCAAATCAGCCTGCCGGTGCCGGTGCCGGTGCAGAGTGGGCCATGCGGTATGAAGACGCACAGTGCCTCTGGACAGGCGACTCGGAATTCTTGGTCTGTTCACATATACAGAAAGGTTTCACAAGAGTCTGGAAATTCTTCTAGTCGATTTTTCAATGATCCCAAGTCATAAAATTTATTGATGGTTGGCTGATGCAAATTTGTCCTTTTTTTTCCATTCTTCTATAATTCCTCTCTGATCGTATCTACCACCGTTCCTATCGACTCTGCCACCGTGTCGATCGACTCGGAGAGAAACTCGAGTGCCGAGTCGGCATTCTCAACAAGTGACTCTTGGACTGCCGCAATATCCGGCAGCATCGTGCTGCTAGATGCAGGAGCACTGATTGGCAAACCACTGTATATTCGCCATGACTTGAGCCATTGCAGTCGATGCCATTGACCTGCCTCTCCGTCCATACCAAAGGTGAATGCGGAAAAGTTGATAAAGACTGCGATGAGGGCAACATACGCCACGCCAAAGGCAATCAATCGAAGGTTCTTGGGAAATTGACCTACTGTATAATCAAAGACGTAACCAGCGACCAAGATAGCGAACCAGAGTGCTGGGAAATAATGGTGGACGTATAGGACACGGCCCATGATGAAGAATGGAATGTAATGAAGGAACCAGCCAATCGCGGGGTACAGTCCAGCGTAGATCATCTGGTCAATCTGCTTGTCGCTCAGGACCTTTGCGGACCGTTGCCATCTGAGAACATGGTAGACGGCCATGATTCCAAAGACGACGAGTGACAGTGTTGATCCCCAATACACGAGTGGATTTCCCAGTAAAAAGTACTTGGTAGTATGTGCATCCCATCCACACATTCGGAGACCGACCCATGCGATCGGCCATTGCCAAGCTTCACTTGCCAATTCATCAGCCTTGTCCGGATCAGGTACGAGCGCATTGTTGGATGTCATCATGGCAACATTCAGATGGATGAAATCGCGCCAGAAGGGCGACTTGAAATCTTTGGCGTCGGCAGGTGGCAGTCGTTCATTCCAATGACTCTCAATGTTCCAGTGACTGAATTGGTCATCAGGCTTCGAATTTTTGTCACAGGTCACCTCGATCTGCTTGAATCCCCATTGGGGCAAGTTGACATTGGCTGCGCGTAAGTAGCAGTCTTGAGAGATGTGCTTGAATCTGATGGCTGAGGTCAGCGTCCTGACTCGAGTCCTGTCCCGCGATCTTATATCGTCGACGACCTCAATTTGCCAGTGGTCCTTCTCGTCACCGACTGTAAGGTTGCCATAACAAGAAACTTCCCAATCGGATTTCGTTACAGGAGCTGCAATAGCATGGCTGTGAAGGTTCCTGCCCGTCTGGGCGTGAATAAGTCGTACGGTATCGCGATCCTTGAGGTAGCGGATCGGAGCTGAGGTGTCCTCGGGGTTATACTCCGGCTCATATCGGTTGGGATAGAAGAACCAGTCATTGTTGGAATCTTTGTGATGGTAACACGTGATCTGCTGCTGTTGTGAACCTTCCGGGAACGTCTGAACATGGGAATGCAGAAGACCTCCACCATAACCCATGTTCTTGATCGTCGCTCTGGAACCAATCGCAATTTCGAGAGGTGAGGAGAGCAGGTCTGTGCCCCTGAGATTTGCCTGAAAGAGCGAGGGCATCTGAGCATCTCCAGGTCCGCTGTTTTCCAGAACCTGGAAATGCACGTAAAAGAAGAAAGCATAAACGAAGAATGGTACAACGATCAGAGACCAAACCCTCGCGATCCAGTGCTGGACATACGTGATCTTGGGCATCTTGACCTCACCAAACTTGTCCCAGAGGTCGTGGATGGTGTAAAGACCACAGAGCGCGGTGCCAAACATGCCGACCCACTTGACACTGCAGACGCACCCGATCGAGACACCCATGAGGGTGATCCACTTCCACCATCGGTAAGTGAATGGAGCATGTCTGTATTCATGGAATTTGACCAAGCAGAACATTGTGCTGAATGTGAAGAACAGAAGCATTGAGTCTAGAAGAATAAATCGCGAGATGGTCGCATAAGAATTGTCGAAAAGGACCATCATAGTCACGAGCCAGACCGCAGGGACGGTGAGCTCGAGTCCGAGGGCCGTATAGTAAGCCAGAGGCACACATGCTGCACCAAAGATCGCGTTCCAAATTCGCATGAAGACGAAGTTAAGACCCTCAGGATACGTCTCGCCAGACTTGAATTCGAAGGAGCCATCATATCCTGCGATAAAGCCAGCGAGACCATTCAGCATCTTGCCCAATGGCGGGTGAACGTCAAAGTAGAATTCTCGCTTGAGATAGTGAGAGGCAAATTTCCCAAAGCTTAGTGGTCAGCATCGTCGTGTCGCGCGTACATCAATCCAGGAGAGTAGGGACGTACTGTGCTTCGTCCCATGTGACGATGTGGGAATGACCAATCTTCCAGAGACGCGTAAACAACGCGAGACCCGTAAAGGTCAGAGGCATGACCCAATACGTCAAGTGCCACATGATATCCATCTCCTTCTCCGTCTAATGAGTCTCAGCACCTGTCTACGCCAATTGCTTCGGCCAATATAGGATTCGTGTTACCTTGACGCGGCTCTTTCCGACCTCGATCGAGTCCGTTTGTGCGAGGCTCGTAGCTACATCGGGCTCGTCTGACCTCAGCTTCCGACTCCTCAGCTTCTCCTGTTCGATGGCAGACGAAGACATGGTGACGCTCGCGGACACTCCCTGCCCTGCAGAACTCCTGGGTCGAGAGAAAGCGGTCTGGTGTCGACGAGTAGCCTTTTGTGTGAGAGTTGCTCTCAATTTGTTGGCGTTGGCGGCACTTCCTTCACGTGACAGACCAGGCTCTTGGCTCTCTCCCGCCAAACGACCCTCTCGCCCTCAGGGGTCACCGTGGGTCGTCTACGGTCTTGCTTCCTCGCTGTCATGAGCCAATCGCAGAATGACGTGAGGCTGGACGACTTGGCCAATAAGGTCTCAGCTCTCCGTGGCGTGACGATACAGATCCATGGCCAGGCCTCAGACCAGTCGTATATCGACGCGAATGTATGTCGCCTGCGTGAGAGCCAGACGTACCGGCGTGCTGACAGCGTCGCAGAGGGAGAGGTTCGCGCAGCTAGGCGATTCAATCAAGTCGACGGCAGGCAAGCTCGGCAGGGTCGCTTCGTCCAATGGTTTCAGGTCGCAGATGAAGATGGTCGCTATCTTTGTGGGCACCGTCGTTGGCCTCTATCTGCTGTGGGGATTCTTCTCCTGAACAATCTGCCATAGAGGGTCACATGTAATGTAATATTGGTTTTCTGGCACTTTCCGAGCGAGTTTCCTGAGGCGCATCAATGACGAAGCGAGTGGTCGATATGATGCACGTTTGCCACAAGTTGTCATGCAATAGCTATGTACGTATGCAGAGGAAATTCAGGCCACAGATCGCTGGCGTGGTCTTGGTAGAGTCTAGTACTCACCTAACCTGAGCCTTCTACCGATCGCATGTCGTCGGTGCGAGTTGCCCACCTCGGCGTCCTTCGCAGCGTGGCTCTTCTGTCGTAGAATGTCCTTGTCAAGGGTATCAAAGTCGAAATAGCCATATCCTCCCAACATACCTTCGCCTTCCTCGTCGTCCGATACGGCTGGCGTCACCAAGACAACAGCCTTGCCTGACCTCCACTTGTTCTTCTGTTTATCCTCGGGCCTCGTCTTCATCTTCTCTGTGCCTCGTAGCTCGTCCACTTGCCTGATCAAGGCTCGAATCTCGAGGAAATAAGCTGCAAGAGTGTCCAAGTAACGCGCCGTCTGTCTATGTTTCGAGCTTGCGCATATAGAGATGGAATTGTCCTTGATGATATATCCTATACCGAATCCATCACCGCTAGTCGGTCCGAATCCGAACATCCGTAGTGCTGGGTTGCCACAGTTCGAGGTCGACAGGATGGTAGTGTTCAATTTGTCCCATGCAGCGTCGGCGAACAATGCTGGCATGTCGGGCCCGGTATCAGACGACGATGCTTCGTCAGTCTCTAGCTTACGGGTTCCGTTCAACGATTTCGAGTGCTGCGCAGCCTTGTGCTCCGCGACCTGTTGCTCCCACATCTTGAACAGGGCGTAGAGGTGGCGATCTTGACCTTGACCGGCAGATGCCTCCCTCGTCACCGCTGTGTGCCTCGTACAAGCCTTTCTCAGGGCGTCTACCTTGATCTGAGGACTTACATCTTCACAAAATCGTTTGATGAAATTGACAGACTGTTCCGTGGTCGATCGGATAGCCTCGGTCCGGCCGTGAAGGAAGGCTTTCGTCATCGCTGGCTCGTAGACGCTCTGCACTCGTCCGTACAGACCATAGTAGGCAGCCTGGAAGGCCATCTGCACGAAGGCATCGGGAGAACAGCCGGCATGCTTCATGAAGGTCGATCCATAGTTGCTGAATTCGAGAATCCTCAGTTCATTCTGGAGCAGGAGATCGGACAGCCGTGTCTCGGCGAATCGGATCCCTGTGGCCAATTCTGAATTCATCTTCCATTCGAGCCTGTGAGGCGTCGAGTCCACATCGCCGAAACTCTCCGGATCTCGTTTTGCAGGATCGGGGGACATGGACGGCCATAGGTTCGGGGCGGACGGATTGATGGTCTTTGCAAATCGCATGATGGTGTCGGTGTAGATGTCAGAGGCAAATCGTAGGACCGTGTGCCCGTCAACACCTGTGTGCTCAAAGTTGATGCCGGCCGATCCGTTCTTGCAGACGATCAACTGTAGCTTATCGTACCACCGATTCGTACATGTGCCAACTTGGACACCGGCCTCAATGTCATAAGATCCGCATAGCATATTCTCGCTGACTGCAGCCTGCCCCGCGGGCTCCGTGTCGTCCAGACAGACGACGAACAGAGCAGAATCAATGATGTCCAAGCACTCCTTGTTGTTCTGATCAGGGTCATCGTTGATCTTCGCTCTGTGACCGGCCCAGACTGACCTACTCTCTGAAGTCAAGACACCGATGGCGCCCTTCGCGGCTTGAGCCGCGGGAATATCGACGGCATCGTCAATTATGGCCTTGAAGTTCTCGGCGAGAGACTGTTCTGAGAGGATGATGTCCCCATTTGCATCAAGGACATCGAACCAATAGAATTGAGACCTGCAGAGCACGGCTATGTGCCTTGAATTGGGATCCGTATGCATCTTGCAGCCATTGTCCGTCGGGATCCGTGACGTACCGAACATGCGCGAGTACTGATACATACATAGTGGATTACCACGCACGGTGTCAGCGGGCAGTTCCTCCCTCCTGAGACATCTGACGAAACAGAGGGAAGAGATGGTCAGCGAAGCTGCCCGAGTGACCTGATTGGCTCTCGCGGGCGTTGGATCGTCCTCGAGGAGAAAGAAAGGGTTCAGGTTGAGCACGACAGGATTGTCGTAGTTGAGGTACGAATCGAACCAGAACTGCTCTATGTAAGAAACCTGAGTAGAATCGTAGTTGGCAAGCCTCTTCTGCAATTCAGGGCCATCCTTCTCCAAGAACTCCTGTGCGGCCAACTTTGTGCGTTCGAAATCTTTCGCATTCTAGAGCGGGTCAGAGTCTGATTCCGAAGGCAGCCATGGACCTATCGACTGACCTGCAATGGCTTAACGGCCGATAGATATCTGGAGACCGTATCCTCTAATTTAGGGATGGGCAATCGTTTCAGCTTCTCCTGCCCGGCGTATGTGACGCCCTTGTCCTTTGCCTCTTCCTGGACAGTCATCGGAGTTGTGGGGCACCTGGAGCCTCGTCGGTCGATTGGTTGGAGTCAAGAGTATAGCAGAATGTGGAGGAGCGATAAATATAAGGGAAGGGAAGGGTAATGAGGAGCTGCGGACCCGGACGGGTCGATCCCCGCTGCGTGGCCTCTAAATCTGCGGGCCAGGCAAAAGGGCTCCTTCGTCTTCCGCCCCCGGGCAGAACAGGCGAATCGATCGATGCCACCGCGTTAGTGGCTTGCGCACGGATCACAGGCCGAGTGTTGGTCAAACGATGGCAAAGTAGAAGTAGCCTGCTTACCAAGGGTAAACCCCAAAATCAGACCCAAAAGTTCGTTCGCATCATTCAGATGGCAATATCTCAAGGTTGTGCTGAGCGCTCGTGATACAGCTGTGTTCGGCAGGAGAACTACGATAGGATATTCTGAGCACGATGACGCAATTGACGTGGAAAAATTAGTGAGAACAGACCAGACTAGAAAGACCGTTGCCCAATATATTGAGAGCGTCAGGAGCTCAAGTACCAAAAATGTCACATTGAGATGATACTCCTGTGTGATGCCAATTCGTACTTGTGGTATCACACGCTGCAATCTATCCAAGATCTTGGTGGCACGATCCTCTGAAACCTTCTGCTTACTAGTAAACTACACGAGCGCCAAGAAATTCGTGCGACTGGCAAGATGGCAATCACTATTCGAATATTCATGTTCGTAAAGTGCTGGAGGGATTCTGACGCGCCCTAACCCTACCTAGGGCGGAGACTAATATCCCCGCACACAACTCCACAATTGAGCCATAAGATTTTTAAATTAACAATGAATGAAAATGCCTATGTATTGTGAGCTTGCTGGCTACCAAACATCTCCCGCTATTTGAGTGTTCCTTTGCAGCACAGCTCTGATGTTTAGACTTAAGAATCCTCTTACTCAGTGTTCTAGGGTTTTTTTTTGGGTGTTTTATCCGTCGTCAGAGATGTATGATCTGCAGCTGGCGCACGAGGACCGTCTGTCCTTGGGAGCCAAAGCCGATTATATCACGTGCCACGTTAGTTTGCGACTGGGGCTCGTTCCATCTCTGCCCAACCGAAAAATCGATTGAAGGTCAATTGGCGACGGCCTGCGCGCCGCGCGCGCCCGCTCGTGGGAGCCCTCAATGCCGAATCTCTTCCTCTTGCGCCAAATCCAAATTCCCACGACGACAGAACGCACGCTCGGTAGACAAAGGCTCACCTGTGCCAATCTATCGCGTCACCTGACACCTCCTTCTACTGGGATCGAGAAGCTTCTGCCGCTTCTTACCGCAACCATTTTCTCTACATTCCTAGCCAGTGCTCACGTACGTCCCATCCATGATCTCAGCACGTCCTCAGGTTCGCCGCTCACACGAGTAGAACACTCACAACTCCGGAGCCACCAAATCAGGGGGCGACTACATCTATATACATTAATGTTAGTGCCCACCTCTTCTGGTCCTGGTCTAACCCCGGCTGACGTGCTTTGTCTAGTTGTTATCAGGGATCCAGCATTAATTGATGTCACAAGTATCCGCGAGACAGAGTGCAGACTCGCATCCTGGTCTCGACTTTGACAAGAGTCGCAGCCAATCGAAGGACAGAAAGCATGATGATGCCGACTTTGCGCGCGTCACCACCGCCTATTCCGAGCCTGCCATAACCGATACCGTTGTCTATGGACGATCTGGCATCCGAGGCATGCTTACAAACAAGTATGTCGTGATGTGTGCTGTCTTTGCCTCAATGGGAGGACTCTTGTTCGGATATGACCAAGGAGTTATATCCGTCATCCTTACCTTGGATGTTTTCCAGGAGCGATTCAAGCACCTCAATCCCGAGTACTACTCGAATTACAGCTTTTACAAGGGTCTCATGACTGCCATGATTGAGCTGGGTGCCGTTGTCGGTGCTGCAAATCAGGGTTGGGTCGCAGACAAGTACAGCCGAAAGTACAGTATCATGATCGCTGTCGTTTGGTTCATCATCGGCTCGGCGATACAGACCGGAGCTGTAGATTATGCTATGCTCGTCGTCGGGAGGTTCCTTGCAGGTATTGCCATCGGAATGCTTAGTATGGTCACCCCGTTATACATGAGTGAGATCTCACCTCCGGAGATCCGGGGCACACTTCTCGTGCTCGAGGAATGGAGCATTGTCTTTGGTATCGTCGTAGCCTATTGGATTACTTACGGCACGCGTTACATCGGCGACGGAACGTCAGAATGGACTTTCAGATTTCCTTTCTTGCTCCAAATCCTTCCAGCAATTATTCTAGGTGTAGGCATCTTTTTCCTGCCCTTCAGTCCGCGATGGCTCGCTTCGAAGGGTCGCGATGTAGAGTCACTTGCCGCATTAGCTAAGCTGCGGCAATTGCCCGAGTCTGATTCGCGAGTCCGCACAGAGTGGGTCCAGATCAGAGCGGAGGTTGCCTTTCAGCAGCAGGTACAGGCCATCCGACATCCACAACTTCAGGACGGCTCGAAGAAGTCTTCCTTCAAACTGGAGGTCGCTGCGTGGCTCGACTGCCTCAAGCCCGGTTGTTGGAGACGTACCATGGTCGGTGTCGGTCTCATGTTCTTTCAGCAATTCGTGGGAATCAACGCCCTGATCTACTACGGTCCAACGTTGTTTGAGGGACTCGGACTATCTTACAACTTGCAACTGTCTATGGCTGGAGTCATGAACGTCATGCAGTTGGTCGGTGTGACCGGTTCGATCTTCTTCATGGATCACGTCGGACGTCGACCACTTTTGATCTGGGGCAGTCTTGCCATGTTCATATCTCACCTGATCGTAGCTATCCTAGTCGGCAAGTTCTCCAATGACTGGCCCTCGAATGAGAATAAAGCTTGGGCGGCCGTCAGTTTCATCTTCATCTACATGGTCTCCTTCGGCCTATCGTGGGGACCCGTCCCTTGGGCAATGCCCTCTGAGATCTTCCCGTCGTCACTACGAGCAAAGGGTGTAGCACTTTCGACATGCTCCAATTGGTTCAACAACTTCATCATCGGTCTCATAACGCCTCCCCTGATTCAGCATACCGGCTACGGCGCCTACGTCTTCTTCGCAGTATTCTGCCTGCTCTCAGCTATCTGGACCTTCTTCTGTGTGCCAGAAACGGCCGGAAAATCTTTGGAGGAGATGGACGCTGTCTTTGGCGACAGAGCCGGCCATTCAGACGAAGCTCGACGCAGGTCCATCCTCATGGAAATCAGTGGTCAACAGAACATACAGCATCACGTCGAAGTCGCCAGCCCGGTCTAAATACGGTAAGTGCTGCCTGCGGGCGGATCTGCTCACACGGAAGACGAAATTGGAGAAGAGAGAGCATAGATGGCAGAAGGAAAGGTCGTAACCGGAACACAAAATTAGAGGTGTCGTCGATCACTACCGATGGAATAGAATAGATTAGTCATTATTCGTTAGTGGAATTAGCAAAGTTTATCGAAGTAGTCATTTCAGCTACAAATTTGGAATTGCCTCCTCATAGTATATGGGCACATCTCGTGGCCATATACATCTACGTATGCAGAGCTATAGCGGGCACATACATCACCTGGGTCTGCAGGGACGAGCTGCCCAGTGGCTCGCGTGGAGGAGCTCATTTAATTTTGGACTGCTGATTGGATTTTTGCACTCCCTGGGCCCCCAAAAAAGGGCGACGGAACTAATCACACCCAGCGTTTGCGACGATCCACCCACCCCCTTCTGCTAGATAACATACAGGTCAGTCACTTGCTCGTCGTCGTCGTCTTCGAGCTTGTCGTCAGGCACGCCACGAGCGAACGAGGCTCTTGTCAATGAGAGGTCTTTCGATGTGCGGTCTGACGATGTGTCGTCGACGATGGATGAGCCTTTCACGGTGGGAGTCAGCGGACTGACCCAGATAGTAGAAGCAGTCATGCCTTCATCAACGAATCTCAAGTCGCAGAAGCGTCTCGCTTCCGCCATCTCTGGAGCTGGAAAGCGAAAGGTTAGAAACACCATGTACGCATTTAGTGTAGTCACAGCACGCTGACTCAATGTTCAAGATCTGGATGGACCCAAGTGAGCAGTCCGAGATTGCCAACGCCAACTCTCGACAGAACATCCGAAAGCTCATGAAGGATGGTCTCATCATCGTCAAGCCCCAGGTCGTGCACTCTCGATCCCGAGTCAGAGAGATGGCCGCTGCAAAGAGGATGGGACGACACTCCGGTACTGGTAAGCGACACGGTACCAGCGAGGCTCGTCTCCGAACCTCCGTCACCTGGATGCGAAGACAGCGAGTCCTCCGACGATTGCTACGAAAATACAGAGACTCCGGAAAGATCACCAACCACCTCTACCACTCTCTATACGCTTCCGCAAAGGGTAATGCCTTCAAGCACAAGCGAGCCCTGATCGAGCACATCCACCAGGCCAAGTCTGAGGAATCTCGAGCCAAGCACATCGCCGACACGCAAGAGGCCAGACGTACACGAGCCAAGGCCGCCCGTGAAAGACGAACTGCCCGAATCCAGGCAAAGTTGGACAGCCAGGCCACCGAGACCGAGACCGCCCAGACCGACGCATAGACGCTACCATATCTCAAGTGTTTTGCCTGAAATAGAAGTGGTGATGTGAGAAATCGTGGGATTGCATGGAGGTCTACCGTTGTCTTGTATGCTGCTGCACGATGTACGGTCCCTGGAGATGTCCTTTTCTTTTTGACTTGCGAGCTAGTCTTTATCGAACAATGCATTTGCGTCCTCATCCAACAAGACTATCTTGTTCTGCTCCATTATCCACGCTGAAGCTGTTTTTTTTTCCTTACATTTTTATGAACCTGTGGAGTGCGCTTTGACGACATGACTTCATCTCGGGGCCGCTTGCCGGTGCGTGCGCCCGCGCATCCAATAATTTCCCGCCCATGATGCTATGTACTTTGTACTTTGTATAATTTGATATATATCGCTGCATAGTAGGTCGACTTGTTGAATGAGTGACTCGTCGAGGTCGGAACTGTGCGATGAGGATCCCTCTGAGCGGACACACGGCGCTGACATTCTCGATGGCAAGGTCAATCATAAGGCGCAACTCCACCCTGCAATAACGGAGGAAGACGAGGGAGGGTCTAAGGACAATGTGACCTCGTGTGATGCTGCGACAAAGGGCAGGACGAGAGAGTCGAAGCAGGGGGGAACTACAAGTACTACTTCCGACACGTTGACTCGTCAGAAGCGTTCGCCGTCCTCTGCCGCAGCATCTGGTCCGCCGAGTATGCAGAAGCAGAACAATACGAGACCACAGCCGCAGAGTAAAGACAACAGCAACAACAACAATGCACCGTCGTCGTCGTCGCAACGCAAGGGTCCTGAAGATGGGTTCAATGCGTACAGACCCAGGCGTCAGAGCAGTGTGAGCAGGCGATACAAGAGGACGGCGTGCTTTGTGCACTCGTTACTGGAGGTACAACAGCGGTTTGAAAAGACTAGCTTGAATTCATCGTTGAGTTCCATCGCGGCATCGGAGGAAAACTCGAGGAGTACCTCGCCGAGCGGCCGTGAGGCAGAACGACTAGCTCATGACTCGAAGCGGGATCTATTTACGCATCTATCAAAGAAGGAGATTAGCGATATGGCTTTAGGTGTGAGGGAGTTATCGAAGCATTTGGGCAGTGCCCGATTGAAGCTCAACATCCATCACATTCTCGTCGTCACAAAGACTGGAGATCGCACGCTGATTTCCAAGACTGTCGAGGTCACCAAGTGGCTCTTGTCCAGGGCAAAGGGCCGGAAGGAACATCAACAGGGCAGCAATAATGCGACACCGGCGCAAAAAGAGGAGAGACCTCTAGGGTACACCGTCTATATTGAAAAGACGCTCGAGCAAGAAGATGGAGTGAGGGAGTTGAGGGAGTCTGGTCATCGAGGAAAGTTAAAGTTCTGGACGCCCGAGCTATGTACGAAATCACCGCACTTGTTTGACTTTGTCATCACGCTCGGCGGGGACGGCACCGTCCTCTACTCGTCCTGGCTGTTTCAGCGGATCGTGCCACCTGTGCTCTCGTTCGCCCTCGGCAGTTTAGGGTTCATGACGATGTTTGACTATGACAATCACGAGAGGGACATTACGGGTGTCTTGCAGGATGGCGTGACGGCAGCCTTGAGGATGCGGATCGAGTGCACGATATACCGCGCGAACCGCAAGATGAATGGCGACCTCGTCTCTGACCGATGCGATCTGCATGAAGAAATCATCAATACGGATCAACACGGCGAGGATTCAGAACCCACGCACTCGACGTTTGAATCCTTCACCGTCCTGAATGACCTCGTGGTAGATCGCGGCCCTAATCCGTTCATGTCTAGCACTGAACTCTACGGCGACGATGAACACTTGACGTCCATCGCAGCTGACGGCGTCGTCATTTCAACACCGACTGGGTCGACGGCTTACTCGTTATCTGCAGGCGGATCACTCTGTCACCCTGAAATCCCAGCCATCCTAATCAGTCCAATCTGTCCACACACATTATCGTTTCGCCCTCTCCTCGTACCGGACTCTATGGTGCTTCGCGTCGCCGTGCCTTACGATTCACGAAGCACGGCTTGGGCGTCCTTTGATGGTAGAAACCGCGTCGAATTGAAACAGGGGGATTACGTACGCATCAGCGCCAGTCGGTTCCCATTTCCTACCTGTCTTCGTGGGAAACAAACGGGAGATTGGTTCGAAAGCATCAGTCGAACTCTTAATTGGAACGAACGGAAAAAACAAAAGAGCGTCTAAAGAATAATCTTAGCCCAAGATATACACAATAAAATGTTGATTGTGAATGTCTTGTTGTTGTTCTTTGTGGAAAAAAAAAAAAGGCTTCCCTACCCGATCCTCTAATAATGAAAAAAAAAAAAAAAGGGGAAAAACTCCCTCCAATGTTAACGCGCTATGCTCCAATTCTCTACAAAATCATCTCCCTTTCCGAGTCGCGACTTTGACGGTGCCATCGATTCCAGCACTCGCCAAATAGTCCGTCTCGGTGTGCGTCATACACGCAATGCAATGGATTCCTCCTTTATCCTGCTCCTCGCCATCTACCGTATTCTCTTGCAAAACACTTTCTCCCGTTATGGACCACACTCTGATTGATTTATCGTGCAGCGCCGCAGATACAATCTGTGGTCCCAACGACGCGAGAGATGTGATTGATCCCGTGTGGCCGGAGAACGAGTATAGGTCTTGACGTGTGTCCAAGTCGTATATGTGGATACTCATATCTTCATGACCAGATATCAATCTCTTCCCTTTCTCATGGTCCATGTATAAGAGTGCGTTTGGCTGAGATGAACCTTGTCGTGGTGTTATCAGATAGTTTGTCTTGGTGTCTGCAATATCATATTGCCGTATCTGTCCGTTCGTGTACCCTACCACGAATAACGTGTCGTTACACGCACATATCGTTGTCGGAGAGACATTGTTGAATCTGTCGGGCAACCACCAGGCAGAAGTCGATTCTCCGCTCGTCGTGTTCCATTGCCTCACTGCGCCATCTGCGCTGGCAGAGATCAGTTGGTCCGCCACGAATGCCAACGCACAGATCGGCTGCGAATAAGTGGTAAAGAACAATGACGGCTCGATCGAGTTGGAATACTTTGTGGCCTCCTTGACATTCAGGGACCACTTGCGGATAACCTTATCCTCACCGGCACTGTATAAATTGACGCGATGGGAGGAATCATGCTGTAAGATAAGACTATTCACGACGCCCGTGTGTCCACGTAGAATGATAATCGGTTCCTCATTCGGATACAGGTGTACTTTAATCGTGGAATCAGCGCCTGCCGATGCTATCCATATCTCATCCTGAATGATGATCATCGACAGACATTCGATCGTACCAAGGTTTCCTTGTAATGCAGCCCTGCCAACAAAGCCAGCTTGAGGGTCGCTTAACGGCACTGTCTTTCCGGCAGGGACGTCCGGAACTTCTTCGAAATCCCATGCATCGTCAGCAGTGCCCCAACTCTCGCCAATGACAGTTGTGGGATCGGTCACTTGAGTGCTGGAAGCACCTCGAAGATCGGCCGAAATTTCCTCGATGAATTTGCCATCGGAATCATATCTATGCTGTATTTGTTCAATCGGCTCGTGATCCTGCAACGCAATCTCATCTAAGGGAGGGTCGATTGTCGAGACATTCAGAACCTCATCATGAGATAGACCATTGGAGAAGGCACTCGTGTCTATCTCCGTATCGGACGCCGGTGGTGCAGGAGAAGGCTGTCTACGCAACGGCACCTCTGGAGGCGATGGATCATTATTCTGTCTGACTACCGGTAGCGTCTGCCCCGTATTGTCGTGTCGCTCCGTCGTCAATGCGTTCCGGGAATCCTCCGCCGACTCAATTGGTTTGTTTAATGAGATTGAAGGATTCGACGAAACCAGATAGGTGACCTCGGTCAGGCACTTTTCTAGATAGGAGCGAGCTTTCGCACGTCCTTCTTGATCCCGCAGACTCGTCTGTGAGTTCTTCACAATCTCAACGTATACATCGTCCTCCTCGAAACGACCTTTCTTTCCAATTTTCGGCTTCTTCTTGCTTCCGCCAGTCTGACAGTCCAACGCAAAAGGCTGAGCATCCGGGTCACTCTTGAGTCGTTCTTCGTGTAAAGCAGATTCCATCATCTGTAGCCTTTTCATATACCAGTCTTTCAGCCGCTCGTTATTCTTACGCTCCCCTTCAAGCTATCAGGTCAGTCGCAGTTTGTCGTAGCCCCTTGAGAGAATGACCCTGACCTTGGCTATGCGGGCCTTCATCTCGGCCCTCTCCAGCTCCCAGTAATTGCGATCACGTTCGTACCTGGAGGATTCCGTCTGTAGGTAGTGTAGTATCGACGGCAGCGTCAAGCTGTTTTGCGGATTCGCCGCCATGATTGAGCGTTCTGCAGGCGTGAGAACGTCCCTCAAGACCTTGCGGGCAGGCAGAGGATCCTGCAGGCCGGCACCCAAGGCCAGACGATGGGCGTGGAGAGCTTAAGTGTGAGAGTCAGGTTGTGTCGTCTGGGCCTGCGATATCGATCTCCCGCAATAAAAACCACAGCGGCAGCAGACAGAAAATTCACACTAATTGGTCACGCACGTCGCGAGTGAGAGAGCTTGGGAGACACATATCAATGAGGTAGACTGGGCAAGTTACACCAAGCTGATTTATACAGAAGGCCTGACAGCACAAGCTGAATCTACAATTTACAAAAGAGGACACGCCAGACATTTGACCGCTTCTCCTCAGAAGACCCGTCCCTCACGAAGTTGGAATCGACAAAGCGCGGCTTGCTGTCAATGATCTCGAGAGCGGGCCAGAGGAGGACAGAGACGATTGATTTTAAGCGGTCGCGAGAGCCTTTGGTTTGGTATCACGCAGAAGATTGGGGTTGATATGAGGGAGGACACCTCCGCCAGAGATGGTCGCCGTGATGAGCTGGTCGAGCTCCTCGTCACCTCGAATGGCCAGTTGCAAATGTCGTGGAGTGATTCGCTTGACCTTGAGATCCTTGGAAGCGTTGCCCGCGAGTTCCAGCACTTCGGCCGTGAGGTACTCGAGTATAGCGGCCGCGTAGACTGCGGCGGTGGATCCAACCCGCATGTTGTTCTGGGTCCTGGCCTTCAAGAACCGTCTCACTCGACCGACCGGGAACTGCAGGCCAGCACGCGCAGAGTGGGAGATCTGAGTCCTGTCGCTGGATTGTTTTCCGCCCTTGCCACCTGTCGTGTAAGAACGAGCGCACGCGTCTGCGTAGACTCCCTACCTTTTCCTTTACCGCCTGACATGATCGAGTATCAAGAGCGATACTTAGTAAGATTGATGGAGAGTGGGCCGAAATGGGGGGGGAGGGACGGGTATGAGCAGAACGAGACCTGGGCGAGGGTCACTGCGGGCGGATTTTGTGTAAGCCTGCAGAATTGATCAGAGAACCGCGTTTGTCGCGGTTTGCAGCGTCGGCGCTGGCAACCATTTTTCGTTGCCATCACACGCACCTGTTTTGATTTCACCAACACGTGACGAGCTTCTTATGCTACTGGCTATAGACTAGCTAGAGATACTGTACTCACCGTGTACAGTGTGACGCTGGTACCGAGTCGGGCAGTCATCGACTGCAGCGCCGGTACATTGGCAGACACGACGGGCACAGCAGGCAGTGTCGCGTGTGCCCATGGATGGTCACATAAAATCAGCTCTTGCCATCTCCTCACTCGCAGTGCTATTATGAATTGAGTAGTGAACAGTTTGGCTACATGTAACAATGGAGAGTGACCTGATCACAGTGTATCTAATTAGCGGTGTGCCTCTAGATTGCGGTGTTGCATGCACTTCCTCGTGGACCTCGCCGTCTGACGCATCTAGCACTTGGAACCCTTCGCACGAGAAAGACGATTATACGGGAAACGTCCATCTGCGGCAGTTTCACGAACAGGCGTTAAGCAGTAGCTCAGCATTCGGGCGGACGAGGCACTCCGTGCTGTTCCAACGACACGGTCGATATTCCGGATACCTGTCCAATCACAGACCTGTGAAAACATCTCACGTCGTCGAGGACGAATCTTCGGCAAGTACAGGCGGACCGGAATGAATGGCATGACGGCAGTGTGCATCCAACACAAACGTATACATGCAACTGCCGCTAAACGAGCGCATCCGTTCCCAGACCATTTGATGTGCCTCTGACCGCCGTGTCTCGCTTCTACGGATCGTCAAGCGAGAGATCACGGGTAATATGTGCGCTTCCGAGCGTCAGCTCGTGGAAGAATCTACGTGGGCGGAGTCACGTATCAGAGGCGCCCCGCATATCAGATTATTTATTCAATTCTGCTGCTCGGATTCATCGTTCATCGTTTCTCCGGCGACCTGTTTTATTCCGCAACTAACGTAACAATGGCTTTGTTCTCTGCTTCGTTATGTCAAAGTCTACTCGAGCTTCAGTGAACGTGAGAAGGAGTACAATTCTTCCATCAAGAGTTCTGTCTTATCAGTACATCCTGGAGATATGGCACTCGCACGGCCCAGAACCTGGGCATATCTATTAGTTCTGTAGATTGGTTAGAAATGCACGTGTTAACTTATCTTCCACAATACTCGAGTATCCTTTCTCGTACTTTCCTCGTGGCGCCACGAGATATACGAGGGGGTCTTCTTTCGGGTTCACTCCTTTCACAATGTGGACGGCCCAGATCGAGATGCTTGAAGAGGGGATCTCGATCGGAAAGGGCGCAGGTGACAGATATGACGGTTCTCGGTATATAGGTCCGGGTGCTCCAGTCGCAAGACGACCCTCGTATAGTCTCTTTGTCAACTAGACCTCGCTTGAGTCACCACAGGCGAAATTGCACATGCACTTTCCCGTAGCCTTTGCAAAAGACCATTCTTCGGCAGTGGCACAAGATCGGCGTCCGGGAAACCGAGGGAGAAGCTGCACGGCACTTGCCACCCATCACGAGATGGCATGGTGGGAGATTTGTGGCGAGTGTTCCAAGTCAATCGGGCACTTGACAGCTGACGTGGCTGATGGCGCCGGACTCGACCCTACTCCATTGGCCGTGTCCTCCGTAAGGAATGTGCGTCTGTAGAGTGAGCTTTGCACGATACGGCCTTGCGTTCAGCTGGATCTGGTCATGCAGGGGAGTTAGGTCTTAGTCATATTGGGCCTGAATTGGTCGTGTAGTGGGCAACCGCGTTGATAGACTCTAGCAAACCAGGCAACTGGTCTGATGTGCCGCCTTCGCCGGATGCGGAAATGTCACTGTCCCCTGTCTTTCTTAGTTTTGTGGGCCAGGTTGATTATTTGAGTGCCGGCGCACACATTCAGTGCGCTTCGACTCATGCGACGACCTTGACGTTGATTGGTATCTTATCGGCTCTGTAGCGCGCGACGTGCATGGATGCCATCAGATTTGCCAAGAGGTCTTCCTGGACGTTCATCCCGACAGACGCCGAGGGACGTCACGCGAATCTGGTTGGGGGGGTACTGACCTTGGTCTTCACCAGCGTATCCGTGGTGGTCCTGTCACTGTTTCTGCTGATATGGCGCCGGCGAGATTTGCGGCATCATCTGAAGCACACGTCGACTCAGTTACTTTATGCCTGTGTGGCGGTCACGATTCCCCAGGGTCTCGGATATGCGTCGACATGTCTAGGCATAGGCAAGCACGAACTCGCATTCTGTCGTCTTGGCATGACTCTGTCGGTGTTTGGCTATAATGCGGCAAATTGTCTGCAAGGCTGCATATGCATCAACTTGGTACTCGCCATCAAGTGGACTCAAGCGACTCAGTACAATATTGCTCCTTGGTATTACGTCTTTTCATTCCTATTCTCCATCATTCTTGCGATCGTACCGCTCTGCTTCAATCAGTATCAATGGAGCGTAACCAACCACTCGTGCTGGCTCAAGGACACAGGTGCGGATTTCAATACCTGGCAACTCGCTATTCTGGAAATCCCACTTGTCATCGTGACGGTGCTTATGATCATCAGTACGATCGTGGTTACGAGATACGTGCTCAAGTCTCGTGCCGAGGGCAAGGCACACGCCGATGTGGTCAATCAATTATTCGAGCCAACATTCAATCCTGGTTTAGAAACCTTGAATATTCAGTCCGACACGAACATGAATGACCGTTTCGAGATCGAGGAGGTCTCAATCTCGGAAAATTTCTATCCCTCGCTCGGTACGACAGTAGGTAAATCTCCTCCGAGACCAACAAAGCCTAAGAGATCCCCGATCCCGGGTGTGAAACCCATCATTCCAAACGCATTTTTGCAACGCTTATCGACCTCTTACCCGGCGTCACCAGCTTCAGCTGCCTGGAACTCACCGATATGGTCGCCACAGAACTCGAGTGCCGTGCTAGGAGCATTGCCTGTTCCCAGCCCTGCTAACTCCGGTGAATCACCAGATACTCATCCACTGAAGATTCGTGTGGCAAGGATGCCGGTAAGTGCTCATTTTGGAAACAATCCATTGGATGAAGACGCAAAAAAGATTCGACGATTGTTGTTCAGAGTAGCCTCGTTTCCAGTCATGCATCTGATTATCTCAATCTTCGGGGTTCTGGGTTATCTTGGCCTGGAGTCTGCCGAACACTCACGACGCTCGACTCAGGTTGCTCTATACATCTTGACCTTCATTGGCACCGCGTGGATACCGCTTGCATATTCGATTTGCGCAGTCCTAGCAGACACCAGTCTTTGGGATGTCTACCGGGACCTGAGACATCGGTCGAAAGGATCCAACGATGAGGATCTGGAAGTCGCATTAGGTCGGAATAAACATCGTGTCAGTCAAGTGACGAGCGACGGGCAAGTCGAAGTGCGCGTCCAGTCAGACACAAACAAGGCGATCAATACTTGGATCACAATCAATCGCCGTGGATCTTCTGTGACATCGCTCTCTAGCGATGACATTGAAATGGATCTGGAACCGGGTTCCAATTTAGATCCGGACGCTTTAGGCATCGTTCTTTCCGAAAATTCTGACAGAAGGAGATCTACGCACGAGCGTCTGGAGCAAGTGGTGGAAGAGGACGAGCAAACTCCAAGCCCCTGAGCTTGATTCTCGAGTGACCGTATTATTTTGCATGGTTGAACGGGGTGTTAGCAATGGCGACATGGGGCTGGTTATAACAGTGCATGGGACTTGTTTTGGTGTAACTATTGGTAGCTAATCACGATATGTCTATAAGAATCGTGTCGCAGTGTACTTGCCACTAGAGTTTCGAAATTTGTACAATCTATGAAGCCCAGAAGTTCAAACATTGTGGGAGACAGAGAATCAGAAGAGGGTCTAACTATGCAGCACGAAGACTAACCCCCAGGGCTTCGACAACGCTCTCCTCGTCAATCGAGACCGGCACGTCAGCGAATTTGGAGCCAGCTTGTAGTGCCTCAATGGTACGATCAATCATGGCGACGTTGCAGGGCAGAGGTGCAGTTGAGAACATGAAAGCTCGGGAGGTCCAATGCAAGACTTTGGCGGCTGTCTTCTCGGTAATGACAAATCCTCCCTGCAAGCGGAAAGCTTCTTCGAATGATCCAATGTGGAAGAACCGGGTAGGCAGTTCAGTCGAGTCGAGGACTTCCTTCAGGTAGCCGGTACCATGGACGTCCTCCAGGTGGTTGAGGTATCCTAGAGAGCGAGATCCCAATTTCCCAAAAGTCTCAGAGTCGTCTAGAAGCACTTGGATACCGACTACCCCGCGCTGACGCACCTGCGACAAGGCAACGGAAAGATCCACAAGTTCTTGTTCTGCATTCCTCGACCTGAGATACAGGGTGAGATACTTCTTCTTATGCGCGTGCGATCGGATGATCTCGCCAATGGCAGAGAACGAATCGTAGCGTTCGATGGCCACTTGCTTTGAACGTTTCATGGACATCATGGCCTCTGTCATCATCGCACAAGGAGCGGAGGGGATCAAGACCAGATTCATAACGCTCTTGCTGGCAGGTGGAGCAATACAAGCGGCTAAAGTAGACGTTGTGGCATTGCGCCCGTCTGTCATGACGAGCGCATGGACGTTGCCAAGCGCTTTCTTGAGGGAACCGTGCATCTGCGTGAGACGCTCCTCTAGCTTCAGGTGCGACAGCTGTGTGCCCCAGTACAACCTCACTGAAGACGATCCAACTCCCTGCGAGCGCAGTACCTCATCACCATAGTTCAGCAACTCCGATGCAAGCGGATTGACAATCTGTCTCTTGTGGTTGGACACAATTTGCTGTTGCAGGAGTGCATCAAGTTCGCGGTCAGCAATAGCATTCTGCGAAGCAACCTTGGAGTCGTTCTCGTCGACTTCCCGGAAGTCGTACTTGAGATTCTTGATCCGTTCATTTGCTTCCTTACTTGTGACACCAACATTGATAGCGGCCTGCACAGCGATGCGTACCACATTCTCAACATCCTCTTTGGACAATAAAGCATTGATACAGAGGCGGCCGACGGAGCGCCAAGCAGCTGTCGCAGGAGGGCCAGCTGCCGTACAAGCAAGTCCGAGACGCCCGCATTCAGCGCAAAATCGTGCACAGGAACTTACTGAGATGGTGATAATGACGATGACTGGAGAGAGGTAATCAGAATGTACACAGAGACCGGCTTTGTGTAAGCCTTCCAGGATATATACAGTGTGCTGTCTGAGGCGATCCATTCTCTGGCTCACCATTCCGGACTTCTTCCAAATCTGCATCAGTCGCATCTTGACGACCGTTGGAAGTCGGCCCCTACCGCCTGTCTGATGCCACTCATCAAGCCGAGACTTGACGGACTCTGCGAGGACTGGATCATGAGAGACAATGATTCCGCCGACTGTTCCAGCAGACTTTGACAGAGTTGCGCCAATGCATTCAACATCTGTACTCGAGATTGCATGACCGAGATCTTGATAATGCTGGACGATGCCTCGTCCACTACTTCCAATGGCTAAGAATGAATGAGCTTCGTCAATGTAGAGCGAAAACTTGTATGACTTTTTCAAAGATATCATCCCAGGAAGGGGTGGCAGTCCGCCTTCCATACTGTAGTTCCCTTCCAGGGCAACGATCAACTCGTGATCTGTCTTCCCTTGGAAGTCCTTCAATTTGGCTTCTAGGTCGATAAGGTCGTTGTGTCTGAATCGGACCACTGTTGTGTTCTTGGAGATCCAGCTCCCGACGAACATTGAGTTGTGATTGGAATCATCCATGATGAAGACCGGCTTCTTACCTCTCGCAGTCACGGCATTGGCCAATGCTGGAAAGGCGATCAAGTTCATCGTATAGCCGCTCGAAGCGAAGGAAGCAAATTTGAAACCAAGGAAAGCGGCGCCGTCGACCTCACTAGCACGGTCGATGAGTTCAGTACCGCAAGCCTCCATGTGTGGGACCTCTTTCAATGTCCTCGAAAGCACATCTACAGCTCCATCTTCAAGGAACCCAAATCCACCATAATCGAACGAGGCATTATTTATGAGCTCGATCTCACCGGTCGCATTCTGCCAATCGCCCATCCAGTCTATCTTCAGTGCGGTGCCGTGGGCCCTCAGAGGAGTGACAACTACTCTCGGACGTCTGTTTATGCTGGGTATCACTGCATAAACGTCAGCGCGAATTTTAGCTCAATGGCGTCGATACGTACTGAAATCGTGCACAATATTCTCCCCAGTCAATGGATGGTTCCGCCATTTGAAGTTATTCTTGTAGAATGCGATCCAGCGGTACAACTGTACGTAGAACAACTCTTCAGCCATATGATACCAGGTCACCTTGGGGTATTGTCGAACGGAACCATAGGCATAAGTGGTCGCTTTCTGGATGTCGCCTTTCTGCTGCTTGATGTCGCGTCGGAGAAGCCAGACCGAGAAGAAGATCAGGAGAGAGGTCAGTGTGGTATACACAGGAACGAGGTGAAATGCGACATCAATGCCCATCATAATCATCTCGAGGACCGAATTGGGGTGAGAGCGATCGCGCAGATACTCATTCGGCCATCGCAACGAAACTTATACGGAGCTATACATTGTCTAATCAGTTAACCTCGTGTTCTAAGCCGGGCCCACAAAGGCATCGGGTCCCTGCGTACATCTGGTCGCCGACAGAGGCTGGTGGCTGGTGGTGTGGCTGACCCCTCTTCCTCCCTTACTATTTCTCCGTGTGACAGGCCAATCAGACTGGGGCATACATGAGATCCTTCCATCGCACATCCTAAAACTTCGACTCAGAGATGGAGCATGGCAATGAATAGATCAACGCGCAGCATATCACATCACGGAATGACGCCAGTCTGCAATAATGGCCTCATGTCCACTGCGTTATCATGCAAGCGCCCGATATCATATTTTTCGATCATCGCTAGAAAGGTGGGCCCGCGTCGCCTATCATCCCATGCCGCTCGAGACATACCAACCACCTCCGAACGACGTGATGTCAAAGGTTCGGGGAGAACGTGTCTTACGCTCCGCGAGTCCAGAACTTCAAGGGGGTGTATGGCACTGCAAATGTGATTGCTGTAGAAGATCAAAGATGCTGCCGCCACGAACAATTTTACACAAGCCGCAAGACCCGGTCGACAAGCGACGACACCACTCGTATCTGCGGTCGCTTGACCTACATGGTGGGTCAGTGAGACATTGCGTCCTGCGGAACCCATTCATCGATCTGTACAATATCCCAAGGAGCCGAGATGGCGGGCTTCTATGCTTACGGCATGCGCTCATAGCTTCGGAAGAAATGGAACTCCGATCAGAGTCTGGACAAGAGTTCTTTGTCAAATGATAGGACGATAAGGAACTCCATCTTGGCTCGTGGACTCCATACCGTCAGCATGGACAATCATGGCACCGAAGGAAAAGTCAGGTGTGCAAACCAGCACAATTGAGCACGGTGGCTTGAGACCTGTCCAATCAGATTGAGTCCGTCGCAACGAGCTCGAGGACTCGGATGTGCCATACGACAAGAATGAGATCCATAATGTTGGTCTGCAGCACAATCATGCAGGTGCCACCCGCATCAGCCACTACAGGACCCCTTAACTTTCCCCCCTGTGGCTCTCGGATTGTGCATCTTCCCTAGCATGTGAAGAGAGGGATACACGTCAATTGGGCCGAAGCTGAATTGCGACCATTACTGTCGGGTCTTGTGGATTACCTCTTATAACTTCTGATCTTGAATTACCGCCAAGCGCAAGTGCCGAGACGGATATTTGTCCTGAATTTGGGCTCTCACTCCGAGTCGTGAGCTTCCTCATAATATCTTTGTGCTAGAGATTCCACTTCTCCATCTTCGCGCTCCAACAATGTGGTGGGAGACTTTCTTTGCTTTAGTCGTGCTGTTTGCCGCTTATGCATACTATCAGCTGTACTTGCATCCACTTGCAAAGTATCCTGGCCCTCCGTTGGCAGCACTGACGGAGTTCTGGCACGCTTATGTCTGTTCTACGATGCGCCGCCCGGAGTACATGAGAGCCGCGCATGAAAAGTATGGAGATATCATCCGCATCGGACCAAATATGCTTTACATCAATACGGCAGACTCCATCAACGAGATTTACAGAAATCGTGATTTCTTAAAGGCGCCCAGGTATAGAAGCGTGGAATCACGAGACAACATATTTTGTGTCACGGATCCGAAGGAATTCGCACGAAGGCATCGTATCGTGGCGCCTGCCTTCTCTTTGAAGAACATGGACCGGCTACAAAAAGAAATCACCCTGCCTTTGCTTAAGAAGTGGATGGCGGCGTTGTCCCAGCGTCTAGAGAAGGACCCTTCCGGCATCATAGACTTTTCCGACTGGGTCGACTTTATTGTAACAGACATCATCGGAGCAGTTTCTTTCGGAGAGACTTTCGGGTATATCGAACAGCAAGAGAAGCATCCGAGTCTGCATGTAATCCAGAACATCGCGAAGATCATGAGTGTGGTCTCTTGCGCTCCAATTCTGAAATGGATGATTCCGTTTATGATTTCTTGGAAGACTCTTTATCGTGCTTACAATTACACCGAGAGTCTGGCCGCTAGCGTGCGTCGTTGTGTTGCAAAACTCGACATCGGGGATGCTGCGGTGAATTCTAGCCTGTGTGGGTTGCTCAAAAAGACCGGTGCGGAGACGGGTAATGCCTTTTCAGTCGAAGAACTTGTTGATGAATGCACCGTGTTTGTGATTGCTGGTGCCGATACGTCGGCGGCGGCCATCACGACATGTCTGTTCTATCTGGCAAAGCATCCTGACAAACAGGAAAAGTTGGTTCGCGAAATAAGGGACGCATTCGAGACCAGTGATGACCTTGAGTCCAAGGCTCTTGCTAAATTGCCATACTTCCAAGCTGTCCTTCAGGAGACGATGCGGATCTGGCCGTCAGTCTCGGGCCATCAGGAGCGTATCAATTATAAGGAGGACACGATCATCAGCGGCCACCATGTCCCGAAAGGCACAGAAATTGCGTCCTCAATCATGTACATCACCCACGACGAGCGCAACTTTCATAAGCCGAATGAGTTCATACCTGAGAGATGGATAGATCCGGATTGCAAGGACAACTTGGCGGCTTCGCAGCCAATGTCGACTGGCCCGAGGCAATGTATTGGCCAGAACCTCGCTTGGCTGGAGATGCGCCTGATCATCTCGAACCTGCTGTGGAAGTATCGCCTGGAGCCATATGACACTGTGCTTGAGAACCGTGACGTTTTCGTGACCTGGAGAGGCAAGACTAGAATCAAGGTTCTCCCCAGGGCGTGACTTTTATACCTATGATATTACTACATATTCTAGCTCGATACTCGTAGATAAGGCCTCGACTATACCGACCATGTCTAAATGCCTTGATGTGTGAACACTAGTGCTGTACTTTGTATTGTACGTGCGTGCATGCGAGATGGGGGCGATCGATGGAGCCGGCGCATCGACATTTTCATACCATTACTATCTCTCTTTTCTTATTCTTTTTTTGTTTTGTATCGCTCGCATGTCGAGCATCTACGTGACTGAACCTCCGACGCATGGCAAGGTTCTGTTGACGACAAACAAGGGTGAGATTGAGATTGAGTTGTGGTCTCGCGAGGCACCGAAGGCGAGTCGAAACTTTATTCAATTGTGTCTTGAGGGATACTACATCGACACGATATTCCACCGCATCGTGCCGAACTTTATCATCCAAGGTGGAGATCCGAGTGGGACAGGCACCGGTGGTCAGAGTATCTACGATGACCCGTTCGTGGATGAATTCCACTCGCGGTTAAAGTATACGCGCCGCGGACTCGTCGGGATGGCCAACAACGGTACGAAGAACGACAATGGGTCTCAGTTCTTCATCACGTTGGACACTACGGCCGAATTACAAGGTCGAAACACCTTGTTTGGTAGAATCGCCGGTGATACAATCTACAATGTGACAAAGATTGGGGCTTCGGAGTGCCAAGACGATGGTAGTGATCGACCTCTGTACCCTCCTCGCATCATCAAGACTGAAGTCATCGTAAACCCGTTCAACGATATAGTACCACGCACGACGAGAGAAGAAACGGAAGCGAGACGAAAGGCACAAGTCAAGGCGAACACCGTACCCACTAAAAGACAAAAGAAGAATATCAAGCTTCTCAGTTTCAACAATGCCGACGAACAAGACGACAACGATGACGCCGTCGTTGTCGAATTTAAAAGTCGGGGGAAAAGTGTACATGATCTAGTCAGCGACGATCGACTCGCTCCTGCTCCACTCAAGACGAAAAGACGCAGAGTATCAATCAAACAGCCAGACACGACTATTCTGCCCGTCACACAACAGGCATCGACACCCATCGCACCAGTACCTCGCTCTCCTTCTCCTTCTCCGCCACCCTTACCAACGAAAGAAGATTCTGTTGCGGCTCAAATAGCTCAACTCACGTCCTCGTTGAAACGCAAACACGCTCCGTCTGCCACCACCACTCAACCCAAACCTGGCGTCGTTGATTCAAAATTGTCATATTTGGAACAACAAAAAGCAGAGTACGCCAAGAAAGCAGTACTGGGAGGCCGCAAAAAGGGCAGACTTGGACACTCTGAAGACGACACGTTATCTCGACTATCCTTGTTTCAATCTAAACTAGCGTCTTCTTTCAAGACTCCGGTACAACAACAGAAGGAGACGACGACTATGCTGTGCGCGTTACATGCCGTACCGAATTGTGCTTCGTGTTCCGTTGCCCACCCAACTGGCGCCGACGACGACGACGACGACGATGAAGGATGGTATCAACATACCCTGATTTTCGAGCAGGATAAACTAGGTAAAGACGGATCACTCAAAAAAGCAGCAGAGATGGAATTGGAAGTCATTGATCCACGCCAGAAAGCAGGTCAATTGGCACTTCAGCGGCGCCAAGAACGGCGCGAAAGGGAAGAACGGACAGGTCGGAATCAATTTGGTGGGAAACGATAAAAAGAATTTATCCTTGTATTATATTGGTACACTAATATATCTGACATTCTATACATCATCGCCACGGCTGTTGATTCCTTCCGTAGTTTGGCGTCGAGTACTGGCTGTACCGCGAATCTTGTTGTTGTTGTTGTGGCTGCTGCTGATTATATGATGGTGCCTGTTGTTGCACCGGAGCTGCAGGCTGGTAATGCGACGACGGTGGAGGCGTAAAGTACGGCGTATACCTCCCATCAGAAGGACCTTGAGAAGGCGCGCGTGACCCAGAGATTGGTGGCAACAACACCCGTTCGCCACTGTTCAGCATCGAGTCAATGGACCCACGGACCGAACCACGGGATGTATCGTGTCTAGTGTCGAACGGAGCTCGCACGGGCGGCGGGGCTTGACGGTAATCGAAGTGGAATTGCTGATGGGACGGGCCAGCGTGAACTTGTGGGAAACTTGATGGCTGGGATGTGCGTGGTTGATGTGAACTGACGTAAGAACCGTGCTGAGATTGCGTGGGTGCTGGAAGTGGGTTTCGAGAGAGTGGATTGAATGCAGGCGGTTCGTGACGTGTAGGTGATCGCGAAGGCTGATTGAAACTCTGGTATTGATTGGGAAACTGTGGAGCAGTGAGAAGTGGAGGTCGTGAGTTGAAAGTCTGTTGAGCTGGTATCTGTGGCCCATAGTTACTATTCAGCGGACGGTTAAGCAGGCCTCCCGACCGTGGCAAGTATTGTCGATAATGTCTCTCAATCAAGAATTCGTCAAAGTGTTTTTGTACTTGGTCCGTGGTTTTCATGTGCATATGTGACGCAATAGCGGAATAATCTGTACCGAAGCGCTTGAGCAGATCGACAAAGAGCGCTTCATCCTGGTCTGTCCAAGTGTAGTGTCTCGAATCACCGAATGGGTGTGCAGCCATAGGCGCTCTTTGGAATACCTGATGCTGAGGTCGCTGTATGTGCGAGAAATTGATCGGCTGATTTTCCTTCGACTTCTGATACTGTTGCGGACCTGCATGAAGGCCTCTATGGTCGAGCTGTTGCTGACGCTCTCGTTGTTCCTGTGGCGTAAGCTGCTGCTGAGGTTCCTCATTCGGAAATTGATTATGACGATATTGCTTGGGTTGCGGTTCTCTTTCTTGTTGACGCCTGGAGAACGATGGTGGTGGGCCTTCCCTTGGTCGTGGCAGCGATTGTTTCTGGGATTGTACATCTAACGAAGGCAGTGGCGAAGGCAACATGAGAGTGGGGCCTGCAGTATATTGCAGATCCAAGATATCTCTAGGCGGTGGGCTGGGTTGCGTTTGCACAATGGGCATCTCAATCGACTTTTTAGTGGGCTTTCTCAAGGATCTGACTTTGCGCTGTGTCTCATCAATGTCGTTGATAGCACGTCGTTTCCTCAGGCTCTTCACCTCCGTCTCATCTTCGACGTTATCATCTTCTTCGCCCTCCAGAACGGTGACCGTGGCCATCGCGGCACGTCGTGCCGTTCTACCGACAACTACTTTCTTAGCCCTGCCTCGCCCTCGGCCAGATGTCTTGGTCTTTGGCTTTCCGGCAGCGCGATAGTCGAGCATCTTCTTCGTCTTGTAGTAATGTAGCACGCATTCCTTTGCTGTTCTCCCGGGCAAGCCAGCTGCGATACTGCCAAATTGCTTGGGCGTCAATTTGTACCTCGCCGAGAAAATCGCTTGCTCTTCCTCAGTCCAAACTTCTCGAGGGTCATCTATGGTGATATTGTAGTACTCAAGCGGTCTGAATACCACATGATTCAAGTCCGCGTATGTGTAAAGCTCTCTTTCGAAAGGATCCCGGATCATGGCAGGTATGACAGCCTCATTGAGAACATTGTTTGGCGTCTCAACACCTGATAGAGCTTCCTTGATCTCGTAGCCGACAGGCTTGTTTCTAGTCCCCCGAGTTGGTGCGGCCACTGTAGCAGCAAGTGCAGCCTCGGCCTCCTCTTGCTCAATTTCCTGGAGACGCTGTCGATCGCATCTGATGGCGTTCTTCATCCATTTCCTTTGCCTCTGCTCATATTCGCTCCTTAGTTCCTCTTCTTCGTCAAGCAGCGCTATCTTCATTGAGCTCAGATAGGCCACAATATCCGCTTTCTTGGAGGTGAAGAAGTCGAGATTCTCCTTGAAAAAAGCGTGTTCTTGGGGCTCTTTGAAGATGCGTCTACGTATAAGTCGAGTATAATCGCGGTTTGTAGATTTTGCTTCGGCAGTGACACGCTTCGAAAGAGAATCATCAAAGGGATGGCAGTATCTTGTTGTAGAGAGAAAAATCTGACTCGAGAGAGCTGTGCGCATCTCAGCCACTTTTCGAAGTTCTTCATGTTCTGCCTGCTTCTCCACGGATAGAACAGACCTCTGGACACTGAGTGAAGCCATGCGCTGTTTGACTTTCTCAGCTTGTCTGTTGAGATCCTTGATATCGGAAATGATCTGTTGTCTCTGCTGCTTGCGTTGTTGCGACTTCGATGCCACCATATCTTGGCCACCTTGTTCCATGGCTTCAAAGTCCTCGGGTGTGAGGACTCGACGTTCTGCCTCAGACTCATCATTGATCTCATCTTGTTTTGTGCCTGAAGTCTCAGCAGTCTCGACTGCGGCCTTGGTGAAAGACGTTGAATCCTGTGCTTCCCGGTCTTCGTCAGTCCTTTGTAGATCATTGGATATGTTTGCCACAATCGCGGAAGGTTCATGGTTTAGAGCGTCCTGTGGTCGTTTTGGGTCAGATTGCGTTTCTGCAGCAATGGCTGGAGCAGTAGCGGGCTCTGATGCTCCCACAAGAGCTTCACAGTCTTCCAGATGATTGGTGTCGACCGTTTTATCGTCAGCAACAAGCTCTGGTGTTGCAGATCGTAAGCCTTGTGCTTGACCTGGCTGCGGGACGTCAAGCGCTTCTGTGTGCTGGCTTTCTGCACTGCTCTCTGGAAGTACACCTTTGATAGTAGTCTGTAATGGCAATGCTGTTGGATATTGATCACGCAATTCAGCCGGTGACTTCGCATCAGCTGTGGCTATATTACTGGATGTACTGATTTGGTCAGTGATCGGAGCATCAATCGGCTCGTTGGCTGTCAACACAGTTTGCTCCTCCAGCTCCGGAGCTTCTGTGGCTTTCTCAGAGGAAGCTGAGGACAAATGTTCAACGTGTTCCTCCACGTAGGGTTGAATCACGGGTGCCTGGGAGTCCTTCAAAGGTTCGTACTTTCTAATATTGTCCAGAACTTCTAGACTCTTGTGCTCTGAAGGTGCGTCCAATGAACTCCTGCGACTTGATGTCGAACTCCTCAGGTCATCCATATCGGACTTTATTGACATAATTTCCTCATGAGATTCCTCGATCCCCTGGTCGTTGTGAATTGGGGATGACCCAAGGTTCACGGCTTCTGAGACATCGATAGAGGGCGACAATGAAGTTGTCAAGTCCTCCTTAGCCACGGAGGAAGCATCGCTATGACGGTTATCGCCATTATCGTCATTATCGTCATTATCGTCATTATCGCCGTAGACAATTTTGGGTTCTGTGCGATCTAACGCCAAAGCATGACTCTCAGGATCCTCGAGGTGTACTGTCGATGCCTCAGACATGGCTTTGGGGGAACCGTGCGCATCCGGGTCCTCTACAACAAGATCTGTATGATACTCCTTCTGCTCCGGTCCAGAGCTCAAATACTCTGAGCGTAGTTCTGATATATGTGGTACTTTTGTTGCCAAGTCGTCGCCATCTTCGTCGTTGTGGTCGTCGAGCGGATCGCGAGGTTCTTTGAAGGGAGAAACATTTGAAATAATACCGGTCGAAGGTTTGGAGTCATCAATGGAGCTTGCGTCGTCCGTCAAGTCGAAGGGGTTGATATAATCCTCGGAATCTCGCGATTCACGCAGATTCTCAGTTTCGGCAGGCGCTGCGTCTTGCGACGTGTCTTCAGACGGCTTCGAAGTTTGTTGTTGTCCTTGCACTGAATTGCTAGTCTCTTGATCGACCTCAGACAACAGCTGGTCCTTCGTAGTCGTTTCAACAGGCGCGAGCCCTCGAGTCGCCTCCGAATCTCCCGTTCCGTCGAATGTAGGAAGAGATTTCCTACGCTCGGGATGAATGAAGTCAGATGAATCCGCTGTATGTGTGATCGGTTGCTTACTCGCAGGTCGATCAATTGTCACAGGTGCAGAGACCCGCCTGTCAGCCGCCACGTCTAGAGGCAGTCCATCATAAGACCGGCGGGTCTCCTGAAAGGAAGGGCTTCTGCCGTGTGCGTGATCTCCATAGGACGCTGCTCGGGAAATGCGAGACGTCTGTTGGGCTCTGTTGTTGAAGGAAGTCTTGTATTCTCGAGCGTTCCGCTCTCGATCTGATCTTTCACGTTCGGACTGTGCGGAAGTTCCTCGCACCAAGTTGCTGGCGCTGTAGTATTCCCTCGGCAGGGTCCTAGCAGGCTCGGCACGACGGATCAGATCGGGCGACCCTCGCCGTACGTGGGTCCTAGGATCCTTGACTGTAGGGCGATAGCTATCTGTATAGTCCGCACGTGCGCGGTAGTTCCGTGGCGGCAAAGCTCCTCTATCTTGACCATAAGGCGGCGGTGTAGGAGATCTTCTGCGTGAGGGAATTGAATTGAGGGACACGTTGGAGTCCTTCCGTGGAGTATGTGGGCGAAGCGAGACGGTGCTGGACTCGGGGTGTTCATAGGAGGGTCCCTCCTGCGTGTACCTCATCTCCCGGCGATCTCGACCGTCTCTGGTGCCTCGCCATTTATGTACAGAATACTGCGATTCACGATTGTCTCTCGGATCTCTATGGTCTCGAGACGCAGCTGACTGCTCTCTTATGTACTGTGCCCTCTCAGGGAAGAGGTCCCTGGACGGCGGAGCTGAATCCCTTCTACCCACAGATTAGCAAGTTGTGCAAAAAGACAGCAATCAGGCCGGAGCTGGAGACCCTAACCCATGCTGTGCGAACGGCGGCCGCGGTCTATCATCTGGTCTATCATAATCTTGCGGACGATAACTACTCCAGCTACCCCGCGCGTTGGACATGGAACGGCTACAGGAAGGATGCTGGGTCCGCAGTGTTATTTGCAATTGGCCGCTGCATGTCCCCTGCTAAGAGAAGCTACCCATCGCCTAATGTGCACATGGCTGCCGCAGCCATTCATGAGCAATCCCGCCAGTGTCACCTCAACTCGCTCTGACGCAGCGGCATCCTCATCTCTGAAACGCATACACAGAAGGAATCGATGGTCGGTGTTTCGTACGTAGCTGGTGCACAGCACTTTGCATTACTACTTCACTGGGGGCCTGATCGTATTTTATCTTGTGCCTCGGCTACGTGTCCATCTAGACGTCTGCCATTCGTCGGAAGCCGCCCGAGACCTGGGGTCGGTTTGACGGAAAAATTGGAGATTCGGAGCGCCCCTGTTTCAGGCATCCGAGCAAAGATAGCCAATGCACACGATGTGCTCCGATGGGCGCGCTGCTTTGACTTGACATAGTGCGGCGCATGTATCGTCACGACATGGAAGGGACCAGTGGTTGGGTACTCTAGCAGTGCCGGCGTGTAGTTCACATGCGAGCCTCGACACGGCAACAGAGGAGGTAGGCTTCTAAGCGAGTTCTGGACAGAGGGAGGAAGGGCGATTCGGCCTCGGGGGATCCCGTGCTGCCCCGTGGAGAGTACAAGAGGATGCCAAATGGTGGATCTCCTAATTTATCCGGGCTTCGTCCCCCGGGTTTTCGCTGGTAAATACTTCCTGCCCCGCCCAGGGCACACTTCTTTCGGCCATCGCGCACTCCTTCGAGCTGGAACGGTCAGCCCTATAGATTGCAGCCGCACTCTCGTTCAAGTGAGCTTGGTCGCACCACACTATCTGCTTGGCACTTGAAGATCAGAGATCGGAAATCTGGATACCCAATTTCCGGCGTATTCCGAGGTCCATAAAGATTAAAATGCAATCGCTCGATGGTCCTGTAGCAGACAAGTCTGGCCCAAAGAGATCTTTTCAGTGCAACTGGCCGGGTTGCACAAACACGTATGCGAGGAGTGAGCATCTGAACAGGCATAGACTCAATCGTGAGTTTCTTTCTTGACATATTTCCCAAGGCATCAGGCGCTGACCAACGACTCTAGACGAGCCTGTGAAAATCTACCAATGCGAAATCTGTCCGAAGACTTTCGTACGTTCTGACCTGCTCTTCCGGCACAAGGATCGTCATGCCAAGAGAGCCAATAAAAGAAGTCCCAATAGTGCGCATCTGAAACCTATACGACCGGCTCGGTCTGATAGTGCTTCTTCTCGAGAGGAAGCGATGGCTCCCTATCGACTGGAACCCATCAATTCGGTCGGTCAAGCCCACGAGTCTGCGTTGTGCAGCTCCTATTCTAGCTCGGTCGATGGAGGTCAAACTCGCTCGTTGTCGCGGCCCAGATCTTTGCTCCAATCACCCTTTTCGTCCTCGAGCCACGTCTACGGAAGTCCGAATCAGGTTGCTATTCCGGACCTACAAGGAGTCATCCACACGAACAGAAACAATACTCTTCCACTACTCAATTTGAGCGCTTGTTCAGACCGGCCTGGCCCAATGAACTCTTACAACCCGGTCTGTGGCTTCGATAGAGAGCAGGATTTCGTGTCGTCAAGCATGCCTCCAATAAGAAATGCAGAAGTTCCCAAGAGCCGGACATACAGTATAGAATCGATGCTGAACAAGCCCGCTTCCTTTAGTGGCCTGCACTTGCCGGAACCGGTTATCTAGGGATGTATTTCTTTCCCAATGTCGAGAAAGAGTGTTGAGGCTGTAGTATCAATCAAATGGAGGGGCTATATGGGTTGACAAGCAGTAGTCTTGTGTTTCCTTGCGAACAGCTCTAGCGTCGGCACATTCTGTACATCTATGTTTTCCATCTATCATAAAGAAAAATTGCATCAAGTTATCTCTCACAGCACCGTGTCTTGCCCTCGTGGTTCTTCCAACCACATCGGGTAGCTCATTGACTGAGTTTAGGGATTTTGAAGATATGGTGTCATCGAGGCAGAATTGAATTTTCGAGAGTGCCCACTGCCAGTGTCCCACGAGATTCTACTCGTAGGTGTCGAATCTTAGTCTGCTGACTCAGGTGCTTTCGGCGATGGGGTATTCTGATTGATCCTGATGTTGCCACTGTTGAGGTGCAGTGCAAGCATAGCAGGCAAGCGTGTGCCACCGACCCACTTGTGGAGATCCCGTGATAACGAAATTGCAAGAATTGAAGGCAATCTCAGTGAGACAGACAATTCACAAGCAAGGTACTAAACATGGTCTACACTATCATTGTGCATCTCGTAGCCAAGCCGGACAAGATTGATGTCCTCAAGGCAAAGCTCATCGAAGCGTCTCGGGTCTACTCAAACGACAAGGAGACTCTCGCCTGGTTTGTGTCCCAATCAACTTCGAATCCAGCGGAATTCTCTATCGTCGAGAGATACCTGAACGAAGATTCGCAGCAATATCACTTGAACAATCCTTACTGGTTCGTCCCCACTATGTACGTTCAACAGTCCCCTTTTTTAACGATATCAGGAAAACCTTCGATCCGTATGTCAAGCCTCTCCTCGCCAAGGAGATGGACCTCAGACGAGTCGAGGAGCTAGACACTTCAAAGGCCGGTAAGTCATATCTGCCCCATGCTTGCGAGATCAGCAGCTCATCGACGACGTAGTGACAGTTCCTGAAAAGACATGGACGGAAACAGACTATAGCTTTTAATGATTCCTGCTCGCAACGAGACACAAAAAGGTACAGAACCAGAGCCATACGAGTGCATCATGCGTCATGATCACCAATAGTTGCTGTCTATCCTTTGATATTCCGAAACAAAAAGGCATTGAGAAAATCACCTGTCATAGAGCGTTCGTCCATTATACTCTAGAAAATATTATAACGATACCTCATGTCCTGACATTAGATATACAATGAATGACCTTGCATCCTCGAAGGTATGATAGTATAATGTGAATTTGTCCTTTTACCATCGATTTGAAGAAATTACGGTGCATCGCGCTTAATTAACCTTCACGCGTACGCGCCTCAAGAAAAAACAGACCAGGCCATCTGGACGTCTCCACCTTGCGAAGATGAACACGACAAATGCGTCTTCATTCTTCCAATCGGCAGATGCACAGGCAAACTTTGACAGACAATCTGCAAAAGCCGCGAATAAACTAGGCAATCCGATCCAATTGTCCACTAAAATCTTACATGTTTCCAATGACTTGGACTCTACACATCATGTCCTGTTGGCAGAGTCAGGCAGCATCAGTCGACGCGTGAATATCGAGACTGGGACGACCGAGGCCATCTATCGTGGTCACTCGGCTCCCGTGACAACAGTGATCGATTTGGGAAATGGGACTCTCGCTAGCGGTTCATGGGACAAGACGATACGTGTGTTTGATAAAAAGGTACGCCGATCGGAGAGAAGTGTGTGGGAGCCAAGTGTCTGACTGCGTAGTAGTCGAAAATATGTCTTCGAGTTTTGAATGGTCACACGGATTTCATCAAATGTCTTTTGCATGTTCCATCCATGGGTCTTTTATTGAGTGGATCATCTGATTCACATATCCGCGTCTGGTCCCTCTCCACTTTCGAGTGTCTCTACATATTGAAAGGTCACGCTCGAGGCGTCGAATCACTCGCACTAGGTCCGAATGACATTGTCTACAGTGGTGGTTCGGAAAGTGCTATTCGTCGGTGGCTCATCAGTGTCAAAGAAGGCAGGGAGACGGGCGAGGTCTCTTGGTTACATCAAACTTCAGTCTATTCCCTGCTCTATGATCACGATACAGAGAGTCTATGGACAGCGAGTGCAGATCGCACGGCGAGGCAGCTCTCGATCACTGCCGATACCGATGCCGACGCAGCCAAGCTGGTGGAAGAGAGTCATTTCGATCACCCCGATTATGTCCGAGACGTTGTCGTCCATCACAGCTGGGTCATTACTGCTTGTCGAGATGAAGATGTTCGTATATTCGACATTGGAAGTGGTAAATTGTTGTATCGACTCGAAGGACATTTTACTGAAGTGTCTGGCCTGTGTGTTGCTGGCAACACATTGATCTCGGTCAGTCTCGATGCCACACTGAGACGATGGTCGTTGACTGAAGCCGGCCTTCTTGCTCACGTCAAGGAACAAGAGTCTTGGAAGCCTACAGCCGTCCTCGAGGAAGAGGAGAAGACTGGTATGACTGCCGAAGAGCTGGCTGAGTTGGAAGAACTCATGTCGGACGAATAAAAAAAAAAATCCCGTACCTCCATTTTCTTTTTAGTGGTTCGAGAGGCAGGAATTCAACTGTCGTCCGTGACTTCTTCATACGTGACGCGAACGAATAGACTACATCCATCACAACCCACGACGTCCCTGCCTTGATCCAAATCGTCCTCTGTGATACTATACCCATGCCCACATCGGCACGCATGGGACCAAGTTTGTGTGGCTTGGAAATATGTGAATTCATCCAAGTCAATCACGGCGTATCCCTGTCTCTCATCACTGCCTGGTGAAAGAAGGATCAAGTACGCCGCCCGGACATCATCTATAGTTGCGTAACCATGAGTGGTGACTTTATCCGGATGCGACCGCAACAATGCCGCATGATATGCCTTTTTCAATAACCTCGGATCGCGTGAATCAGTCTGGGAAATACAAAGGATTGTCAAGGCAGTACTAGTCAACATTTTTTTTGTATTGAATTTTGTCGTTTTTACACGAGAAAATGTGGGTGTTTCAAAAAAGATTCAGCCCGCTTTTAGGAGGTACTCCACCCTTCACACAAACGACACACTCTCATCCGATGCGGTTCCTGTCGGTCCTTTCATTCTGTTCTGGTGCGATTGCAGCCACGGTACGCGGATCTATCGACGTCTCTACGGTGGTACTGCCTGCCAACACGGACATTATCCTACGCAGCGCCACGCATGAACTGAAAGCGCCATTATTCCAGTCTGGTGAATTCAGATTCGATCACGTCGAGACTGACTCGTACGTCTTGTTGGTCTATTGCAAATCACACGCTTTTGCACCACTCCGCGTCGACGTTACCCAATCCTCCTCTCCCACCACCAACGACGACGACGTTCGCGTGTTTAAAACGACTCGCGGGACTGCGTGGAGTCAAGTCGGGCCGCGACAGACGTACCCTATCGTACTCAAACCTACGGGCGTACTTGACTATTACATTCCCAGACCCTCATTCAATCTACTGCCAATGCTGAAAAATCCAATGGTCTTGATTGGCATATTAATGGTGGCCTCGATCTTGGGCTTGCCAAAGTTGACGCAACTCCTCGATCCAGAGGGCGTTGAGGAAATGGAACGCATCAAAGCTGAGCGTGCCACCGCCGCTAAAAATCAACCCGCACAGCCAGTCAATAAGAATGTCGAAGCATTTCAAAATTTCGATGTCAGTGGATGGCTCGCTGGCAAGAAATAGTTCTTTATAGAACTAGACTGGAGCGTTTTGATTATACTATCGTCATAGGCAGCGGGTTGAGTATAGATAAAATCAAGTATGAATTGTATAAGGAAAAATTACTTTTCATTTTCGACTATATATACAGAATCACAACGAAGGGGCTAACGAAAGTATTCTTTGTGAGATGGACTCGATTATCCGTGCTTCCTTTTCCTTCAATCAGAATGGCACCGTGACCTTTTCGTCAGCTAAGCTGCAACGGCAGTCATGAGTTCACCTCTCTGAATGATACCGCCAATCGAAGGAAGTCGAGAGGAGCCAGTCAAGGCTTTGTCCATCTCGATGGCAGCGGATCGTCCCTCGTTGATGGCCCAGACGACAAGAGATTGTCCACGTCGACAGTCACCACAGGCGTAAATGCCGTCGACCGAGGTCTTGTAGGAGCCGGCCGAAGTCGCAAAGTTCGATCGTGGATCCTTCTTAAGTGGTAATTCAGTGATGAGTTTCTCCTCTGGTCCGAGGAATCCCATGGCGAGAATGACAAGGTCTGCTGGGAAGAACGCTTCCGATCCAGCGACCTTGGCCATGGACCACTGTCCCTTTTCATTCTTGGTCCACTCGACTCGGGTGGTCTGAATTCCCTTGACCTTGTTGTTCTCCTCATCAATCACGAAAGAATTTGACATGATGCAGTACTCTCGTGGGTCTTTGCCGTAATGCGCCTGAACCTCGGAATGACCATAGTCGACCTTGAAGACTCGTGGGAATTGAGGCCATGGGTTGTCCTTCGCCCTCGAAGCGGGAGGCTGCGGCAAGAGCTCAAAGTTCAGAACTGACTTGGCTCCGTGTCGCACAGAAGTTCCGAGACAATCGTTACCTGTGTCACCACCTCCAATAACGATGACATCCTTGCCTTTGGCGCTGATGTACTCATTGTCCGCAAGTCCAGAATCCAACAACGATTTGGTGTTCTTGTGCAAGAACTGCATTGCGAAGATGATCCCGTCAACGTTTCGTCCAGGGATCGACATGTCTCTTGGTACAGTAGCACCAGTAGAAAGCAAGACGCTATCGTACTGAGCCTGGAGATCGGCCACTGTGATATCTTCGCCGATCATGGTGCCGGTGACGAATTGGATGCCCTCGGCAGCCATGAGGTCAACTCTTCGTTGAACGACCTTCTTGTCCAACTTCATGTTGGGGATACCGTACATGAGAAGACCACCGATTCTATCAGCTCGCTCATAGACCGTGACGGTGTGTCCAGCCTTGTTGAGCTGATCAGCCGCGGATAAACCGGCAGGACCTGAACCGACGATTGCGACCGTCTTTCCAGTCCTATTCTTTGGAGGATTTGGCGTCATCCAACCCATTTCGAAACCTTTGTCGATGATGGCACATTCGATAGACTTGATGCCCACAGGTGCCTCGTTGATGCCGAGGACACATGCACCTTCACATGGGGCTGGACAGACTCTTCCCGTGAATTCGGGGAAGTTGTTCGTCATCAGAAGACGGTCGAGCGCATCCTTCCATTGCTCGTTGAACACCAATTCATTCCACTTTGGTATGATGTTAGAGATCGGACATCCACTGTCAGATTGACAGAAAGGCACACCACAATCCATGCATCTTGCGGTCTGCAATTTGAGCTCGTCTGTAGTCAATCGGGAAGAAAGTTCGTCCCAATCGTTCGTTCGCTTGTTTGCGTTCCTGTACTTCTCTGCTTTTCTGGAGTACTTCATAAAGCCTCGAATTTTATCGACAGGCTGTTTTCGTCGCTCATTGTTCTCGTCCACGACTGCGTCTTCAAGATCGAGTACGGCCGGCTCTTTGTGTCCGTTGGTCTTTGGCTTCTCTTGCTTGACAATGTCAACTTGGTAAGCAGTCTTCTTGGCCTCTGCAGCTTTCTTAGCATCTTCCTCGAGAACCCGCTTGTAGTCGACAGGCAAGACCTTGACGAATCTATCAAGGGTACGGTGGAATTGACCCAAGATTCTATCGGCGATTTCCGAACCTGTGTATGATCTGTGATCTTCAATCATGCCTCGCAGGAATGCAATCTCAACGGGGTCGGTGACCTTTGAAAGCTCGACGAGTTCAGGGTTGACCTTTGATGCAAAGTCTTGTCCCATGTCGAGCACATAAGCAATACCTCCGGACATACCAGCCGCGAAATTGCGGCCTGTCTGACCGAGAATGACAACTCGTCCTCCAGTCATGTATTCACAACCATGATCACCGACACCTTCGACAACGGCGTGGGCTCCGGAGTTTCGCACAGCAAATCGCTCGGCAGCGAGACCTCGGAAGTAAGCCTTACCAGAGGTTGCACCGTAGAGGCAGACGTTTCCGACGATCACGTTCTCTTCCGAATTGAAAATTGAGTTCTTTGGAGGGTAGACCATGATGCGACCTCCGGATAGACCTTTACCGACATAGTCGTTGGCGTCACCTTCGAGCTCTAGAGTCACTCCGGGAGCCAAGAAACAACCGAACGATTGACCGGCAGATCCGTACAAGTTGACATGAATGGAGTCGTCCGGCAATCCGTTCTCACCAAACTTCTTCGAGATCCTGTTGGACAACGTGGCTCCGAGTGCTCGATCAGTGTTGATAATTTGGCAGTCGATCTGTGATGGGAGTCCCCGTTCAAGCGTCCACTCGGCCTCATCGATGAGTTTGTTGTCGAGACGGGTGTAAAGCCTGTGGTCCTGTTTGCGGACATTGTAGGTAGCAGCACCTGGTCGCAGGGTAAAGGCTGGTGTCAAAATTGGGGACAAATCGAGGTTCTTGGTCTTCGGAGTTCTCAGAGCCTCGTTGACCTTGATTTTGTCTGTTCGTCCGACCATCTCGTCGATGGTTCGGAATCCTAGCTTGGCCATGATGCCTCGAAGCTCTTCAACAACATAGTAGAAGAAGTTGATGACGTGCTCTGGCTGACCCATGAATTTCTTTCGCAGCTCTGGGTCTTGGGTAGCGATACCGACAGGACAGGTGTTCAGGTGACATTTTCGCATCATGATACAGCCCATGGCAATGAGCGGAGTAGTAGCAAAACCGAACTCCTCGGCTCCGAGCAAGCAAGCAATAGCGACATCTCTTCCGGTCCTGATCTGTCCATCAGTCTGTACACATACACGACCACGAAGGTCGTTGAGAACGAGAGTCTGATGAGTCTCTGCAAGACCAAGTTCCCATGGCAGTCCAGCGTATTTGATACCAGTCCACCTAGATGCTCCAGTACCACCGTCGTGGCCAGAGATGAGAATGTGGTCAGCCTTGGCCTTCGCCACACCAGAGGCTACAATTCCAACACCGACCTCAGAAACAAGTTTCACTGAGACCCGAGCTCGAGGGTTTGAACACTTCAGATCATAGATCAATTGTTTCAGATCCTCGATGGAGTAGATGTCGTGGTGTGGAGGAGGGGAGATGAGACCGACACCAGGTGTTGAGTGTCTTGTTCGTGCGATCGACTGAGACACTTTATGACCAGGTAATTCACCACCTTCACCTGGCTTGGCTCCTTGGGCCATCTTGATTTGGAGCTCATCAGAATCAGACAGGTAGTAGGACGTCACACCGAATCGGCCAGAAGCGACCTGCTTGATGGCAGATCTCATTGTGTCTCCGTTTGCGAGCTTCATGGATCGCTCGGGATCTTCCCCACCTTCTCCAGTATTTGACTTGCCACCAAGTCGATTCATTGCAATAGCAAGTGCAGAGTGAGACTCCATAGATATAGATCCATATGACATAGCACCGGTGCAGAATCGTCGGACGATCTCAGTCCAAGGTTCGACCTGCTCGACTGGAATCGAGCGACTGGACTCGTAGTCAAAGTCCAACATGCCTCGAAGGGTACAGTTCTTGATCTGATCGTAGGCGCTCTTGGAGTACTTGGCGTACGACTGATCGTTCTTGGCCCTGACGGCATCTTGCAAGTTGGCGATCGAGGAGGGGTCATTGATGTGTGGATCACCTCCGTCTCGCCAGTGGTACTCTCCGGATTCCGGCAGACCATCGATCTGGACTGTATCTCTAGAAGGATAGCCCTTTTCGTGGAAGGCAAAAGCATCCTGTGCGATCCAGTCGAACGTGATACCCTTGATTCGTGATGCAGTGCCCACGAATGCAACGTCAATCACAGCAGGATCAATTCCAAGGGCTTCGAAAATTTGGGCACCTTTGTAGGACTGCAAGGTCGAAATTCCCATCTTCGACATGACTTTCAGAATACCCGAGTCACAAGCTTTCTTCCAGTTCGCGATTCCCTTTGCGGCCGTGACATCTCCCTTGATGGCATTCTCTCGAGAGAGCTTGGTGATAGCCTCGAAGGTCAACCAAGGGCAGATGGCATCCGCGCCGTATCCGAGCAGGACACACATGTGGTGGACCTCACGGGCCTCGGCGGTCTCGACCATAAGAGCCACTCGAGATCGTAGCTTGTTCTTCACCAGATGGTGGTGTACAGCGCCGGTGGCCAAGAGTGCGGAAAGGGGCACCCGAGACTCTGATGTAGCCCGATCAGAGATGATGACGACCTTGTAACCGTCTGAAATGGCTTGCTCCGTCTGTTGACAGATCTCGTCAAGATGTGCCCGATAACCGGCAAGACCTTGGGATTTCTCGAACGTCAAATCCAACGACTTGGCCTTCCAACTAGCGTTGATTGTAGTCATCTGCTTGACAGACTCAAGCTCCTCTACAGAGAGGACGGGAGATGGAAGCTGCAATCGCGCGCACTGCTTCGCGTTCATCTCGAGCAAATTGCCCTGAGGTCCTACATAGCACTGGAGAGACATGACGATGCTCTCACGGATTGGGTCGATCGGAGGATTGGTGACCTGCGCAAACAACTGTCGGAAGTAGTCATACATGAGCCTTGGTTGGGGAGCAAGACAAGCGAGGGGACCGTCGTTACCCATGGAACCAAGTGCTTCTTTTCCGTCCGCGGCCATCGGACCCACAAGCAAATTCAGCTGCTCAAGGGAATATCCAAAGGCAAGCAATCGTCGATCCTCTGAGATCTTCGTGGCATCAATCGCAGGGGATAGGTCAGCATTCGAAGCCTGAAGCTTCTGGTGTATTCGAGGAAGTGACAGGATCTGCTGGCTAACCCAGGATCCAAAGTCAAATCTGGACGCAGTCTTGTGCTTCAATTCTTTGTCATCAACTATTCGCCCTTCGACAGTGTCGACCAGCAACATCTTTCCAGGCTGCAAACGTCCCTTTTGGATAATCTTTTCAGGCTCGATCAGGATTGTGCCGACCTCTGAGGCGCAGATCATGATGTCGTCTGTCGTCACATAGAATCGGCATGGTCGTAGACCGTTTCTGTCCAAGTTGGCTCCACAGTATCGACCATCGGCGAATGTGAAGAGTGCGGGACCGTCCCAAGGCTCCATCATACAAGCGGCCCATTCGTAGAATGCCTTCTTATCGTCGTCCATGTGCGCGTTGTCCTGCCATGCTTCTGGAACCATGAGCATGACTGCTTCTGGCAGAGTCAGGACCCCATTGATCACGAGCAGTTCGAGACAGTTGTCGAATGCGGCAGAGTCAGAACCACCCTCTTCGATGATAGGATATAGCAACTCGAGCTCGTCTCCGAACAACTTCGAAGCCAGTAGACCCTCTCGAGCCCGCATCCAGTTCTTGTTACCTCGAAGGGTGTTGATCTCTCCATTGTGTGCAGCCAATCGCATCGGCTGGGCTCTGTCCCAGGACGGGAAAGTGTTGGTGGAGAATCGAGAGTGGACGAGAGCGAAGTGCCCCTCATAGTCGGAGTTGTTTAGATCGAGGTAGTAATTGTAGACCTGGACTGGGGCCAACTGTCCCTTGTAGACAATGTTCTTGTTGGATAAGGAGCAGATATAGAACCATTTCTCGAGTCCGAGTTTGTGGGTGGCTTGCTTTCGAAGGACGTAGAGTTGTCGTTCAAAGTACTTCTCATCGAAAGAATCGGTGTCGCTGAAGTCAGGTTGTTCACCGTCGCCGTATGCTCGTGTCAATACCACGACCGGCTGTAGGATAATAGGTTCGCGTGAGAGCGCGGCAGGTCCGAGGATCGAAGAGTCGTGCGGCACTGATCGCCAACCAAGGACACGAAGACCAAGAGACTCGGCCAAGGTAGTGAAACATTCCTTCGACTCCTTGAGGAGAGCCTCCTCGGGGTGGAAGAAGATGTTTCCGTAAGCGTACTGACCCATTGGAGGAATCACACACTTGGTCAGAGTTGCAAACTCCTTGACGACGAACTTGTGGGGAATCGAAGTCATGACACCAGCACCGTCTCCATCGCGAGTGTCAGCTCCGACTGCGCCTCTGTGGGACAAGTTGCAGAGCAAGGATCGAGCATCACTGATGATCTTGTGGGAGACCTTCCCTTTGATGTGGCACGAAAAACCTGCTCCAGTCAGCCCCTGTCTGCTTCGATAAGGGTTTCGAAGCACGTACCGACACCGCAGGCATCCTTCTCATAGTCTGGGTCGTAGAGACCCTGCTTCGCGGGGAGGCCCGAGAGTGACGCATCCTGCGCATAGTTGCTCACCGGTGCGGCGGGAGCATCAAACTCCGGGGCGTCCTGCTCTAGATAATCATGTCTGTGTTTCGACGAGTTCAAGTCCTGGACCATGGATTCTCCTTGAAGGCAAGGAGAAATTCAGGGTGCGTGGGTAAAGAGGGGGAGAGAGGCAATAAATGGGGGAAGAAGGGCGATTGAGCTGAAGAAGCAGTCAATCTCTGGCGTTTCTGGTTGGAGGAACAAAAATTGGGTTGGCTGGAGCGCGCGCACATATTCGCCTTCTGTGATTGGCCGCTTCCCTGATTGAGTAATACGATGCTCCCGGTGCCCTCTTCACCCCCACCGATCAACGATCTCTTGACCCGCGCGCCCAGGACAGACTTTCACGTGCTCAACGTCGTTGATGAAGAAAATAGACAAGGAAAAGGCGGAAGGGGAGACACGGCAGTACCTAGTCTCTTGCTGTGCAGAGTGATCTGACTCACAGTGGAACATATGCCATCTCCGCATAAACCCCTGTACGCAGGGTATAGCTTAGCGCAGCTCTAGCAACCTCGTGCTGAATAATGCCGCTCTGAAATGAATCTTAAATTCCCTTATCGGACCCGGCCGGTAGCTCGGGATTCTCCGATCACAAGCTTAATGTATCTCACGTGGCCCCATCAAACCCGAAATCTTACGGCGAGGCGAACACAGAAAAATTTGTCCCCAGGAAATTTCGTCGCACTTTCTGCACGCAGGCAGGCGCGGCTCCTTGAGGGGGAAAAAAAAAACGGATCTCGCTCAGCCGACGATTGCACATGGTAGCCGTGGTCTGGATCTCGATCACTTTATCACTTCATGTTCATTTTCTTCATTACTTTAAGCTGCTCGTTGTGAGCGGTGACCACAGGCCCTGTCTGTCTACATAATGCCGAATGGGATTGTCTGCACATCTTTAGTGTCGTGCCTAGAGATGTGGCTGATTTCGAGGCCTGATGTCCAGAGATATTAGTGAAGAAGAAACGACGGAGTTTGTTCTCTCCTCCAGTCGGTGGTCCTGGTTAACGGTCTCGTCTACTCCAAAAGTGCTGAGCTGGGTGCGATCGGTCTAAGCATGTGTCGTCTGTTCTCATTATCCTTAAATTCTCGTGATTTCTCGTGTCGTGGAGTTCGTTCTCGTTGCGATCTTGTGTTCAAGCGCATGTTTCTTGTCGTGATTTTTTTTTCTTTCGTTGAGTTCATTCGTAATTCTGCTGCTCCTTCTTGGCACTCCGACCTACGAAGGCGTTCCTGGGCTCCGGTCCCTTGGGCTGTCGCGAAGGCAGGGAGTTGCTCACGCTCAATTCCGCGATGCCGGCCATGACGGTGCCGACACCGGGGGATGCAAGTGGGTTTGGGTAGCTGGGCACGGGGCTCACGTAAGGGAGACTGCCGCTCTGCTGGGACTGAGCAAAGTAGTCTGCGCCGGACGCCCCGGCAGAGGTCCTGAGAGGTGACGGAGCACGGAGGCCATCATAGGACTTCATGTGTTTTAGACCTGGGGGCTGAAGATGCGGTGCATGCATGTGTGCATAGTTCTTTCGCTGAGGCAGGTCGGCCCTCGTGTCGATCCTCAGGCCCGGCGAGCCAGTCCGTTGGGGAACGGCCTGTTGTCCGGGTCCGTTGAGTGCGGTCGCAGCGCTCGAGGACCCGATCTGGGAGCCTCCTGAGGACTCGGAGTCGGTCTCCGGTCTGGAGATGACAATATAGCGGTCCTCGCCATCGCCCCTCGAGGAATGATCGAGACCGAGCTTCTGGGCGATCAGGTGGACGACCCGCCTCTGATGTGGCGAGAACTCTGGCGGAAATGCCATCTGCGTCCTGGCGGTGGGACTGTTGTCGTCCCTGAAGAGCAGCAGGCTCGAGTAGATCTGCAAGGTGGCCGGGTCGTTCAGGTCGATCTCGAGCTTCTTGTCGGGCTTGCTCCGTAGGGAGGCCGCGACGATAGGATCCTCCTGGATGGCCTTCTGCCGCTTCTGCAACTCTATGCGTTCCCGCTGATCGGCAGGTAGAACCTTCTTGTACTCCACGCGAAGCTTCCTGCCGATGAGCTCGTAACCGTTGAGGGCGCGAATGACGTGCTTGGTCTCCTCAGGGGAGTGGAAGTTGGCAAATGCCAGCCCACGGAACGTGCCATTGTCGAAATGGTAGTTGAAAGCATAAGGCTTGGGAAGTGTCATCTGATCCTGGAGGAGATGGTCAGTCTGGAAGCGAAGAAGGGCAATTGTAGGAGAACACATACAAATAGGTCCAGCAGAGTCTCCTTTTTGAGCGAGAAGGGTATGTTTTTGACGACGACGGCAGTGGAAATGACCTCGTCGCCGTCGTCCCCGATCACTGTGCCTATGCCCGGGGACAAGATCCCGAGGCCGGGCGAGGCGAGAGGAGTGTTGTCGTTCGTGAAGGGATCGGTCTGAGAGGTCCATTGCTTCAGTGGGTCAGCACATCGAGCCACGGATAAAGTCTCGTAGACATACCCTCGCCATGGCGGGCCGACTCCCACCCGGGGTCATATTCCTGGAGGACGGATAGGGCGAAGAAGGGTTGGACTGGAAGCTATCCCATCGGGAAAGCTGCGGCTGTGGTGGCTGTCCGTAGTGTTGTTGCGGCTCCTGGTGTCTCGACTGTTGCTGCTGCTGTTGAAGAAGCGGCGGTGCCTGGTCGTTCATGTACTGAGGATGCATCGCGGGCGAGGCCTCACGTCCGGGACCCGGGCTCTGCGGCTTGGCATCGAAGAAGGAGAAGGTGTCCATATGCCGGGACTTTGTACGCCGTGGTTCGAGGCCAGGCGAGCTCGGCGACGAGGGGAAGGGCGACAGGAAGGGCGACTGTATCGGGCTGTTGAGACGACTCGCATTGTTGAGAGCAGCTAAGAAGAAGGCCGTCAGCACAGGTCTCCTGATCGATCAAGGGTCAGAGAGGGCGGTCGTGGTGGATTGCGGCGCGACACAGACCCTCTACCAGGAGGAAGGCACTCACCGAAGCTCAGGAAGTTTGGCGGAGACGTCATCAAATGGGGGTCCGAGAAGGATAGCCAACCTGAGTGAGAACGCCTGCGGAGGAGAGAAGAGAAGGAACGGAGGCAGGGGTGGGAAGGGGGTGTGTGTGTGTGTGTGTGTGTGTGTGTGTGGGTCGAGCGAGTGTTTGCCGTGTCGCTGGCTGGCTGGCTCACGTCAGAAAAGGGTGTGAGGGAAGTCAGGTTTCAAGGGCAGCAGCAGCAGGAGCAGCAGCGAGGCTTCCCTTTCCCTTCCCGTCCCAGCAGTTTGACAGACAGCCTTCCCGTGCGCGCGCGGGGTTTCGTCCTTCTCACTTGGGGCTTCTGCGGCTTCCTGTTAATCTCAGGCCGTCAAAGTCCTGATCACGCAAACAGCTCTCCCGCCGGCCCGTCCTCCCAACTTTTCTCCTCTCGGTGAAGCAAATCCGCAGAGAGCCTCTGTTCTCCCCAGGTCCCCTTTATCTTTCACACATAAAAAGTGAGTCGTCGCCTGCGTGGTTCTCCTTCAGGGGTGGAGAGATTGGTCGTCCGTCCTTTCGGTGCAAGGCAGGTTTTCCGAGCGGTCGTACATGGGTGTTTTCGCTTTCGACGACATGGCGCGAGATAGTACAGTGTCTCTTGCGAGAGGGGGGAGTCCATGCGGCTCTTTGCCCATGCAGCATATCCATCCTCAATCCAGGATGGACACGCTTGTTATGGAGAGCACCCGTGGGCTGGTCTGCCCATGTACGTTGCGAAAGACGCTTTGTTCGAATTGACCTACTGCCGAAAAGCACTCAAGACTTGACAACTTCGACCTCTCCTCCTCCTCCTCCTCGAATTGGGATACCAGAGTGTTGACGGAACATTGACTGACCTTATGCAGTAAAAAAATGGCCAAGCGAACAAGAAAGGTCGGTATCACCGGAAAGTACGGAACCAGATATGGTGCCTCCCTCCGAAAGGATGTTAAGAAGATGGAAATCACTCAACATTCCCGATATGTCTGCACATTCTGCGGAAAGAACGCTGTGAAGCGATCTGTTGTCGGAATCTGGAAGTGTGGTGGATGTCAGAAGACCATGGCCGGAGGTGCCTGGACCGTCTCGACCACTGTAAGTCTTTCTTGATTTTGCCATTGCAGGGTCTAATTTGTCTTCTTCTAGGCTGCTGCCACTGTTCGATCGACTGTCCGACGTCTCAGAGAAATCGCCGAGATCTAAGCTCCCGATGACGACGACGACGACTCCATTCTTTCCCAACTTTTCATTGACCCAAAGACCACCTCAACATCAATTTTCGACGACACATTATTGAAGCGTATCAGGATTTCAAAATTGCATACAGGAATACTAGCACTCTCAATGAATACGTTCTTGACACGTCCCTTCTTTTTTTTTGACGCTGATGATTCTTTTTCCTCCGATCTATTCTATTTTGAGATGTTTTTGATGTTTTGTGTCTTGTCATGTGACTATTAACATGATTTATTGCATGATTGTGCTGTAGTGTTGTTATTATTTTGAGGTGTAGAAATTCTGAGATTGAATCCGAGCACCGATCTACGTACATCACTCGACGGAGGAGGACAAGAGAAATACATGTCGGATTCTAAAGCGCGATTACATTGCTGCGGCGCGCATCATCATGACTCGCATACTCAAGCAGGTCTACTCTTGACGTTATCGTTGACGGGTGAAGGTGTGGGTGCAGGACGTACTACATTGGTCGAGTGTTATGGTACGGGCGAGAACGAGGACGCGGCAGTCTTGTTTTTACCGGACGATTCGGGAACATCATTCTCATTGGACGACTTGCACGCTCGGTTGGTCGCGGATGAGATTGCGAGGGGAGCAAATGTCACTGTCCTAATGCCTCGTATCTCCCGCCAGAAACGCCGTCGAGCAGAGCCTGGGGAGGCGGAGGAGGAAGAGACGGCAGCAGCAGCAGCAGGGTCGTCGATACCGTATACTGAAGAATCGTGTCTTGCTCTCTTGACGCATTTGAAAAGTGTCATGGCGGTATCGTATCTAGGGATATTCAGTCCTTCTTCACCAACACCCATCAGTCATGCGTTATCGAGCATGGCAGCAGCAGCAGCAGCAGCAGCAGCAGCAGCACCAGGCGTCCTCCTCCAATGCACAGTACTCGTATCACCTTCTCTCGATGCATGGCATACGGTCGAATCTCATACCGTCCCCACATCACTCTTGGTCCTTGATCCCGTCGCGAAAGAGCAGCAAGTCAAAGAAGATCCTCTCCTGATCAGGAAAACGGTCATTGTCACAGACTCCGATCCCGAATCAGTGTTGCGAGAATCACACAAACAATATAATGCAACCATGAAGGAAATTCTCTACTTTTTTAAAAAACATCTTCACGATTGGTCTTAGGAGAAACAAATATATATTAAGGGAAATTTCCAAATTTCACGCCCGCGCTAGAAACAAAAAGAAATAGTACCACGTTTTTCATGATGTTTTCCTCATGCTTGACCATGTGTCTTGAGCCGTACTCGGTCTCAACAACTCACTTTCGTCGCTATCGCCGCTGTCCTCATCAATGCCACTGTCACGTCCTAAACTCATCGATCGCGGCCGTTGTCGATCTGCATTGATGATGCTCTGACGACGTGAGGTATGCGTCGTGGAAGGAGGCTGTACAGAAGAGATGCCACTTGTCTGTTGCGACGCGCTCTTCAATCTCGGTATTGATCTTGACGAGGACCGTTCTCTGCCATAGACAGGTCTCGAATCAAACGGGGCAGTTCCTTGAAATGGCTGCTCCGGTAACTCAAAGGCATTGACCAGCACGGTTCCGTTGCCTGCAGCCCCTTCCGAAACAATATCACTCTTCGTCAAGGGCAAAGTCATACCGGATTCAATCTTTTCGACTCTCCTCTCGATCCTCGCCACATCTCCTTTCGCCCTATCGTACAGCCAAAGTCCGCCCGCCGTCATCAAAATTCCGCACGCCTGCGTCAAGTTCGTGGGTTGGCCGAACCAAGCTATGGCAACAACGATGACGAAGATTCGTTTGATCAAGGAGGCGATCGAATACGTGACAGGCGATACCATGCTGAGCAAGGTGAAAGCCAAAACATTCTGTGCAGCGTGAGATGTCCCATTGAAGAATAGCTCAAAATAGATCGCGCTTGGTATATTTGCATTCAGAATGAAACGAGATTCCTGCAATAGCCAGATTGGAATCATCAGTGTAAATGCCATGAAACTTGAGTAAAAGAGTAGATTCATCTTGTCCAGGCGTTTGTTCAATGGTTCGTCCATTTTCTCATGAAAAAGCACTTTCTTGCTGAATATATTTTGTGAAACAAAGATGAGGGTCGATCCGAGCGCGCATACGAGACCGAACAGACTGCCGTTCGTCGTGAAAGAAGTCGAACATGCTAGCATGACGCCCAATGTCAACGGGACTAGCGAGGTGTATGTATTGGAACTATATTTGACGCCAAATAACAATGCATATGCCAAGACGGTGAAGAAGGGCGATAGAGCCTTTACCGTATGGACCGTAGAAACCGGAATCTTAGACGTCGCCATACTCGAAAACAGATGACCAGTGAGCACGAATAAGCTCATAGGAGCCGTGCTCTTCCAGACGTGCTGATCGGGCGCTCTGATAGGCGCAGTTCCCAACCACCCGAGCTGGAATTTACTGCCCAACTGAGCCAGTAGTGCCGTCCATGCTGCTACAAAGAAGAATTGAACGATGGTAAGCGTAGCTGGTGCGTCGAGAACGTTCAGAAACGTCTTCGAGGAAGTGTTGGTCAAGGCTGACGAAGAATACCATAAGACACAGAGAAGGACGAATTTGACAAACATCGCACGAAGGCGTCCTTCTCACCCAGGGACCTCCAGAATGCTTGAGGAGGACGCGCGACTCGAGGATCTGCGTTGGGAGGCAAGAATGGAGAGTGCAGGGCCGCGCCTGCGCTTGTGCTTGCCGTCTTCGTACAATAGATAGCGCCAACCCTCTAGATGCCGAAAGTGCGATATCGATATCTTAGAATGCCAGTTTCGAAACGAGGAGATGTGGATCGCTTCACGTGTTTGACTTTTCGTGGCCTTCATCATTCGAGCGGTATTATATACACTGCACCGTAGATCAGGGGTCTCTTCTCGACAGGCCCAGGTGATGGCTGCAAAGCAGTTCCTGTCCAAGAACGCTGCACGGCGGGCCGCGAAGAAGCAGCAGAAAGCGGTCCAAGAAGTAGTGCCGGCGGCGAACGAAGCGTCCAATGCTGTTGTGACAGAGTCGTCGGCCCCGGCAGAGGCGAGCGCAAGTGGTGGACTCGACGCGACGGAGAAGAAATCTTCATTGCTCGATGATATTGCTGTAGGCTTGGACGATCCTGATCTTGATGACTTCAAGGCTGTCTTCACCAGATTTCAGAGCACCGATGTGGTGCCGACATCAAATGTGCGCCTGATATCAAGCGATGAGAAGGGTCAGGTGATGTACGACGAGGACGACAATATACCGGACGAGGACGATTTCAAGTCAGATGCGGACGTCGACGAAGATCCGAAATCATTTTCAAAGACAAAATTGAAAAAACAGAATAGGCTCAACGTGGCTGAATTGAAGCAACTGGTCAGGAAGCCGGAAGTCGTCGAGTGGACTGATGTGTCTGCGCCCGATCCCAAGCTGCTGGTAACACTGAAGTCCGTGAGAAATTCTGTTCCTGTACCGTCCCACTGGAGCGCAAAAAGGGACTATCTGGCTGGCAAGAGAGGGATAGAAAAGTCCTCCTTTGAACTCCCAGATTTTATCCGAGCGACGGGCGTTGGCGAAATGCGCCAGGCTGCACAGGAGCAAAGAGAACAACAATCCTTAAAGCAGCAGATGCGGGCGAGAGTGCAGCCCAAGATGGGCAGACTAGACATCGACTATCAGAAACTTCACGATGCTTTCTTCAGATTCCAAACGAAACCTCCCATGACGAGATACGGAGAGACATACTACGAAGGGAAGGAATACGAGACGAATACTAAAGAGAAGAGGCCTGGAGAGCTGACGGAAGAATTGACGGAAGCTCTGAGTATTCCTCCAGGCGCTCCGCCTCCATGGCTCATATCGATGCAGCGTTTCGGACCTCCTCCGTCGTATCCCTCTCTCAAGATCCCAGGTCTCAACGCCCCTATACCTTCTGGTGCTCAGTGGGGGTTCCATCCCGGTGGCTGGGGTAAACCACCGACTGATGAATATAATCGACCGCTGTATGGTGATGTCTTCGGAATTCTGCAGCCCGTCTCGACGCAGAGGATTGGGGAAGTGAAAGAGACGGAGCTGTGGGGCGAACTTGAAATTGCCGATGATGAGTCCGAGGAGGAAGAAGAGGACGAGGATGAGGAAGAGAGTGATGAGGAAGGAGCTAACGTAGATGGTGAGGCCATGACCGAAGGCATCCGGACCGGTACGCAGACTGGCTTCTCGAGTATCGATCCACGCGGGATCGTCACGCCAGATCACATCGAGTTGCGCAAGGCCCGTGGTCTCGAGGACAATGATGACGACGACGGTCAAGAGATGGACGAAGAGGAAGTCGATCTCAACAAACCCAAGACCTTGTACCAAGTCCTGCCCGAACGACAGCAGAATGTCGCCGGTTTCTACGGCTCGTCCCATGCGTACACGGTCCCATCCGCCAGCGCTGCTGCAAGTCAACAGCCACGATCCAGCGAGTCGATCACCAAGTTGGACGGCAAGGACACCAGGAAGCGCACGAACGACGACGTCAACATGGCCATCGACCCCGAGAATATCGAGGCCGGCATGTCGAAGGAGGAACTGGAGGCACTGTACGACAAAGGACGGGCCGAGAAGTCCGGCAAGCCGACTGGATGGGACCAAGATCTTTCCGACATGGTCTCCGAACAGGCAGCTCAAGCCCAAAAGAGGCAGAAACTGCGAGCCCAGCCGGACAAGAAAAAGGAGAAATTCAAGTTCTGAGCATCATCTTCATCATCTCCGTCGAGGAGCTTTACACATCTAATAGGAGGATCACTCAGCATTGGCTTAGGGCAGCGTAGCGCGTAATGGCATGGCATTGATAGTACCGAGCTCAAGCATAGAACGTATGCGCCTCTGTGTGTGTGAGAGAGCAGATGAGCGAGTGAGTGCGTGAGAATGGGTGAGGTGAATGCATGGACGGGATTTGATCCAATCAGAGAAGCCGCGTTATGCTCCCGACCAACGGAGTGCGAGTTCCAACTCCCACTTCCTGCTCAGAAGCTCAACCGATTCCCCAAGATTTGGTTCCACACCTCGCGCTCCTTCTCCGCGTGTCTGCCCTTTCTTCTCCGCGCTCCCTTCGAGTCCTTCCGTCTCTCCAATCCCTCCTCTTCTCCTTGGATCACTCGACATGTCGGCTGCGCAGGCGATCGCGACGGGCGTTGTCCCGAAGAAGAAGCCCGTGTGTAAGTTTCAATCGCAGGGAGACTCATAGCGAGGGCTTTGGCTGACACGGTCAGCGTACTCCAACCTTCTGCTGGGTGCCGGTCTGAACCTGTTCGAGGTTTCTACACTCGGCCAGCCGTTCGAGGTGCTCAAGACACACATGGCTGCAAACAGACAGGACGGTCTCGCTATGGCCTTCAAGAAGACATGGGCTCGTGGCGGTATATTCGGGTACTACCAGGGACTGATCCCTTGGGCTTGGATCGAGGCCAGCTCGAAAGGTGCCGTCCTGCTCTTCGCAGCCTCCGAGATTGAATACGTCGCTCGAACGCAAGGAGCATCGCCGTTCGCGGCCGGTGTCCTGGGTGGCATGGGTGGTGGTATTGCACAGGCATATGCTACCGTACGCTTCTCCGACTAAGCTCTTCGAAGAAGGAACGGATGTCTGACGTGTTGTAGATGGGCTTCTGTACAAATCTGAAGACCGCCGAGATCACAAGACACAAGGCTGCCGCCTCAGGCGTGAAACCGCCGTCTACTTTCAAGGTCTTCGCCGACCTCTGGAAAGCACAGGGTATTCGAGGTATAAATCGGGGTGTCAACGCCGTTGCCATTCGTCAATGCACGAACTGGGGTTCAAGAATCGGCTTGTCTAGGTTGGCTGAAGATTGGGTTCGAACGCTCACGAAAAAGGAGAAAGGACAGGGTCTATCCGTATATGAAAAGATCGGTTGTTCAGCTCTCGGAGGAGGTCTGTCGTGTTGGAATCAGCCTATCGAGATCATCCGTGTCGAGATGCAATCTATGAAGAAGGACCCAACCAAACCCACCGGACTGGGAGTTGGAGGCACCCTCAAGTATATCTACAGCACGTCCGGAGTCAAGGGTCTCTATCGGGGAGTCACCCCAAGGGTGTGTCTGGGAGTTTGGCAGACGTTGTGCATGGTGTAAGTATCATCCGCTACATGCAAAGTGACAGAGGCTAACTTCAGTAGTACCCTTGCAGATTACGCCAAGGCCGCTGTTGAGAGACTCACAGGCGAGGCAGTGACCGCACGCCACTAGACATTTATCACGCTCAAAACTGATAGAGGAGTACGACATTGCACCACTTATTACCTTTCGATCCATGATCGTATCATATTTTAGATTATGAGAAGAACATGCAGAGATCCGAATCGTGTCCAGCTAGATAGTGATAACCCGGATTTTGATCTATCTCTTATGTATGCGCAATGTGGGGACAGTGAGTGCTTGGAAGCCCGTGCAAGTTCTTGGCGTGTTTTTATCAGGCCCCGCCATTGCATCCATCATTCATACACTCTTCAGAGCTATCTTGCCTCCTCATTTCTTTAGCTTCTTTAACCTTGGTCCCATGGATCATTCTACGATGGATCACGCGAAGATGACTAGTGCTGGCATGGATCACGGTGGCATGGATCATGGCGACATGGACATGTCTTCTTGCGCAATGAACATGTTTGTCAACGCAGACACAGAGAACCTCTGTATCTTATTCAAAGGTTGGCGCGTCTCAGGTCCATGGTCACTGGTGCAGAGTATGATTGTCATAATCCTCTTTGCCATGAGCTTTGAAGCCATCAGAGAATACATCCGTCGCTACGAACAGACGCAGAGACCAATCACGCTCGATGGTAGACCGGGCTCTCCCTCACCGGAAATGACCTCGAAGAAGGACAGAAGGCGACGACAGATGATCAAGAGTCTCCTGTATGCTTTACAAGTTGGCATCAGCTTCATGCTCATGTTGGTGTTTATGACATATAACGTCTACATCATGGGTGCGGTGATTATTGGAAGCGCACTTGGCTACTACTTCTTCAATAATGACCCACACGGCGTGGGAAGCAAAAGTATGGCCTGTCACTAATCATGAATGAATTTTTTTATAAAATTTTATGAAAATGATTCATAGCTCTCTTGTCTTTAATGATCGAGTCCCAAGCCACATGCACCGAAACATGACGGCGGCTTTCGTAACTCAATCGCATTGTTGTAGGCGGCATATCTTGCAGGTAGCGAATGCTTTGCAATTCTGCTGCAGATTGTCGCCTGTAGTATCACGCCGTCGGATATTCGTGATCGGACTGTCAAGTGTTTTAATCAATCCAGCAAGTCAGAGTGTTATTAGTGTCACAACACATGACAGTGCCAATTCATTGAGAGAACAAAGAAAAAGCTCGGCCTCGTGTTTCTTCCCACATCAACTGTAGTCGACGTTCTTCAAACAAGTCCCTGCATTGTTGCCCTGCGCACAGCCCTTGCGTCTTGAGCTTCTTCTGATGGGTAAATGGCATCAAGACCGACTTTCCTATATGAAGGCCTATAGGTCTACCAAAGTCCTGGCTGTTGTATAAGATGTCTCCACCAGTTGCCATGACTTCAAGGATCACTAAAGGTTCTGGCACAGGGTACTCTGATATGCCTGATTCTTTTCAAGCTTATATTCGATACCGTCGGGTGTATGGACAGTACGTTCTTCGATCAGATCACGACATGGCGAAACAGCAAGCACTGATGACGCTGGACAAGCTGACTTGCAAGTATCTCGATCGGGCGGCAAGTCAAAAACAAAGACACCTTGCGCAGCTGCAGAAGAAGGACGAATTGATCGACACACTTCGTGACAGAGTCAGAGGGACGGATCAAAGTCCGAACATACCTGTTATTGACGGTACGAGTACTGCTGTGGAATACATTTCGAGAAGCGATCACGAAGCTTCCAATGTACTGGCTCTCGAGAAGGTCGATGCGCTCGAGAAGAAGTATCAAGTCCTGATTGAGAAGCTGGAATCTGATCATGAAGCAGAGGTGTTTGGTTTGCTGGGACAGGTCGCCAAGCTCGAGTCTCTGGCCAAAAGTTTGACGTACTCGCACGAACGGCTGTTGACCTTTGAGCGGGAACAGAATGTATATCTACGAGAACGACTGGCACTGTATGAGCCCAGCAAGGACTTTCATCGCACGTATGAGTCGAGAGTCAAGGACAGATTCACACCTTCTTACGATACAATCGCCTGTCCTGACACGCCAAAGAAGGAAGCAGACGAGCTCGATTGCATCGTCAGACAATGCCCACTTCTCAAGTACGCAAATGAAAACCTGCACACGGAAAATCTCAACTGATGAATTAGATATTCCTTTATTGATCTCAGAGTCTTGACGGCGAATCGCCTAGATCATCGCGTTCGCGACTGCACGATCGAAGAAGCCAGGATCGATTTCGACCAGCTCCTACTCACGGGGGATGATTTGTGCATCAGTGGCGTTGCCGATGGACTACGTGTCCTTGTCGGCGGTACAGAACACATCGTCTCCTTCTTCGTTGTATCTCAGAAGAGCACATGTGCTCCTCAGATATGGCTGAGCGATGGACTCACTCTTGACAGTACCGACCTTGCAGTCGCGATCGAGTTCCCGTCTGATTGTACATGTGGAAATGTCACACTACGCTCGCGAGCTGTCTCGTTTGAAAGTTTTCCAAGATCTCTTACGGAGACAGAATCGCTCGACGTGCACAGCAGCTCTCAGGATACTGTGTCTGCAAACACACAAGACGAGATTAGTTCTGACAAAGACGTCGACTTAGTGGAGCATAGTAAAGTGCTCGTCGATGCCTCGAATACAGTCGTCTGTCAAGACAGTGGCAAATGTTTCCCATTGATGGTCACCAATGGTGATGTGAATATTGCAGTCACAGAGACAGGTGCTGCAGAGGACCGTCCTCTGGATGGCTCTGAAGTGAGAACAAAAGCCAGCCACGGAGACAGGTCTGCGAGGTTTCTCGACTCCTATACGCCTTCTGGAGCAAGCGGAGAACAGGTCGACTCGACAAAAGCCATCGGGAGCAAACACAAACTATCTGAGGAACAGCACAATGCACGAAGACAACGAAACGCACTTACTGCAAAGTGGACCGAGCTGGACATTGTTCTGAATCCTTCGGCAGCAAGTACAGCCAATACCAACTACTAATGAAGGACAGCCTTGAATCAGTATTTACTGCAGTCGGACAAATCTGTAATGTTGCTGTTGAAATAGCTATTGGCATTCTCGAATCCTTTTATATTACGTTTGCCAATATTGTGAAGGCCCTTCTCATGAATGTCTCGTATCTTCCCTTTCGACAGTCTTGTACACTCGGCCAATGCTCAATGGTGGCCTGCCATGAGTAAATCAGAAAACTTTTGTCTATGTCCCGTGCCGAACCATCGAACCTCTACAGTATCGAGGACCATGCGATGGGAGTGATCGAGAAAGCATACGTCTGGAGCTGATAGTGAATCCGTAAAGTCAGCCGTGAAGTATCAAGCTTGATAATTCTGGCCCATGCGAAATCCTTTCATTGTGTCTGCTAAACATGCGAGGACAACAGCATCTTGATCGGACCGGCTAGTCGCAGATGTACAGACACGCACGAATCACTTTCCACTCTTCTTGCTCTTTTTCCTATCTCGTTTCCTGAGTCCAGCGCCCATGCCAGATCGACACAACTCAGAGTACGACTCCATGAACGCTCCTAATCCCTCACTGTGGACGCGAGTGCTAATCTTCTGATCCCGTCCGTCAGTGGCTCGAAACAAGACTTGATAGTCCTCTGACTTTGTCGTATCATGATCCACCTCTTCCTCTGACATCGGTGTGTCTGCAGCAGATGCACCCAGTGTGGTAGCGAACGCACCAGGCATACGTTTCTGAGTCAGGTAGACGGAGCCTCGATTCCCTGACAATAGGGATGACAACGAACTCAAGAATTCCTCATTCGGCAGTAACTGCTGCTTAGCATTGGATCTCGGAGGGTACTTCTTGGGTCCAGCGGTCGCCATGGAAAGCACGATAGCCACAGGGGACAGACTACAGGCTGACTAGCAGGCTAGATACCAGTAAGCATCCGTTCTGCCAGAACAAGCCCTCAAAGTTACGTGCACGTGGCTGCTCAAGCGCAGCGCACGGGATGCGACGTCCCTCCCGCCCAAGCGAGCGGGCGAGCGAAGCGCAACGACGAGAACTCGTTCATCGCATGCCAGCAATCCCCCAACTCATCATCTCACCCCCCCCGGAACTACTAGTCCCACACACAAGAGTACGTCACAGCCCTCAGTCTCTTCCATCCTCGTCCCAAGGTCGCCAGCGCTGACGCCACTGTAGTGTCTGCTCCAGAGTACGACTACCTCTTCAAATTGCTCTTGATCGGCGACTCTGGTGTAGGAAAGTCATGTCTGCTCCTCAGGTTCGCAGACGACACTTACACGGAGTCCTATATCTCGACCATTGGAGTCGACTTTGTAAGCTCCTGGCTGCGCAATTGGACCTTTCCGCACGGTGACTGACCGAACAAGAAAATCAGGACTATCGAACTTGAAGGAAAGACTGTAAAGTTGCAAATCGTACGTCGTCGACCCCTCTTATTCTCCTCCCGTCGGGACTGACAAGATTGAAGTGGGATACTGCTGGTCAGGAAAGATTTAGGACTATCACATCGTCATACTACAGAGGTGCGCACGGTATCATCGTCGTCTACGACGTCACGGACCAAGGTGCGTCTCTCCCTGGACCATCCCGAGCTGGCGGGATGCCTCTTCTTATCGCGAGTGGTAAGCTGACACGATGCAGACACATTCTCCAACGTCAAACAGTGGCTTCAGGAGATCGATCGGTATGCGACCGAAGGTGTCAACAAACTCTTGGTCGGCAACAAGAGCGACATGGCCGACAAGAAGGTCGTGGAGTACACGGTCGCGAAGGAGTACGCCGACGGACTGTCCATTCCCTTCCTCGAGACCTCAGCCAAGAGCGCCACCAATGTCGAACAAGCCTTCCTGACCATGGCGAGACAGATCAAGGAGCGCATGGGCACACAGTCCACCTCTACCGGTGGCAAATCGACCGTCAAGATCCAGAGTGGGCAGAACCTGAGCGGCAACGCATCGAGCTCCTGTTGTTAGATTTTGCCAGAATTGCGTGGCACACGGCCTTGCTCTGATTACGAGATATGTTTGTTCTCGCCGCGAGTTTTTAGGACACGATAATGAAGAAGAGATCCCTTTGTAGAAGATCTACGCAAGCCAACAATCACCCCGGCCCCGTGATACCCGCTGCTCTGCTGCTCTGTCTATGACTACCATCATCTTACTTTCCTGAGCCCCGACTCAGCCCCCCCGTGTGCATCTCCAGTCATAACCAACCTGGCCACGAGTGTCAGCGCACATGCAGGAAGAGCACAGCTCCTGAGTGTGTGTAGTCTCTCCAAGCAGGCTACGTCAGACAGATCGGGAGAAGCGAGCAAGTGGAAGATCGAGCACGTTCACGCACGCACGCACGCAGTTTGATCTGATCGCCTCTCCAACAAGATACTCGTAGAGAACCCAAAACACGATATAATATGTTTAGCACCCGTGCGACCACCAACCGTCTCGATCGCCCCTGTGGGAGACACTCGATGAGTTAGTCGGTTGGCAATTGACTGCAACTGCAGTTTTGTGGCTTGAGAGAGCGCGATCGCGGTGATCGCCAGATCGTAGTCACGTGCTGTCGTGTGGCTCGTATGCTGCCCAAAAAGTCTGTGAGCGTGAATTTTGAAATGCCGGTGTGAAAGATGCAGGTTACTACCGGCTTTTTTTTTCTTTTTGGAGTGCGCAGGGGTGTGTAGACTGGCAGATTATCAAGGAGTCGCTGCCCGTGCGCTGATCGTCCGTTCGTTTCTCAGTGCGATCCTTGTGTCGCACGTCTGGACTCTTCCGACATTCGCTCTTCTCTCCCAACCATGGAGGTCGCCGTCAATGGCGCAAACGCCGGCAAGAACGTCCCCGCCTTTCTACTCAAGCTCTTCAACATGGTGAACGATCACTCGACGGACGAGCTCATCAGGTGGAACGCTCCTGGCGATTCTTTCCTCGTCATGAGGCATGAGGACTTTGCCAAAGTCCTGCTCCCCCGCTACTACAAGCACAACAACTTCTCCTCCTTCGTGCGTCAGCTGAACAGTGAGTCTGAGCCTTCCGCCCTGCTGCAAGTTTTCGGTCGGACTGACGGGAGACAGTGTACGGCTTTCACAAGATACCCCACATCGAGGACAATGCCTTCTCCAAGAGTGAGTCACAGGTCTGGGAGTTTAGCAATCCCAATTTCCATCGCGACCAGCCCGATCTGCTCTGTCTCGTCACGCGGAAAAAGTCCGGCGAGACGGGGGACAAGGACAGCTTGGATTACCAGACCATAATGGGCGAGATCCAGGCGATCAAGCGCCACCAGATGACAATCTCTCAGGATCTAAAGCGCATCCAGGCCGACAACCAGGCGCTCTGGCAAGAGCAGATCGACACGAGGACGAGGCACTCGAAGCACCAGGAGACGATCGACAAGATCCTCGCCTTCCTTGGGTCCGTCTATGGCAATCAACGTCAGGACGAAAAGTCCATACGGCCCAAGAAGCGCAAGCTCCTGCTGCAGAACGACTCTTCCGATCAGATCCAGACTCTAGAGTCCATCTTTGATGACGATAGGACGAAGGAGACGTTCGACAACATGTTCAAGTCCGCCTCTCCCTCGCCCAACCTCAGACCGCTGCGTCAGCCTGCGACCGACATCGGGTCGAGCAAGCTCGGCGGCTCCGGTGGCTCGGAAAGCAGGTTCACCCTGCCCAACTTTGAAGCTCGACAACAGTCTGCGAGCGGACCCTCTCATCCCCATCAGATTCGAAACATGAACAAGATGAAAAACTCTCCGGCCCCGACCGTCTCTCCACCTCTGACGTCCTCGAGTCCCATAGAGAAGCAGACGAGACTCTCACAGCCCTCCACGCCCTCTAGACAGCCGGTGCCTATAGACACGACTGAACAGTCCTTGGCCACGTTGGATCCCACCGATCCCATGAATCCCCTCAATATGCAGCTCACGCCGTCCATACAGAACCGCATATCGAGCAACAACGGCAAGGCGGCAGAGATAGAACAGGACCTGGCCCAGCAGGATCAGAACATTGAAGCCCTCGCGTCCCTGCTCGGCCTTGATCCGGGCGACCTGGACACATCGACACTGGATCCCACCATAATGACAGACATGTGTTACGACAATTTTGACGACTTTTTGAATCAGAGCGCGTCGGTGACGGCCACGCCTCAGAGTACGAACGGATTCGACACTTTCGGCGGCGGCGGCGGCGGCGGCGATGGCAGCGACATCAACAGCAATTTTGGCGGAGGCATCGAAACTCCATCGATGATCAATCGGATGCCGCCTCCAGCGACGACCGTCTCGAACGGATCTCAACACGGTACCGGCACCCCGGTGACTGGTGCAGGTAGGATCACGAGCGCCGATTCGACGCCCGGATCTACTGCCGGTTCTGTACACGAGGAGGAAATCGAGGAGATTGACATGGACAAGGCGAGAGGCAAGAAGAGAAAATCTACCGGGTGATGTACGCACCTCGAGATTTCTGTTGAAAAATCCCATCTTTTATTTTTTATTCATTCTTCTGTCGTCGTCGTATAAGTATAGCCACGGCCAAATTTGTTATTATTTCCTTCTTCTTCTTCTTCTATGCACATAACCGTACAATGTCATATTTTCTCTTTTTTTTTTTCTCTACTACTATTTTTTTCTCACCGTCACTTCCGAAATTACTGTTTTTTCTTTCAATCTTGCGCTTCAATTTGTTCCATGATGAATTCAGTCGCTGCGGAGTGGGATTGAAAGACGAGTTCGTCCATCTCTGTCGTTTCTCCTTTCACCACCCTCCCGAATTTACGTTTCGGTCGTTTGGGAGAATTCCAAACTTCATTATCACTCGTCGTAAAACACATTGAATTCTGATTTTTCAATTAGCATCTTCAGAGCGGAGTAGAGAGGGGTTGGGGGGACGAACGTTATAGTACCAACTCAAGAGGGAATCTTCTACCGAAGTGAGGGATCTGAGGGTATGGACGCCATAGATGTTGATCACGGCACATACGCGCCGCGTCACGTCCTTCATGGATATCATGTTGACGATCCCAGGACACGATTCACCGATCGATAATAAAATGATGTGTTTGGCGTCCGTCAATTCAATGTAATTGTCCCACAGATATTTCACCAAGCGCGTCGTTTCGTCAATGATGTTGTAAGATGGATTCGATGAGGCGTCGGATGAGGTGGAAGAGGTGTCTGAGATGATGGACGGAACGTTGATGTCGATGATACCGAATTTCTTTTGCGCTGCCCAATCTATAAACATCGTGGCGGAATCTGGCTATCGAGCGTCAATTTCCTTCTTCGTCTAAAAGTTTGATTTCCCCATTTTTGTTTTGGTGGTGGTGTACACTTACCAGAAATGAATCATGGAGTTGGATTCGATTGTGGTTCGGGTGGGGATTGGACCAAACGTCCGGCGCGTCGTGAATGAAGAATAATAAAGTTTCTGCAGAGTGAAAGTCTGGCGTCGACAGCGCCTGATTCTCGAACGAGGCCGAGGCTCTGTCTTCCAATAAGGGTAAGGGAATCATATTATATTGACGTCGTAAATTCTGAGCTTGGAAGCTGCGAACGACATCATGCATGCGTGCTGCTTTCCTGTGTCTCGGTTTGTGGTTGAATGCAAGAGGGGCCATGGAGCGCCAGTACTTGCTCTGTTCCAGACATACTTGGTGGACCGCCTCGATTGCTTGTGGCGATGGACTCTGCCCATCTGATCGTGGCGGCGCTTCCCCCATGAGTGTCTTTGTGACTGACAACGCCGACTCTGAAATAGAGGTCAAATTGTATCCCCCCTGAAGTTTATCAGTACAGTGACGTTTCCCGAGAATGAGTCACGCTACCTCAAGAACAGCGACACATTTCCCGTCTGCCAACTCCATCAGTTGATGCGTCATGTGTGCATAGCCGGAGGGCGTGACGAAACACTCTCCGATAGGATCACCGGCGGCGGCATCAAAACCGGCAGAGACTATCGGGGATCAGCAACGTGCAGGGACACCTTTGGACTTGACAACTCACTGACGACAAGATCGGGATTGAATTCCCGGGAAATTGGCATCACCACCTTTTCAAAAGCATGAATGTAGTCTGCGTCGCCCATACCCTTGGTGGACCACGGAATATTGACATTGCGTCCCAGGCCCGCATCCTCCCCACATTTGTCTAGGCCGCCGTAGTCGGTACCAGGATAGAATGTTCCGTTCTCGTACCGATGCAGCGAGATGAACAGTACATTAGGATCATCATAGAACGCCGTCTGTGTCCCGTTGCCATGATGTACATCCCAATCGAGAATGAGTACCCTCTGAATCTCCGGCTGATTCTGCATCGTGACCCTGACAGCCACTGAAACGTTATTGAACAGGCAGAAGCCGGAAGCCTGATCGGGCTCAGCGTGATGTCCCGGCGGGCGTATGACGGCAATCGCGTTCTTGACCCTTCTCTGCACGACGGCCTTGCAGGTCTCGATGGCACCGCCACTGGCGAGACGGGCGCAATAAGCCGACTCGTTGTTGAAATACATCGAGTCTGATATTGTGCCGAGCTTGAGCAGCTGCTCGTACGTCATGTTGGCCGTGGCCAACATGCTCTCCCAGTGATTGAGATCATGGACGAGCAGGACCTCCTCCTTGAGAGCCTCCCTCACAGGTATTCTCCTCAGGGCTCTCCTTCCGGCAGCCGTGAGCGAGCAGATGGAGGTGAGTCCGGCAGACTCGATGGCGCGATAGATACGGTAGATCCTGCGAGGGTCCTCCGGGTGGTCGTCCACCGGATTTATCACAGCGTGGAACCGCATACGCGCATCATAGCATATACCGCTCGCCTGAGACGGTCCCGAGTCATCCTCCATCTCCCTCTTCACAGACGCGGCAGAAGGCTCCCCATCAGAGTCAATGCACATGTCCTGGACGCTATACAGCGTAGCCTGAGGCAGACCTCCCTCACCCACACCGCCCTGGCCGACTGCCTCCACCCCATCGAGCTCGCCCATCTGCAGCTTGACAACGGGATCAGGATGCACGAGGGAGGAAGACTCAAAGACGGCATCAGGCATGGAGTCATCAACCACGAGGGACCCCGTATCCATGCCGTGGGTGCGGGGACTGCCGTTCTCCATAGCTACTGTATAGCCCTGCCACCCACTGGAAAGTGCTCACCACAGGCTCCGAGTCCAGCACCGGTGCCGTACCGCGCGCGCGCTAAGTGCAGCGGAGATCTGCCGCGTGACAGAGTCAACGCCAAGGCAACCAACCAAACCGGCCAACTTCCTCCTCCTCCTCTCCCCTCCTCCCTCTTCAACTTCACTTTCCTTGCTCCCACTCCGATCGCCGCATTTTTTATTTTTACGCGCCCGATCCCCGTGCACCGTCGCCTGTCAGGATCGGTGGCACGTGGATGGTCCGTAGCGTCTCAAGGCGGGTTAGGGTTTTTGCCTAGCCGGTCGGGTCCGTCGCTCGTTCCCGCCCGGTCAGAAGGAACGACGCAAAAGGGTCTCCGTTCCAAGCACTCTCTGCCACGGTCACAAGCCCCTAAACGCACGAACCCGTCCACGTCAGAGAAAGAGTATACGATGCAAGTCATGTTACGATCATTGGCCTCGTCCGCAAGGGTCGCCGCACCCAGGAGATTGGCTCACACCATCTCGACACCTACCCTCGTCAACCTTGATCGACGATGGGAGACCATGTCTCCTGATGAGCAGGCTGATCTCCAGTCCCAGCTTGCCAAGAGGCAGGAGGGTCCTTGGTCGGAGTTGACTCCGGAGGAGAAGAAGGCCGCCTACTTTGTTGCCTTTGGTGAACACGGCCCACGGGCCAACGTGCACCCTGCAGGCTTCCAGTACAAGGTCGCCGCCGGTGTCTTTGCCGGTCTCGCTGCCGCCAGCGTCATGTTTTACGGCATGCGAATGCTCGGCAATCCTCCTCCAAAGACTATGACCAGGGTACGCTACGACTCAAAGATTGATCCTGTTGCACCTTCCCTATCTGACCTCTGCCCGCTCTCTAGAGAGAGCGTCGAACGTCACGGGAGACCCGGCAGAATCCATCGTCCTAACGTTTTTCAACTTTGCTGACGCGCCCAGGAATACCAGGAGGCAATGAACGAAGCCGCAATCAAGGAGAATATCGAGCCTATATCAGGTACGTTCTCTTGCACGATACGTCTGCTGGTCGACTAACGATAAAACAGGAGTGTCATCGGAGGGATACAAGGGCAAAGGACATGTTCAATCCGACTAAGATTATGGTACAAGACATTATCATTGGTCCAACCATGATTGGTGGCTGACCATACCAGACGATTCATTGGCTTCCTTCAGCGAGTGGATGGCTGAATTTTTTGGGAAAAAAAGTGGTGACTGATGAGGAGACGAAAGATGGAGTGATCAAGAGGAACTCAAACACTGGGCGTGGTTGGTGATGGTGCTGGCTCTTTAATTAGAATACGTCAAATTTTCCATTGCATGTAATCAAACATAAATTTGCGCTTCAAGAAAGAAAGAACGAAAGAATGATCGTAATTCAGAATCCAACGCTTCCATCTCGTCGTCGTCGTGATCGTCATTTAGTCGTACTGTGAAAGTTTTGTCGTTGGGTGCAGCAGCTTGGTCAGTGTACAACGCGTTGCGTGCCATGCCATGCCGTACATGATGGAAAACCCTCAATGCTTATTGGGGACCAATGTAGTCCCAATATCCCTCTGACCCCTTATGTCCAACAGTCTGCATCAGGCGGTCCAGTACCGGCTCGTTCTCGTGCTTCCAAGAAAAGAACTTTCGCTGCCACGTCCGGCCTTTTGCTTTCTCCTCCTTTCGTAAATCACGCTGATGCTGCTCAATGACACTCTTGAGCTTCGATGCCGCTTCGTAGTCGGAATTCTTTAGAGCACTCGCAACTCCCTTCCAAGTTGCCCGAGATTCATACGTCTCGTCCGTCGGTTCATGGGTGATTGGGACCCTACTCATGGAGATTGTATCGAGTAACGTCTTTTTGGAGGCGTCTGTGGCAGGTTGACGAATGCTCAATTGATCGATCCACTGACCCTCGACGACGAATTTACCTTTGTCGTCGTCTAAAGACGAATTTGGTTGATAAATTTTAGTGCTTAACGTATTCTTCTTGCCACTGACCCAGCCCTTGCCAGAGTACTCATTTACCGCGATCCATCCTGAAGTAGACACAATGTAGCTCTTCTCGGCCAGTTCTGCATAGGGACTACCGTACCACAGCCCCTCTAGGGTGAGTTGAGGTAACGTGATCAGGTACGTTTCCGTCTGACCCTGAACAGGGACCGAAAGGACGGCATAGCCCATCTGCCTCACAACGATCGTGCGACCGCTAAAGCCGGACTTTTGTCCGTTGTGGCCCAACAGAACGACACCATTAGGTGAACGCATGCGGTACGCCGATATAGGCGGGTGGTGTGACACCTGCTCCGCAACGAGAGTTGTGGTGCCATAGCTGCTGTTCCAGCTGCCATGAAAAGTCTCTCCGAGGACGGGATTCAGAGGCTTCTTCTCGCCGCCCGTGCTCTCATGCCGAGCCGAAAACGAGGGCTTCAGCGTAGAAGTATCTTGCGTCGGTCAGTATCGTCTTGATAGCTGGCGACAGGGATTGAGCTTCTACATACACCATTTCACTGCCGCCACCATCCGAGATTCCGCATCGGGCGCCTCGGCGATATCGCAAAAAAGTTCAGGATGTTCACCCCAATAGGAGGAGTACTCGAGGATCGAAGTTCCCGAGAGGATGAAAGAAGGTGCAGTCAAGGTAGACAGATCTCCCGTGAAGGTCGCGATCGACTTCAAGAAGCTGCCATGGGTCAGCCTCGCCGGTCATCGAAAGGTGGAGCGGAGGACTTGCGATAACCAAGTGCTCTTGTTGACGGTGGATGATCCATCGGTCATGTTGCTTGACGCCCGCGACCAGAGCGCGGCCTTCCCAGACGTCTCTGGAGCAGAAGACCAGAGCAGGAGACAAGGGATTGCGGTCGAGAGTGGAGCCTCGCACTTCACGTGGCCGGCGTCTTCGGGAGATCTCGATCCGCCGCGTGCGTGGCTCGTGAGCCGCTGCTTGCTGCTGCTGCGTGTACCTGAAACACTCGAATCTGCAGATATTATTGACTGGCAGGCAGGGTGTATTCATATCATCAGTAATTATGGATTCGGATACGAATATATATTGGCCATCGGTGCACTAGACCTCCATCGGCACCGCCCCGTTCGGGGATGTTTCGAGGAATCCTTTTTCGTCCACGTAGTCAGTGCTGCTCTCGACGAACTGTACACTACGCTTCCGGTCCAGGAAGAGCTGGTAGCTCCTCGTGATATCTTGTACGGCAATCTGTGCGGACTTCCGTTTCTTCGCAATCAAGTGAGACGTGATGATGATGTGCATGGCGTATCGCAGGGACGTCTCCTGACCGATCTTCGTGAGTAGATCCAGTGCATCGGGCGCCAATTCAACGTCCTCCTCTTGTGTCCTGATGTGCAGAATCTGACGGATGTCTTCGGCGGTATATGGTGAAGTGCTGATGATCAACATGCGGTCGAGCAGGTCCATGGGAAGCCCATGTGGAGACTTGTAGGTAGTCCCCCTGATCCTTGTGATACCTCTATTGGAGGCCATGACGACGAGCGGTGCGAGCTCGTCCTCCACCGCTCTGTTCAGGAAAGAGAAGCACTCCATGTCAAGCATGTGGACTTCGTCAATGAACAGCACTCCGGGGCAGATGTCTGCTTTGCCCTCTTCCTTCCACTCTCCGACCTTGACATTTATCTGATCACGCACCTCACTCTTGATCTCACCAGTGTCACCGGAGAATAGAGCTAAGAAGCCCTGCGATCTTGAATTGATGACGTCTATCTCGTGCAGCGACACTGTATGCGACACTTCTCTCCTCTTTTGTATTTCGCCCTCGGGACATTGCACGAAGCGCGTGTCGACTCCCATTGCATCATAATCTCGCGAACGCGCATACGACCTTCCCAATTTCGTGATTTTACCGGAAGCTTTGTCGATCGAGATAACATCTCCAGCAATGACTCGCTCCTTGGACATCGCATCGACCATTTTCGAACCCATGTCATAGATAGTCTCCATGTCTGTTGTTTTTAATGTAAGCTTTCCCATTTTGGTTCCTCCTGTCAATGATTTGTCAATCTGTATCTCGACAACTTCTCCTTCAATCATCTCAGTCTCCTCTCTTATACGTACACCGATACTTTTTCTGAAAGCCTGCATCAGAGCTTCGGTTTTCGACATCTCGAGACTGAAGATTTCGCTAGCAGAGATCATAGTGAAGGGAACACCCTCGCCTAGAGACTGGCTCATCCCCATAGCAATCGCGGTCTTTCCTGTCGAAGGCGGACCTGCCATGAGTATCGCACGCCCGGCAATCTTGTTCTCCTGTAACATGCGCAAAATGACACCAGCGGCCTTTCGTGCCTTCACCTGGCCCACCATCCCTTGACTATTCTGTCTCGGTTCCAAGTTCTCATCCAAGCCCAAACCTCGAATATGCGAATGAGAAGAGATCTATTTTCGACATTAGAAAGATCGCTCTGATGCGAGAGACAATGACTTGGCATACCAGGGAGCCCAGCAGATTGTTGCTGTTAAGACTTGAGTCGCCCAGAGGAGTGATTGCAGCCATCGCGCCAAATCTCTATATCGAATCTATTGACAAATTGTGCTCGATGAACCAGGCCAGATAGTCTGAAAGAGCGTGTCGTAGGGTCTCGCTTCGTAGAACGCTCGCAAGCCAACTGCGCGATCTCGCTTTCCCAAATTTCGCTGGAGGAATCGCACAGCGGGAGCTCCAGTCACTGAACTGGCGCCAATTCCATTTCTGAGATGCGTGTGCTCGAGTTCTTAAGCTACTGGAGTCAAATTGAGGTTAGTCGTACATATTGAACATATTCCTAGCTTGATTCATAGGGACACGGCAGTGCCAGCAGTCTCTGTAGTGCTGGTCCAGAAAGTGAGCCTCTTAGGCGTCCAGGAGTAGTATATCCCTAAAAGCTAGACGGTAAAGCTTGCGGTATACAGGCTACACAAGCTGGGCCTTGGAAAGCCCTGCTCGGTATGTTATGTGATATCACCGGACTTTCTCTCTCCGGCAGCGCAGAGCCTGAATGTGAGACGCATGTGATGGAGGATATTACTCAGCACTACTTCTCTGCTTGTGAGAATGGACTTGATGTTGGCGAACTGATCCGGCTGGATGATTTCTTACTTCGAGACTCCATTGCTGCTCTCGAGATCATGGATCCGAAGATGGACAACGGCGTCACAGATGTGCTAGAGGCTGACCGCGTGCCCTACCAATGCTCGAAAGCACTACTGCCGAGCGAAGTGATCGCCATCATGGACCAGCTGTTCGCAAGTGAGATGACATGGCACAGTGGGTCTAGTCTATCCCAGACGATCTACACCTGTCTATACGTGCAGAAGATACTAGGGAAATTTCTGCTCGTTTCAAAGTTCTCAACTCCGGAGACTGGCCCGGAAGATTCCAAAAATCTACTTGACAAGTGTCTATTACCGTATGTAGTAGCTACAGTGAAAGCAAGCGATATCATTCGCGAAGAATACTTGACTGGATATCTCTATGAGGAGGAAGATGTGTCCTCAGCTGATTTCGGTCTTGAGCTACTGCCAATGACGGACGTTACGGACACAACTTTAGTGCTTGAGGAAGGAATACAATGGCTAGGAAAACATAAAGTCGCCGTGACATGCGAGTCGAGCAGTGAGCTGGATCAAATACAAAAACGTCTCTCACTCCGCTTGCAGTTCCTCAAGCTCTTGCAGAACCTGGATGAACCCAAAACTTGGAACACTTGCGTGCCACAGCTAGTGGCATGTTTCGAAGGCATTCAAATTTCTACTACCAAGATCGAGGATCTCGAGGATGTTTTCAATACTAGGATACAGCGAACGTTGACTAGCACAAGTCCGCCTAGACCAATCATTAGTATGCCAGTATCGGAGGCCTTTGCTAATCTCAAACGTGCCGCGTTAGACATGCTGAAAATCTTACCTGCCTCGACGCCAGCACGCGAATCTCCATGCTGCATGCTTACATTTTTCGAATATATACGCAAGACGGATCCACCGATGCTGGCACTCGTCAGGTCTCGCCTGCAGAATCTCTTTTTAGAGGACAAATTGGCCCAGCACGCCGCCAACAAGCAGAAATACCTAATCGACGCAATTGAAGAAGTCTGCGGTACTAGAAGCGATCTGTTTGACCCGAAGCACGCGATGGTCGAATTGCCAAGGGATAAAAGATTCATGATCAACAAAATCGTGACAGACGTGCTTGCTCGTCTCGAACTTCCCTTTTTCGACTACTATAAGATCTTGTGCCACAATTCCGGACGTCAACGACGAAATCTCTGCAAGATTCTGACCGACTTTGATGTCCTTCAAGCAGAAGCAGAGGTAGCTGATCAGGAATTAGCTGCTCTCGTGGGAGAAAAGCCAAAGTTATTGACAAACGGACACACGAGCCTTTCATTCACAATCTCATCCTGGGTATTCAATGCCAAGCTAGACATCTCCTTGAGCATCTTGTTCATGGGCTTTGAGACTGATTTATACAAGCCATTCGAATGGTCCATGATTTACTGGCATCTCGACAACTGTCTATATCTACAAAACGAACACTTATATTCGATCGTGGTGGACAGGTTACCTAACCATAGTCCGATAAGACCACATTTGGCACACCGCTTACTTTACAATGAAGCTCTTGCGTTGCTTTGTAAAGGGTATATACGACTCACGAAAGCACTCGAGACTGTGGGCGTGATACAACGACCAGAACTCAAATTCAGCAGCCCCGAATTGCTCTATAATTCTAGAATGACACCGTTTGCGAAACTGATTAGTCCGCCGCCGGTTTCGTATGTCGCGTACGCGGCAGAATCAAAGAGACTCGATTCAGATAGACCACTTGACGTGCTCAAGGACTCGAGCGATCACTTCAATGCAGCCAGACTCAAATTGAGCACGTTGATGAAACGAGGGCCGTCACGATTAGTCGCGCGTATTCCTGCACTCACAGATGACTTTAAACTCGAAATCAAGGGACTCATCGGATGTTGTATCAATAATAATTTGATGCTGAGTAAGCTTTTGAAAGCTGATCCCAAGTGGTTCAAGGGCAGGCAATTGAAATGGTCGGACAGCAAATTTTCCAAACGGTTCCCTAGCATACATGTAGAGTAAAATAGCGCTCGCTTCCACAGACGAAACAAAAAAAGAATTGCATAAAAGTGCACACAAGATGGGAGTCCTTTCTTTTTTGTGTCTTAATGTAATGAATTTTGGTTTCGTTCTAATTCCTCCTCTGCAAAATCATCTAAAACGATTGGATCCCTTTTTCGCATTCTTCGCCGATTTACAATTCATCGTAGTATGGCAGCAAATGCGTCTCACCAACAGCGGCGATGGAAGGCTTTGCCTCCAACATTTTCTTGGCAACTTTCTTCAATTGATCCACAGTCACCTTCTCTAGGTCAGCGACGGCACCCTCGACGTCCGGTGCTTTTCCGTCCAATAGCAGTGATCGTCCGATAGCTTCGGCGGAGATCGTACGCTCCTCGGCGGCGGCGTATGTGTTGAATTTCGCCTGAGCGATGGCTCGTTTCAGCTCCTCGGGCTTCACTCCCTCCGAGACCTTTTTGAGGGCGTCGACCGATGCCTTTGCGACACTCTTGATCGATGCCGTCGGTCCCATGACGTAGATGCTGAACAGACCCGTGTCAGAGTAGGCCCCGTGGTTGGCAATGGCCTTCGTCGAGGATCCGACGTGAGCTGCAGCCTGTCCCAAGATGGAGTTTCCAGCGGACCACTTGATGCTGGACATACCTCCGAGAAGGTTGCCGAGGATCGTGTACTCTGCCGGGGCGTGAGGAGAAGCGGGAGATCCTGGGAATCCAATCACGAAGTGTCCGATGCTCGACTTGAATGGCACGCGGACCTCTCCACCAAAGTACTTTGACTCGGCCGTCTGGACGGACGATCCGGACGGAACGTCTGCGAAGTGCTTGGCGACCAACTGGTCGAGTTCGTTGGCATCGGCTCCTGTGGCGACTATTGCCATATTTTGCTTGACATAGGTCTTCTGGGCGTAGTCTTTGATCGCTGAGTAGTGCACGTCGTTCTCAGTCTCAGCCAATATCGTGTTGCCGAGACCCCGTCTGAAGGCAAGTGCGTGGATGGCGTCGGCAGCGATGGCAGGAGGGGACTTGATCATGGCCTTGTACTCCATCTTGGCCAGGGGAACGACGTGTTCGGGAAGGACGTAGTGAGTATATTTCGTCTTGGTGATGACCTCGCCCAGCAGGTCGGTGAAGTAAGGCAGATCCTCTCGGAGGAACTGAGCACTGATGATGATGTGCTCCCGAGTAACCTGGGAGCTGAGGTTGGCTCCGATGAGCTCGGCCTCCCTTGTGATCCTCAGAGCGCTTCGTTTCTCCGTGTTCTTCCAACGTCAGTATCGCTCCGCAAAGCAGGCAGTTGCCGGGTCGGAAATACCTGGAAGGCGAACTTCTCGAGCAAGTGAGCAACACCAGGAGCACTCTCAAAACGGGAACCGGCCTTGATGACGACGGAGAGGGAAGTGGTAGGTCGTCCATCGTCCCGGGAAGCGACCTTGATACCAGCGGCCTCCCTGACGTTGAAAGAGAAGGCCTGAGCCTCAGTGGCCATCGAACGGGAGCATCTGCTCAGGACAGTACCCTGCCTGAGCAAGGCCTTTGAGGAGAACATGGTGCAGCGAGTGGTTGTGAATTGGTCTGGGTCGTCTGTTCCGTTCTTGTCTGCTTCCTGTCGCCGAAACCTGCGAATTCCCAATGGTCAGCGAACTCCGTGCACGTGTGTCGTCGGTCCGTCGTTCTTTCGTTCTTGTCGTATTGCTTTGGCGCTGAGGCAGACAGGCAGACAGATAGAGAGTCAGGCAAGCAGGAGCCTCAGGTCCGGTACGTATTCGAGAGGTGACGAAGGAAGGGGCGTCTCATGACGGTGGCAGCACATCGGTCTGGTGCGCAGCTATGTGAGGTGCTTCTGTCGACGTTCTTTGGGCCTACAGTCGCAGTAAGTCGGTGGAACCCATCTCAGGGGTGCACATTTTCTGACGTGCGGTAGAAGATAGCAGGCGTGCTACTCCTGTATGGACGTCTCGAGGCTGCTACGATCTCGCGTAGGGCGGAGGTCTCTCCGAGGCTCACCAGGCAGTCTCTCGCCGTCATGATACAACATAATTTTGTGCAGTTCACCCAGGTCAGCGAGGGCGCGGGAGATCGTGTATTCTACGTGTGCAACTGGAAGGAGGTGATGACTTTGCTTCAGACAGGGAGCGTCATGCTGTGGGCTTCAAAGGAGGTCTCCGCTGAAGCCGCTGCTCTCGTCAAGTACGTCTCGATCTATGGCAAGGCAAAGGCAGGCGACGTCACGAGCGCCTTCAATCCCGTCTCGACAGCTTCAGATGCCTCGTCGAAAGCTCCTGCATTCGAGGACGTCCTGCTGCAGCTCGTTCAGAAGAAGATTCTGCGCGTAAGTCACCTCCACGAGGCGAAGCCCCTTGAGGACTTCAAGCAGTCGATCAGGGACGAGGAGATACTGGCGCGCAAGACCGCACAGATTCCGGAGACAAGAAAGGCGAAAGAAGTCGAGGAGCATTTAAATAGGCGCCTGCAAGCACTGCAGGCGATTGCAGATAGTCCGGATACTGGCCTCAAGCGCAAGGCGGATGTGCAAGATGATGGCAGAGCACGGAAACGGATGAGGACAAATGATGATGCGAAGCCTGCAGTAGATCCCGAAGCGATGCTCAGGGTCAACCATGATAAGTATGCCGTGCACCAGCGGAATGAAGCTTTGGTGGTCCTCTGTCAGAAACGACTCGGGCCGACGCCTGCTGCAATCTATCGTTTTATTCTTAAAGAGCTCGAACCAAAAATCTTTAGCTGTAGACAAGACACGTCGGATGTCAGCATCACGACGCTGGCCATCAGTCGCATTATACCGTCCGATTTTGACCTTCAGAGCGTCTGGGCCACTCTGAAGGCATCACAAGGCAAATCCAAGCACAGTAAAACGCCGTCTAGACCAACGTCTAAAAGTCGTCGGCGTAATTCGGAGGAAGAACTTGAGTCGGACGAGGGAATGTCGGACGAAGAAGCAGACAGCGAGGATGATGACTTTGTCGAAAATGACGTGAATGATCTGGCGAGTGACGAAGATTTCGATCCGAATGAACAGGGCAGTCTACAGAATGGCGATCGTATCAAGATGGTGAACAGGTTTTGTGAGCTCTTCGCTATGGATTCACTCAAGTTTTTGCGGAAAATTGGTACACGGTCAATGGGAGAATGGCAAGTTGATTATAGCGCACTGAGTCAGACCTTGCGGCAACTGGAGATTGAAAGCATGGTCCAACAGAAATTCGGAGATCTAGCCCCTCGTCTACTGAGAATCGTCAAGGACAAGATCAAGGTTGACGAAAAACAATTATCTACAATCGCACTATTGAAGCAGAAAGATATCCGTCACGTCCTCACGTCTCTGCACGAAGTAGGTGCACTCGATCTGCAGGAAGTGCCGAAACGACTTGACCGTCAGCCAAGCATGACTTATTTCCTCTGGTTCCACAACCCTGCCCGTGCAGTTTCTTGTATGGCTCAGGACTTGTGTAAAGGTCTCGCGCGCATCCATCAACGTCTACAGTTTGAACTACAAAATCGAAAGAGGCTTCTGGACAAATCGCAGCGGACGGATGTGAGGAACAAGGAGTCAGAGTACTTATCCAAGGGAGAACTCGCCGAGCTGAGAAAGATCAGACTTGTCGAGGAAAAATTACTTGCGCAAAGTGCGAGATTAGAGAATAGTTACTCGATCCTCATCGACTTCTGAACACTTTTGCATGCCTCATGTCAAAATTGCACTCGCCTTTACTCAAAAAGACAATAACCAACTTTGTCGTTACAAAAGAAATAATTGCCATCTGGCACAAAAAACACCTAGCTTGACCTTTTTGCCTCGCCTTCCCAGTATCCATATCTCCCAGTCTCCCCTTTTCACCTTTCCATGTCCCGTACATTATGATCGAGCGATGGCCGGTGACGAGTTGAGCGCAGCCTTCTGTCCAGGCAAAGAGCGCAGAATGGCTTGCGATTGAGCAAACAGCTGTTCCTTGAATCCGAAAAGTAGAGCAGCGGTCAGAACACTCTGCAAGATCTTGGGTCCGATTCCTTTGTACAGGCCTGCGATTCCTTCATCCTTCAAAATCTTGGTGAATCCAGACATGAATGTGTACTGATCAGTGCCCTTCTGCTTCAGCTGCATGCGTGCCTTGAGCGTGATGTATGGATAAGTGCTACCGGTCGCCAATAGCTTGCCTAGTGCTCCAAGTAGGAAGGCATCAAAAGGCGTCAATTTGCGACGTCGTTGTATCATGTTTTTCAATTGCTCAAAGATGGTGTATTGTATGACCGGGTTGATCACGAGTACCAAGGCCGGCGCGACACCCTTCCACAGAGCAGCGAAACCCTCCTCATTGATCAAGGACATCAACGTGGATATAGTACCGAGTGGCTTCTTCTTCTCCGCCGCGCTTGCAGGCGCATTCGGGTTGGATTCGACCTCGTCTTTTCGTGCCGTCACACGAGTATTCACGACCCTATTGCGATTAGAGCTGATCAGAGTGCGAGACTTTCATGCAGATAATTACCAAATAGGATTCGTAGCAAGTACGGTTGCGGAACCGGCAAGCATGCCGGCAAGCATCGATTCTGCAGTCGTCAACGGACCCGGTCGGCCTGAACGTGCCTTCTCGAGCAAGTCCTTGACAGCTTCGTAGAAGTAGTAATACACGCCGTTCGTGACTCCAATCCCGAAGAGAGCTGATCTAAGACCCGTGTAAAGACCGCTGAGACCCTCCTTCTCCAGAATCTTCTCCACGGCTTCGAAAGTACTCGCGTGTACCTTGCTCATCAGCTTGAGTCATCCCCAATCATCAACGGCTTGCAATCCGCACCTTCTTCACCTCGACTTGAGCTCTGGTAGACAGTGTAATGAGCGGGTACGTAATCACCATGGCGAGCATGCCTCCACCTGCGCCAGACAAAGCGTGAGCGACATTATCAGCCATCGCGTTCAATAGTCTTGTCGATAGACAACGAAGAGTCGGAGTTATATGCAATCCTATGTGGGCAGGAGCCGCGCGAGAATACGGGGTCGTATGCGCACGTGTACCGGGGAAGCCGCGGCTCAACGAAGATCACAGTGTCACGTGCCGTAAGCATGTGAGAGAGCCTTGAACAACAGATTTCAACGCTCGCTCGCTCGTCGTCTATTGAGTAGTTGTATACACGCTCGCTTCAAGGCAAGTTGCAGAGCCTAAGGAGAAGGGGTCATGTCATGGAGGATCATTTTCTGCTCATCTTGGCAGATTCACAGTTACCTATAGGATCTGTCAGTAGACCAGGATGCTTTGTACTATTGATTTTATTGCGAGACTAATGATACCAGTTTGCCTATTCCTCCGGCCTCGAGTCTGCTAGTGTGCATGACAGGGGAGTTGATGTGACTCGCTTCCTGGCCCACTCCATCCAATCACTATCCACTACCTCGGTACCTTTCCTCAGGGCTGCCTATGCACATCCCGAGGAGGCAGCCACGCTCGATGATACGTTTGACGCCAATACGCCGTGCCAGGTCGCCCGTCGCTCGAGTGTCGCTCAAGGACGTGCTCTACTGAAGCTCGTGGACAAGACGTTCCTGCAGCACTGCGCTGACGACGACGAGCAGCTTTTCCTGGCTGTGAAAAAGTACAAGATGGCAGTACAAAGTACAGCTCAATCTGCATTCGGCCATTTTGGCGTCGTCTTCGGCATCGCTGGAAGAGTGCTCAAGATTGATCTGGAGCGACTCGTCCAGGTGTTCTTGCAGTCCCACGCAAAGGCAGTCTTGAGTGCTGCCGTAAGATTGAGCCTGATTGGTCCTTACGAATCGACCCATATACTATGCAGTAAAGCTACGCAGAATACCATCAGGCATGCCATGTCCGAGACGCGGAATATGGATGTGGGTGAGTGCGGTCAGTCATATAGCTTGATTGACATTTGGCAAGGCAGACATGAGCTGCTGTACTCTCGCATCTTTTCGGCGTAGATTCACAGTGACATGGTCGATTGGTTGCCGACATGGGCTCTAGGCCTTTGCAAAGGTACCCGCGACAAGGAGCGGGAAGACGAGCGTAGCATCAGCGTATATCTTTACTGCCTGAGCGTCAGCCTTCAGCTTGCCCCAACTGACACTTTCATCCGGCCTAGCGCCAGAATCACTGCCATCGAATTCTTGGCCCGTGTTGATGTAGACAGCATAGTCCGCACCGTTCCTCATGAGATTGGCATTCGAGATATGGTGCTTTATGACACCGCCCCCCAGGATCAGCATGCCAGACCGTTTCGCTCGCACGGCCATCGTGTTGATCTTGCGGATATCCGCAGCAATATCTACAATGAGTCCAGGGTTCTTGAAGGAATGGAAGTAGATCATGTCCCCAAGCGAGCCATCAGTCAAAGCAGGACAGAAAATCGGAATGTCGTTCTTGTATGCCCAGTAAAGGACGCTGCTTTCGTCCTTGATCTCTCGTCCCAGTCGATGTATCAATGTGCTTGGCGTCCATATCGTGCCGTCCTCCTGCTGTTCCTTCAGGGCCTGATCGAGCACGGGTATCACCCAATCCTCGAACTTGCAGTAGTTATCGTTAGGCACCAGCAAATTGCCTATGCGGTTCAAGCCCTTTGACCGCAACTCCCGGCCGTCGAGGTTGAAGGCTCCCAAGAACGTAGGGCCGAGACATTTGATCAGGTCTTCCTCGACTCCTCCAGCTGTCGTCACGAGACACGAGACGTGCTTATGCTCCACCAGATACCGTATGCTTTCGCGCACTCCAGAGGATATCAGATTCGATGTGTAGCCTAGGAAGACAGTCGTTCTGGCGTCTGCTTCCTCGGGGTCTTCAGATCTCCAGGATCGCTGCAACGGTCAGCCACTACAGACCCACGCCCGCGAGAGTTCGTAGCCCTACCATCTGGTCGACTACTTCTATGGCCTTTCCAAGGCTACTGGCCTGGAAGCCGGTCGTGTACATGGACGCCAGTAGCTCATCGACGGTGATGCCAGAACCGCGCTCCGTTGCAGCCTGCTTCAGAGCATTGAAGTCTGGCCCGGCCACCTTGACAGAGTCCAAGGGCATAGCTTCGCTCTGCACCAAGACTGCGGCCGCGGCCTTCCGTTGATCTTCCGTCGACATACTTTGCGTCCTTTGTCTCTTCGGTCTATCACTTTGCAAGCGCGCTATACGTCCCCCATTCAACTTTTTTTTGGCGCCTCTTCCGAGTCGCGCGACGGAGATTCCTTGCTATCGATATTACTTCCACAAGGTCAAATCGCGGAGACGATTTGTTAGTCTCTCTGGCCAGGTTTCGACGACAGTATCAAGTACAATTGGTCATGGAATTTGAAGAAAATGGCTCTACAGCCGATGCATTCCGACGATTCGATGCGTACGACTTTGCGCGAGACGACGAATTCCAGGTCTGTCTACCTGACAATTTTGTTCATCACGAGCAGTGGAATTAATATGGCAAGGCAGGTCTCGCTTCTATTCTAGCGGGTGATCCTCAGACCACGCCGGAGACTATCAGGATGGCGAAGCTCTTTTACTACTCGAGGTAACATATGTCCGGGATGCCTGTAATGCATAGTCTGATTATGATAGAAAGTTCGAACCCATCGATCCGACGGATTACATGGCATGGAAGGAACCGCCGAGACCATTGACGGACGCAGAAATTGAGCGAGCTCTGTTGACGCAGGATCTGAGCGCCAGCATGGGTCCCCAAATGGGACACCCTGCTGCTGTGGAAGACGTTGACGGCGCGACAAGCGGGACGGCGATGTCACCGCGAACAAATGCAGACGACAAAGCAGAGATGTCGTATCCTGCTACCTTTGCTGAAATAGTGGAGCTTATCAAGTCGGGCAAACCAATACCTGGTGCGAACTTTTGCAATCATAATTTACAAGGAGAAAATCACTGACATGATCAGGAATCAAGGAGATACCAGACAAGACTGCGGAAGGGGAGACGAGCGAAAGCAAGCTCCAGGCAAAAGCCAAGCCGTGGGAACAGGCCGAGGACGCAGGAACGACTACATCGCAGGGAACCAAGGTGAACTTTTTTGATGCCTGAACCGGAGTCGCCGTGCTCACCCCCGCAATTATTCGTAAAGTCAAATTCACGAGGAGAAACTCAATCCGAGTTGCGTCGACTTGGAGGGATGTTCAAGGGCGACACGATAAAACGGATGTCTACGGCCGCTCAAAGCTTTCGCACGTCTTCCTTCAAGTTTCCTCCACGATGGCCGTACTCGCCAAGTGATTTCACGTACGAAGGGGAACCGTAGCGGGAAGAATGCTTACTTAACCATCTCAGGCGGCATGACGAATCGGTCGATACAGGTTTCTATGCATTTCCTAGGCTCGTGAACCACATTGACGACAATGCAATTCTGAATCTGCGCCGGTACTACCTACAAAACATCGAATCCGGATCGGACGTCTTGGATCTTGCGTCGTCTTGGGTCTCGCACTTGCCGGACGATTTGAAGCTTGGTCTCGTTGTGGGAATTGGTCTGAACCGCTCAGAGTTGGATGCCAATCCGCGCTTGACTGGTGGTCGAATTGTCAAGGACCTGAACGAAGAGACTGCGATACCATTGGAAGACGAGAGTGTCGACCATGTGTTATGTAATGTGAGTATCGACTACCTGACGAAACCACGCGAGATCTGTCTAGAATCAGCCAGAGTGCTTCGTCCCGGCGGCACACTTCACCTCGCAATTTCGAATCGTTGTTTCCCGACAAAGGTCATCTCGCGGTGGTTACGAATCAGCGAGGAGGAGAGGTTACAACTGGTGGCTGAGTATCTCCACTTTGCCGCTTCGGAAGATGGAAAAAAGGTTCTCTTTAAGGATATCGAATGTGTTGAAGTCGTCAAGCCATTCTGGAACGCTGATCCACTGAACGTCATTCGTGGTACAAGAGTATAATCATTGCCAAGAAAAAGAGAAAAAAAATAAGAGGATAAGAAAAAAATTAAAATTTGAATCTGTTTTAATCCTCAAAACACCTCGTCGTCATTTTGTGCCGGGTCAGTAAGACCGTCGTCCGCCAGGCCTAATCCTTCGACGTCATCTTCCAATCCGAGGCTTTCGGCTTGTGGCACTTCAAATCCTTCTTCCGTGCTATAAAGGACCTCCTGAATCTGTTTGATCAAAGACCCCTCTTCTTCTTCCGCCTTGGGATCCGCTTCGATGGCAGTCTGAATGAGTATTTCGATATCACGCAACTTGTTGAAGTAGAAATCGCGTTCCTTTTCGAGTCCACCGACAGTCTCATTCAGTGCTTCCACTTCCTTTTGCAACGCGACCGTCTGTTGTTGTTGTTGTTGAGCACTCGACGTCGAGCGTGACGATATCGTTGATCCCGATGGCGCTGCTGCACCTCTCGATGCCAACGTACTCGTACCTGCGCGTCGAGGAGGAGCACTGGACGAAGACGTACGTGAGACATTACTCGTCGTCGTCGTCGTGCGTATCGGTGCCGCAGCCGAGACTGACCCGGAGAGGTTCGATGATGATGATGGGACGAGACCTCCGCGTCTTCCTGCAGCATCGTACTCGCCGCCTGGAAAGTACTGGTCCCAGTATTTCTTACACCATTGTAAAAACTCTAGATTATCTTGCATCTTACACTTGACCAAACGATCGATCGGCACAATCTTATCAATCTTGTGACGCGTCATGTTGGTCTGCACGACCTTCCAATTCGATAGGTACTTGACTTCTGTATTCGCCGCGAAATCAATCTTTTTCATTGGCACATCACCTGTTCAATCCCACGTCAGCGCTCTCCCCCTTTTTTTTTAAAAAACACTTGAGAGAAAGTATCGCACCATAGATCGAGTCGAATATATGAGCTATTGGAAATCCTTGAATTCATGCGTCAATTGAAAAAAAATTCCCTCGTTACGTTGCTTGTCGACGACGACGGCATCTTACCTTTTCCGCATTGCTCCACTTTTTGTACTCCCAATCCAGTCAACTATAATGATTCTTCGTCAGCTTGACGTGCACCAATTTCAACGTGTCGAGAATTTGACGGAACCTGATTCAACCAACTCAATAACTCTACTCTCGATTCACCCATAACGTATCCAATCAAGTCCCAAGTCGTGTACGTGTACGTGTGTGTTGGTGTTGTGGTGACCAACAAAATTCACGGAATTCGCAGTTGAATCCTCGTTTCCATCGCGAAATTTTATCGGGGTCCACTGCGCGCGCGCGCTAAACTAATACAAAGCTCTTTCTATAACTTTTATTACATCTTTATATATATATATGTCGGGGGTACATAAGCGGCCGTCGTCACAGGCACACGTCCACTCACTAGTGTCTTCGAAACGCATCAAGACAAGTTCAGCGCCGGCGTCGGACCAAACTTCGACTGTTATTACTGATGACCCGTTGGAACAGGATGTCGGTGTTGGCGCAAGTAGAAAGAAAGAGGTCAAGTTGGACGGATACGCCTCTGATTCTTCAGAGGAAGGACACGGGGTGACGCGCACGTCGACAATGTCCAAAACAAAGACTAGTCTCGAAGGCGACGACGACGACGACGACGATATGTTTGGAGAAGCGCCGTCAAAGCAAATTGACGACGACGAGAATGATGCGAGCCTGGCGGACCGAAAAGAGACGTATATGACGTCCAAGGACATCGAGGGACAAGATTTCAGCACGCGGTCAGAGTTTATGGATATTGTAGATGAAGACGACGACAACGAGGACGACGATGACGATTCCGTGGATGAGGAGGTCGGCGCGTTGGGGCGCAAGAAGAATGCCCCCAAGATGGACGGCTTCAATATGACTGTGGAACTCGAGGAAGGTAAATTCGACGCCGACGGGAATTATATTCGAACTGCGAGGGATCACAAGGACAATCAGGATAATTGGTTGAAGGACGTCTCGCGCAAAGATATCGCGGCTGCCAGGGACGCCGTCGAGCAGAGAGAGCGGCAAGAAGCAGAGAGGGTACAGGGTGAACATGGAGATCAAGCTACCGTAGGTGAATTACTCTCTGAACTCGTCGCGTTCCTCGACCGCGGAGAGACCTTACTCGAATGTTTAGCTCGGTTAGGTTCCTCCTCACGTCCCAAGAGGCGGAAAGAGTTCAAGAAGAAGGGAAAGATAAAGGAGGACGCCGACGTCAGGAAGATTGAAAGAATGACTGAATTGGCCAACAAATTGATGGCAAAAACCAATCTCGAAGTCTACGATACGGAAAGGGAGAGTCTCATGAGAGCCTACAAGAAAGAGACGGGCGAGGACTTGCCCGTGCCAAGCATCGTGATCGACGACAAAGTCATGCAAGACCAAGATACCTCACAGTCAGCACCCAAGGCATGGGAATTCGTCTGGGCTGGTGCGGAAGATCAGATCAATGGTCCTTACGATACCTCAACCATGAGAGCCTGGCTCTCCGACGGACTCTTGCAGTCAGAGACGAGCGTCGCCCTCGTCAGACGCGTAGGTGAAATCTCTTTCGTAGAGGCCAACGAACTGGTCCTCATGGACTAACGAACGAATAAAAAGCAGATTGCATGAAGAACAAAAGACCGTCCTAATGCTTTACGTTCTGGCTATGAATGAAAATAGAAGGAATGCACCGACCGCGTTAATTCTTACAAAGTGTTGGGGCGTAAATCTTTTGTTTTTGTCATCATTGTCATCCGTAACTCAAAGGCACTCGATTCAGTTGGCAGATATCTGCGCTTTTGGCCTTCCGCCCCGACCTTCTCCACGGTGTGCGCCTCTGCCACGTCCCCCTCGCTCACCTCTGCCCCTCCCGTGTCCACGACCCTGCATAGCCATTAGTTTATTTTTGACCCTGTTCATATAGAGAGAACACTCACTCTACCTCCGCCCTCTCGAGCCGGCGTCTTCTTCTCAACAGTTGTGAAATCTGAAACAGGTTGGAGGTTGGGTTTCTGAGGTTTCGAACGAGTCTCAGCCTCACTCAAAGTCAAGGGTTGCGCGGCTGGTGCGGCCGCATCATAGGAATCCTCGTCAGCCCAATCTCCCTTCGTAGTCGTAGCGGCAGACCAGTCAACTTCTGCCACAGCGGCTCTATTTCCTTCCTCCGATACGAGGGTTTGTGCCGGTGCTAACGACATATCAGCATCAATTGAGGTTGCCATACTCTCGCTCAGATGTGTCCCTTCAATCTCCGACTCGTTGAGGAAGGAAATTCCACCAGCAGCAATACCTGAAGGGTGTTTGGCGACTTCGGATAGACTGATCAAATTCGAGCTCGTATATTCATGATCGCGATTCGTGGTCAAGTCGTCGTCTTTGACTTCCTCTGGGGCTTCAGGGGTCTCGTCAGTTGTCTGTGCGGTTGCTGGTTGTTGCTGGAAGATGGCATCGTGGACCGTTTTAAACGAGATCTCTGTACCATCAATCTTCTCGTCAGAAGCCGACTCCAGATTCCCAGCAGCTGTCATGGAATCGTCGCCACCAAGGTAGACGAGGTTCAAAAGCCTCTCGTTGGCGTCGTTGAAGGTCTCGTCGGCCTAGTGTGTCAGCATGAGAACACAACATCTCGTGCGCCTTACAGTTGGATTCAGTCTGAGGTAGGAGGCATAACCAAGGAAGGCAATTAAAGAGGAAACAATTTTCTTCCCATCGTCGAGTCCTTCCTGCCTCGCAGCTTCAACTGCTGAAGACTTGGATCTGCTCGCTTCAGCAGCATCGGCTCGTAAAGATGTGCTATGTTCAGCCTCAATGTCAGTAAATTGCTCTGCCAAGTTCTGCAATTCCCTCAGTGGTGCCAGAACCTGATCCTTTCGAGCCAGAGTCTCCAGCTGATCCTTATTCAATCTCTTTGCTTCTTCAGGGTCATTTGCTTTCTCGCTCAATTGGTCAATCTTCTGCTTCTTTTTCAGATAATTTCGTATCCTATAGAGTTAGAACGTCGAAGTGCAGATTACTGAGCCTCACCTCTTCTGCACAGGCTCGATGTATGGAGATTTCCTGAGTTCTGCAGTTGAGTTGCTCCCATCATCCTTGCTGTCATCGAATTCGGGCAGAACGGCGCCCTCTGAGCCATCGACAGCTTCAGTGCCATTGATCTTCGATTTCTCTGCTACTTCTTTTGCGAGTCTAGCTTGCCTCTTCTGCTCGCGCTTGCTGATGCTGGTAGTCGAGTCTGCCATGATGAGCTTGGAAAGTGATTGATGCTCACTCAAGAAGTGGTCGCTTCTAGAAAGCATTGGCACGAGACGAATTGCGGGCGGTCGGATGTGGCAGGTCACGATGGGCACGTGGCGGATACTAGAATATTGCAATGATTGGTTTCGGTAAGTCTAGTAGACCCCCGCAGACAGGCAAGTACCTATATTGATATGACCTTTTCATCTTGAACCATTATGCAGTAGATCTGCGTAGGAAACAATATGACGCTGCGCCTTATTACTTCAGCATGGCCAGAAATTATTCGGCATGGTAGTACAGTCGACATACACGAGCATAGCCGGCGCAGTGACAAGTCGCAGACGAGAAGTACAGTACCATAATTGATCAGCAGCAGCACCATTACTAGCAGATATTTGATTATCTAAGTTTTTATTTTTATTCATAAGTTGGCGGTTCCTCTGGATTCGAATGGCAATACGATCATGATCAGACCGGCGACAATGAACAATGATGCCGACACATAGATCGGGATGTTAGTAGTCAACGAACCGCCGACCACAACAATCGGAGCGATGATGCCAAAAATTCTGTTTGCAAACGAACAGAGTCCGTTTCCAGTTCCCCGATGGGCACCGGGGAACACCTCCGGTGAATAGGCGTAAAGCACTCCATACATCAGGTTCTGCGTCAGTGCTGTTGCACAATTCCATCCCAAGACAGCTGCGTTGTTGCTTGCCGTGGTGAAAAGAAACAAGAAGATACCAGTGAGCAATGTGGCCAATGACATGGTTCCCTTGCGTCCGAGCCATCGTAGCTCGACTAGAAGACCTCCAAGGATACTACCAGGGATGCCGCAGGCTGAAATGATTGTGTAGTTTCGATACGTCTGATTGAGTCCACCACCGGAGCTCACAGATCGCTGATTCAGGTATATCGGAAGGAACGCATTATACAAAGGATAGGCAAGGCCAATTAGTGCCCAAAGCGTAATGACGAGCGAGGTCGAAAGTGCCATCTTGGGGGATGAGAAAAGTGCTCTGACATGCGAGATGTCAAATTTGGAGACCGTCTCTCGAAGTAAAGCGGTTCCTTTTAGTTGCTGTCCAGACTTTTCGAGATCAGGGTATTTGGCATCTACAGCCACCATATCAGCGATCGAGAGAGTGCAATCCTTCTTGTTGTACTTGGCTATCTTCTGAACAACTCTTACAGCATCTTCATCTCTGTTCTTAGCTATGAGGTATTTGGGAGATTCGTATATGGTGAAACATGCGAAACGAGCGACGAACATGAGGAGTGTCAGACCACCGAGAGTGATTAAGGTATAGCGCCAGCCCATGTTCTGTGACTTGGTACAAGTTCCTTCACTGACGTACGTCCCATCCTCGCACGAGAAGTTGACGATTAGAGGCCATGCAATCACTGAGGCAATCAATTGTCCGATGGCCCAGAACAGCGAGAGCACAGTCAGAAGCCATTGGTGGCTTGCAGGTACAAACTCCAGGAAGAGAGCGGAGTCCACAGGCAAATTGCCTCCTAATCATTCGTCAATCACGTAGGCGAATCAAGAAGGAGAAGAAGTCTTACCAACTCCGGCGCCGACAAAGGCAAGCAGGAAACCCAAGCCTACGAAAGTAGGTGCGCCACCGCTCGCGGTACCGAAAATGCCAGCTATCAAAAGGGTAAGATTGAAAGCCAGCCTGCGTCCGATGACATCGCTCGCTAGACCCCAACCGAGCGCACCGACGATCAATCCACAGTATAGCGAGATGGTCATGATTGAGATCTTATGACTCCCGGTGACATCGTTCAAGAATTCCGTCTGGACCTGAGGCAAAATGATCGCAACTCCTTGCAGCCAGATGTTGTCGGCCAACCAACCCATGCCGCAGAGAAAGAATAGGGACCACTGGTAACGTCCCATCCCAATCTGCGTGAGACTGGCATTTAGGATCGCAGACTTTTCTCGGTAGGCAGGGTCGACACCAGTCACACCGCCTGTGGACACCATAGTCGAGGTCGAGGGCCGGGGACTTGGTTCACGTTTGTCCTCGTCCTTAGCGAAATCTACAGGCTCGGTAGCCATAGTTGACGGTTCAATGAATACTCGGAGATGTGCTTGAGGGACTTGTAGAGGCCGATCGAGAACGAAGTCGACGTAGGGAAGTAACGAAGTTTGCGCGGGGAAAGATGAAATCGCCGGAGCAGCGAAAAAAGGGAGGCAAAAAGACCTTGAGGGAAAGGTGGGCAGAACGCTTGTTTGTGGGCGCAGGTGGGCAGGATCTGCACAAAGCAGACGCCACGCCGGATTTCCACTCTTATTGTTGTGAGATTGTAGCTTGTTCATTAATATTGGCTCGACGCCGCTATGTGGCTCGCATGTTGCGGAAATAGCAATCAAAAACAAGCAGCGTTCCGGTAGCAGAAACAAGACCTTCGACTGCTCCGCAGACTGCAACGACAGCTGGTTGCGCCTGTCCACCGATCATGAGATTACAATGACGTCGCCGGCTGTGATACGGAGGTTCAGCCACGTCGAACGCCACTCGGAGGGCGCGGCGTCCCAGAGTCCAGTCCGCGTGAAGACGATAAAAACGATATCGGACACGACGCGAACGTCGCGAATTATGCGATCTGGCTACCGAGAGCCATGCGCGTGCATCTAGGGAATTGTACTAGTACGAGTATAGCTCCTCTCTGACGTTCCGATCTCCATCTGATCGCGGGACAGAAGGTCCAATCATGTCTGACACGGAGATGTTGGGGGAAGAGCCTCCTCTGAAGAAGCTCGACAAGGGCAAGGGCAAGGTTGTTGACAGGAACGGGTCGGTTGACACCAGTGAGGACTCGAACCTTCCTTGGGTAGAAAAGTATAGACCGAAGGACATGGATGACGTTGTATCTCATCAGGATATCATCAGTACTAGTACGGCTCACAACGATCCGCTAAGGTCGCCTGACTGACTAGTCTAGTCGAGAAGTTTATCGAACATAATCGACTGCCGCATTTGCTATTCTACGGGCCTCCTGGAACGGGAAAGACGTCTCTGATCCTGGCGATCGCTCGCAAAATATTCGGAGACAAATACAAGAACCAGATCATGGAACTGAATGCATCGGACGATCGAGGCATTGACGTAGTGCGAGAACAGATCAAAAACTTCGCCTCTACGCGCCAGATATTTTCTTCGAGCTTCAAATTGATCATACTCGACGAGGCAGACGCTATGACTGTTGCGGCGCAGAATGCGCTCAGGCGAAGTACGTCTTTCCGATGCGTACTTTGGGAAATCATGCTGACTAGAATTAGTCATCGAGCAATACACGAAGAATGTGAGATTTTGCATCATATGTAATTACGTGAACAAGATTGCACCAGCCTTGCAATCGAGATGTACTCGTTTCAGATTCCAGCCGTTACCTCAGCCACAGATACAGAAGAAGCTCGATGAAATAATTCGCGCGGAAGAGGTCCAGATTAATGATCAGGCGAGGTCTGCGCTGCTAACACTTGCCAAGGGAGATATGAGAAGGGCAGTCAATGTTTTACAAGCCTGCTCGACGGCATTCCAGGGAGAAGAGATTGACGAGTCAGCCATCTACAATTGTGTCGGGAATCCGCACCCGGACGACATCTCAAGAATCGTGGGCAGCATGATGAACGAGGATCTGACGACAAGTCTGAGTGTAATCGCTAGGATGAAGACCGAGAAAGGACTCGCTCTGCAGGACATCTTAGGGGGTGTATTCGAGGAACTAGAAGATTTGGATCTCAAGGGTCATGCGAGAATGTTCCTGTACGACAAATTGGCTGGAATAGAGTATCGTCTGAGCATGGGCGGCACGGAGAAGATACAGCTGAGCGCCATGGTGGCAGCTGTCAAGCAAGGTGTGGACTTACAGGCCAAATGATTGTGAAAACTCGAGGCGTTCATAATCAAGCGTATAGCGTTGCTGTAATACAGATTACAAAGTACACTGCATAGGGAAAATCAGGTTTGTGGTCTCCTGTCATGCGTATGCATATTGCAGGTTATGCTGTGCCTCTACCCTGCCAAACTTCTGTAATCGCAATGCTCTCTTCTCGTTGTTGAGCATTTCTTCCAGTCTCCACGTCTCCTGGATTCGCTCGAGACAGATGGGTGAGCAGAGTGCATAATGCAATGGAAGCTGATTGAATGCTATGACACCTTTCCTGACCCGCGTCGCGACAATCTTCTCTCCTACCGATCCGCACTCTGAGCAAACGTTAGGTAACAAGTAGTCCTTTAAATGACTTGGAACGTATTCTCTCAACTCATCTAGCTCTTCCAGGGTGCAGTCCGAGACGATAGCCTTGGCAGCCAAACGACTCAGTCTTGGGAACCTGTCAAATGTCTTATCTCCGCAGTAACTGCGAGTCAGAACTGGATTGAAGCTCAACATCGAGTCCTCGCTCAGATTCTGTAGACTGATGGGAAACAAAAATCGCTGGAGATTCAACTTCAAAAGCTGAGCTGGCAACCGTAGTCTGTCATTGCCAGTCACATCCAGATGTTTCAAATGCCGCAATTGGCGTATCTGTGGTGGCAAAGAACGAATATCACATCCACGGAGATTCAATATCCTCAGATTTGAGAAAGCCGGATGAGAGAAGAAAGCAAGTGGCAGATGTCCTCTCAAGCCCTTCAGCCTGAGATATTCTTGCTCTCCTGTCTGTTGCGACAGAATATCCTCGATGGCCACAACGTATTCCGATGAGTCATCTACATCATCATCGTCCAACGATGACGTCTCCTCGATATCGACCGATCGATCGTCGTCCTTTGATGGTTTCACATTCTTTTTCCTTTCAAGCAGTCTCTTCTTCCTGCCCATCCACAAGCTCGCTGCAGATTCTCCGGCTCTCTACTATTTCGCAACGTCGATTTGATAGGTTTTGTCAGATTTGAATTTCTGTCGTGCGAAAGAGGGTCTGTGGCGAGGGCGTACCCCACAACCAAAGACTCAGAACATTTCTCCAGCATATACGCAAATCATCGTACACGTTTGTAGCCTTGGCTAATGAGGCAGTGGCCAGCCTTGTTCTGACACAGATATTGGGAGATTCGGCATCTGACCTTGATAATACTGCAAGATATACAAACTCTGATACAACACAATTCTCCTGCCCCGCCGCTGGGCATGAAACGTGCCATCACGCCTCCGCCTTTCTTTTCACCTCGCAAGTTACGAGAATATGCAGTTCCTCCAACTGTTGTACCGAAGATCCACTTGAACACCGAAAGAGGGTCATCTCGTATCGACGTAGCAGCAAATGAGCATGATGTTCTCAAAATAATGTCCTGGAATTGTGATGGACTTCTAAAGTATCTCTCTCAAGTGCTTACAGGTTTGGATACATTTGTGCAGAAAAAGAAGGAGGTTGTACCTAAGCCAAGCTTTCTGGCTGATCTTCTGAATAGACACAAGCCAGACATCATGTGCTTGCAGGAAGTTCATTTGTGGGATCACGAGCTGAAGCAAGTAACAAAGCAGCTTCAAGTGGATGCCCCAGATTACAAATTTCATTCGTGCTTGCCGATAGGAAAAGGCGGACGTCGGCGAGCAGGAGTCCTCACATTATACAAGGAATGTTTGCCACAAGTCTCGACCTCGACTGTGCCCTGGGACCAGGAAGGTCGAGTGAGCATTCTCGAAATGCACAACTTGGCCATCTACAATGTTTACTGCCTGAATAGCTCTGAAAATGAATTCAAGGACCCAATGACGGGCGTTGTCAAGGGTCCCAGATCTCAAAGGAAAAGGGAATTCGATAGTCTCTTGGCGAAAGCCATGGAGGCGGAGACATCTTCTGGGAAAGAGGTTTTGCTTCTGGGAGACTTGAACATATCTCGCTACCCCATTGATGCTTTAGGCGGGCATCTGAGGCTTTCATATCCCCATAAAGTGAATCGTGACCATTTCAACGGCTTGTTCTCATCATACAGGGACATTATTCGCGAGAGATATCCCGACAGTCCCAAATTTACCTGGTTCTCCAGAGCTGCGAATGGGGACAAGGCGCGTGTTGACATGATATTAGGAACCGACGCGATACAGGTCTTGGACGCCGATACCCTTGAGGAACCTCTAGACAGAGCCCAATCGGATCACGGGCCCCAATTTATTCGAATTAGACACACTCTCGAAAGCAGTTCATCGTCAACGTAAAAATCGGCTCCTGGTACAGGAAGTAACCAGGGCCTGACTTTCATTGGCTCGTGTCGTATGTTTCTGCTGTTTCAAGTCTCGCCACGCGGTCACTTTCGTGCTCTGGTGCTCGTGAGAAGCAAAGAGCCAGGAAAGGAATGATGCGAACGAGCTTTTTTTACCTGCTCCAAAACCAGACTTGACATCAGATGAAGAGTCCGTGCATTCGTGCCCGGTCTTTTGTCGGTGCAAACCTCCATTGTCAAGCGGATCAAAAAGATGCAAAGGTCATGTGTCATCTCGTTGTGGCAAACCCATATTCTTTGTTCAAATTTGATAAAATTTACGAGCAATTTAGACCATTCCTGTTGAAGCAATTTATCAACTTACAAATGAGATTACACACATTGCACGAGTGATTCCAGCAATTCAACTGGCGTACTTGGTTATACCTACTCACACATTTCCGTTTGTTGAATCTATCGCTCCTTCCGCAACAACTCTAGCTCGTGTTGGGCATGCGCGCTGCCACCACTCTCACTCTTTTCGCCATTGGCATCACGCTCTCTTCCTGTGTTCCCTTTACATCGCAAGCACAAGCACTGAGACCAAGGACTTATAACGTCCAGTGGAAATGGCTCACCACGACTGTCACGAAACACAGCGACGGTCGTCCAGACACTATTGTAAAGACAATTTCCACCACGCCGCCAGCTACCACGGCTCCAATTACCACGACTACGACAACACCTTTGCACGCTGAGAAACCCGTTGAATCAGCCCCGATTGCTGCTATGACTCCTGCGGCATCGCAGACACCTGCGCCGCCTGTTACCGCGTCTTTGGACGCATGGTCTTTGAGTATGCTGACTGCACACAATCTGTATCGTTCGATGCATGGAGCACCTGCTCTGACTTGGAATCCAGTCCTCGTCGACTATGCCAGCGTTCGTCGTCCGTTTCTTTCCTTTTTCCGGACTTGAGCTGACCTTTGTCGACAGGCAAATGTTGCAAAATGTGTATTCGAGCATACCCATGGCCAGTACGGCGAGAACATTGCGTCCGGGTTTCCGGACGGCGTGTCCGTAGTCAAGGCTTGGTACGATGAACATTCGCTGTATAATTTCTCTAAACCTGGTTACGAGTCTGATACAGGACGTAAGAGACCCTGCCGTCCGGAAAATGTTGTACATTTTAATGCTCATGATCAAAGATTTTTCCCAAGCAGTATGGGTCAGTACCCAAACATTAGGATGCTCCCAAAAAGATTGTGTCGATATGGGAACTTTTGTCCAGTGCAACTACGATCCACCTGGTAGAACAACACCTCTCGTGTTATGTTCGGACGCTTTGACTGAATGATCCAGGTAACATTGTAGGAGATGCTTCCTATTTCGAGAAGAATGTCTTGCCACTGTTACCCAACATGCAGGACGACTAGGATTGTGGCATCGAGCAGCTGGTCTGCTGATTCATAGAGTCCAAAACTATGACTTTCTCCCCAAATTATGTGCTCGCATTTCTGACACTCACTTGTCCTGCTCGCACCGCTGATAACAGTACCCGAGATTCTTCTCCGTCACCTTTTTCCCCATCAACCAATTCATCAAATGTCCCGGTGAGAATCGATTATCGACAATTTCAAAAACATGTCGTGAGATTTTACCCCTCGAATCAAAGTAGAAATGAAAGAGACCGGTATAGAGAACCGCGCCGTCTTCTCCATCGACGAGTCTGAATCTCACTAGCATTCGTTCACAGCGGCGCGCAGAACCAATCAATTTCTGACTATCGATGATGAATTCCGCCCGTGGACGTAGCGTCGTCACGGACCAAGCGCCCATTTTCGAGATGGCAGTGTACGTGGTCTTCCCTTTGATTTCAGGTAATCCCAACGTCGACGGGAGGAGTTCCAGCGTGATTGTATCAGAGAGAATGTCTGGCGGTAACGCACCCTCTTTCAATAAGAACGGTAGACGCGTTGTGAGAACCTGGATCGTGCGTCCAACATCGTTCGCATCGGGTCGTCGTGGGTGATCACCCTCACCTTGTCGAGTAAAGAATTCATGGCGCACCGTGCGTGATGCTTGAACGTGCATCTCCCGTGTATGTAGACTGCATGAGCAAGAGGCGAGTCCCGTCAATGATCGAATTGAAGTGCGGGTGATTGAGCGAGTCGGAGAGAGCTGAAGAATGGAACGACTTGGCTTCGACTTGATCCTGTGCATGCAAGAGGAGAGCAGAAATGTCTGGTTTGCGCTGAATGACGAAAAGGTGCGGCGGACACTGCAAAGTGGAGATTCAAATTCGAATTTCTTGGCTTTATGCTGGGTGAGCACATGTCTATGCTTACCACATGTCTTGAAGCTCAATGGAGTGCACAAAGACCGGTGAATACCTCCTCGTGATATTATTGCCTTCAGCCGCTCAGACTAACGCTACTACAATGCTATTTGGCTCAAAACCAGCTCTAATAAATGCTTATATTGACTGTTGGGAGGAGCCTGCTCCCTCGCGCGTACAAGGTTTTCCCGGATGATATTTAGTAGTCGTGGACCGAGGACGACCAGGCGTGTGTCTCGGGCGACTTCTAGACATGTGAACGCAGAGGCGATCCAGTGGACCCGATTGTAAGCATCCTCGCCGGTCAATTCGCTGGCAAGAGCGTGAATGAAAGCCAAGAGCTGCAATTGGTCGGAAGCCAAGGACCCACAAATGCCGTCCTTCACCCTCGCGTCTGGATGCCAGGACAAGAATTGTCTGACAAAGGAGACACCTTCGTAATCGCCAGCACTGATTTTCTGGGTCTTCGTAACAAAGTCCATGATCAGATCATGATACTTTGTAAATTCATCCGGCACAGCTGCTTGTGGGGGCGCAAGACCGTTGGCAGGTGCTTGATATGCTTGGATGGGCGCTTCCGGCTGAGGTGTTGGCAGATGCTGCGGTGGTCGATGTTGTACAGTCTCCCTGGGAGTCATTGATGGAGCCACTGATAGCGCTGTTATTCGTCTCTCCAAGAGGTCGACAGTCTGTAGCAACTTGTCAATCTTCTCCGAATCAGCTCTTTGGCGCTCCAGAATTTGTGCATCGAGACGCACAAGGGCGCCAGCGAGATTTTGCTCCATATGCTTGTGCCTGGCAGTCATGTCGGTCGTCATCGTGGAGGTTGCAGCTTGGACCTGAGACACGATGCCACAATTCGTGAGAGCCGTCTCTACAGCTACATGCGTAGCGCGCTCGAGCTCTTTCGTCATGATTGATTCCAACGAGTTTGAGATAATGCTCTGGAGCTTCGAAGAGACTGTGGCTTCTATGTGCTCCTTCAAGGCTGGCAGGACAGCCTGTTGCACGGCGTCGCTGACGGTTGATTTAAGCACCTTTGTTGTGTTCTTGCTCAACGTCTCGCTCACTAGACGTAAAATGTCCTCGTGTCTGGCATCATTGTCTTTCTGTAATGACTCAATCTGATTCTTGATGCTTGAATTGGCTTTCTGCAACTCCGAGGTCAAGGTGCTTCTGATATTTGCTTCGATTCGAGCAGCGATCTCAGCTGTCCGTGGTTCCACTGACATTGAGCCGTTTGCGGATGGTTCAACCGTACGCACAGATTTCCTGGCGGCCTTGGTACCTGGCTGCTTAGGTTGAGCTGATTCAGAAGAAGTCGTACCATTGACTTGTGCCTCTATTTTACTAATTTCTGGTTTGGCTGCCAGATTGCCGATAGAAGGTAATTTTGTCACAGCAGAAGAATCCAGAGCTTGGGCCGCCGTGAACAGGTCCCGGACTCTGGTGTTCTTGAGCTGATATAGTAGATACCCTCTTTCGTGGGCAAGGAAACAGTCCAAAGCGTCTGCATTGCTTACACAAGCGTAACCGAGAAGCTTATGCTGCTCTGCATCCGGAAGACCCAATTCACCCACTGTCTTGAAGCTACCAGAAGCCTCAATATGAGAACTTTGAGAGGACAAAGTCGATACGATCTCACTTGTTTTCTTTGATGATGATGGCAGATCGAGCTCAGCAAGGTAGATACTTTGACGGGCTTCATTATTCAGCAAGACCAATCCAGCTTCGTAAATAAAGGTCAACCTAGCATTCATGTTATAGGTCTCTTTCGAATTAGGTGCGGGGAATTTAAGCTCTTGTGCGTTTTTGGCAGCCTGGATGTCAACCAGTAACAAGGACTCATTAGACTGAGTTCCAGTGATGACATGACTCGGCCCAACGAACTCGACAGAAAACAAGGATCGATCTCCAGTCGATATAGTGGCAGTAGGCGAGACCGTCTGTCCATTGGAGTCCAGGACCCACAGTCTCACATTTCCCAATTTGTCAACACCTGCTACGGAGGTGTTGTCCAAGGAAAAGCTGAAGTCTTTTATGGCCTTTTCAGCCTTGCATATACAGAGGCAATGCCGAGCGTCTGGATGCAGCTTGATTTTGGTAGGCTTAGCAGTGACAGCTATGGAACGATAGTCAAAGACGAAAATTCGCGAAGTGATCGCAACGCCAAAGTAATTTCCGTCGATATTCCACTTTGCCCTTGACTTATGGGTCGTATCTGAGGGACCAGCTACTTCAAAAATGCGTTGGACCTTCAGGGGGGAAGATACTGACCAAACAATGATATTGCTGTTGACGTCCGTTGACAATAAAGCATTCGAGCCATCAGCGTCGGCAGTCTTAGCAAAACTCAAGTTGATCACTTTACTTTGATGCTCTTCCAGCAAAGTGGTTTCTCCTGTATCCTGATCAACGATCCGAATGCCGCCAGAAGAGCCATCCCGTTGCACAGGATAAGCAAAGTATTTCCTGGACGCGGCTATTATGTTGCGGTTCAAAATGTCGTTCTTGATCGTCATCCGTGTGACTGGCGATGGATCTTCTAGAAATTGCGAAACGGGCAAAGCAGTAGGCAGTCTGTACACAGAAGAAGTTCCTGATGGCAGCCGGAAGGCACTTCCAACAACGCCGACGTCCGCCTCCTCTGATCGCATCTCTCGAGACTGCAGTTCCGAGGTAGAATTATGTACGGAGGCGGCTGCTGAGTGAATGGATACCGCCGTATGTGCTGGTTTGGGTGAATTAAAAGCTGCAAGGGGGGGAACGATGACAGGAGCTGACGCGTGCCTCTTTTCAGTATGTGCCGTGGGATTCGTTCCAACATCTTGAGATGTGAGTATCCGTTTGTCAAATTCCGTAGAATAGCTATCGCGATGTTGTACTTTGTCTTCGTGAGACGAAGACGCTTGCTCCAGGTCATCGAATGGATTCTTGGTTTCGAACATTGTCTTCTTTGGTTGAGATTGTGCATGAGGACTTGCAGAAAGATATTCATGCCGTGGATTTACATAAGAGGTTTGTGTAGCAGGCTGAGCTTGAAACTCAGCTGAAGGAGTCATCGAGGGGGTCGCTTGCCGACTAGATCTCATCAACGTAGATAGCAGATCCTCAGACTCCCCTGCTCTAGAGGCAGGTGTTCCCGTAGTCCTTGGGGAAGTAGAGCCCATCAAGGTTGCGAGAAGGTCATTTGCATTCCCACTCCTCGTAGTCGTCGACCGTGGCGAAGCATCGCGCTCAGGGATTGTCGGCGACTTGGTCGGCGCTGCGGACTTGGGCGCAAAGAGTGCCAGGAGCTGCTCCTTGTCGCTCTTCTGCTTATTGTTGAGCAGATCAAGCAGATTTCTACTGCTAGAATCCATTTGTACCACGGAGAAATATGTAATTCTGGTTTAAAGGAGATCGATTAAGACCTTGACTAACGTGCTGGTGTGTCCTTTTCAGCGAACCGTTGTAGCTTAGCGGGTGAGATTCGTAGCAGTGAAATTGAGTATGTTTGTTCAAGGCAAAAGTGGTCACCACAGTAGGTTGGCGTCTCAGCGTAATCTTTAATTGCGTCGGTGGTCGGGTAGAACTTAACACACGACATTTGACCTTGTGCTTGAATACGTATTTCGCCCGCATCTCAGCCTTCTGACTAGCAGTGTAAATTACCGGGTCAGTGTTCCGACTGAGACAGACAAAATATCTGGTCAACCCGAATTGAGTCACATCCTTCAGCATACTGTAGTTGTTTTGCATATCTTTACTGGATATACAAACTTTTGTACTAAAAGCGCGCGCCACTTTCTACTCTCACGCCGGCATTAATACTCTGTGTGTCAATTGAGATCATTGTGACGAGGCTCTAGAAAGAAGTGACCATATAGAAGTTATTGTTACAGAGCGGAATAATGTTCTGCTGTCGCAACTTCATCGTGCCGCTTTTAAGCGCGTCGGTGGGCAGTCCGTTTCTTACACTATCGATTCTCGTCAGCTATGTAATGGTTGCAAGACCTTGGTAAGCGCATACGCCAAGTATCTTTGATTATTGCTGACGTCTGCAAGTCTTTATTGCTCTGTCATACTACTCACTTTACTAGCGTATGTACCAAAAGATTTTTGGAATATCGTGCTGAGCATAATAGGACGAGCTGCTACTGGAGAGACTCTGCTATACTCGAATTCAACTCAGTCGTTGACTTCTTCAGTCCGAGGACAACAGAGCTGGAAGATGCGCACCTGAATGGCCTGCACTGGTTGCGTGCCCTGGTGGGCAAGCGTGAACTTTACGCCGGTAGATTTGGCAGGGTTGTCATATAACAAGGCATTCTTGGGGGTTGATGGAACGAGAGCACGAATAATGAAGTAATAACAAATTCTATAGAAACTATATGTGCTATGTTGGCCGACGCTTAAAACTATGTTTTCCCCGTGCAACAACCAAACTGTACCACAGCCTCGAGCAAATTCAAACACTAATTTAAATCGCTCCATGTCTTGTCTCATCGTCGTCATCACTACCCTCAGACCCATAGTCTCTCATACCTATATCCCCATCTTTCGTGAGGCCAATTGTTTCTTCCTCAGTGCTGTGTCCTCCACGCACCGCAAAGGAGAATTGCTTCTTGATCCTTGAATTCGCTCTACTTCGATCGGGAGCTCTTGAGTCCGAAGGTGACATCCGATGCCCTTCGAGAGCTTTAGTAGTATCGACAGATCTTACGGATGGTTGACTCTTGGATTGACTCTGCAGACCGAGGCCATCTTTTTCCGAGCGATCATCAAACTCGGCCCAGCTCGGTTCGGAAGACAACGACAATTTGTAAGGACTTGGATATCTCTCAATATTCTCCGCAAATGAAAGCGATCTGTGGGTCGTGTTCAGATCACGCTCTCCTAAGGGCTCTGGAGGCTCGTAAGACAGGCCTGCTTCTAACACGGGCGAGATCGGTAAGGGCTTTTGTCTGTATTGCGGTAATGGCACATTGTTTCTGCGAGAACCACTCGCAGTGGATGATAGTGTCTGACGTCGACGCAGACTGTTGATCTGCGCAGCATTAGAGACATTTCTCTGGTTGAGTCGTCGCATGCTGAGGGCGCCACGGATTGAGGCTGGACCAGGGTTTAGGACGTCGTCATCGACAGGCATCTGAAGAACTTCCTGAACATCGTTCAGTTCTGCTTTGAGCAATTGAGAGTCGGGAGTACTTTGCGCTGCCAGAGATACCTGGAGCAAGACGACCCCAGCCACTATGCAAAAGAATCCCAGAACAACCGTAATGATCTGGATGGCTGTTCCATTGAATCCCCTGAACAATACTGCAGAACTTATGATGGTCATACTAGTAAAGTACGTGAAGTAGATAGGCGTTACAATCGATGTGTTGAAACAATTCAAAGCTTTGTTAAGGAACACAATCTCTGTAAGCAGTGTGCAGACCACAAATATCTGTCTCGTCAGTTTCAGCAGACCACCGGGACCGAGGAGCACTTACGAAGAGCACCCAAAGGAACCACGAGCTCCACTGCTTTGGTGTGCCAGAGATAGCAGAAACAATACTCGCTCCGAACCCTTGTGTGCAGACTACACTGATACCACCTATAATTGAACAGATTGAGAGGTACACAAAGACATTCTTCTGACCATATCTTGGAGCGGCCCAGAAGGTCAAGAAAGCAGCTATCGCTATGATCACTCCGACGTACGAAAGAAATACTGCTGAGATCGCGTAATGTTGCATCTCTTGTATCGTGGAGACCGCCGTTTGCTCGGGAGCATTCAAGACGATAATGACGGCCCCGAGTATGCATAGAAAGCATCCCACTTTGCCCACAAAACTCAGCCGCTCTTTCAGAAATATGCTGGACCCGATCGCAGAGACCACCACCGCAAGTGAACCGAGAGGCGTGACTAAAGTCGCCTCAGTGAAGGCGTATGCCACAAAATTGCAGATCTCGCCGACTGTCATCAAGGTCATGCCTACCCACCAAGTCCAATTCTTCAAGTATGCGTAGCCCTCGCCTGCAACGCCATTACTCTTCGAGGTCGCGTCGAGGAGTCCCTTTTTCTTGAAGACGAAGGATACACCGATGAAAAGGCCGCTGCACACGGCCAATATTATCCCAACAATCTTGTTGCCCATCTGGACGCGTCCGTAAATCGATTAGCTACAGGTCCGGCAGCCCAGAGTATAGAGTGGAAGTGTGTATGTCGAGGGACTCGGATCGAGGCGACCACAGGACTTGCGAGTTCGTTGTCCCGCTGCTCTGTCGAAGTCTGTCGGCCTCTTGTCCAAACTTCAAAACACACGCGCCGGCGGGAATCGAGGCTCAGCGGGCATCCGCGCAGCCCCCGCGCTCGTGAACAGGAAATCGATTTCTTAATCACATGCACCGTCTTCTCATCAGGAGTCGCGTTCATAGTAGCTGCGACCATCTGGAACACTGGGTCAAAGAATTGCCCAGAGACCTCTGGTAGCGTATAGACGAGCTTTGTGAGGTCGGCAGTCGTCAGCCTGGACCGCACGTTAGCATCGTAGTATAGCCAGGAGCGGCCCTGACCGCTGTTTTTTGCCCGACTGGACCCGAGTCTTACCTGTATTCTATTGTATAACTTGGTTACGCATAATCTACTTTTTCAGGCTAACGCTATGATTCAAGCCGCGTTCAGAGGCGTACACCTTGTCTGACAAGACTCTTAAATTCCTTCATTTTGATAATTTAGAACGTATCGTCTTCTGCCGTGTCCGAGCCCATGATCTCCTCAATGTCATCGTCCCTCGATGTAATACCAGCAGCAACTCTTTCGTTCTCCGCATTGGCAACCTTCGAGGCGACGCGCTTAGCATATTCCCCGATGGATCTGGCCTTTGTTGCATCTTGCTTTTGCAAGAAAGTTTCCAGTAGCTCGTTTTGATGCTCAGTCATTTGGAAAAGACCGACGAAAGCCGCTTCTGCTGCCAATTTGACTGGTAAGATCATAGATCTCACACAACCGAATATGATCAGTCCGAGATCATCAATGTGAGGTCGGATGATGTCAGTTCTTCTTGCGACCGCATGTATGACTATCAAGGACAGTCTTTGCGTGTCCGAAGAACTGGATGGCACTGTCTCGATACACTTTGCCAATGACAAAATCAAGCTTTGGTTAGCACTGAATTGACCACTCAGAACCGGATTCAGTAAAAATTTGCCGGCGGCTGTGATTGAGCGCTCGGCTATGACGGTTTGTGATGATAATATGCTTCGTGATAAGTACTGAGCAGTTTCATTGATAGCATGTACTTCTGCTATCTTCTCGGCAGAATTTAGTAGAAGGCCGTTGAGTGAAGTGGTGGAGAAAACAGTTGCTGGCGTCACAAACACGATGTCACTCAGCAACGACTTGGCTTGGCTATCGTCAGTCAAAGTCCTGAAGAGGACTCCCAAGAGATCAGCCGCTTTTGAGGATGCTGAGGGATCGTCGCTAGATGCCATGCTCTTCGTAAGAGCAATGATGCTGTTCTTAGAAGCAGAGCCTATCATGGCTCCGGCTTTGCCTACAACTTCGAACAACGCAGACAGCATTGCTGAGCTAGTGTCGGGCTCAGGAGACTGTGATCCCTGAACAAGCTCATTGATTAGAGGATCCACTCGCGCTGTCTGTAACGAAATCAGACTGCCCAGGGCAGCTGCAGCTTTAGATCTCACGACTTCGCTGGGATCAGCCAATGATTTAGTGAACGATCGTTGCAATTGAGGCAGGAATGGCTTCAATGCAGTGGGTATCTTCTGCAAAAGCAGGCGAAGGGTCGACAAGATCGCTGATTTGACTTCTGGTCCAGATCGCTCTCCTATGATCCTAATGAGTGGTCCAGTGATCTGAGTCACGAAGATCCTAAGCGAATCTGGGTTAGTGCGTTGTATAGCATCTCCCAGGCCATTGGCAGCCTCTTCTTTTTGTTCGGAGCTTCCATAAAGGAGACCTTGTAGCAATATTGGCAAGATCGCGCCAAGACCTTTCGGTAAGGAGAATCCAGGAAGATCACATCCGGCAGTGCAAGCGTCCTGAAGCGATCGTCGAATGGGTGTGACTAATTGAGCCAATTCTTCCTTTCGAAGTGATCTTGTTAAGGCGTCCTGTGCTTGCCAACTCTTCTTAACAACTTCTTCACTAGAATCTGCGAAAAGTGCTAGCAACACACGCAACCAGTCTGATGTGTATCTCGAATAGTCTAATCGACTTTGTGCGAAGAATATCGAGAGGTGCTGGCAAGCTAAGGCTCTTTTGTGATGATCTTCATGCCGGACAAGTTCGAGCATGACGTTCATAACAGTAGCCACAGACTCCGCGCTATCAGGTGTAGACAAGATGATCGTCTCGAAGGCATCAGAAGCGTCCTGTGAAGCTTCTCCGCTAGTCTCGGCGTCTAAAATGGTCGTAAGCAGAACAGGTAACCTGCGAGTCAAAGCATGACCCGCTACGCGGACAAGGCTCCCGATGGCTTGCAAATTGAAGCTCGTCATGGGTCGTTGCAGGAGACTGGGCAAGAGGATAGGCAGGATTACATGGGACCTGACCTGCATGAGGCCCTTCAGTGCTTCTAAAGCCTCCTCCGCTTTGCCATCGGTTTGTAACAATGACAAAAGATCAGGTAAGACTTGATCTATAACTTTTGGACCATAATGTGTCTGCAATGTGTCGAATGTTTCGTTGGCTGCAGCCCGGACATCTGGGTTCTGATCAATAAGAACAACCTTGATAGCCGATACAAATCGGTCTTGGAGCTCGTCAATATGTTCAGCATTGCCGCTCTGTACTACTTCGGTAATGGCCACGCAGACTCCGATTCTATCGGCGTCACTCGACCGTAGGCCATCCTCGAAGGCTGGCAACAATTGTATGAGCAGATCCCTGCCCATCTTACGCATGAGATCGCCCAGAGTTTCGATGAAGACCGCTCGCTTCTCAGGGTTTTCTATGGCTAAGCTTTGGATAATTGTTTCGATGAGAGATGGCAAGATATCCCTGAGAGTTCTTGGCGTATTCGCTACCAATGTTTTCCACACGTTAATCGCAGACGATCGTACCATGGCGAAACTATCGAAGCGAGCAACATATAACGAGGAGAAAATACGGTCTCGTCTGTTCTGGCCGAGGGCTTCCAGTAGGGCGTTTCTCTGCGCTTCTGTTGCAACTGCCTCGTCCTCGTCCTCATCGTCGGCTTTCGACTTGGTCGATATGCCCGATACTTTGAACAAGAGGTCTCCGATAAGCTGCAACGAGGACACACGTATCCTCCATGAATCGTTGAACATTCCTCGCTCAAGCTCCGGCAGCATCAGATCCACTGATTTCGTTGCGTAATTGGCAATCATAATCTTTCCAGCGCGCAAAGAGGCATCCCGAACAAATTCTGAGTCGTCTGCCAAGCCTGCAAGTATCGGACCAATAGATTTAGCTAGATAAGGTGCAAAGCGATTGCCAAAAGTCGCTGGTAAGTAGATAAGAAGGGAGATGAAGCCCTCCCGGACGTACGCGAACCTAGAACGAGAATCCTTCAAAATACGAGGCAAGGTATCTTCCAACCGATCTAGGCCCAAGCCTGCGAGCACTTCTGATAGACCTTGAGCAGCTCCCTGTCGATCTGTACTGGCTACATCTGAGTTCAGGATATCCAAAAAGTTCGAGACGAGGTCTGGAAAGTTGCGCTCGCCGAGTTTCTCTACAAGAGAGCCAAGTGCTTTGGCGGCAGTGGCCCGTACGTCAGGGACAGTGTCTGTAAGTACAGTTCGTAAGCACGGAACTAGTGAATTCAGGTGAGGCACAAGATCGTTCGGCGAGGTGAGTGAGGCAAGAAGCCCAAAGATCTTCGATGACTTCTTCTTGGTTGTTGCAGACCGTTCTTGCATTCCTCGTTCGAGAATAGGAATGAGGATAGACAGTGAGGGAGAATCAATGTAATGCAAAAACGATGTTTTCAGCAGTCTGTCCAAGGCATCCTCCGTATACTTATTTGGGTCACTCAACGCTTTCAACAATGTGGGGACAAGCTCCTGGATTTCTGGATTACTGATGACCTGACCGAAACGCGTCAGACTGTCATTACCTGCGGCTCGTACTTGCGCATGGGAGTCCGTCAAAACTTCATTCAGTTTAGGTATGATTGTTGGCAAAGAATCCGACAATTGTCTAGGAGCACAGTAGGCCATCGCTCCGATGAGTTCAACTGATCCTTTCTTAGATCGCCATTGATGATCGTTCAGACCTGATAGAAGAGAAGGCAGGATGAGTTGTACTCCGTAGCCAGAGATATGACTCATGATCGCCTTAGCGGTGTCTTGGGTTGCATTTCGGACATCTGCGTCGTTGTCGGCAAATGTGAGTAGAAGTAACGCGATGATATGCTGTACATATGGCTCCCAAAGATTTCCGAGTAATTGTGCGAAACATTCATAGGCGAATAGCGCACCTTGCCGGGCCTTCACACTCTTCTTATTGGTAATGGCAGCCTCCAAAGACTGCAAGACTTGCATTGCTTGTAAGCTCGAGACACCACAGCCTTTCACGATACCAGACAGACCAAATGCAGCTCCGCGTCGCTCTGCATAGTTCCGCCCGTCCGCCAGAAGCGAGAGCATGTTGTGAAGGTAATCCGCTTGATGGGCAGGATCTTTCGCTACAAGCGAAGGTAGACACTGTGCTATAGCAAGTTGTACGGACTCAGAAGGGGTACTCAATGTTGTCAGGAGTTGGTCGATAACTTTTGGAACTCGAGAATCTACATCATTCAAGTACGAAGCTGCGGCGCCATACAGGATAACTGCTGCTTCGCGAGTCCAGTCGTCTTCTTGAGAACTGCCCTGTCTCATGAGGCCTTGCTCAAAGATGGGCAAAAGTGTCTCCACAAGGACTTTCCCATGCACCTTTATAATGCTGCCACCGGCTTGAAGCATTGCACTGCGAACTTCGGAGGAAATATCGGCGAGCGGACAGCGCCCATTTGCGAGAGGTTGAAGCAAGAAGCCCATAATGTCTGCCCCATGGCTACTTTCGAAATCAGCAAGAGACGACAACTCAATTATGGCCAGTGCGATCGTCTTTCGAGTCTTGCTCTTCTTGTCAGGTGCGTTCTTCTTGATGACCACTTGTCCAAATCGATCATAGTCAAGAGGCTCCTCAGCCGCGGCTTCAATATATATGTTCATCAGCTCTTGGAGTAATTCTTGCATACCATCATGGAAATGCTCAAACGTGCTGGCTATAGCTCGGGAGGCGCAAATTTGCACAAATTCCGATGGGCTGTTGAGATAGGGAATGGTTCGCTCCCTCGTTGAAGTATCAACAACCATAGCATTCTCGTCAAAAAGGGTTTTGGCAAGATCTGCATTCTGCAAAGAATCATCGTGCATAACCAACCATAGCTCCGGGGAAAAGTCTAGATCGGTGAAGTCCAAAGGTTCCGCACTTGATAAAAGAGCATTGCGAACATTGGTGTCATCATGACAAAACTTGCTGCAAATATATTTCAGCTCAAGCAGGTTTGCATTTGCAGATACAGAACCGAATAAGGACTGAAGAGTAGACCGAGCATCGGCTGCTTGTGACGGTCTATTATGTATCACGCATATCAATGCGTCCAGACTCGGGAGTCGATCAACTTCCTGATTAGAGAATCCACTTACATTCCTGTTCAAGAACTCGAGTGCGAGGAAAGTTTGCTCGTCGATCTGATCGTCCGTCTTGCATCCTGTAGTGCCCAGGGACTCTACAGAATTGCTCGAAAGCACGGCATTGATCAGAGGTAAGGCATAGACGAAGCTGTAAAAATCGAAAGGCTCCTGCTCACTAGCGAAACGCAATTTATAGAGTACACGATTGATGAGATCTCTTGTCTCTTCCCGATCTTGATCCGAAAAAAGCCTCAGTGTTGCTAGTCCGAGAAGCCTTCTATCCGTGCCAAGGTTGTTTGCATGCGTCGCGCATTCTAAGAAGACGTCCGCGACTTGGGAGCCGATAAAAGCTCTTGAACTGACTATCAGGTCGGTCAACAAGCACTTAGTTACAGGCGCGAACCACATCTGAGCCTGGATGAAACTTTGATTGAGGCTGCGAATCAATCCGAGTCCACGACGAATACTAGAAACATCGACAAGAAGGGATTTCCTGATGGTATCTTCTTTACTCAATTGCACGGCCAATCGGGCTTGCTCATCCTTCGAAAGCTTTTTGGGTAAAGCCTGTTTCTCCGCGATCTGTGCACGAACCGAGGCCTCCCATTGTTTAGTTTCCCAATCGCGAGTATTTTTATCGACTGTCGGAACAGTTTTGGACTTCTTGTCGAGAACATCAGTATAGGCTTGACCCTCCGGTGTTAACCAGATACCAAGGGACTGTGCATCAGCAGATGCTAAACGCTCTGGCGACAGATCTGCCTGAATCTGCAACACAATACACGCTATTGAATCGTCTGGGGAGACAAAAGCGATACTGGTGATAGCTGATAATGCCGCTTGCGAAGCTAATGGGGACCGCTCGTTCCTGTAGAAAGTCATCGAGTCCATAGCTCGCTTCAGAATTCTGTCTAGATTGCTGGCCACTACCGATGACGGATCCCTGCATACGGCCTGACATAGTTCTATCCAGAGAAGCTTGCCTTCAAGACAAGGATGATGTGCCAAGACTAACATGTCTATCAGCAATTGATCTCTGAAGGTCTCCTCTTCGGAATGACGTAAGCCAGCAACTGCGGCCTGTAATCCAGACTCCAAAAACTGTGCAATTGACGTAGTTCCATTGAAAAGAAGAGCGTTTTCAGGCTGCTGCCACACCTTGAGACTTGTTTGTTTGACTAGACTAGCCGATAGGATCTCCTGATCGCGGCCTGATTTCATGCATGCCAATCGCTGCTTCGCCGGAGAACTCATAGGGATTTGGAGAATAGTTGCCGCCCATTGATCAGATATGTGTACCCAGTCATCTCGTGCTTCATTAGCGATTGTCTCCAAGGTAGTCACTAGCCATTGCCGTTCTTCCTTCAAATTGAGCTTGGAAAATACTTTCTCAGTAAATAGAAAACTCGAACTATGTTCCGAGTATATTTGCGACCTGAAATCAATCTTTTGCAGATAGGGTTCTAAATGAATTAGTTCCTGAAGGAAATCACAATTGACACCTCCTTACCAATTGAAGGCTGTTTTACAGCCAGTAGTAGAATGGTAGTTAGACCGTATGTTCCTGCTAGTAAACCGCTCTGTAAAGACTGCAATGGGACTTTAGTATCTGCGTGCCATAAGGAGATTAGCGTGTCTCGCAGTGTCTCGACTAGTGACATAGCAGCACCCGATTCTAGTTCTAGTAACAGAAACGAGGCTAAAGAGCATATCCAATGATTTCTGATTGATGCTTTTCTCTCCAAAAGTCCTTTGCGTGTAGCGGCGATTAGTGGCGAATTAGCTATGTCCTCGGGAGCAGAGATCTTCTGAAAAACTTTCCAAACAGCTGAAATGAGATTCAGTGAGGCGGGTTCATTTGATTCTTTGGCAAGAAGTGATAAGATTGACGTTAAAGAGCTTTTTGCCACTGCCTCTGTGAATGTGAGCCTTTGCAAACACTCAGCAATTGTAACACGTTGATCAATGCCAGGTCTTTCCCCAGTGTAACACTTTGCGAGTTCTTCCACTACTAAAGCTGTATGTGCCACGGATCTTTTTTGTAAAGCGATCAACGCTCTAAGCCCACGTTCTCTAGTGCTCAGATTTGAGCTCTTGAAAGTACTTATCAATGGTCTCGTGAGCCCATCGACTAACAATTTTTCAGTCTCAACATCACCGGGTCTGGCACTTGAGCAGAATGCCGTCAACACTGGATCTGCAACTATCTCGGGAGCTCGAAGGAGTGCTTTTACCATCAAGGGAAGTAAAGTATCCGTAATGTCTTCGTTCGAGATGACAAGGCTCAGAATCGGATTAAGACCTTGACAGGAGTTCGCTGGTACGATCTGCTTGCTTGACAAAAAGTTTTGTATATAGAATTCTAGTAGTCGTGTTTTGCATGATACAACGACATTCCAGTGCTCAATGTCCTTGTGACTGAGCAAGACAATCTCGCCGATAATCACAGCATGACGGCCTGAGGAGGATGGACCAGTCAATATTTCGAGATATTTTTGCACAATGTCGAGTGATTTCGATCTAGACTCCATTCGTTCTTTAAGAATTGACCTTACTTGGCGCGAAGCACTATTACGGATACCGACTTTGGCAGTTTCTGAGCAGCACACATCAAGCAGTAGAGCTTGATATAATATCAACTTCTCCAAAAAGGCCATATCGCTGGACTCGAAGCTGATGCACATGTTTACCCATTCCAGACAAACAAGAGCACTGCTGGGAGCTGTCGCACGGCCGCTGACTTGTTCGAATCGATCAATCTCGGCGAGAATCGTGGCAATCGTCACTTCTTGGGATTGTGACAAGCAACCTCTACCAATTCGAAGACATCTTCGCCTTAATGTTCGATCCGGACTGCGATCGAATGTGATCAAGAACAGCTCACTCACTAAGGCCCTCAGAGTCTTGGCATCTGCAGAGCCAATGCTCGCCTCGAGAGTGCTAAGATAACCAGCTTGGTCATCCGGTACCATCGAAAGACCCACTGAGAGACCCAACCAGCACAAGAAACTTCAAGATGCTTGCAAGTTCATTTGATAGCCTCCTGATCTTGAAACTTTGTGTTGAGCTCCGAATTTGTCGGCAAATTCGTTTCGCGTTCTGGCGCGATCAGACTTCTGGCGATTGAATCGCTACGCACCCATAGAGATCGCGCCTTGATTCCTTACCGCAGTCTTGCTCGTCGAAGGACAGGAGCCTTATAAGCTAATTACCAGCTTTTTCGATACTTACGCACCTTGAATCTCGCCGTCGTCGATTTAATCTACAGGACATCAGCTATTCATGGCCGACATCGCGATAGATGCTGCTCAATTTCATCGTAGGCTGGGTAAGATACTGGCTCTGTGGAAAGAGAACGAAAGCAACGAGGACTCGCCTTTTCATGGACTCGGATCTTTCCTCGTGATTATGGGAAGTGCAGACGAAGACAACCCATATCAAAAGACAGCAGCCTTACATACTTGGCTATTGGGTTACGAATTTCCTGCTACCCTAATGCTCATGACAACACAGCGATTATTATTTGTCACATCGGAGAACAAGGCCAAGTTTTTACAGCCACTTGCGGCCAAATCAACGATTCCCATTGAGATTGTTGTACGGTCCAAGGATGAGGCTGAGAAGACGCAACAGTTTCAGAAGATCGTCGATGTCATTGCCGATGGAGGCAAGCTTGGGCACTTTCCGAAAGATTCGTACAAGGGTAAAATGATCGAGGAATGGAACCGCGTTTTCGAGAAGAAATCTGAGGACATTAAAAAAGTTGATCTCAGCACAGCTATAACTCCCTGCATGTCTCTCAAAGAGGAACAAGAGATAAGCAACATCAAAGCGGCTTCCGTAGCTAGTGCGACCGTACTCACTCAATATTTCGTAGACCGAATGTCCTCCATCGTCGACGAAGAAAAAAAGATTACACATTCCGCGTTGGCCGAGCAGGTGGAACGAGTTCTTGAGAACACCAAATTCTTGGCTAAGATCAAGGCTGGCTCTACCTTCGATCCCGATCAATTAGAATGGTGTTATACGCCCATAATACAAAGTGGTGGTAAATATGATCTCAAACCCTCAGCTATGTCCGACGACGACAACCTTCACGGAGGTGTAATTCTGTGTTCGCTCGGTCTTCGTTACAAATCTTATTGCTCGAATATTGGCAGAACTTTCCTGATTGATCCCACGGAGGCACAGAACAAGTACTATGATTACCTTGTAAGTCTCCAACGCAAAGTCTTCGAGATGGTCAAGGACGGGGTCATCATCAAGGATCTGTACAACAGTGTTCTTGATCTTGTCAAAGCAAAGTATCCCGAACTGGAGGCCAAATTTCCAAAGAACATTGGTAGCGGAATCGGTATCGACTTCCGAGATACTTCCTTAATCCTTAATGCGAAGAATAATCGTAAACTGGCTGAGGGCATGACACTAAATATATCCCTCGGCTTCCAGGACCTCGACAATCCTAAAGGTAAAACGGCAAGAGCTAAAGTATACAGCTTGCTTCTTGTCGACACGGTAACAGTACAGAAGAATACCGCGGAATGCTTCACGGAGACACCAAAGACTAAGTCTGACATCTCTTATTTCTTCAATGATGAGGAAGACGAGAAGCCGAAGCAGAAACAGTCAAAAAGTATTGATACTAGCGTCATCATCCCGAAGAAGACCAGAGGAGTCGGCAGGCCCGTGAACGAGTCCGACGACCAACGGAGAAAGGAGCACCAGAAAGAACTAGCAACCAAGCTACAGGCGGATGGACTGAAACGATTCCCGGATGGGTCTTCGACCGGTAATGGCACAGCCCCTGCCGTTGCCAAGAAGTTTGAGTCATATCGTCGAGAAGGTCAACTGCCTCCTTCGATCAAGGATCTGAAAATCGTAGTCGATCACAGAAATCAAAGTATAGTCGTGCCAATCTACGGCCGTCCAGTACCCCTGCACATAAACACCATCAAGAATGCAAGCAAGAACGACGAAGGAGATTTCGTATACCTTCGAATAAATCTCTTGACCCCTGGTCAAGTGATTGGGAAGAAGGACGACATGCCATTCGAAGATGAAGACGCAAATTTTATCAGAAGTCTCACTTTCAGGTCTTCTGATGTAGATCGAATGTCAGATATCACGAAACAGATCCAGGAAATGAAGAAGAACGCGACAAAGAGAGAGGCCGAGCGCAAAGAGCTTGCAGATGTCGTTGAGCAGGACAACCTTGTGGAAGTTAAGAGTAATGTGCCTCCCTAGCTTCACCTATCATTGTCTAATTTAACTAGATCGGCGACCACAAAAGCTGCTTGACGTCTACGTTCGACCTGGTCTTGATGGTAAGCGAGTCACTGGCGAGATTGAGATACAGCAAAATGGACTCCGCTACCAATCTCCGGTGAGATCTGATCACAGAATTGATATCCTCTTCAGCAACATCCGGCACCTATTCTATCAGCCTTGCGATAACGAACTCATGGTCATAATGCACATCAGCCTGAAGAATCCGATTATGATAGGGAAAAAGAAGGCAAAAGATATACAATTCTACCGAGAAGCGAGCGACGTTCAATTCGACGAAACGGCCAACCGCAAACGCAAGTACAAGTATGGAGACGAGGACGAGCTAGAAGCAGAACAGGATGAACGGAGGAGACGTGCTCAACTGAACAAGGAATTTAAAAGTTTCAGTGAAAAGGTGTCCGAAGCTGTAAGTTGACTGCGAGTCCATCTTCGATAATCCAACTCATTACTTTTAGAGCGAAGGGCGTGTCGAAGTGGATATTCCGTTCCGAGAATTGGGATTCAATGGAGTGCCCTTTAGGAGCAATTGCCTCTTACAGCCTACGACAGAGTGCTTAGTACACCTGACGGATACGCCGTTCCTCTGTATCACACTGGCGGATATCGAGATCGCTCATCTGGAGCGTATCCAATTCGGACTCAAGAATTTCGATATGGTGTTCGTCTTCAAGGACTTTACGAAACCACCGGTACACATAAACACTATCCCAATGACTTCGCTCGACAACGTGAAGGAGTGGCTTGAGTAAGTGATTTCTCCAGCGAACGATGTCATGCTAATATAGGTAGCTCCACCGATATACCGATGTCTGAAGGACCCCTCAACCTGAACTGGGGGACGATCATGAAGACGGTCAACGACGATCCTGCAGAGTTCTTCCGAGAGGGCGGCTGGGCATTCCTCGCTATAGATTCTGATGCAGAGGAGAGCGAGGCGAGCGAATCGGCGAGCGAATATGTAGGCTCAGATGCAGACTCAGGTTCCGAGAGCGGCAGCAGCTTCGACGACGATGCCTCCGATGACTCTGGCTCAGCAGAAGCCAGTGACGAGGACGAAGACATGTCTGATATTGCTGAGGACGATGAGTCCGACTGAAGTGCAGGATTAAAGTAGCAGAAGGAGCACCCTTCGGAATTACTTATAATGTCGAGTTTGTAGACCATAGCTGAAAGATATCGATCATGATTGAACAGGCTGTCCGCCGCTAGTTAGCTACATGCCGGTATATATATGCCGAACTCCTGGTGCCGCACCGGCTTAGCCACCAACGTTCTAAAATTGATCGATTGCAGAATCTGGACCTACTCGTGCACCAACGGCTTAACCCCCTCTACACCAGTCACTCCTAGAACGAAGCGTGTTGCTTGCTACCTAGAGGGCATTTGAGATCGGAGCGAATCAAAGTGAACCTCTCTGTAGTATCGCGGAGCATCGAATCGCGAGGAAACGCGCTCCAATCCATTGAGTCGCTGACCCCTCCTCGACATCTTATCACATTCGTGCCCGTCGACTCGGCCATCAACAGCCCGAAGCAGTCTTCAAATCAGCTCTGGCAGAGGTTCTGGTTAAATGCAGTCGCTCCAGCCGCGAGATATCTCGCCTAGACCTTACAATCGCGAAAATGAGGATGTCACGGAGGATGGCCTGACGGAACACGAACGGGAGACCGGCTTCTATCCACCAGTCTATGGCTCATCGGAGCATCTCATTCATGGACATCTACCACAGGGCTATGTCGGAGAGCCGTACTACGATAGAGGGAACGAGATCTTGACACATGCGGACTCAGGTGCGCCATACGAGCCGATAAACGATCCGATACATGCTGCTCAGTACAATTACATGAATACCTCTATGTCAACGACTCAGCCCCTTGTGCCTTCTCAAGCATCACAGTTTCCTATGCCATCGAGTCGCGGAACCCACGACATTACTGGTCAGTCGTGTCCACCGGGTGGCAGACCTAGAGTTTCTACTACGATCTGGGAAGATGAAGGGACACTGTGTTTTCAGGTGGAAGCTAAGCAGGTCACTGTAGCCAGACGTGAAGGTATGTTTCCGGCATCTATTGGTGACTCCCGTACCTGACAAAACGCAGATAACAACATGATCAATGGCACAAAGCTCTTGAACGTCGCTCAGATGAGCAGGGGCAAGCGCGATGGAATTCTTAAAAATGAGGCCGTGAGATCTGTGATAAAAGTCGGATCCATGCACCTGAAGGGCGTGTGGTATTGTCTCCCTGTCGCTTTCGAATGAAAACTGAGATTTACAGGATTCCCTTTGAACGAGCTCTTGAGCTCGGAAACAAGTACCACGTCACAGACATGCTCTATCCCCTCTTCGTTAACGACATAAAGAAGTTCCTGTACCACCCTGCCAATTATGCTCGCACGACTGCTGTGCTGGCGGCTGCTAATCAGCGACAAGCCTTACAAGGGCAGACATCCAACACTGATGGTCCCTCGGTTGAACGACCCGTCCTAGACCGTTCTGTCTCGATGCCCACGCCACTGGATCGCTCGTTGTCCATGCTTACTCCACCTTCCAGCGCTTCGACGAATGGTGATTATTGGTCGAATAATTCCAACACTGGCATACCTTTGTCAGATACAAATGCTCGCACACATTCTCTCCCCGGTACTCCAGCCACTACACCCCCGGCGCCTGGCTACTTCGTCCGCGCATCGCAGCATCAGCAGCCATACCTGGGTAGCTATACAGAGCCCCGCGCTTCTGCCTCCAGCAGCCACTATGGCCAACAGCCTGATATGCAGCGTTCTTATCATCATTCTCGAAATCCATCTATGATGTCCTACCAAGATGAAGACATGAGCAACGCCTCTTCGTCTCACAGCATTCACACAGAGCCATACGTGGCTATGCAACCGCATTCACATGCGACAGCACAAGGTCATCTGCAGCCAATGCAGTTACATGACCAGGGACGGTACCAGCATCAAGCTACTTATCAGCCGCGACCTGACGGGAAGTCTGTCTTTGGTGTTGACGGTCATATGATAGTTCCTGCCAATGGAAGTGTATCGCAGCATACTGAGCATCGTACCAATCCTGCGACACCGGGGCACAGCCGCACACACTCCAGAAGCCACTCAAAGGGGTCTGTCAAAATCTTCAATACTCCAAATCTTACTACACAAATGAACCGCCGTATTGTCCGCACACCAAATGGCTCTCCGGCACGAAGTCATGCTAGGCAGTCTAGTCGTGATATGCCTAACCAAAACAGTCAGGCGTCACTTTGGGTCCAGTCGCAGCAGCAACTGGCATATAATACTCCACAGCAACATTCACGAGGCCATTCGCGACAGATGTCCGGTCACATGCCACAGATCTATGAAGAGACGCCTTCGTGCAGGATGGCCTACCAATTACATGGCCCTGGCAGGTTCCCGGACCAGTTTGGTAGATACCCTGATGACAGTCAGACGTATGGAGGTCCAAACATGAGTCCTGTACGGCCGCAGTATGTGGTTGAGGCCGGCGCATCTCCCTTGACAGGCAAGAAAAAGAGAGACCGTGTCGCGTCAGATCCAGACCAGTACATCCAGCAGCAACAGCCGCCATCAAATTTCGATGACAGACAGGAATCCTTGACACCGCCGCCCATTGTCAGGCGTGAGGAACACGACGAAAGTCCAAAAAGACGCAGGTCTGAGCGTACAGGCATGCATTCCAGAAGTGGGAGTGTGTATTGATCTGCTTATTACGAGCTCTTCCGAATAGGAAAGCTGCGTCACTAGCATGTATGATGATTTGCACAAATGTGAGAGCGAATGTTCAATGCATTGTACAAGTTTCTATCGAGTTTCTATCATTCCAGATTACAGCAGAGTCAAGTAATCTGGATATATCTCAAAAGTTCTGCTGTATTGCCAAGTTGACCTTGGCTCGACTCGCCGCCCCGTGCCTTTTGTTTGTGCGCATTCATCCGAGTGCCCGCCAGTCATCGATTGGGGCAATACTCGTATACTCGTAGTAAGCCACTTCCTGAGTCACGTGCCAGTGCGTTGATCGGTACTGTGGCCATCGCGTTCAACAGTCAAACCGGGTGGACATTGTCAGTACGAGATAGCGTTGCAGTTACCCACGAGGGAGTGCATATCGTAACAACTCTTCCAGAGAATACCTGTGCCAAACCTGCGAAGAGACCATGTCGCGAGAAGACGAAGTGAGTCAAGATTCATGCGATTCTATCTACACAAGACGCTGACACGAGGGCAGTACGACTTCCTGTTCAAGGTCGTTCTCATCGGAGACAGGTAGTATCCCCGCAGGTCGCTCGATCGCGCTCACAGGATTTTAGTGGAGTAGGAAAGTCAAATCTGCTGAGTCGATTCACTAGGAACGAGTTTGTATGCAATGCGCAAGGACAACTGCCTCTACCTAGTTATTCTAATCTGATAGAATCTCGAATCGAAGTCGACTATTGGTGTCGAGTTTGCGACACGAAGCATCCAGGTGGATAATAAGACAATCAAGGCACAAATTTGGGATACTGCAGGTCAAGAGCGATACAGAGCTATTACCTCGGCGTGAGGACAAACACCATCCCAGGCAAGTCGGAAGATGCTCATAGCGACAGGTACTATCGTGGCGCCGTGGGAGCGTTGTTGGTATATGACATCGCTAAGCAGATAACGTTTGAGAACGTCCAGCGATGGCTAAAGGAACTACGAGATCATGCCGATAGCAATATTGTCATCATGCTTGTGGGTAACAAGTCTGATTTACGTCATCTGAGGGCTGTCCCTACTGAAGAAGCCAAAGCGTTCGCTGCTGAGAACAATTTGTCGTTCATCGAGACCTCAGCGCTCGATGCAAGCAACGTCGAGGGCGCCTTCCAGAATATTCTTACAGGTACAATCTAATCTTGGACACCCTATCCACCACTAATAGACTCAGAAATCTACAATATAGTGTCCAGCAGGGCCCTGGACCCTTCAGACGGAGCACCTCGACCTACAGATGGTCAAAAAATTGCGATCACAAACGCTCCGAGCGAAGAGAAGTCCTCGAAATGCTGCTGATGTGTTTGATATTGTTTGGATGTTACGAGGTTTCAGAGTTTGCTTTCAGTGCTAGTATAGTGGCCTGCGTCTTGGTAGCAAGTAATTCTTATGCGAGTAGAGACCTCCCCCATGCAGTCCTCAGATTTGCGATTCCAATCCTCATACACGAGCATATCTCAGCCTAAGTGACCATGACCTCGAGACATCAAGACATCGATCCCTGTAGATCATCACGGGAGATAACGTGTGCGGTCGTTAGCAGCTGCGGGACTAAATACAGGTGAGTCAGCCGAGAGAGGCTGGAGTTTCAAGCCCGTCATCGTCTTGGTTGCTCGCTTGCCTGTAAGGCTCCTCCACTTCCAGCAGAGCGGGTCACTCAAGTCTTGCACTCACCAGCCAGTAGACTGAGGTTGCCTGGAACATGAATGCTATAAAGGTGTGTCTACGCACGCAGTCTTACTCCGACCTTGCTGCTGACAGATACTAGTTACAGCGCAAATTTCCGCAGTTCAAGCAAGAAGACATCTATGCACTCATTAATGACTTTCGGTGTGTGCCTGCGTTCAACCTTTCGGATGTTATCGACTAACCTGCGTCAGTAAGATCGACGTCGATGACAAGGGCTCTGTCGATCAACAGGACGTGATCAAGGCCTGCCAGGCTTCCGAGCATGGTACGTCTTACGATCAAGTTCGCGCGGCTCTCAAGGACTGCAACCTCGATTCGACCGGGCGAGTAGAGCTGGATGACTACGTTGAGGTTCGTACTACCCGGTGTATCTCGTTGGACATGTTGTTGACCGGAATCAGTTGCTATCGAAAATTCGTGGAGGCGGTGGCAGTAAGGGCACATTGGAAGTTACGAAACAGAAGATCAAGGTCGGCGGCTCCAATGCCAACGTGTCGCATACAATCAACGAGGACGAGAGGACTGAATTTACACGACATATCAATGGGGTGCTTGCTGGCGATTCCGATATTGGTGATCGCCTACCTTTTCCGACAGACACATTCGAAATGTTCGATCAGTGCAAAGACGGATTAGTGCTCTCGAAGTTGATCAACGATGCTGTGCCAGATACTATCGATGAGCGAGTCTTGAATCGTTCCAAAGGCAACAAGAAGCTGAACAACTTCACAATGACGGAGAACAACAATATTGTCATATCCTCGGCAAAATCGCTCGGTCTCTCCGTGGTGAACATTGGAGCTCAGGATCTCATGGAGGGTAGGGAACATCTGATACTCGGCCTGATATGGCAAATCATCCGTAGAGGTCTCTTGAGTAAGATCGACATCAAACTCCATCCAGAATTATATCGATTGCTGGAGGAGGATGAGACTCTGGAGCAATTTTTACGCCTACCACCGGAGCAGATCTTGATTAGATGGTTTAATTATCATCTCAAGGCAGCCGGCTGGCAGAGAAGAGTACATAACTTCAGTTCCGATGTGTCCGATGGTGAGAATTACACAGTCCTGCTGAACCAGTTGAAGCCAGAGTCATGTAGTCGCGCTCCCTTGGAGACCAAAGATCTCCACCAGCGAGCAGAGAAAGTTCTTCAAAATGCAGACAAGATCAATTGTCGTAAGTACTTAACGCCAACCGCGATGGTCGCCGGCAATCCGAAACTGAATCTGGCCTTCGTCGCGAACCTCTTCAACACACACCCTTGTCTCGAACCACTCGACGAGGCTGAGAAGCCGGAGATAGAGGACTTTGATGCTGAAGGAGAACGAGAAGCACGGGTATTCACGCTCTGGCTCAACAGTCTGGATATTCAGCCGGCCGTGCACAATCTCTTCGAAGATGTCAAGGACGGAGTGGTACTCCTTCAAGCCTACGATAAGATCAAGCCAGACACTGTGAACTGGAGACACGCGAATAAACGTCCAGCAGACAAAGAATTGTCTCGATTCAAGGCTGTAGAGAACACGAACTACGCCGTCGATCTTGGCCTGCAGAACCGATTCTCTTTAGTAGGAATACAGGGGGCCGACATCACGGATGGATCTCGAATCTCCATTCTGTCGATCGGTTGGCAGCTCATGAGAAAGGATCTGACCGAAACCTTGAAGAAATTAGCCTCGAAAATGGGAGGAGAAGTCACTGATGCACAGATCCTGAAATGGGCTAACACGACTGCAAATGGAAAATCCAGCATTCGCAGTTTCGGTGACCCTTCCATTCACACCGGACGATTCCTCCTCGATGTGCTTGCTGGTATCAATGCAAGTTTTGTCGACTATGATATTGTCACTGATGGCAGATCGGATGAGGATGCTTATTCGAATGGTATGCACAATCCAAATCTTTGGTTACGTTACACGACTGACCGTCTTAGCGCGTCTGGCCATTTCTATCGCAAGGAAATTGGGAACGACCATTTTCTTGTTGCCGGAGGACATCGTAGCCGTTCGACAGAAGCTAATCTGGACTGTGAGTGAAAAGATCATCGGTCTGTCACATTTTAAGCAACTAATTTGTCCTAGTTTATTGCTTCGTTGATGGCACAAGCTCATCTCAAACGTTAAGGTCAGGATCCGCCTTGCTTGGAGGCACAGAAAATCCGGAAGGAAAGGACAAAGAATATTATAAAATGATTCATAGCGCGTCACAAAGTGTTGTATCTATGAATTGCAAATTCGGTATTCTCGCAGTCGCTTAAAAAATAATTTTGGCGTATTCAAGCAATTCTGCAAGTGAACCTGGAACAGATGAGTTGCGATAAATCCGCAAGATAGAGCTTGATGATGACCCGACTATGCGAATATTAGCAATGCTTCGTGGATGATTCGGCGCTGGAGAGTGTACCTGAAGAAATCGGCCGATCTACTATATATCTGGTCCATTCTGACCTGCTCCTTGATGGACAGGGACTCGGTATTGAGATGCAAAGTGATTTGATCTATTCCAGATTAGTGGGTTCACCTTCATACGTCACACACTGACCAATGAGTTGTGCCAGGTCGAATAATTGCGAGGTTGTGCTCTGAAACAAAACGTGATTGCCTTCAAATCCAGAAGTCGAGGACAAAGTGGTGATGGACGCATCAGTCTTGTCGCTGACGACAGCAGCACCCTTGAGAAATCGAGTGAATGTCTTACTACTCATCTTTTTCACAGGCGTCGTTACTGGATCCCTGATTGGAATAGTCGTCGAGCTGACCAGATCCGCCCCGAGCTTTTTCGAAAGGATTTGCTGAGCTGATTCCATAGCTTTCTCAAAACTAGCCAAGCACTTGAAAAGCGACCCAATGTCTTCTCGGTCGACACAACCTAGTTGATGCAGTTCCTCGATAAGCACTTGATTCGCTTGAATTTTCTCCTCTTCCCCTTTAATTTTAACATTTTGTAGTTGCCAAATGTCTTTGGGCACAAAAAGATCTTTCGTGAGAAAGGTGCCAGTCTCTTGATTGCCGGACGCCGCAAATGTATTGGATAGTAGACGCATCATCCAATAAGGACGGGTGAGCGGTTCATCAGGAGGTCTCAAAGCATTCTCGTTTGGCGATGGAACTGTATCCGTTGCTTTGGTCTCGTGACCGATGGTTGTAAAAATGGGATTAGAAGGAGGCCTGGATGAATGGCGGTCAATGGAGATTCTTCGGCTGCTACGTTTGTCAAGCTCTATTTTCGGTGACTGATTGCTTCTGGCTCGATTGAGGTCTTGCGTATTCAACGAAGGCCGCCGGACTGCCAAGTTGGTACCTAACGGCCCCACGGCATCGCCGTTTGTAGACTGGGAATCAATCTCGTTCTCATTGCCATTGAAGCTAGATTGCTTCGTCCGGACAGGATCATTATAAAATTTAGCGTAGCTCTGAGAGACTGCTTCCAGATTGCGTTCCTGAGCCCTAAGAGGTGCAACATCTGTAATGGCTTGAGGTCCGTAGGGTAAAGCAGGAAGATTGGTTCGAGGGGGTATGCCTGTAGCGGAAAAACTATTCCTCAGACCGTTCGCAACACTCCGGCGCTGTCGAAGCGTCTCTCGGGGAACTTGTGAAAGGGTTCCAAGAGAGCCGGTGGTATTTGGGCGATGGCTAGGGCTAATGTGCACGCCTGATGCTAGCTCCTTTTCAATATTGTGCATGAAATCATCGACGCTAGTGTCTTCAATTGGCGCAGGCTGTTCTAGATGATCACGAGATGTGCGCTTGTACGTTCCCTTCGACGATCCGGAAGATCTTTTGTATCCACTATCACTGCTGCGCGTGCTGTGATTGCTGAGCCGCGGGTGCAGAGCATTGAGCAGACGAATACGATCGGTGTAGGTTTCATAGATTTGATGGAGCTTCCGACGATCTCCGTTCACTGTTGGCGTTTAGTAATCTTGCTTCAGAATTGGACCGAAATCCCTACTGTTGTTGTGACCAAGCACTTTTGACAAAAGTTCGCAGGCATCAGAATAGGCACGTAGCGCAGCGGGCACATCATTGTCCGCATCCAAAAGAACAGCTCTCTGGGCGATCTCGAGAGCTTCCGCGAGCATCGCCTTAGAGTTCATCGTATGGATTGCGCGCTCGCTACTACGTCGAATAGATCATCGTCAGTACCTTGCGTAGCCGTCCAGCGCGTCAACCGGACCGAGCTGAATATTGGTGGGGCACTTTTGTATCAAACTAACCGCGAAGTCGATCTGGATATGAAGTCTAGACTTTTAGCGGGTACGTATTACTTGACGGGCCGCACAGTTTTGGCATGGCGCCGCTTCACGTGCTTACACTCGGCAAGCTAATTTTTGTACAAGATCTGTGTAGCAGATTAGAATACTCTGACTCAGGATTTAGGGCTTCACTCCACCAGCGGTCCCTTTTTACAACGGGAGATCGAGGTATAGCAAATACACGATCGTTCTGATACAAAACTGTCACTGAGCGAACCCGTATCCTGAAACGGGTCATTGTGCTAAACTTTACGCTCTCAGACTACCAAAGTTTCTGTGTGCGCCTTCCGAAGAGACTTATCAACAGTCCACGGCAAGCAGAATGTTCTCTAAAGGTATGATGCGGTCTGCTACTAGGGGTATCAGGTCGACACGTCTTCTGAGCACCCCAGCTAAGGCTATCTTGGGTGGCAATTTACAAGAGACCGACCCAGAAATCTTTCAGATCATCGAGAATGAGAAGATCCGACAACGAGACTCTATCGTCCTGATTCCCTCGGAGAACTTTACTTCGAAATCCGTCATGCAAGCGCTCGGCTCGCCTATGCAGAACAAATACTCCGAAGGCTACCCTAATGCCCGTTACTATGGTGGCAACGAGTTCATCGATCAAGCTGAGCTTGCGTGCCAAAGAAGAGCTCTTGAGGCATTCAGATTGGACCCAGCTGAATGGGGCGTCAATGTACAACCACTTTCCGGATCGCCCGCCAACTTATACGTGTATCAAGCTCTGATGAAGCCACATGACCGTCTCATGGGTCTTGACCTGCCCTCTGGCGGACATCTCTCTCATGGCTATGCGACGCCGACCAAGAACATTTCAGCTGTCTCAACCTATTTCTCCAATTTACCGTACCAGGTAGACCCTAAGACAGGACTCATTGATTATGATGAGCTTGAAAAGCTGTCCGCTGCCTTCAAACCAAAAATTATCATTGCGGGTACTTCTGCATATGCTGCGCTGATCGACTACAAGCGCATGAGGTCTATCGCGGACAAGTGTGGCGCATACATCCTCGCCGACATGGCTCACATTTCAGGTCTCGTCGCTGCTGATGTGATCCCCACTCCTTTCGAATATGCAGATCTCGTTACAACAACGACGCACAAGTCCCTGCGAGGTCCACGTGGTGCCATGATTTTCTTTAGAAAGGGTGTAAGATCGACAGACAAGAAGGGGAAGCAGGTCATGTATGATCTTGAGGGGCCAATCAATTTCTCCGTTTTCCCTGGTCACCAAGGCGGACCTCACAACCACACCATCACCGCGCTTGCGGTCGCTTTGAAACAGGCTGCCAGCCCCGAATTCAAAGACTACCAAACTAAAGTTCTGGCCAACTCGAAGGTTATGGCCAAGGCTTTCCTCAGCAAGGGCTATGAGCTCGTCACTGGTGGCACAGAGAACCACTTGATCCTTGTCGACTTGACCAAGAAAGGAATAGACGGAGCTCGGGTGGAGCGAGTCTTAGAACTTGTAAACATCGCCTCCAACAAGAACACTGTGCCAGGAGATAAGAGTGCTCTGATTCCCCATGGACTCCGACTAGGAACTCCTGCCATGACCACTCGTGGCTTCGAAGCCAAAGAATTCGAACAGGTCGTCGGATTCATCGATCGAGCTGTCGAGATTGCCTTGAAGATCAATGCTTCTGCGTCTGGGAAGAAACTCAAGGACTTCAAGGAGACACTCGGAGCAGGCGAAGGTTTCCCGGAAATCGCTGCTCTCAAGAAGGAGGTCGCTGATTTGAGCTCGTCATTCTTCTTGCCAACGAACTAGATATCTGTGGGGTCACATTTTCATTTAGCTATAGCTAGCATCATTTATTTTCCTGCTCAACATCATACAAGTAGATGCTGTGTGATATTGTCAGCACACACACGGGCGTATGCCTCGCATAGAAATTCATCTTTCAAGCTCACACAATACTTTACACATACCCATGTCAAGTGCAGGTCAGACCTGGCCGTACACGGATGAACAGCAAGCATGTATACGAACTTGTGAAGACCTGGTAGAGCAACGCATGCGTAATCTCGATGGCTCACATGATTCGCTGCATGTATACCGCGTTCGATCTTTGGCTCTCAAAATTGCAGACACCGTGCTTGGAGCAGATCGCTTTGTCGTGGAGGTAGCAGCCTTACTACATGATTTATATGACAAGAAATACAATGAGACGAATGTTACGGATCAGCGATTCTTTCTTTCGGATCTGCTTTGCAAGTCCGGTATAGACCTCGGCGTTGGAAACGATATCATTGAGGTCGAGTCCGGTATAGACCTCGGCGTTGGAAACGATATCATTGAGGTCGCACAGAACATAAGTTATTCTTCGGAGGTCAAAGCCGAAGCAAATGGCTTCACCCTGGATCTGAATCCACGACTTGTGCCTTCTTGGACCTGCGTTCACGACGCTGATTATCTAGACGCCATCGGCGCTATCGGGGTGTTGCGCACAAGCGCGTTTGCTGGCGTCAGGTATACTTCTCCTCTCACATTGCTTAATGGCTCGAGCTGATTGATGACTACAGAGGCAACAGGCTTTACGTTCCAGAACCGGGACCTGAGGCGACTTCAGATGACTGGACCGTGTTCAAAACATCCTGTATTCAACATTTCCATGACAAACTATTGAAGTTGACTGGGAGGATGAAGACTGATGAAGGTAAGAGACTGGCACGCTCCCGACACCGCTTCATGTGCGTCTTTCTGGAGCAATTACAGGATGAGATAGATATCAGCTCTTAAATTACAAGTGCTGCTCGAAGATGTTCGCAGAATTGCGTGACTGTATGATGATTCTTGCTATGAGAGCACCGTCTAGAACACTATGTATCCAAACACTCATATATTTCAAGCGTACCAAGCTGTAGAACAGGTGCGGAGTGTGGTCTTAAGTACAGCGATTCTACCGTGTACTCAGTATGTACGTGGTCAAGAGATTCGAGAGTGGAACATGTGTCTAGAGACTGAGACGAGTGCACAAGTGAGATAAAGAAGGTTTTAGGCTCTTGCAGCGCGCAAGATCAGCTTTGCGACATATCACCCAGACAATACATTGCCTGAGTTGCATAGCGTAGAATCGCCGAGACCTTCTTCGTGGAGTGAGATCTGTCAGTGATCAGTAAACCTGGTTGCCTCGCGCCAAATTGATCCCACAGGCGGGCGGATCGTCGCGTACACAAATCATTCCAATTTCCCGAACTCTTACCACACCAAGACAGCTTCGGCACCAAAGCAAGCATACAGCAACATGAGTGACAAGGTAAAAGAAACAAGCTCAGCAGCAGCCACCGAGTGAGTCCTGCACGTACTTGCCAGCATCGAATCTGACCCTGGGACCCAGACAGCCACAATCTGTCGACGGCAAAGGCAAAGGCAAGGCACCTGTCCCTGTTGAAGAAACGGAAGATGACAGTGATTCCGATATGGAGGAGGACGACTCGAAGGTAAACATAGTCTACGCGTAAATGGTCACGAAGCTAATTATGACAGGTTGAAGAGGAAGGCAAGCTTCGACATGGTTAACCTTGTTTCACTTTCATTAACCTTCTATAGACGCGGGGGAGGAGTCGGAAGACGACATGGGAGAAATTGACACATCCAACATCATCGAATCTGGTCGCACTAGGGGAAAGAGAATCGATTACACCAAAGAAGTTCAGAATGTCCCAGAAGTTGACGACGAAGAGGATGATGCCGACTTTGAAGAGCCAGCATCAACGAATGATAATTAGAGCTCTTTTGTGTGCTACCTTTACTGCGTAGCTAGAATAAAATGATTTGACGGTGTAGATGCACAATCTATAATGAGAATGTGATTCTTCTGACCTGATCAAACGTTCAACTTGGACGAAATCTGTCAGGATCGCGTTCGAGAGCTCAGTGCAACCTGGTTTCGCTGCTCATAGATTCCCTGCCATGGTCGCCGTTAATAGCTGGTGCGGCAGCTGAGACGAACATTGTCCGAGGACAGCAAACATTGCGTATCTGCGGAATTGAAGCTGGGAGCCACTTTCACCCAGCCAACTCCCTTATTGCCAAGTATTCGTCCGTTGCAGACCTCAACGTGCCTGCACATCGATCGAATCTGCATTCGGGGCCATCACGTTGTCCGCTTGTCCTGGTAGTCTCTCGACCCTTGAACGTCGTTAGTACAAGCTAGCGTAGTTGACAAAATCAATCAAACCTTTTATTTTCCCATTCATCGAGGTCCTCCAAACCCTTGGACTGCAACCGGTAATATTCTTCCCTCGCGTTGATCTTCCGCCTGCCATGCTCAAGTCCAAGAGCATCCTCTTCGCTGACCAGCTTGACTTTACTGTCTCGCCTCTCGTATCGCACAGTCTGTGTATTCGATAGCACATAGGCGCCTGCGAGAACAATACTTATGAAAGGAATACCGAAGAGCAGTACCGGCCTCTTCGAGATCTTTCTGTTGAGCATGACGCTCGTGGGCTGCTTCTGACCCGGTCTGACATATGTTTTCCTATCGAACGTCGGCATTCTCTCTATCCTCAAAGTGTGTGGTGAGCCACAGTAACGAAGTTCAGATGTCAGAGCCCGGCGCCTCAATTGCGGTCGCAGACTCCCGGCCGGCCCCCATGACTAAACCACTATATGCGGAGAGCTGCGCTCATTGCCTCACACTTCTGTTTGACTGGCAAGGCTCTCAGAAGTATGACGACTCTTTCAAATATCAAGAAGACATGTGTCTTCACTCAGAATCTACCTCCAGACCCCGATGTACTCACACCTGAGGCTGCAGACAAGAACCCGAAACTCACGCAAACTCCAAGACAAGTGCGAAAGGCTCTGTACACTTATGTGCGGCCACAATCGAACGAAGAAGCTGAGATACTGGCTGTCAGCCCGTCTTGCTTTGAGACGCTTGGATTGGATATCTCAGAGGCGACAACTGATGACTTCCGTGATCTCGTCTCCGGCAATAAGATATATGACGACATTCATCCTTGGGCTCAATGTTACGGCGGCTATCAGTTCGGTCAGTGGGCCAGTCAATTAGGAGACGGCAGAGCAATCACCCTCTTGGAGCTGCAAGCTGAGGGCAAAGAACGTATGGAGCTTCAGCTGAAGGGGGCGGGAAAAACACCTTACTCTCGGTTTGCCGATGGTAACGCAGTGCTTCGATCTTCGATACGTGAGTTTCTCGTCAGTGAACATCTTCATGCGCTGGGTATCCCCACCACTCGAGCCCTTGCACTCACCTTGTTGCCAAAGAGGTTCGCGCTGAGAGAGCGTGTCGAGCCTTGTGCCATCGTTACGAGGGCCGCTCAATCTTGGATACGAATAGGTACTTTTGACTTGTTACGACGTAGAGGTGACCGTGAAACTACAAAGAAGCTTGCGGACTATTGTATTGCGCATGTTTTCGGCGGCGAGGACAAGCTCTTGCAGGATTTGCCGGCGAAGAACAAGACCGGCAATCGCTATCAGACACTCTACAGGGAAGTTGTCCGCAGGAGTGCATCACTCGTGGGCAAGATGCAGGCCTACGGTTTCATGAACGGCGTTCTTAATACCGATAATACCTCAATATTCGGTTTGTCAATGGATTATGGCCCATTCGCCTTTATGGATACTTTCGATTCAGCATATACTCCAAATCACGACGAGTTAGTGCATATTCACGCCCCTCATATGAATTATTATGCTAATAGTGCTTAGTGGACAATTACGTTACTCATATCGCATGCAACCGACAATCTTTTGGTGGAACCTAACTCGTTTGGGAGAGGCTCTGGGCGAGCTAATGGGCGCCGACGATAGTGTCGATGCATTTTTTGGACGCAAGGACTTCCTCGAAGGCTCCATAGACGAATCCGAATTGAATCCTATTCTGACAGAAGCGGAAAAGATTATCGGAAATGTTGCAGAGGAATACAAAGAAACGTTCTTGGCAAGTTACAAGACTACGATGTCAAAGAGAGTTGGATTCGAGATTAAGAATGAAGATGATTTCAAGCTCGTTTCAGAAGCTCTCACTCTCATGGAGGAGCACGAACTGGACTTTCATCACTTCTTCTATCGTCTTTCTGAGGAGACATTCTCAGGCAAGTCTATTGTAGGAGACGCGACAGGCAATTTTGGAGGATCTGGTAAAGACAGGGCGATTGAGGAAATAGACAAATTCTTGGAACACTACAGAGCGAAATTGGCCGCTGACAATATTGCCGTGGATAGCAATAGGACAATGCAGATGAAGAAAGCAAATCCTTCTTTCGTTCTTCGTAGTTGGATCCTAGATGAGGCCATACAAAAGGTCGAAAAGGAAGGTGATCGTGAAATACTCAAGGTGCTCACGGAAATGTCGTCGAATCCTTTCAAAGAGTATACGGACGAGGAAGGACGGCGATTTTGCGGACCAGTTCCCTCCGGCACCATCTCGGGTGCTAATGCACAGTGTAGTTGCTCTAGTTAGAAAGATCAATGGAGCCCCATAACGGATCTTTTTATTCTTTACAACTTCTTATGTACATTCACCAATCGTGAACTGTTGATCTTATTGGCTCTTGCGCCATACCACAATCTATAAAACCAGTCCGGCAACCACATGAACTTTAACATGACGATTCATGTCTGCAGTCCATGAATATTTATGGAGATGGCCCACTCATTCTCAGCGTAGACTCAAAAATCACAGCTCTAGTCACAGCAAACCCTTATTGATAAAATTGTACTTTGGAAAGCCGAAATACCTAAATTCAGGTCTTCTAACAATGAATTGGTCCTTTATGCTATTCTACAGGCTGGTATTGCGGTTATTCCATTTGTAGAGACACTACTATAGCCATGCGAAGGTAGTTTTCTTGAAGATCGAGTGTACAGACCTAATGCAATAGCTTTACATCATAAATATGTGGGTTGTAAAGCAGCTTGCGCGTACATATGATATGGTCATTCATTTAGTAATCGTAATCGCCCTTGAAGGACTTGTGGTAGCTGGCAATATTGGCCAGTCCGTTTCCATTGTTCGGCATTTGAAAGCCGTAACCGGGAAAACTCGTCACTTGTGGTACAATGTTAAAATTATTGTTGTACGGACCTGCGACAGTCCCACTGATCTTGCTCTGTATCCTTCGTCCATAGGGTGTCGATCGTATAGCAGGAAGAAGTGGTCGAATGCATTCTACAAGTTGTTGTCTCTGTGCACCATCTGCGTAGTCGAGTGCAGTCTGAATCACATAATTCGCAAAGGAGTCACGCAGAAGCTTCTCTAGCCGGGGTTTGTGAAGCAGTTCCTCGATGAGAAGAGCTCTAGTCGCAGGCTCGGCCACTCGCAAACACTAAATTGTCAGCCTCTTGCAGGAGAATACCTTAGATTTCCTTGCCTTCTCGATGACGTTGGAGCTAAATTTTTGAACAGAAAATAAGCACACACTGCCAGTGAAGCGTTTGATTAAAGGATCCGAAAACCTTGGGTCCCCCAGATCAAGAACGTATTGTACGACGTAATTTCCAAAGGGATCCTATCTCATTAGTCCAGATCGTGACAAAGAATTTGCAGACTTACCTGGATTAGCATTGGAGCATGGTGATTTATCTCGGTAATAATCTGCATTTTCTGTTTATCGGAGGCATGATCAATGCATCTTTGAAGTACGCAGCAACCGTGTCGATGGGTTGCCACTTCAACACAATATTTACTCACAGCATCAAAGATGAATTGATTCTCTTGACTGCCGAGTCTGTTCAAACACTTTTGAATCACGTGATTTCCGTTCAAGTCCTTGATCAGAGTGACGGCGTTGGTGTCTAATGCCGCGGTGGCGATGCGAATCTGGTCAGGCGTTGTCAAATATTCGATCATTTTCTGTACCGCTCGTGTCCCATGCATATTCAAGGAGATGTTGACCAGATCAGGCGCCACGCTCTGCACGATTTTGAGTCTTCTTTGATCATCACAATGCTCAAGTAACTTCTGACAAAGATAGTTCCCAAACGGGTCTAGTCATTCAGCAAACGGGCTTATGTCGATCATAAGATCTTACCTATCATCAGCTCTGCCGCATGACTGTACGTCTCAGCGAAGATGATGTCGACGTTGATACTGTTTCGCTCATCAAGTTTTTTCTGTAAATATCGACAACCGTGCTGATCTTTACAAAGCGAGTAAATATCGCCAATCAGCGTCTCTAGTGCAACGTCTGCATATCGATTGACCTCTTCGGCAGATCGTTTATTGAAGTTCGCGTTTCGTCCCAATATATGAGGATTGTGTATTCTAGACTCTGGATGGTTCAGTTGCTGCTGATGTGAGTTCATGCCATATACTGGAAAGGAGGAAAAATTGGCTGACGGATAACCAGGTTGTAACATATTATATGGACCGTACAATCCAGGAGACTGGACAGGAGAATGCATGCTTGTCGACATTGATGGCAAGGTACCCAAGGGAGATCTACCACCTGGAGTTGATAACGTCGAGAATGCTCTTCTCGCGGATTCCTGATCAAAAGATGTGTTTCGGGATCCTAATATGTCAAGGGGGTTCGCGATTACGAACGGGGATCTACGAACCTGGAAAGGACTTTTGTCCAGAAGGTAGTGCAAAGTCAGGCAGAGGCCTGTTCTGAGCAGTCTCAAGGTCCTCAAGCATACCTCGATGTGCTTGTGGGCTTATTTGGGTAGGTCGACTTAGGCTAGAGCCACCAAAAGTTGATGGGGCGGGAGGCAGACCGACTTTACGACCTTCCATAGGATAATCGCCTGTCATGCCCGGCGTCAGACCTCCAGCATAACTGTCCTTTCGAACCAGAATCGGGAACGAATCATCAGTCGTGTTCATTGCCAGGTATGAGGTAGCTGGCACTAAGACCTCCGTTAGTTTTCTTATCGCACATACAGTACAGCCTATATCACCTTCGTCGTTGTAGCCTGTAGTCATCGATAGCCTATGGCCTTCAGGATGTGCAAACGATCGACCTTGATCGATGTGAGACATGCGCCTGGGTTCTGGACTATTCCCATCAATAAAGAATTGCTAGATTCAGAAACTCTGGACTCACTGCTCTGACATTGAGAGAGACTCAAATCCCAGACTTGTACTAGTCCTTCGGCTACCCGGAACAGACTTGGCAGCTGCGAACGAGTTTGGAGAGGATCTATTATGAGAATCCGATGGAGGTGTAGCAAGCTGATCATTCATGGTCACTCTAGTCTCAAAGACCTTGAGAGGCGGGGTGACTTTTGTTACTGTGCTCGCTCGACTTCGAGCATCGCCTTGACCCGGAGTCTTGACAGGTGTAACAGGCAAAGCACCAATGATTCTGGCATCTTCCTCGACTCCATGCAATATAGCTTCATCTCGTTGTTGTTTTGACTCTAACAATTGCATTTGTTCTTCGAATCTGCGTCGATGTTCCAGCATTGTGTGCTCGTGTTCTGCTCTCTTCTGCTCCAATAGTCTGTCCTTCGCAGTCTTCAGCATTAGTTTTGCCTCGAATAAGAGTTGAGATGTCGCACGTTAAGAGAGGGGAAGTAAGAAGCATTTCGCTGGGTATCAGTATCTCCAGGACCATGTGGCTGTAGTGGACTGGCGGACATGATGGTCCTAGTATATCAGTAAAGATCGACAGAATGAGAGCACATGTGCCGTGAAATATATTGCAGAAACGCTTGGCGTTGTGTGAATAAGTTTCTGAGCATCTGGCTTCACGAACCACGACATACCGGTACTCAAATACAAGCGTCCTGGATGAAGTGTTTGGACGTTTGCTCGATATCAGGTGGACGGTATAGGCAAGCCTCTGTAATTGTGGGTCTCTATCCACTTATGGACGAAACGATGAAATTGTGCGGAGCTCATTGTCGTGATCAGGCAAGATTTCCAGTTCTCAGCCGTGGTGGTGCCAAATTCGAATGTGTGCTTGCTCCCACAATCTGGCCACTTGGCTTGCCGTGTGGAGCACTATATCACAAATTGATCATCATCCAACCACAGTAGGTTCCCACCACGATTAGTGACGCCACGACAATTATCTGACATGCTCGAGCAAGAGTTCTTTTCACTGCATTGATAGATAGCCTGCTCGCCCGAAGAAAATAGTCCCCAGTCAATCACGAGTGACGAGCCATCGCACAAGTACACGAAATTACCGCGCTCTGCCCACGGAATCTAGCAAGTCTGTCTTCAGTTTGACATTCCCTTATAACTGGCCGCTCATATCTGTTCCACTGTCAAGAGCTCTGAAAACAATCTTATGCACATTCTAACGCTTTTAATTGTCCAATACTCCCTTTCACTTGCTACAAGTGGTTCGCAGGTCTAAGAAGCCCTCTTTGAAATCACAATCCGCTTGAGGTCGGCAATGGAAGCAACTCTACTTGATCGTATCATCCGTCTAAGAACGAAATTCGGTCTGGACGTTCTGTACGAAAATAATGCACGAGGCTACGCTGGATTTATTCCTGGCCAGGACAATGCATCTCAAGACATCATCATACTATCTCAGGATGTAAACAAGCGCGCAAACCCTGTTCTTGCCGAGCAGCCATTACTCGAAACAAACCATACTCAGGATCGCCTCCCCGCTGTAAGTGAAACCCTTCCATGATTGTTTTTCATCCCTTATCTATATCAGATGAAGAGTTCTAGCGGGTTACCTGGAATGTTGAGTCCAAGTCTGCCTGATAGATACATTCATCCGTTATCTTCAGATGAAGTTCCTGAAGAAAGGTCCACAAATGGTGACCCACGGTCGCTTCCGTATCTCAGCCCAAATCTACCGACTAGATACAATTCAGCATCATGAGCAGTAGCAGCTATACGTAAACAGGATCAAGAGTCATGCGCAGAAGGTCATGCTTACACCATTAGCTGAAAATTTGGAATTTGATCTACTATATATTTGTACACCACAAATTGATATAAGTTTCCCAGGCTCGATGGATATGTACATTCTATTGGGACTCTTTCATAGTTCTTCATCATCGTCCACTTCGCTTTCTCGTACATCTGACATGTCGTCCTCGTTATCAGTGTCTCCTGATTCTAACTCGAGCGGCGTACGGGAATTTCCGTCTTGTCTACCATCGATTTCTTCTTCAGATGGTCCGGACTGTTCTTGGCTCGGCTTTTTCGAAGACTGCGGATCAGCTAGCAGCTGTCCTAATTTCGCACGTTTAGTATTTCTGTCATTACTTGTCTTGACCTCCGAAGTTAGTAAAGTGCTCTCGTGACCGCACAACTCCCTGATCTTCGCTTTCTTAGAATTTAGTAGTAGGGTAAATTTCTCTAGCAATTGACGTTCCTGTAGTTCAAGCCGCGCTTGTACTTGCTGTAAATCCTGTTCAACCAATTTCGTGGCAGCATTCGCATGCATCTGGGTCTGCTCCCTAGAACGGAGAATCACACGGTCCCCTTTCAGCGATTGTGCCAGCTGAACCGCCCAGTCAAATAAAACTAGCTCGTGCTATCCAGTGAGACGGGAATACTGCAATCGTACATCACTTACGTCCTCTGTACAAGGTATGTCGAAAGAGTATATTTTGAGTGGGATGTCTGCTTTTTGTCTGAATAACACAGTAATCTTGGACTCTTTGCAGGAAGCAGAGACATCTACCTCACTTTCATCTGCTTGATCTAGCATGATGTTTCGAAAGGTTAAAAACCAATTTTCTGTCGCAGATCTACAATTGCTTTCAACTTCAGTTTTGTTCACTAGAGGCAATCAGTGGATAGATCAGAGGGTACGCAATGGAACGCCTACATTTGATTGCGTATGCAGCCTCACCGTCGGTGCCGATAATATTGACATCGTCCGTATCATTGAAGGATACTTGAAGGAGGATATGCTCGTTCTTGTGATTAACCTCTGAGCGGGGTACAGAGGTTATTTGTGTAAGACCGATCATAGCATATCGTCGCCACAGAGAAGCATCGATTAATCTTTTTCACAGGTTTCGATAGATAACTTTGCCCTCTAAGTACAACTTCTGAAGCAATTTCTACCGCCACTTCCACCCCAACACAAGCCACTTGACAATGGGGCCGGAAACTGCAGCAGCGTCAAGACTAGAGACTACAACCTGATATCACAACGTCGTCCCGAGCCACTCTTGTCGATGTCTTGTCTAGCAGAATCGTAAATAATGGTTTGGTCGAATTGACCCTTTGCAGACCTGGCACTGCTGTAGTGCTGCGGCGAGGACAGCTTTGCAGATTTACCACGATCCTTGAACGGTCTATTCAAAGGACAGCAGACGAGATTCATTTTATGTAGACTAGCCAGGCGACTGAAGCTACAGTGTTGCGTTTCAGTTCGACATTTTGTATAATATCAGACTATAACTATGTGGCGAGCTTCAGATTCTAATTGAAATCGTACCATCACAAGGTCTAACTCGTGCCTCCGATCGACAGAAGCCACATCTGCTGGAGGTGCGATACAGCCTGATTAGGTAGCATAGTTATCTCATGAGACCCGTAGAACAAAAATATGCTGACATCCAGGTGCGTAGCTGCACAGCTAGCATCTCTAATTAATCGCTTCTTGACTTTGAAAAATTAGCGACAACCCGCGATGGATAAGGTCGAATGAGTTCCTGCCAATGAGCTCCCGTGGTAACGCGCGCCACTCAAATCCACTGCAAGATTCGAAAACACGAGCGCGCTCGCAGGGTGCTAGTACAACCAGATCATTGAACACGCCTATAACGCTCAACACTGGCGAAGCCACAAAGGCGCGCCCGAGGCTCCATGTGTATGCCAGTCGCTTCATGATCCCGTCTCAAAGCCCTTTCTAAATCCACACATATCGCTTGAGTGTACACGACAATCGTCGAATGGACGACGATTGGGCTGATGTCGACTTCTCAGGCTTCAAAGCCAGCAGATTGGGAGCGGCCGAGCAGAGAACTGATGAAGAACTATCAAAGAACGGACGGGCTCGAAAGACCACGACGGACGTGCTCTCACCACGGGAATTTCCGTTGAGCATGACGGCAGTAGTGACAGATAAGTGTTCGCATGCTGGCTTTGCTGGCTCGGACGCAAATGCCTGTCTAGCGCCGCAGCTGCGCAGCTCTCCTATATCGTCGCGAAATAAAGCACTCGGAGACATCTCATACGGAAGAAGCGCAAGTATGTTAGCCCATGATCGCATTTCGAAACGAACAGAGGGCTCAAATGCTCCCACAATCACAGAAATATCCTCGTGCAAAACGAGTCTTCGGAGTAAGGACGACGATCCACGGAGTCGTCCTAACATTAAGTCCGGTGAGTACAGATTGCTGTCACAATTTTGTGATACTCCGGAAGACGACTGTTTCGAATCCCTGTCTATGACCGCTTCTAAGCAGGCTGCCAAAGATCATCCTGCAGAAACAACTAGTCTGCAGGACCGTCTCAAATCGCGGCAGAGAGTCCCGACCAGAAGGCCTGTCCCAACAGCCATTCGAAACGAATCTGTCACCGCCTGGCAAAGGTCTCAGGCCCTATCCGCGGTTGAGGACCTTGAAGGGCTGAGCGTTCCTGAGGGCGCGACCCTGAGATTGTTTCAAAGCACTAAGGAAGCCCCGTTTCCAGCATTTGAAAGTGATAATGAGGACTGGGCTGAAGGTAGCCTTGGAATAAGACATGCTGCATCTCGACAAGCTCGATCGGCTAGAGCTTCGACGGGATCCTCGAATTTATCCATAAGTATATCTTCTGCGGCGGAGACAGAGGACGGCCTCGAAGGACTCGAACTACCCGAAGACCTTGTGACCTTGAAAGAGCGTTTCAACCTCACGAAGGAGAAACGATCAGCAGGAGACACCATCAAGATGCCACCACGACGCATAGCAAAGGACGATTTATTGGATGGCTTGATTCTAGAACAAGACACATTCGTGAAAGTGCCATTCATACGACAACAAAAATCGAAACAGGTCCCATCTCAGAATCTTAAATCAGAAATGAAGACTTCTGGTTTCATATCAGAGAGACCATCAAGACTGCCGAAACCAGATAGTCGTTCTAAAATCCCGTCAATTACCAACGGAGGGCTCAATTCGCGATATGCGGAACAGAGAATACGCAAGCTAGAATCGGCAACCGATATGAGAAATTCGAACGCGGATCGTTCCACCCTGGAAAGCAAGCCTTCCATATTGAGCCTCAGATCTGTGTCAGGCGCACCAATAAAGGATGGGCACACACAAGCATCTATAGCCAGGGCGAGCCCAAGGTTGTATAAATCCCCTCAGGCTAAACCAGCATTCCTTCCTGGTGGCACTGCTGGCGTGTCCTCATATCATATAAGTGCACTTGGTAACAGGAATGACGTGGCTAATGGCAGGCCCAAGACACCTTCACATAAGACAACGCCGCCAAGCAAAAGGCGAGCGACTGCATCCGAAGCACTGAAACAAGAAGCCGCCAAGTACTGTACCCTGACCCATGCTCGTGCGAAAACATATGGAGAAGGTAATGAATTGGACGACCTCGACGATCTTCCAACTTCCTCCAGTCATGAACGACGTTTCCAATCTGCGTCCCCATCTAAATTGCCAACTAAGTTGCCGAACGATGTCCTTGACAGACACCGAGAAAAACGTCCCCAAGCATCAGACACCAGGAGCAAACATCCTGCCTCATCTCTGCAGGCATTGAGGCACCCGACACAACCATCAGCAACACGTGTTCCGAGAACATTATACGAGGCCAAGTCTAATCTGAAGAAGAAGAGGAGAGTCGTAGCGCCAGGTCTGATCTCAGGCATTAACACGACACCACGACCTAAGGTCGAAAAAAATATGGTGTACAATCCTAAGGCTTTTGTTTGGGAAGGTAACGAAGACGATGAGATGGAGCGGTTTGATACCACCATAAATTCTCCGCCTCGCCCAGCACTAATTTCAAACGTAAATGGCACGAAGAAAGGCGTGCAAGTTGTGAATGGTATGGTGTTTGATCCAGATCAAATGTGTTGGGTCAGATTGACGGAAGATGATAGCGATACCGATCCTTTCGAGGGCTTCGACGATGCCAGTGATATGCAGCGAGAAAAGGACGCGCTTGCGAGCAGTGTAGGTTCGGGACAGATAAATCTGGGCGAGTTCCTCGTTGGAGAAGAATTTGATGTCGGTCCCGTTTTCATTAGGAGGCAAAGAGAAGAAGAAAGCCGGTGGTGTGCACACACGCTAGGCTGGATACGCTACCAGTCTGCGAAGAAGAGGATAGCCTACCTGCAAGATATCTATGACTTGTTGATGGATGACTGAATCTATGGGTTTGAGTTGATAGAGCGGAGGCCGTATATACATAGCTTTGAGTTTCTTCAAATTGGAATCTTTCTCAGATGTCCCAAACTTTGCTCAATAGTCCCATCCGGGTGCAACACATACTAAGATCACGCGACACTTGCACACACTAGGGTAGCTCGAACTTTTGTCCGGATAGAACTCTGAAATTCGTCAGCGTGCTTTGCGATGAGTCCGGTCCGATATGGAAATTACTTTGTAAAATAGATGTAGAAGAAATCGGCGTACAGACCAGTTTGTACGAGCCCAGCCACTACAGCGATGGGATCGAAGTGACCCTCAGATAAATATCTCCAGATCCAATTTGGGATGTACAGGCCACGATAGAGACCTAAGGCGAAGAGATAGTGCGTGGTGACGTTCTCTGCCTCTCCTGTACGCTGTAACAACAACAATTGTGGTAATATTGCAACAGATTCAAGCCATATACTGAATGACCATGTGACCTGAAGTTCTGTTAGCCTGTTAAATGCTGAAGTGTGACCTATACCTCTTGAAAAGAATACTTATAAGTGGCTAATAATGACAGCAAAGCAGCACCACCAAGGATGTACTCCAATCGAAATGTATCGATCTGCATATCATTCGTCGGTCTGAACTGCACGCGCATGAGGTATAGAATATACAATTGTGCGCCGATGAAAATGATCTTCATTGCAGTGTTATAAAGTGAGACAAATGAGAAGAAAAGATCCAGATACCGTGTACAGTAGACGATCGCATATAGAAGCTGAGACTTGAACGAGATGCCCGCACAGGATCTCGACTGTCTCATTTGATAAATCAACAATAGAATACTGGCCAGATGGCTTAAGTCGCCCAGAAATCGGAAGATGTTCATTGCGATGGTCGCTTAGAGTACGTGTCAAAATCTACTTCGCCGAAACACCTTAGCACACCCTGGATTGCAGCGGAGATCGTTTATCTCGCCCTGTAGCGTATTCGCAAGAACTTTGAGAGGCCAGCGAATGTTGCAATCTATTTACATCGTGAATCAGATCGGTAACTCCCCAACTTTCCCACGCGAGAGCTCCTTCACGTGTCAATGCGCTTCTGACTACCATGCGTAGTGGACATGGCGCTTCAGCTATGCCAGCATAAACCGAAATTGGTTGTTATTTACACATTTTCCCAGCACCATGAGTGCCTATTCGGCGAATCGAGGGGATCCACTTTCCTTCTATCAATCCAACTATGCAGCTCATCCCGCGATGGGCCAATCTGGACAGACATATAGCGATCCGATGTATAACGCTCCAAGCGGATGGCTGAGCGCATTCACCGCAGCAGGTTTCGAAGGCGAGCCTCCTCTATTGGAAGAGCTAGGGGTCAACTTCAATCATATCAAAGGCAAAACTTTGACGGTCCTCAATCCGCTCGGACAGATCGACGCACATATGATGGACGACACAGACTTATTTGGTCCCCTCATATTCGGTGTTCTGTTCGGATTCATCTTGCTTCTGTCGGGGAAGGTTCATTTTGGCTATGTATATGGCTGCGCTTTGATGGGCTGTCTGTCTTTATGGACTATACTTTCCATGATGGCTCCGTCCTCAACATCTTTCTCTCGTACCGCAAGTGTACTGGGTTATTGCTTGTTGCCTCTCGTGGCTGTTTCTGCTTTCGGCATGGCAGTAAATATGGACAGCGTCATTGGATATGCTGCAACAATCGCTGCAATATTCTGGTCAACCTATTCGGCCTCTGCAATTTTTGTCTCTGTTCTCCAGATGACTGACATGCGGTTCCTGGTTGCTTATCCAGTAGCCCTGTTCTACAGTATTTTTGCGATTTTGTCTATGTTCAGTGAGGCTGTAGTTCTCAAATGAAGGACATACTGTATGCCATGGAAAGATAACTGTTGATATGATAATATTCAGGATATTGTGAATCATACATGAAATACTGTGCTCACAATCAAAATTTATTCATACAAGATTCAGGACACCAGATGCTCAGCAAAACATACTTTGTTGTTCAAGATGGTACTCTCCACTTATTGTCAGTCCCAAATTCAACTCAAGACATGGCTATGGCCAGGCTATACAATAAGTCTACAGCAATACTACAACTGATAGAAGATGCTTGGTAAGAGAATAAGCCAGCAAGATAATGAGGGATAGTAGATGGCTGGCTCAAGTCCAAGTGCATCATATCTTTATTTATCAATATTTGGTTAGCCTACCTTGACCTCTATGACAAACTCCAGATAGCTCTGCATGCTTACTTCAAGCAAAATTAGAATGCTTGTACACTCAAGTCTTCTGGAACTGCATTGAATTCAACATGACACTGATGTGCAAGTCTTCAAAAGTATGTACAGATATCAAAATAGCAACTATCACTCTGCAACTTTTTGTGATCATGTAAACAGTTGATGACATCACTCGTGATGAATTTTGTGGCTTACAAACTTATATAGCCGGACTTATTCCACTTTCAAATTCTACTCCACACTCCATGTCTCAGCACTATCATCACTTGCAAGCCTCCCAGGCCCACACCATCAATATCCTCACCAATCTTGGACACTCACAGCGTACAATAGCCGCTTAGCTATCTATATCTCAGTTTACAGTGTCCAGGTGTCAACAGAACCCCACAAAAAGTTGTCCAAGACAGAGCAAGAAGCCCACAGTCAGTAGTCAGTTTGAACAGGCTGCCACAGATGCATATCACGTCCAATCAATCCACAATTTGCGCTGGGTTCCTGGCAAACTTGGCTTTAGCCATGATTCAACATGCAAGCGTTGCGCACATGAGCTCAATGAGCTTAGCTGTACATCTTGCATGCTGTGCAATGGGAATTCTGGATATCTGGCTGGACACTCCAATTTGTGATTGTGTATCTTGTGTCTTGGGGTAACTTTATTGGAAACTGCAGGGAGCCACTTTACCATCAGTTGCATGACCATGGAGCTTGCATGGTTGAGCCTCAGGTGGAAAACAACTGCTGAGTTGAAAGGCTGAGGGATTTGCATTGACCTTTGTGTAGGACTTACAGTCCTGCCTCGGTGAAGTGCATCAAAGCTAAATTTCTCAATATTTTGTATGCCCACCTTTAGCCTTTATCACAGCCTCGAGCCTGCTAGACATGCTCAATACAAGTGAAACTGAAATGCTAGTATCTGTACTGTCCCAAGCATCCTGTACAACATTTTTGAGGTTGTTGGACGTCACCTGGGCGTATCAATTGTGTTTTTGTCTGTGCCACTTCTGCCATGTCTTCTGCTTCAATAAATGCCATATATGTTCAATAGGATTGAGGTCTGGACTATTTGCAGGCCACAGAAGCATTTTTAGGCCATTTTGCTTCATAAATCTGGCACTCTTTGCGCTCATGTGTATAGGGGTGTTGTCCTGTTGAAAGTATAGATTACGGTTTCCAAGCAGGTGTTCAATGAGACCATCATCCTGGTCAATAATGGGTAATAAGGACCGCTGATGCATGTCTGTATACTTTTGTGAGTCAATTGACCCACTAGGATAGTAGTGTAATGGTCCACAGGTGTTGCCATAGAAGCAACCCCACACCATGACACTTTTTTTGTGGTTTTTGTAGGCTGGTACAATACAATCATGATTGTACTTGTTGGCAGAGTTTCTGAGGACATATCTGCGTCCTGCAAGCTTTCCTAGGTTGATAGAAGACTCATCAGACCAAATGACATGATTCCAGTCATCCACAAACCGGCTGCGGTACTTGAGGGCCCACAAAAGTTGATCTTGCATGGGCTTGTGGCTGAGATGGAGTTTAGCCACAGCCACTCTTTTTTTGACACCCTCCTGCGCATACAGTTTGCATTGCCTACGCTTGGAAATTTGTGGGACATTGCGTATATGGTCATTACTTGCCCAGCGCAAATTGTGGATTGATTGGACGTGATATGCATCTGTGGCAGCCTGTTCAAACTGACTACTGACTGTGGGCTTCTTGCTCTGTCTTGGACAACTTTTTGTGGGGTTCTGTTGACACCTGGACACTGTAGACTGAGATATAGATAGCTAAGCGGCTATTGTACGCTGTGAGTGTCCAAGATTGGTGAGGATATTGATGGTGTGGGCCTGGGAGGCTTGCAAGTGATGATAGTGCTGAGACATGATAAGTTTGAAGTTTTGCCACATCAGTCCCTCATTATTTTTTGATGTACTTCACTGAGGCGCCACTGTAGCTCCTGGCATGAGTAAGTTAACAGAGTCAAGTTGATAGAAATTGTTACCAATGGACACAGCAGTCAGAGGAATGAAGTTGTTAGGACCCTTGCTTGTGCAGCCAAGAGAACAGTTGCCTTGGTCATGGGTCAGCTTATACCCTTTGCTCTCAACAAGAGATGCTATTGAGACTAAGTGCTTTGTCCAGGATGCAAGATTGACATTGGTGAGTCTGACAGTCCTGATCAGCTTGTTTGATCTTGATAGGTGTGTGTTATTTTTGTCAAACAGCACATCCCTGTGGCAGATCCTAGGCATTGGCAAAATCTGCACATTTTGCATTTTATTCATCTGAGAGCCGCCTTGCCTTGGTCACTTCTGAGTCATTTTTGATAGCATGAGTTCACTTACCCCATGTCAAAAGGTCAAATTTGAATCTGTCCATGTTTCCAATGTTCTTAACATAGCAGCTTGTATAGTCAACATACTTAACAAACTGTATATCAGGTAGTCCACTTAGAAATTGGAGTATTGTTTGAGATTGTGCTGTTCACCTTGTGATCAGTTCTGGATCCAGCTCAAGATAAGGACAGCCCGGAAGCGTACAGACGGCTGATAGGATGTGAGACATCAATCCTATTGGCTATAGTGAACGGCTGGTATAGACTGATCTGTAAAGACGGGACTTAGGATATGGCTGTAGCAGCTCAAAAATAAATAGAGCCAGATATCCATGATTCAAAATACAAGAGTTCCAAACCATAATCACAATAAGTACAGTATATCAACCTGGATAGCTTAATAAAGAGTTTGTACAGATCAATAGCCATTGCAAGGCTTCTGGCATTTGCTGCTGGTAACTTGGACATCATCTTCCAGGAATTGTTATATACTGAGTCAGGACTGCTTCTTGGAGAATTGCAGGCTCCAATGCTTGTGTACAATAAGAGGAATTGAATATCTTTCATGATCCAAATTGTGTTCCAATTGAGTCCTTTGTACAGAGCCTCTTTGTCAATAAATTGATCTTTCTCCAGTCTTCCTCAATGAATGACTCAAGATCACACTGACTCAGTGGAGCTTGAATGGATCAAGCCCAGGTTTGAAGATTGTCACTGTTAGAGAGCTTTGGTCCAGTATGTAGACAGCTACTGAAATTGAGATACGAATGAAGGAAGATTCTCAAATCACTGCCTAGTGTTTCAAACTGATGGCTGGCTGCCGAATTTTGCATGCACAGGCCTTTCTGCTGCAATTCACGTACTTTTAGCTCAAGAATATTATAAGAAAAGGATTGAAAGATACTGTACATTAATTAATGCTCCTCTACATCCTCTGGATTGGTCTGGACAGATTCTGACTTTGCTACATCTGCGTCTGCATCCAATTGATGCAAGCCGTACCAAGCAATTGTAGCCATACCCAGAAGAGCACTTAGAACACTGAAGAACATAGCAGCTATACCTCGACCGGTGAAGCCATCTGGCAAGGGTCCAACAGGCTTGTTTTGACCAGACAAGTTGAGAAGATTGGTATTGCCAGCGGCATTTGCATTTGTTGCTATGCCCTGTGATGTACAGAGATCATATGAAGCTTGGGGCACTATTTGCTGAGCTAGAAGCTCGGGAGCCTCCACAATAGTAGAGATCAGACCCGCAAGCATATGCCATTCAATCTAAATACATCAGGGGAGTGCACGTCCAATTGAAGGAGGGCCTTACATGACAATGGAAGAGCCAGATACCAGGGTTATCCGATCTCTATGGCTGGTGAGTTTCTGAGTTCAGAACCATCAAATGCGCACTTACAAATCTGATCAAGGCGTGTCCTGACGGAGGCAACTGAAGAACATCTCTTCTCATTGGATTTGCTGGAGCGGTCCAAGACGTATTTGCTGGGTTGTAGTCACCTTCGTCTTCTTGTGACCTCTTGATAACCTGGAATGTATGCCCGTGCAAGTGGAAAGGATGCTTACCGGCATCTTGGTTATTTAAAACCATCTGAATCATCTGATTGTGGGGCAAGACATGGGTATTGGTATAGTCGCCATAGATGCTCGGATCTGTGACGAGAGTAGTGTTTACATTTCCTCCAGCCGTGATTGTGGTAAAAAGGGTAGGAATCTTTGGAGGAACGTAAGTCATGCCATTAAAGAAAGCGTAATTTTGGCCGTCCTTTAAGTCCTCGAAATATACATCTTGATTAAAAGACTCGTCCGGATCCACTACACCTTCTGCAAGCACTGGAACGAGGTCGAAATCGTCAGATGTGGGGTAGACGTCGACTGGAGTTGGATCTGGTAGTTCGGCTGCGGAGTTGTACACGAGATATCCAGTAACGTTGTTGTTGAGACCCGCAGGGACCGTGTCAAACATGTCTTCATCCATTGATCCCATGATTGCATAATTGCTGTCGGTGGAGTTCTTTGTCGTGATCAGAACGGAATATCTTTGAGCTGCGGTAATGACAAAACCAGGAGCAAGCATACGCTCAGTGTCCACGCCATCCACCCTAGAGTCATCAGCACAGGACTTCCCTCACGTGATATCAGGGATCTACTCGATGATTTCCATATCATGGCCCTCGATCCACACGTGGAATGCTGCGAAAGCGCCGAGGTTTATGAATCGGAGTCTGTAAGTCTTGTTTGGCTCAACGGCGAAGGTCACGTTCTGTGAGTCATTGATGAGAGCAGCATCAGGAATTGGTTCTGCTCCAGTAGGATTCGTGTAAGAGGAGAATACACCTTTAAGGATGGTCATTGGCTTGTGGTACCAATCAGAGAAGTAGATCTTGTAGGCTTTAGTTGTGGCAAACGTTCCAAGAATGAGTACTTACAGTATACTCATCATCGTATGTGTAGGTTTCATTTGGCGCATGGATTATGAAAGGTGTTCGAATACCGTCTGGATACTGTCCAAGTGTATGAGAATGGATCCAATACGTACCATTCTGTTCAACGGTGTAATTGTAGGTGAAGGAGCCTCCCGGAGGTATGCCACATTGTGTGACACCCTGCGGACCATCTGCCCAATTTGTACCATTCTGGAACAAGCCATGAGCCTTTTCGTAGTCAGCAAGATGCTTGGTGAGGCTTGTGCTGCACAAAAGCTCGCTCTAGGGCATACATGTAATGAAGTTGATTGATCAGGCAAATGGTTATTTGCGGTGATGATTACGTTGTCGCCGTAATCGAACGAAAGTGCAGGGATAGGCCACTGATTGTTCACCCTATGGTCGTCAGATATGTTCTTCCTTCGCTTCTGCTATGCTCCTGACCCGATGACTTGTCTAGACACTCCGGAACCATCAGGTGAGACGTCGTTCACGTATGTGATATTCCACTCGACAGTTCGGACTGCGGCAGACACCAGAGAAGCCCCAAATAGGAGCGAGCTTGTATACTTCATCTCTCTTGGGACAGCCTAACTCGGTATACTTATCAGACAAGCCGATGACGGAGTCGCAAAGGAGGTGAGTAACGTTTGAGAGCAGATATGCCTACTCTTCTTCGTCTGGGTGAAGGGGAAGAGTATGCGTGGAGGACTTCAGAAGTAGTCCAACAAATCTTCCACTTCAACCTGAGTAATTATCCCTTGTGAAATCTGATAAGCCTCTCAGGCTGTCCGATACAGCCACCTCGTTATGTCTAAAAGCCCCCGAGGCTACACGCACGGTAGAACGCCGGGACAAGCCTTGCCAGCCACAGATCGAACAGCTTGGAGCCTAGCAGGCATCAGACTAACTCAAAGGAAACACATAAAAGTCGTTTTGAGAATACTATTCTGTCATTCTAAGAGTCTAATGAAGCTTACGCAAAATGCACGGTGCAAGCTTTCTTCGCCAAGATGCGGAAGTAGACGGTCCAAGAAAGGAGGCGTCAGCGCTTCACTCGCGACTGGGCTTGTGGCTTGGTCCGGAGCGAGCGACAAATCACATTGGGCATGTGTGGCTACCTTATCCGATGTCGAGATCTTTTGAATTGCTGCGTGTAAAGGACTTGCTAATTTCTGCCATAATCGTGAGGATTTTGGTCAGGGCGTTGCGGAATCTTCTCCTATAAGCTGCTTGTGATTGCCTGTCCACCTTCAATCAACAAATCCTCTTCTCCTCTGCGATATCGGCAGTACTTGAACAAATCCGTGCACATAGATCTAGCGCGTATCGAAAATGGGCGGATCTGATTACTTCTCCGTAAGGCTGCCCGTCGCACACACACTTCGCGAAATGTCTCTTATTCTGCATCCAGGTTCCTATATTCTTTATTGTATTCCGGGAATGTCTTGAGGCAGCCATTATCGTGTCTGTCCTTCTTGCTTTCATCACACAATCAACTAGTGCTCTACCGTCAGACTCAACTTCTGCCTCACAAAACGAATTTCTTAGAAAGAAACTTGTGAGGCAAGTATGGTTTGGATCCGGCTTAGGACTATTCCTCTGCTTAGCTATTGGGTGAGTTCGGACGAAGCACGGCTGAAAATCGAATGCTGACGAGACATAGCGGTGGATTCATCGCCGCTTTCTACAAATTACAGAAAGATATCTGGGGAAAGAGTGAAGAGCTCTGGGAAGGATGTTTCTCCTTGATCGCTACGAGTCTGATTACAGTCATGGGTCTTGCTGTGAGTAATGAAGTCTGAAGATGCACCACGGACGCTGAGAATACAGATGCTACGAATCAACAAGTTGAAATCAAAGTGGACCGATAAATTGGCAGCCAGTTATGAGAAACGTGATGAAGTGGAAGGTTCGCCTCGATTGTCTCGATGGGCTAGATTTAAGGAGTGGACTCGCAAGTGTAAGAACTTTCGGTGCGCGTATCTGCGTTAGACTCGAAACTAATGGCATTACAGATTCGATGTTTGTCTTGCCTTTCGTGACAGTCCTTCGAGAAGGTTTGGAGGCTGTCGTCTTTGTCGGTGGAGTCGGTCTTTCTACACCAGCAAAAGCCTTCCCAATTCCGGTCGTTCTCGGACTTCTGTGCGGATTCTTGGTCGGATTCCTCCTTTACAAGGGAAACCGATACATGTCTATCGAGTACTTCCTAATTGCTTCCACATGGATCCTATATCTCGTTGCTGCAGGTTTGTTCAGCAAATCAGCTGGCTACTTTGAAGCGTACAGATGGAACAAGATGACTGGAGGAGATGCATCGGAGTAAGCGCTACTGTCATCGATGAGCGAATGTACGCTAATTTCAATCAGAAATGGAAGTGGTGCAGGCTCATACAACATACACTGGACCATCTGGCATGTCAATCACGGTAATCCCGAGATCAACACATCTGGCTATGGTTGGCAGATTTTCAATGCCATTTTGGGGTGGAACAATACAGGCACGTACGCAACAACACTCACTTATATCTTCTACTGGGTCGCTGTTTCGGCTGCTCTTGTTTACATGCGTTTCAAAGAAGAACACCCGAACAGCAAATGGTCGAACATTCTATCAAGGAAGGCCAGGAAAGGATCACATGCTAGCAGCGGTTCCGAGAAAGGTTCTTTCTCAGACATCCCCACATCAGGACACAGCAAGAAGCAGGTTGCTCCCGTCGTATATGAGGTCGGTGCATCTGACGTTCCAGAAGTCAAGTGAAGAGTATATTGGGATTGCCAGGTAGGAACACACCCCTGATAGTTCATTATTTCTATATCATTCTTGAATAACTATAAGCGCCAGTCCATATTTGAATGATCTATGCTGAGTTGTACTCCATGCGGGAGTCAGTGTATCCTCGATACTCATACCTATAGACAGACTGATCGACAGGCGTGCACTTATGCCTCTGAGACTCGCTCGCTGCGTTTAACATATCTTCCACCCTTAAGTCCCGCCTCTTTCTCCATCGCTTGTATTTTTCGCTGTCGCCTTTCTTGATTGTCTTTTTTCTCTTGCTCAAGCTCTTGCGTTGTTGGAAAATCACAATTCCAGAATTCCGGCGGTGTGGGGGATCGTCGCCAGTTTGTTCTGTGCCTACTTACCTGCTGTTTCGTCGTCCCGTGAATATCATTCTCGCTCTTGTTCTCCTTGTCCTGTCCCTCCGATTCAGGGCACCCCCATACTGGAGCTCGAGTGGATGGTACCGATCCCGCGAGCTTGTAAAATTTAGAGCAACATGAACAATCCTCTGCTTCTAGATGTTTGCGAGCTTCTCTGCCACGAACGACTTCATGAAAGGCGTGCTTATATCCATCATTTGTGTCTCTGTTGATGGCGTAATCCATCATGCTTACAGCCTGAGCGGTCCCCAGTCCAGAAGCATAACGTCCTTTGCCTAAATTGTCCCTCTTATGAATTGTGTTGCTACGAGCCACGGCTTGTGTACACGATTCAGACTTAGTCCGTTTCAGGTCCCGAGATGATGGATACGACGGGGACTCGCGGCTTCTTTTGCCTGGAATGTTGTCCGGAACTGTGCGGAGCATATTGTCTAACACGGAAGATTGATGTTCGAGAGATTGATGAGCTTGACTGGAGCAGTCTTCGCCGAATAGGCTTTTGATAACCAGAGAGTGCTTTGCCGATTCATCGCCACCTACTTTAAAATTGGGAGTGGGACTGTAATTAGTACTTTCAGCAGCATCCTCGGTAGAGACGGGCCTTGTCACTACACTTTTGCGGACTGTCACCTGGTCCAGATCTATACTACACGCATCTTGACTTGATGAGACAAGCATTGTTCCTTCTGGGGAATTCTCTTGCTTTATGAAAGGCTCACTTGGGCTCGTTTCACGGACATCTCGAACTTTGTGGCTTTGTTTGTCTGAGATTTGACCATGCCTAGTCATGGTGTGCTCCGGCTGCGCAAAGCGCTGTTCCACCTGTGTAGCTGGTGGCTTCGAATCGTGTGACACATTATTCGATCGCGCTCGAGGAGTTTGTAGCTCGTGATCTGATTCGATAAGCCTTTCTGAAGTTGGCGCTAAGCCAAGATCTACACCTTGTGCTTCGCGATCATTAATATGAACAATCCATTTCTTCCATATATCCTTTTCCTTCCTGAACTTAGACTGTACCAGATTGTAATATCGTCTCAATGTGTCGTATCTCGTTAGTAGAGCATTATACTTCTCCTCGGGTACAGTCCGAGCAATACTTTGATCGAGATCATACCCAGCAGAGTCGAGCTGCACTTGAACCGGTCTGTCGCCTGTGAGATCGATTGTAGAAAACCCTTCTAGATTCTTTGCGACATTACTCGGATCTTGCGCTACCCTGACGTCAACAGACGCGTGCTTGAGCGCACTTTCGTTTGGCTTCTGCTCGGGACCGTGGTCGAGCGATTGCTCAAGTCGTCTAATATATTGCTTGAGATCCTGCAGCTGAGATTGAAGTCTTTCATTCTGATTGAGTCAGCCTTGCGAGGGCCTTGCGAGGGCCTTCCACAACAGCAGTACTTACTTCTTCTTTCGCCTCTCCAAGCTCGGCAGATAGCGTATGAATATGTGCGGCGAGCTTCTCCTCTGCTTCTCGGCAGATCTGAGAGACGAGGGCATCCATACTTTCCTTTATCAGGCCGGTTGACTTCAAATGTTTCCCTAGCAGCGCCCAATCAGACTCTTGCGAATATCTCGAATAATTAAGGTTTCCGCGTAGCGCGTGTGGTTCGTGTTGAGATCGCAGCAGCCGGTGCGGGTAAAACGGATATATATGAATCGACGTCGCTTCAAGGCTCTAGTGGTGCACAAGTCCTCCGTCATTGCGAGTTATTCAGTCTTCAATGTCCGCAGAAGAAGTGCAATCTCAAGAGGTCGATCGACTCGAACGATTCATCAAGGAGCAAAGACCTGATCATACTTACCTCATCGATGGCAAACGGGACGAACAGGAGTCAACGATATGTAGAAGATCTGACGATAGCTCAATAAACTGCTTAAAGTTACGATTGCCCTCCACGAAGCTGTTCGCCGAAATGCAAAGGCTCAATTACTTCTGTATACTCCCACAAGGTAGGACTACCGCATAGCTTTTCTTTATAGTGTACTCAATCTATGCAGAAACCGGAAAAACGGAAATGGAATGCAACAAAATATGATTAGAAAAGATCCGGTCCACTGCAGAAATAGAGGAAAGAATAAGACACATGGACTGCGTGGTCATTCAAAGACTACACGACAGAAACTAATATCGTATTCTGAGATGCCTTCAGAATATTATTGTACAAGGGCAAATCTTCAGATATTGTTAAGTTCGCCTTGATCGGAGATGCGTCTCAAGGCATGTATGTCGGAAATACACGTCAGACAATGCCCCTAGACTTGCGTCCAAACGTGACAAGAGGAGTTCTATTAGCCAATCTATATCTCAAAATTAGAATGATAATGAGAGGCTATCTGTGCGACTCGTTATGATCTTGCACGCTCATTCTTGCTTCACGAAGACGGACATTTAAGTCGGACAACATGGCTTGAGCTCAATGTTCTCGAAATTATGAATTTTCTCAATCCGGCTCACCGCGCGCACTTTGAGTGCAACGGGACTGCCTTCACCTTACTTATATACTGACTGCCGCTTTATGCTGTGTATTCGAGTCTACGAGAATCGTTGACAGACCGTAGCGTACCTATAGCTGTATCTTCAAGCTGGAATTTGACGTAGTGACGACATGATGGCTGAGCAAGGCGCTATCAAAGCGCTTTTGTCTTTGGACTGTGAGACCTTCAGCGAGATTCAAGATCATCAAAAAGGAGTCTTTGTCAATGCATTCCAGGTCTTGGGTGAGCCGTTGCTATTGGCTCTTGATGCCCTCGATCAGCGACGAATAACAAGGATCAAGAGGCGTACCGAGCAGGACCCCAGCGATCACTTAGCATCAGAATTGCCAATCTTTCTAGGCCGTGATTCCAAGGGCGGTTATCACGAGATCAGGCTCCAGAGCTGGAATTGTACATGCCCACAATTTATTTTTATGGCATACAGAATACCGAATAACCAGGAAGTCGAATCGCAGAATACCGTGCAACGGTCAACAACGAATAGGACAATGGGGTTTTGCTGGGGAGGCCAGCATTGCCAAGGCAATCAACCAATTCCATATTGTAAGCATGTCATAGCTTGTGTTTTGGTAGAACATGGTAGCCCGATGTTTACGTCTCTATGTAAAATGGAGACAGTGGATGAGTTTGACTTCACTATCTGATGACATACCCCAAATTATAAAAGAGAAGGCATGTCTTGAACATGAGGACGAGAAGCGTAGGAAAGGCAATTCGCTATTTGCTGAGACGATGTACACTACAGTCTTAAATTATTCCATGCGACAATTCTCAACTCACTGCAACACCTGGACCAGAGGCTGGACCCTGATTCCAGGTGAGGTAGCGATGGTCGCCGAGCTTTCTTGGCTTAAAGAAATGACGGGCAGTAAAGACGATCCCAAGCAAGACACAAACTCCTCCGACAACAATGTAGGCTATTCCTAAGAAGGGATTTTTACCTCCGATCACGGTCCTGGTCGATATGACCAGGGTCTTGGTACCACCATAGGCGGTCACATCAAACGCCTGTGTTATATTGACTGAATACGTTCCAGCCGGCATGGTCTCCGAGTCCTGCCTGAGATACAACTTACTGAAGGTCGGTAGTCCGGCGGTTCTCATCCAATTTTGAAAATCGTAGTCTGTCTCAAAATCGGGTGGAGGCGTGTCAGCTGAGTATCCATTGGGATATCGTTTGGCCCAATTAGGAGGAGGAATGATCTGATCGTACGTATAAGAAGTAGTTCCATAGCGATTCTTGTCAGACGTCCAGGCTATACCTTCCTTGGTCATAGTATATTCGACATTGCCACCGGATAAGCCAACCTGCACTGGAGAAGAAATTGTATCATTGAACTGTGAGTTGGCGATCAGTCCACAGGGATAGTATATCTTTCCGTCTTGAGACCCCAACGGATCGCAGTCGCTGTTGATGCTACTTAAGGATACACTCTTCCCTTTCATTTGATCTTGACTAACACTTTTGACGTACCTCCGATGGTTTTGGTAGAAATTGGTCAATTTGTAATACATCAGAACAGGGGCTTTCAGATCATTGGGGATGGTGAACTGCAATTGACATATGGGATTTTCGGAATCCGTTTCGTTAGGGTAGAGCGCCCAAGTTGCGGATTGAGTGAAAGACGAGGAATTGCTTGACTTCTTAAACGAACTCGTTATGTCGCCCGAGGGAATGGCGCTCGCGGTCGAAGTCGCCGAGGTGTTGCAGTGCGTGTAGTCGATTTCAATATGTTGCACCTCTTCACTAGCGTAAAGAAGACCTCCTCCAAGCGGCGCAAGGATGATTCCCACGGCAAAGAAAAGAGGTAGAACGGTCTTAGGTGTCAGCAGAGGCAGAAAAGCCTGAAGTCTCTATGGTGCGTCAGATGTGGCCGGTCTAGGCAATTCTTCAATAATCGCACCTGCTGTCGGAAGGCAGTATTTGCTGGCTTCCTGCTCTTCTTGCCAGGCTCGCCAGGTGCGTCATTTTCTGTAGACATGTTGTCCAGCACGAGAAGAGTGCGGCTACAAGCTAGTCAACCGCGATGCCCTAAGGGGATTTGTTCGCAACTACGAGTACAGCCGCCGAGTTCTTCTTGAGGCACGTGTGTTGACACTTGGTCGGCGTCGCAACGCGATCCAGCTCCGGATCAGGAGCTCCTCGAAGGTTCATCGGCCAGGCTCATCACAATATCTATCCGCGGACGTAGCTTCTGGGCAATGCGAGTGATTCGAGGCACGTAGTTGGCAGAGTTTCTCAAATCCAGACGACCGTGTCTTCTACGAGAAAGCATCAAGATCCAGCACTTAGAAGAGTGTAAGCATCTTGCTAGGATTTGGCCAATCGTAAAGTATATAACGTGCAGCCTTCCCGCCTAAAGCCCTGGCTAGATCCTGGCTGATCACGTCCCGCTCTTGGCTTAGAAGCTGCAGGAGAAACAAGCTCACAACAATCCAACGCAACGTCCCTGTAGTCGACGAGCTCTCAACATCCACGCCCGATGGATAGATGTGAGTGTAGGAAGTCAAGGCTGTGCGCGGAACTGACCTCTGCATAGATCAAAAGCTCGAGAAAGTTGGAGAAGGTAGCTTCATTCCACTCATGCTTTTAGCGCGTATCTGACGTGACCAGGTACATATGGAGTCGTCTACAAGGGCAGAGATCTCGAAAACAATGGTGCGATAGTCGCTCTGAAAAAGATCCGGCTAGAGGACGAGGCAGAAGGAGTACCTAGTACCGCCATTCGCGAAATATCACTCTTGAAGGAGGTGAATGACTCCAACAACAATTCGAATTGTGTCAAGTGAGGATGTGGCAATCTTTGTGCGAACGTAAGCTCATATGTCAGGCTTCTGGATATCGTCCACGCTGAGTCTAAGCTATACTTGGTATTCGAGTTCCTCGATCTCGACCTTAAGAAGTATATGGACAAACTCCCGCAGAAGGGAGAAAGTTCGATGTTACAACCTGAATTGGTGAAGAAGTTCACACTGCAGCTCATTCAAGGCGTACATTATTGTCATTCTCATCGAATCATCCATAGAGACTTGAAGCCGCAGAATCTCCTCATCGATCAGGAAGGTAATCTGAAATTGGCCGACTTTGGCCTGGCTCGCGCCTTTGGTGTTCCACTACGAAACTATACGCACGAAATTGTCACCCTGTGGTATCGTGCTCCAGAAGTCTTGCTGGGCTCCAGACATTACTCCACGGGTGTTGACATGTGGAGCGTAGGTTGTATATTCGCCGAGATGGCTCTGCGTAAACCGTTGTTCCCTGGCGATTCGGAAATTGACGAGATCTTCAAGATATTCAGAACATTGGGCACGCCGAGTGAGCCAGTCTGGCCGGGAGTCACACAATTGCCGGACTACAAAGCAACATTCCCCAACTGGCGTAAAAAGAACTTGAGGACATTAGTGCCCACACTCGATTCTGATGGTGCAGAGTTGCTCAAGGTATCCTAGTCTCACTGTTCTTTCTAGATTCTTTTTCGCTAATAGTCACAGGGCATGCTTGTCTATAACCCGGCCGAACGTCTTAGCGCTAAACGTGCATTGACGAGTCCGTACTTTTCTGGTGCTAGCGAAGTTGCGACCTACTAAGTCATCGGGCAGAGTGCTTCTATTCTTCCGACTCGAAAGTTTGAGAAAGGAAAGTTTTACAAAGACAAGTGAATGCAACGACGCGGGGCGCAGATTGAGAATTAGTGTAAATAAAAACATAAGTCTAGCAATTGCTACACATGTAATTGCACAGACCTTGCTTTTTTCTCTCTCCCCCAGCACACCAACTCTTTCTCTCCAAGATCCATACGTCGTTGTTCTTGTGTTGACGCAGCGCAAGACTTTTTTTCAATCTCGTTCACCTTTTTTTTCTTGTAAGAATTGAGCTACTACTATAGTTTGATGTTACAAAGTTGACAAAAAGCAATTTCTTTTTGCTATCCTTGTTTTTGGTTTTTTGTTTTTAATCTTTTTGTGTACGCTTGACTCACTTACCAAACGTAGGGAATGAAGATGTATGGGCATATTTCAGTATACCTATCCCAATCTTTTCCATACTTCTTCTTGCATCGTTCAATGTCACGACCCACGCGGTGAATCAAGACGATTGTAAAGAAGAAGGGGTAAAAGTAAGGAATCGGACTATCGAAACCCGTTATCAGCGCCCACGATAAGGATTGGATAAAGTCGGCGGTGTAGTGAATCTTTCGGGCGTACGAGTACCATCCGCTAGTGAGCAACGTGCCCCCGTTTTCGCACTTGATGTAGGAAGGATTCTTGATTGTGCCCCATGGTAATTGAGGGAACGTCTTTCGCACCTCAAAGTTGCCAAACATTTGTGCCCTGAATCGATTCTTCTGACTGTTGCATGTATCAAAGACGTAGTAGGCGGAAAGAAGGAGAGTGAAAAGGGCGACGTTGACGTAGATTGGCCATTGATATTCTTCCGGGGCGTGGTTGGCCAGGTATAGAGTACAATGGCAGTATGTGAATGGAACACCTGCCATGTTCCAAAATGCGAGCATGAAGCCGAATTTTTCGTAAGCCATATCCCACGTCGGCACAATACATTCCTCAGCCTTGCTGCAGGCATTGGCATACAGGTAATGAGCCAAGATGACGAAGTAAGCTTGTGGAGTGATGTAGCCGTAAGTCTCTTGCTGTCGCGCCGCCAGAGCAACTGAAGTAAAGAAGAGGATGAACCATGGCAATCTTACTTCGAAGAACATCTTGATGTCGAAGATGGGTCCGATTCTCGGGTTCAAAGCTGCACCCATGAATATATCGTAGATGAAATGGCCCGTCATGCGAATGTCCTTGCCCATGGCTATCGTGATGAAGTATACCGACAACGTCACCAGGAAGCCAGAACAGATGGCAACCGACATGATAGGTCCGAACTCATCTATCACTGTCGTTATCTTGAAGAGGCCGGTGAAGTGTAAGACAGCTGCTAAGAGCATAGTGGTGTAGAAAGACCATGCGGCATTACAATAATAATCGAGCCTCTTGCCGCCTTCCCATTCGATTGGACCGCCCTTGAGCTTGATACCAGGCAGGGTCACATAGAAGACAGCTTGAACGACCAAGAAGATCCAATAGATAGACCATGCTTTGAAGGTTGGGAAAGCACCCTGATAGACGTGGTCGACCAAACGTCGGACAAATTCGCCATAAGTCTCATGGGCATTCGGCGTCACAAAATGACCGCCGTAGTAGGTCGCGGAGATCCAGAGGTACCACATCAGACAAGGGAACACGGTCATGAGGGCAAGACATCCCGGGGAGCCACCGAACTCGTAGTGACCACTGTTGTCAACTCGAAAGTGCTCGCGTCCCTTTTTCTCTTTCGCAGTTTGCTTCGAGGAGCTCGACTCGACACCGCTGCGAGTCTGAACCATGTTCCGAGGCCTTGCTGAGATGGACTGTGGGTGTCGTAAGGAATCGAATTTTGAAATTGTTGTGATTTCGGAGAATGGCGCATCCATTTGGGCGCGCTCCCCCTCCCCAGAATCACGAAGAGTCACAGGCGCACACTGCTGCCTGGAAGATGTACATGGCAAATTGCTGGAAAGGTCGTCAAGGGCATAGAGTGAGTACATACATCAGTGAATATTACTATATATTGTGCTTTTCCTTGCCGATGGCCCACCCTTTTTGCGAATCGCTCTGCAGATGCTGGACACTATGCTCGCTTCCATTACAAAATTTAATCAACTTGGCAATACTTGATATAGCAGTATGTACGCCAGCTTATTTGGTCTCTTAAAATTCGCATCTCTTTCGTCAACAGAATCAACGGCGACATCCTTTGCGTCAACTGGCTCAATGCTCGTGTCGTCCAAATGTATCCAGGATTTGGAGTCCTGTCGTAGAACGTCAACAGTGTAGTGGCCGCCAGAGGCCGAAAGACCATGGTGATAGACGACTCCAATCAGCTTGTACTTGGTCTTCACAATCCCGCGACGTCCTGGCGATAATGCTTGTTGTGGGATGTCAAGTTCAAGTGGGTATCCAACTTGCTTCCAGCTCTTCTGTGTGCCGCCTACGTTGTCATACAGGAACCGTTTGAGGTGTAAAATCAGCACCGGAGGCAGCGACTCTATGAAGACTTGTTTCGTGGCTCTGACCTTGAGTCCGCTTCCCGTATTCCAATCTTCAGAAAGTATTTCCGGTTCAGGTAATTGCAGAAGAGCATCGCTTATATTCCTGACGTCGGGCGATTGGATATCAAGTTGTAATGGTTGGTATGGTTCTAGTGTGACGGAGTCTTTCGCACCACCGATCCGTAGGACCGATCGCATGTTGCCACCGAATATCCTGGAGACAGGAGACTCCAATACAGTCGCGGTCCTGGTGACGGCCAATCTCTGTTTCTTGCCAACCTCGAGCCACTCGTCTCCATTCTCTGCTTCGCCGGCCATTTCTGGAGCACTATCCTCGAAGCTGATTGTACGTTCCGTCGACAGTTGTCTCAGCGAATGCAAGAATTCTTCATGGAGCCCATCCAACAAGAAGCCCAAGAATTCCTCCGCATCTTCTTGGTGACCTCTCTGCATCGAGTTGAACCTGGAATTTCCCCTCATAGAACTGTAGATATTGTCCGGACCGAAAGCCTCCCCGATATTCTCCAGGGCAATCTGCTTTGCCTTTTCTCCGACCTGCCCGCTACGAGCGGCTATGTCCGACAACAACTGAAACTCGCGGATGAACATCACCATTGCGTCCATCAACGGAGTACGAGAAGACATCTTCTGGAGAACCTCCTTTCCTATCCTATCGAATAGATTATAAAAAGGTGGGCAGTACACCAAAACTTGAAGGATTGCATTCATAAAGCACATATTCCCCTTATTGACGAGCCCACGGGGTTGTATGAGTGGCGATGTCGCATGTGTATTTGGATCGTAGCGGGAGAGCAAGTCACCGAGATTCGTAAAAGAGTGTGGTACGATACCATTGACCACACGTCCGTTCGTCTTGCCGTTCGTGGCATGTTGAGATGAAGATTTCAGCAGATCCGACCATGACTTGGGCGTCACCTTGGACGCAGGTGGTGGAGAGAGAGTAGTAGTAGTAGTAGTAGATGATACAGCGATCGCAGTGGGCGATGATACACCCGTCACTGAAGGCAGTGCTATTGGAATCTTCTCGTCCGTGGAGATGACCACATCCTGCCCGACACGAGCTGACCTCGCATGCGTCGGCCCCGACCTTTTCTTCCTCCGCGGCGGCAAGGGCCCAGCAGAGAGCCAAGGAAGATGCATCTCTCCCAAGGGTACCATGCAGTGTGGTGAACTAACGCTCCTGAGCTGGCGGTGGGTCGTCTGATTGAAATCGCAATTGCAATACGTCGCTCGCTACCCAGTCAACCGCCTTTCCCTCGGGAACTTCCGTTCGCAGTAATGTCACGTGAGCCTCAGTATTGCTCGTACTGTACCAGCAGAGGACTATCGCATTTGAGTTCGACGGATCTAATCTGACTCTCACGACAGAAAGTGCATAGACTTGTCCAGTTCTCCAGGCATGCTCATCACAAAGTATCTCGCGTCCGTCGATGTCAAGATCGATCCGTTCAATCGTGGTTCGAAATCCGCTAGGCTCTTTCTTTCGTTGCTCATGAAAGAGTCTGCGAGACAGGCAAACGCGACCAAGGTCAATACGAGCCTCTTTAATAAATCTGACGCGAAAAGCTCGCTCAAGGTTTCCTACAAGGACGGAAAGGTCCTGGATATCGGCACAGAGTCTCTGCGAATCACCGACCTCGTCAACCATATCAACGCGCACTCGAAGGCTTTGGCACTGAAGGACCAGGTGTCCTGATCAATTCAGTCTCTTCGGATCATCCTTCTGGGGACCACCGAAAATCGTTCCAATGCCTCGCTTCCTAATGGGACAAGGTACGAATTGCCGGCGATGGATCACATACTGAGAGATGCACGCCGTCTGTGGTAATCAAGAGCCCTAGGCGCAGGTCAGGAACACAAACCTCCTGGCCATGGATTCAGAAGCACCTGGAAACTTGGCGGCTTATACTGCTGCTCTGGCCAATGCATATTTAAATCTGTATCATTATGCTGTACGTAACAATCCCACAATCGCATTCGCACACCGCAATTCCTTGGTTCCCTTGCAAATCTCCTTAGTCTTGGACATCATTAGTGTCATACCTGTAATGTGCCGTCGACACTACCTCGCCCGCTGCCGAATGCATTGACGGCTTCTAGACAGCGGGATCTTCCTTCTCGTGCGTTCGCCAGGTCGATATTGTAACAAACAAAGGACGAGTCGACTACCATACTCACCGTCCCCTCGACGGCACCAACAACGGCCCAGCCGATCGCGCCAGCTGCAAGTCCGACTACATAGCCGTATAGACTTCCAGTACCATCCGAACTTCTAGCTGAAGCGATCCAGGCGCAACTCCCCAGGGCCAAGGCCGTTGTGGCTCGAGCTGCACTCAACAGCATCTTTGCCGTCCGGTAGGAGCCCCACGAACCAGATGTACTAAGGGCTGGATAGCCATTGATCCCTTGAGCTGCTGTACGGATAGGAATAGAGTGTATCGACGCATAGGTCAGTGTTAAGGGACTTGTGAGATTGAAGATGGGCGCCGATAGCAACATGTACGCTGCAAGACTGAGAAGACCGCTGGCTCTCCTCGGTAGGGCCAGGAGTGGCAAGCGTGTCATCAGAGCAAAGAACGAAGAGGCACATATCGTGCCAAAGGAACTCGAGAGTGCATGTAACAGACCTGCTTTGACTATCTCTTTCTGGGATGTCGCAGGTACTGCATGCCTGTGAAAGTACCATTGAGAGACCACAGCACCGGTCGCCGATCTCTGTACTCCACTAAAGATGCCAAAAGTCCATAAGAAGACAAGAATGAAATAGACACCAATCGCCCAAGAGCTTCCGTCCAAAAGCCAGCGTCTAGCGTTGTCCACGCCTATAAAAGCACCTCGAAGAAAGATCCGTTCGAATTGCTGAAGCCACAAGAAGCAGTAAAGAACAAAGATCAGTAGATTGACGAAGCTCAACAGCACCAAGAATGAGTTATGCTCCAGTATGATGCACGCAAGCCTGACAATGGCGACCGCCTTCGTCATGGCATATCGGCGAGTATAAGTCGTGTATAGCCACATGCTAGCGAAGATCGCAGTGATGAAGCTCGACCATCTCATTGCCCTAGCCTGAATTTCATAGCCACCGTTCTGGCCTTTGTAAGACCATGCCAAAGAATAAAAGCTAATTGTGAAGAGCACGATCGGAACGGCTATGATGATTGTGTACAACAACGATTTAACGAATGAACGCATTACAACAAGCCAGACTGTTGCTATTGCGAGCGCGATGAATACGTCCTTGATGACGATCGACATAGAAGAGTTCAAGGCGTAGTAGATCGAGTCCGCCACAGGAGTCGAAGCTATACCAGTGCGGAAATAAACTGCGACAGATGTTGCAAAAAGCGAAGCTTGACAAAGCATGAAGAGGATGGCGAAGGTGCTATCGTGATATATCGGGGTCATGCCTGGATGAACGAGTCTTTCAGGGCTGATTGATTTCTGCATATCCCCGCTGTTCTGTAGCGAATTCTCCAAAGCGTAAGATTCCAAGCCAGTGTTTACGAATCCATGAGCAGCATAAGGACGCCCGGCAGCCTTCATCGGCGGCGATCCGGCGAGGCTCGCAGGAGGTATCGAATCGCCCAGCGATACTCCAAACATCACATCATCTGGTGCTTCGTTATGTCTGCTGTCCTCGTCGTCAGAGTCGAATTTGTGAGATGTCTCTGGCGGAGGAGGAGACCTCACAGAGCCACGGATCGAGGGCGATGGACTCTCACTTCCACTTGATGAAGAACGTATTTCTGAGCCGCGTGGTGTGCCATCTTGTCGACCGCGAGGAGGGACCCAGGAAGAGCGCATTGCTTCGTGGTCATTGTCCTCATATTGCTCCTGTTCATCACTAGCATCGAGCGTCCTGAACGCACCAAATCGTCCTATGACACCCGCCCTAGACTGTCGCAAGGCCATACTCTCTCTGATGTCCTCCGTGTCCTCATGCGTAGAGTAGAACAGAGGTTTAGGCTGGTTCTGAGACATGCGCAGGTGTGATTGCTGCACCAGGCGTGATGCATACTCGCTGAACATGTTGCCGAGCCACTCTTATACGATACGTGTCGGCGCCTTTGCAATCCCCGTCAATCGGCTCGAGAGGCGCGCCCGGGACGGTTTGCTTGGGAAGGTCAGAACAAGGTCGTTACAGGTCGACGACCCAAGCTCATGGTTATCTGTGGAGGCCGATCGCGGACCACGAACGAGGCGCACGACACTTTATCGCCTTCTCATTCATAGCCGCCACTACCTTCTCTTCAGCGGCTACGAATAGCCTGTAATTCTATCAGCTCCGGACATTCTTCAGGATCAAATTGTGCTTGAAAGCATCGTAATGATCAACAGCTTCTTGTACAACCTTCTTGCAACACATGTTGAATCGGTAGGTGCAAATTGGTAGCTCTGGCTATATATCCTTGTACCTGTACTGTAGCCATCTCGAGCACGTGTTAGTCACACTCCGACACTGTTCTGGTGACCGCAGGCGAGCCAAGTAGTTGTAGTTGCAGTTGCAATTGTTCTTGACGAGCAAAAAGGAATCCGTTTGTCGCTATGGCTCCTCCTCCAGCAGCCAGACTACAGGCCTTGGCCAAAGCTAGTTGCAATATATTTTCCTCGACATATAATCCGACTGCTTCGAGAAACGGAAACAAGATCCTGCGACAAAGATTGCGCGGCCCTGCTTTGCTAGATTACTACCCGACTGAGAATGTCTCGTTGCAAACCATTATAAAGTCTTTCCCAGAGCTCAAGTTGCTGGATGAGGCCGAGGAAATTCGCAAAGCTGATGTGGATGCAAGAAAGAGACGTGAGAACATTCGCGAAGTCTCCAGCTGAGCTTACTGACGAACTATAGGTGGCAAAGGTCCTCCTCCGAAAGGTCAGGGACGTCGGGCGGCCAAGGGAAAGAAGCGATAACATGCTCTTCGAGCACTGCGCGTTGGGACGGCGGAAGTGGACGGACAAAGCATTTGAACACATTGTACTGGCGAGTGATTTGAGATATGCATTGGAAGCCTCTAGGTACAACTACATCTATACAACTGGTTTGAATACGATATATACATTGGCAGGATTTTCAAAAACCTACTATGATTCAAGCACATTTTCAATGAAGTACTCGTCGTTGTTTGTGCCCCCGACGACATTTCCAGCAGGACTGTAGCGGCACACTAGGTAGTCCGGATACTGACCGCAGCCAGAGGAGAATCCACAACTCACACTGGTTGTAGCGACCCAGACCAGCTGGGTGAAATGTCCAGTTGCTTCCGAGAAACCTGGCTGATTGTAATTGTAGTTGCTGCCTTCGTTGTACCACAAACTGATATAGAAGGTTGGGTCGGTCGAGGTTCCCGCAGCTAACGTCTCGCCATAACCCGAGCCATCGGAATGGGACATTACACAGGACTCAGCATACTCCAGGGACGCCGAGGCGAGTGTGTAGTTCCAAACCAGGGCGGGTGCACTGTGGAGTGCTCTGTATGCATTCATGCTCGTAAGAACGGATGTGACGAACGCATCTTGAGTGGATTCAGCAATACCAGCCGAAGTCGTGATTGTTGCACCTGTGGAAGACGTTGCGGCACTTGAGGAAGTGCTCGATGACAGAGGGCTTGTCAAGGATGTCGCAGTACTGAAGAACGCAGGAGCTGTCGAAGATGCCGCAATACCAGAAACCGACGAAGGTGACAACGATGCAGAAGACGTGAAAGCAGTGACTGAGCTTTCATGATTTTGACGCGTGCTTGCCAGCTGAACTTGTACCTTCGAAGTTGAGGCTCCCAGAGATGGTTCGCTGTCCTTCTTGCTGCTAGATGATGCAGATGCGGTTATTGCGACACCGTTACCGTCTGAAGTATCTAATGCTGCCGAACCTCCTAAAATCTTCGATACAGACGAGACAGCCACGGCAGTCGGCGCTGCAGACATGGTCGTAGATGCGGCTATGGTAACGCCAGCGTTATCAACCACGGGAGTGTAGTACGTGTAAGTTTGTGCCGAGACGGTTACGGTAGCGCCATCGATCAAGACTGACACTAGGGGGAGTGTAGCCGTTACTGGTACCCCAACAGCCGTACCGAGTGGAGTTTGCTGGGCGTTGATCGAGTTCGTTATCGTTGCGGTCGGCTCGGGTGTAACAGTAGCACCGTTGGAGACGTATACTGTCACAGTAGCCGTCGTTGTGTAGACCGAGGAAACTACGGTCGGCACTACGAAGACCGTCCGCGCAGAAGAGTATGTATATTCTACAGTGACTTCATTGACAATGACCTGCTCTTGTTCTACAGATCCAAAGATCGCAACCTGTGTTGGGGCGGTAGCTTGAATTGTTTTATATGCAGTCGCAACAACCTGGTCCACGGTGGTGACCACTTCTACAGTCGTCCAGACGACCTCTTGTCGCCTTTGGAGACCCGGAAGGGCACTTGCAACTGACACTAGATATGTAAAGAGCGTGAGCGATGAGACAAGCATCGTGAATTAGAGAACGTGAGGTGACGGGAGTAGGTACGGCAGAAGAAGGAGAATGGACGGTCGAGGAACATATACGGCAGGACGGAATTGCTGCCAATTTGACTCTGTGGCTCAATAGAGGTCATTCTACTAGCCATCTGTGATAAAACAAGCAATCGCAGAAGACGTGTCACAATATTGGCAGTGGCACTCTTAGAAATGATCACGGTGGCTGGCACTTTTCTTCTTGCGATCAGATCCGGCGACTCAAATGAGATCTGTCAGGACAAACCGGAAGGACCATAGAACAGACATGAACCGTTCCGATCATTTCGTCATGCTGCCGAGGCGCCGAACACTTGGCGGAGACGTGACAGGCAGTTGTATGTGTACGTGGAATATTAATACCACTTCGATTCCCGTCGTGGTAGAGATGAGCACGTGCACTTTTGTGAAGGAGCTCTGATGCGGTTGATGTCAGGATATCTGCGCTTCGAAGGGGCCGGTACCCCACAAAGCGGGTTTCCCTGATTCGGCCGGTGACCGATCCAGAGCTATAGGGGTATACAGCGCAGGCTAATATCAAAATCAGGCACAGACGCCGTAGTAACTTACGTTCTCAGGATCGGCGGCACCTGATACGACAAGTCTTTTGCGGTTGGGAGCGACCCAAAACAGTGACAGATGCCCCGTGAATTGTATTGATTTATTGTTATATACAACAGTGAAACGCCGCCTCCTCCCTTATCGCTCTGCTTACTCGCCAAATCAGTCGCACTTCATCGCAGCTCGTCATCACAGACTAGTGATCTCGGGCCTTTCAAATGACCATAGCAGACCCAAAGGTCTAGAATGTTAGCGTGAATGGATCTCTTGATGAGCCAGAATTACATACGTTCTCTCCCGAGTATGTGATGTAGAGGAAACCATCCTCGTCTTTGTGCTCCTCATAAATCGAGCTCATCAGAGCAGCGGTCGGTGGGAGGACCTCATCAACAAAGATGAAAATAGCCTGTCGCTGTCAGTGCTTTACCTCTCTGTAATAGTTGACATGACTCACCTTTTCTGGCGACAGCTTGATTCTCTTGCGAATCACATACACAAACTGACCGACAGTCAAATCGGCCTATGAATATGAGCGAACGATAGCAATGATGTTGAGGCGTTTCGTACCGGGACTAAATACTTCTTCTTATCGATCGTCGCGATGTCGCTTTTCTCGACCTATATTGCATCAGCTACGAGCTCGAGTCGCGCGCAAAGCTGCTGACCTTCTCGCAGATTACCGGGATTCTGTCTACGTATTTCTGACGAATGCGCTCGGCTTCAGCCTTGCGCTTCTCGAATTGATGTTCCTAGCTCGGTGTCAGCTCAGCGCCTGGTCGCGCCACGAAGAAGATCGCAGTGCGGAGCGGAAAAATTCGCATACATCTTTGAAAGAGGATCTCATGATTGCGATGCTTGTGTAGGTCCAGTCGTTGATGGTAGGTGTTGAACATGTCATGCGGCGGAGTCAGCGACATCTGGCAATCAGGACGCGAATGCTCGGCTAACCAACCACAATCGGCTCTTCTAGATCACTGATACCACAAAGCGACCCTCGGAGCGCTAAAACGTACAGAACTGCCAAGGAATGAACAAGGTGCCAGGATTAGATTAGATAGCTTGAGTAAATCTCTAGAATGAATAATTTTGGATTAAATGGCAGCTTCGCTGCTAGAGACTCTTCCGTCAGGAAAATTGGCTCGATGACACGCGCTATGCTATGCTATGCCGACGCTCGATTTCCCTCTATATCGGAATTTCACAAATAAGGGTACGCTAAGTGGCAGTGATGGTCGCTTCGAGGGATCGAAGAGCTAGCTCAGATTTGTAAGCTTCTCGACTTGCATCGTAATCGTATCTTCTCCATTTCCACAATATCGCACGAAGCTCTGCCTGCTTTTTGTCGTCGACTGAAATTAGTATTTCGTATTCTTCTCTCAGAGTAGCAATCTACGAGCATTAGCTTATAAAAAGTGGTCGAAAATGTTTTGCGTTGTTACCTGTGAGTCAAGCGTAGGAGTTATGGATATGATTTGCTGTACGACTTCCGTGTCAAGTGGCTTCTCGGGAGATACTGCCTGCTGTGATTTGGTATTGCTGCTTGAATGGGTGCTTGGCTTCTCGGTGGTCGTCGCGATGGAAACAGTCTGCTTTGAGTCCTTCGTCTGGCTGTGTGACATGACTTGTGTCTTTTGAGATTCCTGTAGAACTTTGGCCTTGTACGCGGCGGCTTCTTTCTCGCGTTCTAATCGGCCTATGTCTGCGGCAGTGAGGGCTTTCTTAGTCAAAGTTGGCTGTCGAGATATCTCAGCAGGATTTTTGTTGTGTTTTGGTGATAATAAGGATGATTTCTCACGAACAAGGACAGGCGTTCTTGAGTCTGTAACTGGGCCAGAGTTGGATCTCGCAGCCGGATTAGGTCGTGAGTCACTTGATCTTCTCGATCGAGGCGATCGCGACCTCTTTCGTGATTCAGTCGCTGGCTGATCTGAACGATTAGAGGCAGCTTGAGAATGTCGTGGGGAGGCACTAGATTGGCTCGACGAATTATTGTTTTGAGATTTGGCGAGAGCCAGAGTGCGGGCTTTATATGCCGCTGCCTCGGCCTCTCGCGCTAGTCGTCCAAGATCCGCTCGCGTATTTGCATCATGTACAGATGGTTCCTTTCGCGGACCAGGAAAACTGGGTCTAGGGGCTCCAGAATTGGCCGCCGCAGAGTAGCGATCATGGTTTCGTTGTGGAGAGGGCCGCCGTCTTGAATAGCGTTCATCACGTTCCGGAGACCAGCGATCTCCTCTGCTTCTGTCCCACCTATTGCCCCTATGGTCTGTGCCAGAACTCGTTTGAGCAGCACGCGGGGACCTGTCATCACTATAACGATTTCGAGGAACACTACTTGCCGGCTCCCAGCGATCTATCTTATCGCCTTTGCCGGTCAATGCAAATCTACTCACTGGCGCCTCCTTAGGTATCTCTCCGTCGTCCAGATCATCAGACATCGCGCCCAGCTGGCTGACAAAAGTTGGCAGGTTTCTACTAAAATAAGTTGCAGATGCACCATGTGGGACGACAGATGGAGCTCCTCCTCGGATGATCCCCGACTCGTCCGTTACTGGCCCAGGCTTGGGTATGTGGAAAGGTCTCCATCTCGCTATTTCAGTCTTCTACAATATTAACTAAACGGGCTCTTATGTATCTACTCAAGTACCTCTCCGTGATCTTCGTCACCTCTTTAATCTCCGCTGCCTATGCGACGCCGAACAAGAATAAAATTGCGCAGGCCAAGAGTAAGCACGACGTCAGAGATAATGCAACAAATAACTAACGAAATCAGCGTAAGATTGCGTGCGCTATGCGCCATCGAAGCTGAACTTGTTTAGTGCTTTCCGAAGCTATATCGTCTCGTTCGACGATGATGTCAGCCAGCAGTGAGCTGTCAATGTCGAATGTCCTGTATGGTCGCTAACTCTATAGTATCATAGACACGGCTATGCAAAATGTTCGCGACGCTCATGGCACCATCACTCATGTTTACAACACACTCATCAAGTGCGCTTATCCAGAATCGGTGTTCATCTGACTGATGCTTGTTAGGGGATTCTCTGCAGTCGCGAGCGAAGAGAGTATGCTGCAAATCAAGTCCCTCTCCACCCAGGTCACAGTTGAGGAAGACCAAATCCTCGGCGTATCCTGAATGTACGAGATTTGAGATGAGCAGCTTATATATATATATTGAAATTTGACTAGCGGGAGAGCGTAGGTACGAAACGAACATGTCACAATGGGTTTATCTGTCATTCCTCCGATAGTGTATACTCGAAAGTATCATCCAGGCGTGAACAGACCAGCCTCCCTCATGTTGCCAAGTCCCCTACACATGCAATCTGCAGAAGTGGAGTGGTCAATTTGCAACGGCAGCCGAGTAGCGCACGCCTCGCCCGCATCCTTCAAAGAGGCCATCTAATCTCAGTCTTGCGCACTGTTTTGATGATGCAAAAGCTGATCCTTAGATAGCGCTACCTCCGTCTGTCTGAGCCAAAAAGTTGCATAACCTTGTACGCAAAAACAGTCCTCATGGAATAAGGCAGGGCTGATCGCAGTAGCTTTTGGTGTGAAGCCTCCTGGATATAGATCCATGGAGTCGCCATGGCTCGAGTGGGTCAGGACCTTCGGGCTGTCTATCAGCAAACTTGATGATCTCGTTGACGATCAGAATCTGTCGGAGTTGCTTCATTCTATTGACTCAGAGGCCTTCAGATACGATGGCGGACAACAAAAGTCTACCAATAACTGGGTATTGCGCTTCAATGGACTGAAACGATTGTACAAGACACTATGTCAGTTCTTAGTCGTGCGAGGCATCGAAATTCATCAGGATGTTCAAGGGCCAAATCTATCGTCCATTGCTAAGGAGCGCAGCATCCCCGAGCTCATCAAGATATTGAACTTGATCGTCCTGGCGTCTGTGATGTGCGACAGACGGGACGAATTTCTCAGTCGCATGTTCAATTTATCTGTGGAGTCTCGAAAGATCCTGGTAGGATCTATTGAGAAATCAAAGCTACCAGAAGATGCATCTCATGCCATAAAGTTGCATGGGCTCTCAGCTCAGATCTCGATTACCAGCGATAATACAACCAAGGCTCTTTCGTGTATGAGTATTGAGGACAGAGATCTTTCACAAAAATGCGAGTCTCTTGAACGGCGATGTCGCGCTCTGACGGACGATCAGCGTAAATTAGCAGAGGAAAATGTTGTGCTTAGGATGCAGCTTAACATATCGGAGGCGCCAAATGATTCGCTGCATTCAGATGGTCACGCGAATGAAATACAACAGCTTAATCGACAGTATCAGGAACTACAGAATCAATTTCTGGTGACAGAAGATCACCTTGCAGAGAAGGTCGCCGAAAGCACTGATCAAATTGAGAGGATAGTCCAATTGGAGAAAGCTCTAGCAGCAGCGTCGACGTCAGTCGATGTTTCAGCTCTCTCCAAGCTTCAAGAAGAGATCGCTGAATTTGAATACATGGCAGAATCACATCGCAAGCTTGAGATCGTAAATGAGAAGTATAAGAAGAAGTTAACGCAGAGCGCAACTGACTTGGCCATCTTGGCGGAACGGATCAGTCAACTGGAGGAACAAAACAAAGCCTTGGAAGCACAGAGTGAGGGGACAAAGCTTCTGAAGGTCAAACTCGATGATGCTCAGCATATAATACGGTGCTTGCAGGCGGCCAGCACTGACTCCGCCACTATCCAGATGGCAGAACCTATGAGCCTATTCACTTCTGAATTTGTGTCGGAGGAGCCAGACAAAGAATCCACTGATACTTCGGCGCAGGGTCATAAATCTTCGAGGACAAGCAGGCTGCCCAATGCTCACGTCATTGTTCCTCAGGAATCTGTTGAACAGTCCAACGATAATAGCGCTGCTGCCAGTCAGTCGTCGCCACCAGTAGCAGCACAGAACATAGAAGATCTGCAGCAAGCTCTACTGGTGAAACAGGAAGAAATTTCGCACCATCTCGAACTTCAAATGAAGACCAAGAGATTATTGAAGAAGCAAGATGCGTTAATCAAGACGTATCAACAAAGGTTGGATGAGCAAGAAATTCATCATGAGCGACTTTCTAGCACTGCTGACCTGGCCTCGAAAGAAAGACAATTCGCTGCATATCGGAAAGAGGCGGAGGAGCGCGAGGCAAGACTTAAACAGGAAAATACGCTTGTTGCAAAGGCATTCTACGATTTAGCTGCCCGCTTATCATCCAGTAGTCTTTCATTGCAGCGGTCCTCTACAACGCCAAAGTCCTTCTTGGGTTCTAGAAGATTGGCGCTAGGCGTGCTTGCACCAAAGTCCTCGCATCACTGATTAAGACGTATTGCAGTGCCAAATTTCATTCTTTTTCTTTTATCTTTTCCACTATTTAGAGAGTAGTTTCGGCGATTTTGAATTTACAGATACTTTTTGAAGAGATTTACAATACTAATCATTTTGAAAAAACACGGTATTGAGATCTTTTGTTTATTTTGAGGTTGAGTAGGATGAAAATAGAGAAAGGCTATGACTATGACTTGCTAATGCTTTTCCAGGCTGTCCAAGACGGCAAGGCGCTCCGTATATCATGCTTTACACCCACGCTTTTGGCGTTTTTAACGCTTCCATGATTTTCTCTTCTCGTGGTCCTGAAGGAACGTGCTGGTAGAGCCAGCTGGCACGGAGAGGCAACGACATCAAGATACTTTCGATGCGAGCGCCGGGCGTGGCGAGACCAAATGCAGTTCCTCGATCATAGACCAGATTGAATTCGACGTACCTGCCGCGACGTACCGCTTGGAACGCCTTGTCGGAATCATCATAAGGCAGATCTTTACGCCTCTGCATGATTGGAACGTAAGCAGGTAAGAAAGCGTCCGCGCAATCTTTCACGAACGAGAATAATTCTTCCGGGTCCTTGTCTTCGAGATCATCAAAGAAGATACCACCGATACCTCGACTTTCATTTCTGTGTTTGATGAAGAAGTACTTGTCGCACCATTCCTTGAATGTCGCATAATAAGTCCTGTCGTGTTTATCACATGCTTTCTTGAGCTCGCTGTGGAATTGAATCGCGTCTTCGTCAAAGAGATAGGTAGGCGTCAAGTCTGAGCCGCCGCCGAACCACCACGCTTTGGGTGTCCCATCTTCATTCTCAATCTCAAAGTATCTGTAGTTGAGATGAACTGTGGGACACATGGGACTATGTGGGTGAACGACGAGAGACAGCCCGGCGGCGAAGAAAGGAAGTGGGGCATCTACTTCGTCGAGATTCTTATGATCTGCCCTCATCTTCTTGATGGCAGCGGGTGGTAATTTGCCATAGACCACAGAAACATTGACGCCCGCCTTTTCAAAGACTCCTCCGTCCTGTAACACGCAACTGATGCCCTCCCCTCCCTCCTTTCTCTCCCACTTGTCGATGCGGAAATGATGCCCGTCGATATTCTCAAGGGCAGCTACAATCTCCGCTTGCTTCTCCTTCACGAATCGTTCCATCCTCAGACGCATCGGCGACTGCTCCGTCACGGCCTGTTTCTTGACCCGACTGTCGATTTCTAAAGGTGATTCTAGACTCAATTGATTGTGATTCCTGTGATCGTATAGTGCGAACGACAGAGTGATGGCTGCTGTAGCCGCCATACATGTTCGCGTGCCCAGGCGTCTCCTGACAGCAACCGCAGACGACCTCAACGAAGATCTAAACATGATTCCGGTTCGAATATACAGAGTTGTGTGATTGAGGTTTCATTGGCTGACTTTTTGAGTTTGTGGAGGTATCACCATATGCACGTGCCTACACTACAAAACCTGATCATTTCGAGGTGGTGTGATGTATTGTATAGTATGTATTATAATCAGGTTTATTCAACGCTTCGTAAACGACTCGTAAAATACTGTCAGACGCCTGATCCTCCGCCTGCTCTAAGAAATCCAAGATGGCCACAAACCTTGGCCTCAACTCTTGCTCATCAATTCGTTCATCCCATTCCTCGACCCCCACCAGAGCTCATTAGCACGAGCTTCTTCTTCTTCGGCTTCGCCTTTTTGCCGGGCGTCGCAGGTGATGCAGTCTCGAGGCTAGCTGAGAGAGCGGACTCTTCGTAGAATTTCTCTAATTGCTCTTTCCACTCATCATCCTCCGCAACCCTGGGATCCTCCGGCTCGGCAGGCAGAGTAGTTCCCCAGATTGACCTGCGTTCCAGTGAGCCACTAGGCAGAGAGCTTGAATTCACAGAGGACAACTCTTCTGCTTGGGTTGGCACCTCAGCGAAGACTTCGTAGGTGTTCGACTCATCATTGCGCGCAAAATAGCTAGTCGTTTCGTCGTGCCACTGTAGATCGCCCAGTCCTGCTCTCTCGCGACGCTCTTCTGCAGCCTGAGCTCTTCTCCTGGCAGTCTCCTCCGTCACAGCCTTCTCGTGGCGCTTTTTCTTTCTCTTGTCAGTGTCAGCCTTGAAGAAACTGATCACGTCGTCTTCCAATACACCAGACCAATCGCATTCGAGGAAAGTGACCTCGCAACCGATAGGAAGATGCGATAGATACTTTGTCCGTCGTCGCAGATCTTCATCGATCGTCACAGTCGTTGTGTGTTCTACTCGCGCGATCAACGCCGACGGGAATGACACGAAAGAGCTGAAAGCTTTTTTCAAGATCCGAATATCGAGAGGTGCAAGGTAGTAATGACTCCCGGTCCGTGGCTGATAAAAGTAGTAAGCATCACCACTCGGTGATTCAAGTTGATCTTCACTGCGTACGGACTTGTGCTTGTGAAGAGTTGCAGGGATTTCGTCTTGCATGAACATGGCTGGAGAGGAATCTGACTGGATATACTCCACTGGTCGCCTTTCCAGGTGGGTGTGATGAGTTTGCGCCTCCTTCGGCTTGGGAGCGCTGCCCAGGGAGTGGAAACAGGCCTTGGCATCCACTATGCTCTCGATTGCAGTAGCTGTCCATTGACCCTCATCGCCAAATGAGGACTCATCCTGCAGTTTCATGGCAAGAAGCTCGGCAACCTCCCTCTCCGACTCCGAGTTCATGTATTGGGCATCTCCCCGAAGTAAACGAGCATACTCCAGCACCTCGCTCTGATTGTGCCATGGAACAACATCTTCTGGAACACCTGCCACATCACGTGGCAGAGCGAACATGGAGCCTGTTTTCCGCATAATGAGCTGAAGTGTGACATCCTGTCCCCGGACCGGAAGAGAATCATCCCCGTAGCACCACTTGACAGGTCGCAAATCCTTGGCATAAATCCCGTCGAAACATATTGGACACTTGCGCCACTTGCTGGTCGTTTTTCCAGTCTTAATGTCTTCACTCTCAAGATAACGTAGCATGCAAGGAAGACAGAATATATGTCCGCATTTGGCCATTCGAGGCGCTATCGGTACAGACTCGAGACAAATTGGACAGGCATCGCTCTGAGTCTGTACGGAGGCCAACACTTGTAGTACCTGTTCCCAGGGAACGGGAATGTCTGACTCCGCTAGATTCTGGCGATAGTCGCCAGACGGGTGTACGACAAATCGAAAGTTAGCGTTCACGAAATGGGCCTTGTCTAGAGGGTGATAACCACTGCCGCGACCATAAGATGGTGTTGCCCGATTGTTCCTGCGGACAGGCAGGTTATTGGAAGCAGCAGGGCGGGCATAGGAAAAGTTGAGAAGGTGATTGAGGTTCGATTCTGGCTTCCGATGGTGTCGATGTGTACTACGCGGAATCTTCTGACTTCCGTTCGACGCCAAATTCGGAGCGCAGTAGCCGTTTCCCTTGCTTGAGTTGCCAGGCTTATTGGACAGAGAGCCCTTGTCCCTCTGCTGTGGCGTGAACGAGGCTACAGCGTCGCCAACAACACCGAGGGCTTTCGACATGGAGACTGACGCAGCCACTGCCAGGCGCAACGTAGAGGACCGACTGGAACTAGGACTCGGAAGGACCTGGGGCTATTGGTAACTCGCCCCTCCTTCGTGCCGGTCAACACGGTGTGTACAGTGGTGGCACCTGGCCGGCGCGGTAATGCGTAACCTCTCGGAATTGAGACAGAGACCACAGCACGTGCCGACGGCTTGCTGATGCTCTCGTATATCTCGCATCAAAGCAGAAAACGGGATCGATATCGTGTTATTCGCTGCTGCCCGGGTGCCTCGGAAATGAATTCGAATTTTCTGTGAATGAGTGGCTCCGCTTGCCCCGCGGCAGAACTACCCCGCGTTTGTACTGTATTCGATATTATGCATTTAAGCCGAACTCTATCGTGCACAGGTCGCCACTATCGTCAACAGCTTCAGTCGCCAGCAGCAGCATGGAGCCTGCGAAGAAAGATGTGTTCAGCCCAGCCCAATGGAAGGTCCTGCTTGCCATCGCCGACACCGTGGTCGCCGAGCTCACGGAAGAAGAGATCCAGAATATGATCGTGGACTCGAGATCTAATGCTGTCATCAAGAATATAAGGAGCTGTAAGGAATTTGCTAGGCTCAAATTCTCTTCCGATTCGAGTACGTTCTCTTCAGCTGTACACAAGTATTGAATTGACATCAGTTTAGAGTTGACTACTGCATTACGCGAGACGATAGAGCTGCTCGCACCAGATAAACTTGCGGACATTTGTGGAGTGCTTTCTACCTTGGATACCCATTTGGGATCTCTCGTGCTCACACAAACATTCACGGTCTTCAGCCAATTATCCCGGCAGGATAGGGAGAAGGCGATCTCGAATTGGTATGGCTCGCGAATGGCCAAGATCCGATCGCTCCCGAGAGGTCTAGTCTCTCTCATTTGCGTCACATGGGCACGTCACTATGATCTTGCTTTCCTGGATTATGACTCCGGCGATTTGACGCGGAGTCACTCGATTAAGAACAAAACACCAGAGTACGACTTTCTCAATGTGGGTTCAGACGAGAAGGAAATATACACGGACGTCTTGATTATTGGATCCGGAAGTGGTGGAGGTGTAGCGGCTGCGACACTTGCTAAGGCCGGGAAGCGCGTCCTTGTAGTAGAGAAAGGATCAAGCCATCCTCAAGATGCGTTTCCTATGGCGGAAGCAGAAGCTGCGAAAAACATGTATGAGAACAAGGGCGTTGTCGCAACAGAAGATAATGGTATGACTATTCTTGCTGGTTCGACCTTTGGCGGCGGTTCCACTATCAACTGGTCAGCGTCACTGCAAACGCCTGCCACTGTCCGAGCAGAGTGGACCGCCAAAACAGGCATCAAGTGGTTTAGCTTGCCTGAATTTCAGCATTCACTTGATCACGTCTGCGATCGCATGGGTGTATCGAGTGAACACGTCCGCCAGAATTTTGCCAATGCAAAGCTCCTAGAAGGATCGAAAAAATTAGGACAACATGCGTATGTTGTGCCTCAGAATACCGGAGGTCACGAACACTATTGTGGTCACTGCCCGCATGGTTGCAGAAATGGAGACAAATTAGGGGGTCTGGTGACCTGGTTGGCAGATGCGAGAGAAGCAGGTGCACAATTTTTGACAGAGGCACTAGTCCAGAAGGTCGTGATTGAAAAAGGCAGGGCAACAGGAGCTGAGGTGCTCTACCGGGGCCGACAGCTTTACATTCGAGCGGACAAAGTAATCTTATCTGCAGGAACCCTCAATACTCCGTGCATCCTGAAGCAATCAGGTCTGAGGAATGGTAGTATTGGCAAAAATCTCAAACTACATCCTTGCAGCTTTGTGACTGGCCACTGGGAGAATGAGCTTACTCGCACGCACGAAGGTGGTATCTTGACAGCAGTGTCATTAGCTGCAAGCAATCGAGATGGGAAAGGCCACGGTGCGTATCTGGAGGTGGTTTCAAATCAGCCAGGACTTCATGCAGTTGTTCTCCCATGGAGATCTGCTGCCGATTGGAAGAGATCTATGTTGAAATATCCTCATGCAGCATCTTACATCGCTTTGACGAGGGATAGAGACGCTGGTTATGTGTTCCCCGATCCCGTCACCGGAAAGCCAAAAGTCCAATACACACCATCGAAATTTGACCGGGAGTCTATTTTGGAAGGTGTCATCAAGTTGTGCGACGTTTGTCTTGCATCCGGAGCAGATGAGATAACTACCGCTCAGTACAATGTCCCGCCGTTTAGGCCAAACAAAGCCTCCAATCTAGGTATTCATGATCCGGCATATAAAGCCTGGATTGCCAAAATACGTACTGCTGGCATTGTGCCCGGCAAAGTGTCCATGGGTTCTGCACACCAGATGGGAACTTGCGGTATTGGATCTGTTTGTGATGAGAACGCCAAGGTTCTTGGTGTTGAAAACCTATGGATCGCTGACGCTTCCGTCTTCCCTACATGCTCTGGTGTCAATCCTATGGTAACAACCATGGGAATCGCTCACCGCACCTGCCTTAAGATCATCGAAGCCGAGTCAAAGGCTAAGGAGAATCTACACAAGGAGTTTTCTGCAAAATTGTAAATTACATGCAGTCACCAGGACAACGGTAGCTTGTGCCAGCTCTATTCTCCAGCTATCCAGCGTTCTGGCTAGATTCTTCCCTCAAAGTGATACTGGACCATGACACACGACATCTTGCCATATCGTTTCGTGGTCCTACCTCTAGTCCTCTTCGATCAGTGCCAAACGATCATGGCTTAGAGGGCTCCTGTAAATCATCTCTCATAGTGTATAAATTGAGATCTATGCCATTCTAGATGTGATGTTGGACTTTGGTAACCTGCTACCTTCTGAGAAAACAACATGCGTAAGCATGGAGCCGCCCCGAATGTCTAAGACCATGGGTACAGATGCGATGTGCCAATGCAGTTCTCATATATATGCTTAATTGTCAAATTGAATGGCACAGAAGATGAGCACGTGTGTCGGTCATCAACCATCTTCTCGATTTGAGGATGAATGAATGCCTCTCCATTGTCTCGCTTTGACGGGGGCAGGCTCACTTTCGATAACAGCCTTGAACGGCAGCAGAGAAAGCATGATATGGAAAGCGCAATCAAGAAAGAGAAAGATACAAAGCAATCTGTTTCCATAGGCGGCGCTAGCGCGGTGACACGATCTCTCGTCGGGCAATTCTTTGCGATATGGTTTCGTGTCCGTCTGGCACAACGACGTAGCAAGTATGTTGGCTGACATGTTGCATAGGTACCTATCAAGCTGTTCCGTCCGACACGAATAGACTACATGATCATACCAAGAGCGATCAACCCTCGTATAGCTAAAGGAGAAGCATGGTCTTGGAGAACATCGAGTCCGATGGTCTTGGCTGCTGCCGTGCGTACCCATGGATGGTCTTTCATACCGAATTACGTTGTCCCTCCTCTGATTGCGAATTCGGTCATCGGAGTGGTATTGTACACAACCTATATCGAGACACTTCAACTACTCCATCCTCCATCCGCGGGCAATCCTCACAGAGCCATACCACCACCACCTTTCGAAGTCACATACAAAGCAGGTGCTATTGCGGGACTTGCACAGGCACTCGTCAGCCAGCCAATAGATGCACTAACGGTGAGGTTCGAGGTTAATCAGATGCTAGAAGGACGATATCAGTCCATGTGGCACTACTGTCTTTCGACCCTGAAGGATATTGGCCTGAAACCTGTCTTTGGTGGATTCTTCCTCTCGGCCATGAAAGAGTCACTTGCTATGGGCGCCTTCTTCGGCTCGTTTGAATTCGTCAAGAATCAAGGATACTATTCATTCTTGCGTTTGATTTATGGCAAAAATCATCTATCCCTTTACACCAATTCCAGTGACAACAAAGCTAAACATAAGCAGCCCTACTGGCTCATCGCGCCGACGTTTCTGGTGCTAAGCGGTCTCACAGCTTCCGTCGCACATACATCCATGCATTTCCCCTTGAGTAAAATTCAGGAAATTCATCTCGCCCGCCTCGAATCAACGGATTATCGGAACAAGTATGAGCAAAAGTTCCGCAACCGTACGGCGATAGGTATCTACGCTGCGGAATACTGGAAGACTGCTAAACAGTGTTCGTTCGTGGCAGCGAAACACGGAGGCTGGGGAAATTGGTTGTTCAAAGGCATTGTATCGACCGCTATACGCGGCGCTCCTGCCACGAGTCTTGGTCTGGTCATTTTCGAATCATTTAGAAGTCACTTTGCAGGCACGAGTTTAGGCGCGGACATTTTCCTTGAAGCATAAGAGAATCGTCTCATTCATCACAGCGTTCGGCGAAGAAGGATTGTTTTGCATATCATGACGAAACTTGACGTGTTAATCGTATAATACACCAACTCTAATCTACATAAATTTTGGCTGCTAGTTGAGTGTAATTGTTGAAGAATCCCTTGAAGAGGTTGACAATGTGGTCTACATCTTGACTCCCTCCGGTCTCTCTGACAGAGTGCATTGACAGTTGAGGATTCTGATTGAAATTTTAGTACAAGAGGGTCAGTGTTTTGAGGGGGTGGTTATACTTACACCGAGATCCAATGTTCTGACACCGAGTTTCGCTGCCATCATTGGTCCGATCGTCTAAAGAAAAACCAATTAGTCAATGCCGCCTTGTCACCTCACCGAGAGTTGAGAAGAACTTACACCGCCACACGGAGAGTCTTGTCTGACGACGAACAATTGTAATTTGGATCCAGCCAATTGGGCCAATTTGTTGATGAGTAAGACACCAGGTGCGTTTGTCGTGTATCGTTGGTTGGCATTGACTTTGATCACGACACCTTCGTTCAATCTGGGTTTATGTTCAGATTCATAATTCCCTACATAATTTGGATTGACTGCGTGAGCCATATCGGCTGAAATCAGGAACGATTTCGCGCAAGATTCAGCATAAGCTGCGGACGAGTCCCCATTGATGCGGTGTAAGATGGATGGCAAGAAATTGGAATCTGCGCCTTGTTGAGACAATGAGCCAATTTCTTCGTGATCGAAGCAGGAAATCAAGCGGACCGAGGAGTCATCGACGACGTCACCGCTCAGTACGGCGGCATCAGCAGACTCGAGTGAATCGATGAGGCCGCGGATAGAGGCAAAGGTACAGCCGAGATTGTCTAGCCTGGCTGAGAAGATTAATTCGTCATTGAGGCCGCCAAGGCAGGACGCTTGTGTGTCGTAAAGTATCAATTCGAAATCGTTGATTTGTTCGACTGATGACAGACTCAATTCAGACTGGATCAGGTCTAGTAGCGATGAGTGATGTCTTTCAGGCATTGACATGAGTCCAGCCGAAGTTTCTCGAGGCTTTTCACTCTCGATTCCTGTGACAGGTGTGTTGAGCTGAGCTGCGACAGTTCCCAAGATTGGTGTGAGTTGAGTCTCATTGTTGAATTTGAAGGCTTCGTTCTGAGTGCGATCTAGATGGATAGCAAGCGTCGGAATTCTCAGAATCGGTTTGTTGATCTTGAGTAACTTTTGTTGATAACTGCCGTCTTCAGTCTCCACCATGACGCGACCTGCGAGAGACAGATCTCGATCGAACCTGGTGATGTTAGTCGAAGTTAGATTGGGACAACAAAAGAATGCTTTGCCATGAGTGCCATATCCCTCCACCATAAGTCTCGACGCCGACCTGCAAGTACCCCTCCGAGCTTCTCTTCGATTTAGGTTTCACCCGTAAACAGGGACTGTCCGTATGTGCACCTATCATTGCTACCGGATTGCCAATTTTCCATTTCTGGCCTACGGCGAACGCGATGATGGATGAACCATTCCTCGTCACGAAGTATCTACCGCCCGGCTTGATCAGAGACTTGGCTGACCAATTGACTGACTCTGAAAGCTGAGTGAAACCTGCTTTCAGCAAGAGTGTCTTTGCTGTGGAGACTGCGTGGTACGGTGTTGGCGAGGCGTTCAAGAACGAAACGAAATCGTGGGCTACAGATGACATGATGCCTGGGTGGGATGAAGGTATCCTACAAGAAGATAGCCCCCTATGCGTACAATGCAGACTCAAAATGGCGCTATAGCAATAGCTAGCGTACTTTACGTGGGGACCATCCTGTATGTGGGGAGAATATCAATCTCAATCAGATTCTTACCCGTCTCTCGTATCTCTTCGCTACTCGTATCAATCCATAAACACATGTCATCAGTACGAGCTTCGATACCAAGAATGTGGCATACCTATAGAAGAAGCGAATGCCTATCGAGCGTTGGCTTTGGCATGCCTGAGCTATCGCAGTCATAAGATCTGGGAAGCTTAACCCACATTCGAGCATTCAGATCTATTCCACAAGGCTATAGAGAAGCTTCGACAACAGCAGACCGCTACATGACTTCTTGGAGAGTCGTTCTTGGCAGTCTTCCCTCTTCACAGTAGATCTCACGATGGACACGAGTCCAAGACCTAAGCAGATTCCTGGTTTTTATTATGATGAAGTCAAGAGACGATATTTTAGAATTGCTCACGCGGCCTCGGGAGGTCAATATACTCTGTCGTCAATATCGAAAAGACGCAGGACGGAGAAACTGGTGGCGGAAGAGGAAAAGTTGGCAAGCACTCGTGCCAAGCAAGTTGGTACAAGAAAGCGTCTGCACTTACCGAACGTCCAAGCCCTAGTCATGAGCCAGGAGTTGGGTTCTCATCGATCCTCTAGACAAGAGATGGTACAATCAGGACTGTTTCGTAATATCCCGAGTCGTGCACGATTATTGGAAATGGCAGGCCAACGTGCCAAGATTGCTTACGATCCACGTTCGCAAACAATGTATTTCGCTTCAAGTCGTTTCGTTTCTTCTCATTGCATGGCGAGGGACGCTCATCAGCCGATCCAGTCTTTCGCTCAACAAATATATCCGCTTACGCCAGTGGCTCCACTAAGATCTTGTGCTTCGTCTCTGTCCTTCGAGCCCGAGACGGGAATCCTACTTGGGACGTCCGTTGGAGAAGGCAACAGGCCGGCAGAACTATTTCTGAAAACCGATCATGGCAGTCGAATAGCGACAGTAGATGGTACTCTATGGTGTTCTGCGCTACGCTCAGGACAATCTCAATTTGCAGTTGCCGGTAGCACTGTGCTTTTATATGATTGCAATACTGGGGACACTAGCAGGCAAGTTGTCAGGGTCAATGGAAAAACGGATGTCATGTCGATGGAATTTCTAGACACTCATGTCTTGGCTCTCGGCTGTCGCAATGGTGCTCTTCAATTGTTCGATGTTAGAACCGCAGGAGATCGTCCGAAAACAATGTCCCGATTCACTCATAATTCGCCCAAAGGATTAGGTATATCAAGGGTCAAAGCACTCAGTCGCGATCAGATCTTGATCAGTGGTTTGCAATCGTCTTTGTGTCTCTACGACATGCGATTTATGAAGGAGGATCGCCCACTAGTCGTGTATCGTGGCCACAGGAACGAGTACAATCTGAACATCAATTCTCTCGAGGTGTACAACGACATGATTGTGGCCGCCCAGGAGTCATCCGGTCTAGGGCTATGGAACGTCGGCGGGGATTTCTTGGGAGTTAAGTGCACTACAGGTCAGGTGGACGACATTCAATTGAATCTGATCAGAGGCACAGATGTAGAGTCAGACACGATTTATACCATGTCTCAGGGACTACTGAATGAATGGAAAATGGGATCTTGAATAGTTGATCTGCGTTACTCGGATACAAGGAACCGATTCAATTCGAAGTTGACACTTTGTGCAATCTTCATGACGGTCTCAAAGCCGAGATTGGCAATCCATTTACCATCATCAAGCAGGTCACCTCCGCTTCCTTGCTTCAATATGAGCCGTCGCGATGACAAGGTCGCAATTTGCTGATCCAGCAAGGCACTATGTTGGTAGCTCATCGGAAGGATTGCCTGAAAGATGGACAGCATTCTCTCCAGGGTGAATCCTTTCGGCCCGAGTAATCGTTGAGGCTGTTTGGAAATCTTGTTGGCGGCAGATTTGCCTCCTCTCCGTTTAGTCTTCTCGCCCTTGCCTCTCGAGAAGAAGACTCTGTCGGATTTCCCCGGGTTGTAAGAAGCTAGGAAGGAAGCAACGAGCAAGTATCTAGACGAAATACTCAACTCGTTGAGTCTGAGTTTCTCCAACGAGGTCGAAGAGGAACTCTGTACGAGGGATTCTTCCTTCAATATCCAAGACTCTGGAATAAGTAATTCTTGTGCCGCACGAGCGAGCTGTACGTGATTTTTTGCAGACAGGATATTTTCCTTGATTGGTTCCAAGTACTGTGGAAATATTTTGCGAGCAATTATCTGGTACAAATCAAGATCTTGCCCTATGGGCTCGTAAAAAGCTGAGAAGAATGTTCTGCAAAACCGGTCCCACAAGCCTTTGAGTTCGTCCTCATTCTTGATGTTCATCTCTTCAAGATCAAGTCTATCGGGCGCCGTATCTTGGAGGATTTGAACAAGTTCATCGACTGAATATGGTTCAAATGAGATCAGAGGGACTGGGTATTGCGGCAAGTCGCCGTAATCGGAGAGCACAAATATGACTGTGGCAGTCCCGCTCGCTCTCTCGAACAAGTCTACGGTCGCTCTCATGATATCTGCAGCGTCTTCGAATAAGGCTGAGCTGAAGTGGTCGAGAACCTTGAAAAATGTTAGAGGCATTTGGAGTGGCACGTAGGGAGAAGGGTGTTCGTACCAGGACTGGATTAGACTCTTTTATGCTCTCGAGAATCTGACTAAGCTTCAATACGAAGGCATCTAGATTATCGATACTGGTAGATGTCTGCGTGACGACCCCATCGTCATCCACAGAAATCTTCATAAGCAATAGCTCGTCTACGCAGCGTTCATAGAAGGATTTCGTAGTCACACAGACCTTGCAATCAATGAGTGTATGATTGTGTTCATCTGTGCTTGTCAAGAAGGATTTGACGATGGATGTCTTGCCAGCTTGATGTGGTCCATATATGATGATGGCTGGAGATCTCGTCGGCGACCCGCGCATGCCCTGTAACGAATCGTCCTCGACAGAGTCAAGGTGGAGCATGGCATCGAGCGTATCGAGCTCGAAACCCCTGAAGGGAAGTTCCGCCTGTATCTGCTGAAGCAGTTCTATAGGCAGCATCCCAGCTTTATTCTAGACACAATAGTATTTATGCCGCTCTCGGCTTCAGACTGAGGCGCCCTTGCGAAACGAATGTGCAAAGTCTCAATGAGGTTGCTGCTGTGCCACTATATCCAAGGCTGTGACAGTGGTCAGTACAATCTGGCTAGATCAACATCTTCACTTAAGCTCTGGCATCTCCATCTGATACATTTAGGTCAATTATGATTGAGCTCCGCCGTGTGGCCGCGCGATTACGAAGTTGGCGGCAACACGTCCATCAATGTAATTGTTACAAAGTACCAAAGTACACAACTACATCTTCCAATCATGTCAATGTTCGCACCACAGACGTTGGGAGCCGCTGTGTCTCCGAAGGTCGGCCTCCATTCATTCAAGGCTGGGAAGTTGAATCGTGTCGAGGGCACGAACCGAGTCAAACCTGAGTCGAGAAAGGGCCTCATATACCTGGAAGAAGTGGATGAGCTCTTACACTTCTACTGGAAGGATCGAAATACGGGTGCTGTTGAGGATGATCTCATCATATTCCCCGATGAAGCTGAATTTGTCAAAGTGCAGGAATCACCAAGTGGTAGGGTCTTTGCACTCAAATTCAGCTCCTCATCTCAGATCATGTTCTACTGGATGCAGGAGAAGGACTCGGCCAATGATGGAGCAGATGTCGAGAGGGTCAATGCATTGATCGCTGATCCGAAGGCTCCTGCTCCTCGATCCGCACAGCCGGCACAAGGGATGAATCTCTCGGGTCTAGGTGGTATGATGAATCGTAATGCCTCTGCCGGCCTCGGCGAACTGGATTTGTCGTCTGCGGCACAGACCATCAACCTTACACAGGACCAGCTCATGGAAATACTTGGTTCTAACGACCTCTCTCAAATAATGGGTCAGGGCGCGGTACAAAATCTGTTTGGCGCTCAGAGCGGCCGCGATGCTGAGCTCGGTGACGACGTCATGGACACTTTAGGATCTGAAGCCATATCTGAACAACTTCCGGTGGATCCCTCTGGTCCCGCCAATCCGTCCGGTGAGGCTATTGCAAGTGCCGGTCAACAGGCTGCAATCTCGCACATCAATGATGGGAATTCCGCGGCGAGCAAGGCGTCGTCAAACGAGACGTTGAAAAACATCTTGGCGGGCATCCAGGTACCTGCACAACAGCAGGAAGCAGGGTCTGAGCCGTTGGATCTACAAGACGTGCTCACGCCGGAGCTAGTGTCTCCTCTTCTCGCGAATGTCGAGGTCAGACAACGACTCTTCCCACACCTCCCGTCCTCACTAGTATCGGATCCACCCACCGAGACTGAGGTGCGCGACATCATGAACTCGGTGCAATGGAGACAGGCACTGTCGGGTCTCTCGTACGCACTGAACCACGGCGGGGAGTCTGCGATCCGAAGCCTGGGTATCGACGCCAGTCAGCTCGAGGGCACGTCGGGCGTCGAGGCGTTCATCCGTGCCGTCGCCCGTGTCATGCAGCAGGAAGAGACACAGGACGGAGATCGCATGGAGGAATAAGACTAGCTATCAATGACGTTATCTACGTCCCTTCGAGGCATCTCCCACGAGACCAATACCTTTTATCAATCATCCATCTAGAAAACGTCGTGAAGTAGAAATCCATCACCTCTTCCTTATGACATGCGATAGTGCACAGTGTGTGAGCCTGATCGGGCGCCCTTTAGCCGCCAGTCGGCGAACCAGCTCGACCACGACTGAGGGATACGAGAGGTAGCCAGGCGAGGGCGGGAAATCCGATAGGGCGCCCAGGTTCAAGCCCCACCCGACCCTGTTCTCAGCAGGCGCGGGCGAAGAGGCTCATGATCATGGCCAAGCATTCTGATTGACTCAGCTTCACCTGCTCGCGCCAAATCTTCGGCGCGTAACGGCGAGCGAGAAAAAGGGGGGAGGCTAAGCTTCTCGTCTGGATCTGGGCTGTTTTACATCGGCGGCCAATAGGCTCTTTCGCACTGGGCATGCGTCTTATCCGGCAAGCGCACACTTGCACAAGGGGAGACGTGATTGGGCAGTCTATGCTAGACTAGATCGTGCTGTCGTCTGATTCGCAGAAACAAGCTCCCTCCCCCCTTTCTTGGAGGTGGAGGGTAGCAAGATATAGCTAGGCTTGTCCCTGCCCTCTGCAAACAGGAAACCTTGTAGGTCATGGTTGCCTTACTTGCACCGCGGAGCTTGGCTTATGTGGCGGTCATCGTCAGTCTGCGTGCGTTTGTGGGTGCGCAGACGTTTCAACGTTTGGGTACATGCCCGACTCTCGGATGTATCTTCCCTCCTGATAGGGCGGAGTTCCTCCCTGGCGTCCATTTCGATGTCCGCTTGGAAGTGCATGCTCCAGTGAATGGCACGGAGGCCTTCAATCAAGGTGTCCCAGACAACAACTTCACTCTCGTCATAGGCAAGTTGGGGGAGACACCGGTACCGGCAGCCACTTTCTTCAACACCCTGCAGAGTCCGGCTCTCGAACACTGGAACTTCACCTGGTACGAGGATCTATATGCCCAGGATGCACACGCTCCCTCGCTCGTCAACGTCGCCTCCAAGGCGTACCGATATGTCTCGATCAACTCGCCGGGAGAGTACGTTGCGACCCTCAGATACTACAACGGCACCAACACGACGGCTCACTGGACCGTCCTGCAGCCAGAGGTACCACAGAAGAAGGCTAAGAATGTCATTCTCTTCATTGGAGACGGCATGACTACAAAGTAGGGCATACATACATTTGGGGGCGAGAAGGGGTAATGCTGACGTTCCGTAGCATGATCACTGCTGCGAGATTGATAGGCCACAAATCCATCAATGGAAAGTACCTCACCAAGATGGCCATGGACTCCTTCCAGCATCTCGGACATCAGATGACACATTCGATCGACAGCTTCATCACAGACAGTGCCAACAGTGCAACAGCTCTATACACCGGGCACAAGTCGACCGTGAACGCTCTCGGAGTCTACAGGGACTCCTCGCCCTCCATCTACGACGATCCAAAGGTCGAGACCATCGCCGAGCTCTTCAAGTCGAGGAGGTCTGGACAGGTCGGAATTGTGTCAACAGGTAAATATGCCACTCCCACTTCTGCCATAAGACGATAATCTAACATTCTCAAGCATTCCTGGCCGATGCGACACCTGGAGCCCTGACTGCTCATACACCAGACAGAGACATGTATGGCACAGTCGTAGAAAGTTTCTTGTACGGTGTGACGCGCAACTATACTTGGACACCTTGGTAAGACTGCGTTTCCTTTGCTTGATCATCAAGACTCATTGTGTTCCAGGTCAGGTCCTGACGTGCTCTTCGGTGCTGGTGCTGAAAACTTCCTTGTCGGCGGATCATTCAGCAATGCCAGCTTCTACTCTCAATTCCAAGCGCAGGGGTACAGTCTAGCGCTGAACCAAACCTCTCTCCAGACCATCTCGAACAGGACTCGAGCTCTCGGAGTCTTTTGCAAGTCCAATTTGAACAAATGGCTGGATAGGAACGTCTACAAGAGCAACCTTGTCGGTCAGAAGAATGACCCGGCAGGAGGAAGCGGGGATGCCCTCGACCAACCAGGTCTTCAGAACATGACCATCAAGGCGATCGATATCCTTCACGCGAGAGATGTCGCCGCCAACAATACAGGATTCTTCCTCATGTCGGAAGCTGCAAGTATCGACAAGATGATGCACGTCCTGGACTACGACCGAGCTCTAGGTGAATTGCTTGAACTCGACGCGACAATCACTGCTACCATGAGACATCTCGATCAGCTCGGAATCTTGAACGACACATTGATCATCACCACTGCTGACCACGGTAAGGTTTTCTTAACGCACAAAAGACTCTAGTATCTAAAGTCAATTTAGGTCACGGTTTCGATGTGTTTGGATCCGCCGACACAAAATATCTGGCCGACCAGACCACTGATCGACAGAAACGAAGGGCGATCGGAACGTACCAGAACTCTGGACTCTCTCAATACATTGCATCAGACATGAGTGGCATTCCAGGTTTCCCTACCCAATGGGACCCACGGTACACCCTCGCGCAAGGCTTTGGTGCACACCCAGACGTTCGCGAGGATTACGCCGTGAAGAAGAACGTCACAGGCGGGGCTCGTTTACCTGCCGTCCCCGCCGCCAATGGCAGTTCGGACTACGTCGTCAATCCGGTCGATTCACCAAAAGGATTCATCGTGAATGGTACTCTTCCGACGACGGCAGCACAAGGAGTTCACTCGCTGACGGATGTGCCTGTATTTGCATCCGGTCCTGGATCCGAATTGTTTGCCGGTGTGTATAACTCTGTCGACATCTTTTTCAAGATGGCCGCAGCCATGGAACTCATCTGATGCATTGCACCACTTTAGAAACGTAGGTTTCTTAGACTGAAAGGAAAAAAAGTGTATTGAAAGTAATTTCTTATTATAATTTACATTATTTTTCAATCATTATGAATGAATATCGTTTCTTTCAGTGTGATATGATTCGATTGAGGAATGTACGCCGTTGGCCGATGAATGTGGTCTAGCGATGAGTGAGGGAAAACGGATGTTGTGGAATTGACGTGGTGTGATGGACGAGGTTGGACGACGACGGGTGGTAGATGAAGAGACGTCGTCTCTTGATTCAAAACAGCCTTGAGAGACGGAATATTTGTCGAGACTGGCGCGGCTCCATACTCTGGGTACCGATATCGCTCGTCAATATACGTGAATGGTGTCATCAAGTTGGATAATGTACGTATTGCTAGAGAGTTTAAAGGGTTTGATGTATCGAGATCAGTGGGTCGCGGTCTGGCGAAGAGTTTGGTGGAGAGCTGGGTGAGCAAGATGTCGTCGTGAATCTTGGTCACGCCGTGATGCGTCATGGCCAACAGTGCGCGTTCCGCGTGTACTGCACACGCCCTATGGTAAGCTCGTTCCTGTGCCGATCGAACCCTGAGCTTCTTTTGACGTTGATACTTCTCCATCATCATTCCTAGTCGTGTCGTAGTCAATTGTGAAGCACTTTTTTCAAGCACCAGTGTTGGTTTTTTTGGTGATCAGCTCTTTGATGGAAAGAATTGATCAATGAAAGTGCAGATCGTTGATACAACATTTAAGGTCGTGACTCAAATATGAACAACCTTACTGAAATATATCTCAATCTCTGCATAGACAATCAACAAACTGACGATTGTGACGATAGCGAGCACGATCGAGTTCCATTTCGCAAATGTCCTCGGCGTCATCGGGATACCCTTTTGCTTCAAGATGCCTCGCCACAAGAGCCCCGCGAGTGAGGCACTAAAGACCACAAACAGAGCACCAATGTTGGTTCCTATAGCGAGCGCTATCGACGCAGCCCTCATGGTCTGAGTGTCCATCGGTATCGCATACTGTTGAACAATCTTGGTGAGAAGGATCGTCGAGAGTATGTTTGTTCCGGCAATGCCGCAGAGAACAATAGAAATGATGCCAACGGAAAAAATAGTTGCGGGGACACTTGTAGTGAGATGAGACAGCCAGCCAGCGAACGTATCTGTCCAACCACGGTATCCCAATGCCTCGACCAACATGAATTGACTAAAAGTGAAGGACAAAAGAGGCCATGGAAGTCTTTCTATAGTAGTCAAAAAGACAGGGAACTTTGCTTTGCCGTCACGATAAACTTTCCTGACCGAAAGTACGATACGATACCGTCCCAACGGTGCATCATGAGCCTGAGCATCTTCTGATTTTGGTAAAATCTGCTGCGCGAGCTCCATCTCTACATTTGGTCTCTTTGCAACCAATGCTCCTGGTAGTTTATCCCTCTTGGAACGGTACAAGTCCCACATGATGTCGAAGATGGCCTTGGTGACTGCGAATGGCAGTGCGATTTTCCAAACGTCGACACCGACGAATGATACCCCAATAATGATCAGGAGGCATGACAAGATCATCACAGTGCCAACTTGTGCGCCGATCGGATCTATGAGGACCGATTTCGGGTTGAGATCAGGAGCGACAATTACCTTGGGAACGCGGGACCTGAACATCACAAGTAGTGTAATATAGGCTGCTACAGCAGACCCGAGAAACGGGACTATGGTCCATGCAGAGAATGCCAGGTAACCTAGACCGAAGCCCTCGCAAAGCACGACGTTCGTCGGGTTGCCAACGAAAAGAACCATGGATCCAATGTTGCACGCCGCAAACTCCGCGATCAGAAAAGGAAGAGGATCGACGCCGGCGACTTTGGTGAAGTATGTCAGGAAAGCTGTGCCGCTGAGGATGACAGGATCGTTGCCCAGAATGACAGCGAGCAACAAGGACATGAGGAAAAAGTAAGTATAGAGCCTAAATCCCGATCGACCGCCCTTGTTCGAGACCCAGAAGGCTGCAGCCTGCAACACACCGGTCATGTCAAGCGAGATGGACATGTAAGCCAGACCGAAGAACAAGATCAGTATGTTGTACGGTTTGACGCCATCGGTACCCCGGATTCCATCCCACACCACGGAGATCGGAATGCATGTCGATGCAAGCAGGACGAGCACGCACAAGGGCGGCGCCGTTGCAAGATTAAGCACAATACCTGTCTTGGGGACTCGTATCGGGCAAAGTATGAAGAAGATAGAGACGACGAAGAATATCAATGTCACAATTGACTTGGCGTCATAGTCGTTAGACATCCCACGCAGCCACGCGCAAGTCGTGGACCCGGACAGGAGCGCTTCCTAGACCGCTACACTGGACCAAGCGCACATGCGCCCTGTCTCTGCAGCAGGCCAGAAGAATCAGAGTCGCCATGGACCGCGACCCACTTAAAAGGAAGGAACTGCGAAGGATCGAAAGGCGCAGCGGCAGAGGGCTCACCGATCAGGAAATACCTGCCGAGACGCGTCTTAGAAGCTTCTGTCGAAGTATCAACCTCGACAGTGCTGTTACCGTTTAGTGCAGGAGCCTTTTGTGATACATGTCGGATTTTAGTGTGTTTGTAGATAGTGATGATACCAGTTCTGAGAGGCGCATAAGTCCTCAATGGACGATTGGCGTGCTGAAACAGAAGCTTTGGCCCATCACCGGCATTCCTCCTGACTCGCAGATCTTGTCTATACCCTATACATCGGAAGAAGACGTGGTTGGATCTTTCGGCATAGAGCCTCTGTCGGTATTAAAGGTCGGTGATCGAAGGCCTAAAGGACAACGACCAAATTACACGGACGATTCCAATGTCAACAAGTTTGAACTCACTTCGGAGGAATACGAGTCTCGGACAGACTCGGTCCTCGCATTCAAGAAAAGAAATCAGCTGGGCCGATTTGACCCTAATGCCGCAACGAGGGAAGAGGACTTGCTTGCAGAACTGTATGACTCTGGACTCGTGGTCGGGGCACGGTGTCGAGTGGAAGGAGAGTCCGATCGTCGTGGAACTGTCCGCTTCATCGGCCACGTACCTCAGATTCCAAGTGGGGGCATATGGGTGGGTGTCGAATACGATGAACCGGTCGGCAAGAATGACGGATCGATGCAAGGAGTGATATATTTCAAGACAAAACACAACTATGGTGGATTCTTGAGATCAGCCAAGGTCATGGTAGGCGACTTTCCACCTCGCCAGATTGAGGACGAACTCCTCGACAGCGAGGACGAAATCTGAAGAGCCTGATTGGTACGTGCTAGCTGTTCCAAAACACTTGCGGGCAGGAAAAGTCTAGCCTCGACCTCGCGTCCGCAGTATGAACATAGTATGCCAGGCGACCAGTCGGCTCGGACAACATGGGAATCTGGGGAAAAACTCAATATAGTCTGACATACATTGGGTTTCCGAATACGTCTTTTCAAACAATCTGCGCGAAACGCGCCAGGCCTATATAACAATGCTACCAAACTCAATCTGTGTCTATGATTCTCGTGTGGCGTGATGGAACACTACCGTGAAACAGCGATGCTTCTACGGAACAAGCTACGAATGTTCACCGTGTACGTACATGCGGAGAGAGAGCCTCACATTCGTTTCACAGTGTGCGAAACAAAGCAACGGTTCAGATTTCCCCCGACTCGACGTTGTAACGATCTCCCCAGAAACTTGAGCTATATATGTGACCTCGCCGTGCAATAAACTGAAAAGCACCCTTCAACCGAGATTCAAAGATGTGGACTTCGCTATATTTCGCATCAGTACTGTTTGGCATCGCACAGGCTGCATCGTTGCAGAAGCGAGATTCGACAGGGCTCAAGGAAGACCTGACCGATCTCAAGACCAAGATGGCAGCGCTCAACACTGCGATAGATAGCTATAAAGGAGGCGTCCTGGCTGCCATCCCAGTGCAATCGGTGAGACCATATGTGAGAGAGATCGCACGAAAAGTTTCTAATACGCCGACTAGGCCGAGTCTGCGGTGGAGACGTCAATCACCAAAGTAGCCAAGGATGTCACTGACGCACCAACGCCGGTAAGAAGATCCTGAATCAGTAAAACCCGGTTTCTCAAGGAGCTAGGTACCTGAAGACGAAGCCAAGCTTGTGCTGTCCTCCATACAAGATCTGAACCCGATGATCAAGCATGCTACTGACACCATCATATCAAAGGCAGACATGTTCGGATCATCCAAAGGCATCGTCAAGAACGATATGATCAGGCTGAAGGGCTACACAGACACCGTCTCTACCGGACTCGTGTCGAAATCCCCAGACTCGCTCAAACAGCAGGCTTCCATACAGAAGAGCCAGGTTGAAGATTACTTCAACTCCACGATCAAAGTACTGTCGTAGGTAATTATCTTTCTGTCTCTCTGTAGATCAGATCTGTTAGCCTTGAAATGCCTTTTCCATGCGCCAGACTATCCTTGAGCTGAGATAGTGTGAGTGTGAGAGTGTGAGAGTGTGAGAGAGTGAGAGAGAGTGTGAAAAGGTAAGCTGATTGAACTGATCATTTCCCTCCTGGGAAAAATTACGTGCGCCTCGACCATCTCAAAAAATCTGGTGGCACTGCTGTCATAGTCTATCTCTCCTTGTCTTTGGGTGCTTGCTTGCTTGCGTGCAAGCCAGATCGATACTGCTAGCCGTTGAGGGTGATGTCGGATTCGATTGATAAGATTGGAAATAGTGACCAAAAGTCTCATGATCCTCGGTCTCGGAGGTCGAGAAAGGCTCAAAATTTATCAGCAAATGCGGCCTCCTTCACGCCGGCCGTGACCACTTCCGAGGGATCGACGGCAGCGACACAGACGGAAGAAGGCAAGAAGAAGTCGGGGAATAGACGAGGCAGGAATGGGCCGCGGAGAGGTGGTCAGCGAGCTAGAGATGGTCTCACTTTGCCACAACCTAGTTCGGATCAGCTTAGCGATGCCGATCGTGTCAATGCGGTGGCTCAGGTCTCGAAGGCACAGTCCAGTGCCCTCGTCAGCGAAGTCAAGGAAGCAGAGACGATTATGGAACGATTACAGCAGGCTTTGGCGAAGAATCTCTACGAGTGTTGTATCTGCTGCGACATCATCAAGAGACATCAGCCGGTCTATGAGGATCAACAATGCTGGGCAGTCTTTCATTTGTCGTGTATTACAAAATGGGCCAAGAGAGCGTTGAGTCCGGAAACGGGAGATGCTCAAGAGACCTGGAGGTGTCCAGCATGTAACTCTCGAAATGGAGAATTACCGGGACAATATTCGTGCTGGTGCACGAAACAACTCCAGCCTGAACCCTCCAGAACAGCTCCTCATTCGTGTGGACAGACGTGTGGAAAGAGCAGGGGTGGAGACTGTCCTCATCCCTGTTCGCTGCCGTGCCACCCGGGTCCTTGTGCGCCATGCACCTCGATGGGTCCTCAGCAGCGATGTTTCTGTGGCAAAAACTCTACTCAACGGAGATGTATTGATACTAATTACGAGATGGGTGCATGGGCTTGTCAAGAGGTCTGTAATGAAGTCTTGCCTTGTGACGAGCACTCCTGCCAACGGCGGTGTCATCCTGGTCTTTGCGGCGCCTGCACTGTGCTTGAACAAGCGAGTTGTTATTGCGGCAAAGAAGTCAAGCAGATTGCTTGTAGTTCTAAGGAAGAGTTGCAAACTGGCGTCAACGGCTCTGATGAGACAATCACTGGCTGTTGGAAGTGTGCAAACAGGTGTGAGCGCTACTTTGATTGTCAGGAGCACAAGTGTCAACGAAGCTGTCATGTCAAACCCAGTACGATCCCACAACGATGTCCCCTGGCTCCGGAGCTTGTTACTACATGTCACTGTGGCCAGACGAAGATTGATTCGATTCTGCCTACTGCACGATCTTCATGTTGTGATCCTATCCCCTCTTGTGGCAAGACTTGCATGCAAAGTCTTCCATGCGGACATCAATGCCAATCTCAATGTCACGAAGGTGCTTGTCCAGAATGCACCATTGAAATGGACGTACGTTGTCAATGTGGTTCGACTTCAGTCTCGACAACGTGTCAAGATATGCAATTGGGATTGCAACCGAGTTGCGAACGTCAGTGTCGGTCCGCCTTGAGTTGTTCGAGACACATTTGTCCCAACAGATGTTGCTCAGGTCTCCCTCTAGCTCAAGCGAGAATTGCAAGGCGTCCAAAGGGTCGACAGGCCGCACAGTACGCAGCTCGACAAGAAGAGATAGAAGCAGAGCATTTCTGTACGAAGCCGTGTGGCAAAGTACTTACTTGCGGCAATCACTCTTGTGGGGTCATGTGTCACTCTGGACCATGTCCGTCATGTCTAGTCGCTTCCTTTGACGACTTGACGTGTCATTGTGGACGTACGGCGATAGCTGCACCTGTGGCGTGTGGGACAAGACCACCGACTTGCAGTCACCCATGTACCAGGACACCAGTATGCGGTCACCCTGCGGTCCAACATACCTGTCACATGGACGACGAAGCGTGCCCGAGATGTCCGTACCTAGTTTCCAGGCTGTGTATGTGTGGCAAATCAGTGGTCAAGAATCAGCCGTGTTGGAAGACTGTCGTTTCTTGCGGTCAGGTGTGTGAGCGAGACTTGGAGTGTGGTCGCCACAGATGTTTGAAGCGTTGTCACGCGGCAGATGAGTGCGAAAGCCCATGTCTACAGAAATGCGGGAAGGCACGAAGAGGATGCGGTCATCCGTGTATCGAGACGTGTCATGGTGCAGAGTGTCCTGAAGATTCTCAGCATGCCTGTACTGCGAGTGTCATGGCGACTTGCGCGTGTGGCAATACTAAGATGGCGGTGCGGTGCAACAGCCAAGACTCGGATCCTACGAAACAACCTCAAAGGACTTTGAAATGTACGGAATTCTGCGCCATCACGGAACGCAACAAGAAATTATCGTCTGCTCTAGGCGTTTCCTCTGAACAACGCAACACGGCCGTCGTCGAGTCCGTCTTGTACGATTCGGAAACCTTGAGTTATTACAAAGACAATAAAATCTGGTGCACGTCCATCGAGCGTGAGTTTCGCCTGTTTGTTCAGTCGGACGAGAAGATTAAAAACTTTAAACCGATGAAACGGGATTTACGTAAATTCATCCACGAGATGGCGGAAGTATACCAAATGAAATCCGAATCGATGGATGAAGAACCGAAACGAAGTGTACAATTACTCAAGACGGTTCATACAGACACTCCCGCCAAAACATTGTCACTTTCTGCTACTACTGTGAAATCATCAGCAGCAGCAGCGACGCCAGTATTGGAACAATTGGAGAAACAACGGCGTGGTCAAGCATTCAATGCACTCGTGCTTGTCGCATTACAATTCGGTCTCACGAAAGACGAATTAGAAACGCACTTGTTGCCTCCACTCACTTCGTCATCTGGAAACCTACTAAAAGAATTTGAGATTGAAGTGACTCGAGATGGAGACTATGCATTCTTGAAACCCATCGTCTCGACGACGACGACGACGACTCCGGCTGGCTCGTTGAGTACGGAAGCCGTGGAGATTGAATTGGCCAAACTCAAAACAGAAGTGAAACACGTCGTCGTTAAAGCTTCGTTGGCAACGACCGTCGAGTTGTGCTGGATCTTGAAGAATGGAGAAATGGCATACCGAGAATCATCATCGAAAAAAAGTACCTTGAAATCCAACCTCTTGTCGAAATCTCATACCAAGACTGCCGCAACCACTAAAAATGCATTTGCTGCACTTTCCATAGACCAAGCATAAATGTTCACAAGAACAAAAAAGGTTTACACACACTGTCCAGATTACAATATATTTTTATCAAAAAGGTATAGACAGAATAAAAATACATGTAATAATATTTTTCAATAAGGTTTCTCGACATCACTCTCGGCCTCTTTCGGACGCACTAGTAATTCAGGGTGCGCCATGAGATGATTCGCCAAGGTGTCTGTGCTCTGTGAGAAAAACAGTCGGGCGTCCTTGCGACCGACATTGACAATCTCGTAAAAGTTGCCTCGAGGGACCGTAAATTGCGCGCCCTTGCGTAACCTGAAGACTGCCTCGTGAATCTTGACCTCGACGTAGCCGCGAAAGATGAAGAAGAACATGGTATTTTGCTTTGACGGCTTTGGCGGTTTTCTCTCCCCGACCGGTATGTCCAAGACACCGGCTGCAAAGTGCGGTTCCTCCGAAAGCGTCTTTTGGAAAAAGATGCCCTGTCCGACGACCTCGCAAGGCTCGTAATCTGATTCCGGGATAGCCAGGACCTTCTTCACCAACTCGTGCTGATCCTCAAACGACCGGACCGGCGCCTCCACCGTGATGGTCTCCTCCCAACCTTCAGCGTCATCCTCCGATTCGCTCTCAGACTCCTCTTTCACAGTGCCATTCCTCCTATTCTTCCTCGACCTCGGCTTGATCGAGCCAGGCCGTGTCCTCCTGCGCTTCTGCTCACCCTCTATCAGGTCCACGTGTATAATTTCCTTGACCTCCGGCAGTGCTAGACCAATCGTGCCTCCCGAGGACTTTCTTCGAGATCCACGACCGTACACCAGCTTTTCTCCTCTCCAAAAGGCAAGCGGGGCAATCTTGAAACGGGAAGACTTGCGGACGCCCTCATCATTCTCTCCGTTCCCTTGTCTACTAAGATCGACGGCCTCACGCCACTCCCTCTGAGGTGAGGCCGTGCGGACCGATCTTTCTCTGGTGGCTCGAGACGGGCTGAACGATGGCCGAGAGGATACCTTGCTTCTCTTGCCCGATTTGGCTGCTTTATCTTGAGTTCTTTGCCTCGATCTTGCGGCAGTCTTCTTTCGTGGAGGCTGTGCTTCTGCATCTTCTTCGTCTTCTTCTTCTTCTTCCTCCGAAGGCGAAGCCCTTGTCTTGCTTCTTTTTGCTTTGTACTTGACTGGCTCGTTTTCTGCTTCCGGGAAGTCCTGATCACCTTGTACAGGCTCCATATCGACCTCTGGTGACCTTTCTGCTGGCTCATCAACTTCGGAACGGGTCATAGACCCTGCCCGTTTCTTGTGTTTCGCAGTCTTTTCAGGACTCCTCCTTCGAGGACTCTGCGACACCTCCCTTTCTATAGCCACCTGATCATGTATATATTCATCGAACTCATCTGAACCTCCAGCAGCATTGTCATTGTTCGCACCGTGAGAGATGGCGTCATCCTGGTCCGCTGGCAGGTCTCTGGCGTCATCTGAACCTGCATCCGCTTGAAATTCGGGAGCAGCTGTGTCATCTATCAAATCTGCCGACTCCTCGGACGACGCCTTGGAGAGTCTTGCCGGGCTCCTTTTGACGGCATCAGACTTCATCCTACCGCCAGCTGGAATCTTCCTGTCTGTGATTCCTCGCTCCTCACTCACTTCCTCGTCTGAATCAGCTGTCGGATCTGCGCGGCTGAAATCGAGCTTTCGAGCAACTTTGGCGATCGGTGCAGTGGCTCCAGGACGACTGGGAGATTTCAAGGCAGACCTGGAAGGGGAGACCGGGTTGCGCGATGTGCTGCGCACTCTCAATGCCGGCGAGTTCAGATGCGTCTTCGTCGGAGATTTGGAGCGGCGGGCGGCGGACACAGGGCCCTCACTCCTGCGACGCAGAGTCGTGGCCACGTCCTGCGCTGAGCCTGCGACATTAGTACAGATGTCTGCCAGCGCAGGGTAGAGCGGCGTACTGGCCTCCAGATCCATGTCGTCGTAAGAACCACTCCCCTTCGTCGCACTCCGCACAGACTTCGCGCTCGATATGGCCATCACGGGGTTGGCCTTCTTGGCCGTCGTCGTAGGGGAGAAGAAAGCCGACTCATTCTCGAACCCGTCGCTGTCCCTAGTGGTCCCCTCGACCCTCAATCCCGTCCGCCTACCGGCTACACCGATATTCGTGACATCCTGATTCGTGTTGCGTCCCCTCCTATCAGCCTCACTATATCGCGCTGAACCTGCCATCTGGTGGGAAATGATGCGACTCGGGGGCGCCCGGGCGATGCGACGTGAAGCTGTCAATTGTTGTTGGAATTGAGTCGGGTGAGCGTAGCTAGCAACGGGAGGACAGAGAAGAAGGCGTAGGTGCAGCGAAAAGGATCCCGTCTCACGCGAAACCTGCAATTCGGCTGCTTTGCCCGCCAAACGGAAACAAAAACAAAAACACGCAGATAAAACTCCCTCGTATTCGTCGTACAGTGTCCTCGCGACTGGCAGCAGACTGGTCCAGCTTGTGGAGCCTCCTGACCAGTTCTTGACTGGCGCGTCGTGGGTATTTCGCTAGAGTGTTGCTTATTCCAATTAGTTTTACATGGCCTGGCAGCCTCCGTCGACGAGCTGCTCCCACGCGTCTCTGGAGGCGTCGTATTCTTACCTGTCGTCCACTCCGGCTGCTGTGCTTGCAGATGCAGGGACTGAGTGTATCCTGGGCGTGGACGAGGCCGGCAGGGGACCCGTTTTGGGTCCGATGGTCTATGGGGTCTCGTACTGCTCAGTCAAGTACGCAGACAGTATCAAGCCTCATGGTTTCATGGACTCCAAAGTCCTTGACCACAATACACGTGTAGACCTGCTGCGGAAGGTATGTGATTCTGAACATGAGTTGTACAAGGAGATTGGGTGGACGGTTCGTGTCATGTCGGCCCGCGACATTGGGGCGGGCATGCTGCGACCTGTAGCGCCGTACAACCTGAATGCTCAAGCTCACGACACTACGATCCAGCTGATTCGCGACATCTTGAATCAAGGCGTCAACGTGCGCAAGATATTTGTGGATACCGTAGGCATTGCGGAATCCTATCAGGCAAAATTGCAGAGGGAGTTCCCCATGGCAGAGGTCACGGTCTGCAAGAAGGCAGATTCAATCTACCCTATCGTCAGTGTCGCTAGTATCTGCGCCAAGGTCACGAGGGACAAGGCTCTCGAGATGGCCGTACCTCGGACACAGGACAAGGAGAATGAGCCACCAACATCATCAGACGTCCCTGATCTCGTGGAGGAGGAGGAGGAGACGGCTGTAACGGACAGAGTGCACAAGAAGCGCAAAGTCGAGTCTGACGACGAGGATCCCTCTTCCACCACGAGTCTACAGAAAGAACAATCGTTCGTGGACGAACCGTCATCGGGATCCTGGGGATCTGGGTATCCGTCCGACGCACGCACTCAAAATTGGCTCAAGTCGCATGCACATCCGATCTTTGGGTGGCGAGGTTCAATGGTCAGGTATTCATGGTCTACAGTCAAGGATCTCCTCGAAGGTAATGGCAAGATGGTCAAGGACAAGAAGGCTGTCGTGCTCGTGGACTGGCACGAACAAGACGACGGTGAGGATGGGCAGCAGACGTTGAGTTTCGGGGGCTCCAAGAAGGACGGAACGACCGTGAATAATTGGTTCGGTACGAACGTCGGTGCACGAGGCTTCAAAGCATAAAGAATTGAGGATGCAGCAATGTGTATACAGTATAGGATGATTTCATGATTGATAATGCATACAGTTGGAAAATTTGATGGCTGTCGCTACGAAAAGGAAAAAAAGGACCGCTCAGTAATCCTCACGCTTTGAGGATGGTCTGATCCTTATGGTGCAGAGCCTCGGAGCGTTTAGTTCCCTTCTTGTAGTTCCTTACAGCCACCAATAGAATCAGACAGGACAAGAAGACGAGCAGCCGACCCACAGACAACCTCGGGACCTCGTCGTGCCTGTAGACTTCGTTTGCGGCGGCTTCGAGGACGATGCTGCCTGCCCGAGTTCTGAGATCCAAGACAACGGAGGGGTTGTCGTCACCGATCGCTCCCTGGACGGTATGCCCCGGAATGTGTTGGCTTTCCGAAGTGACGCGCACGTCCTTAGGGAAGATGACAGAGCCGGCAGTCGTCTCGAGATGGACTTCGGCACTACAACCACTTCCCAATGAAGTTTTGATTGACCCGGCACTTGCATGCGCAGATACCTCCGCGTTGTGCTTCAGCTCTGAGAATAGATTGATGGAGCCCGACTCTGTGTGGATGTCGACAGCAGAAAATTCCTTCCTACCACGCTCGGATTCCAGCAAAGAGCATTTGATACTGCCTGCGTTGGTGCGCAACAGGACCTTGCCGGACGCAATGAAGTCGCCACGAATGGAACCAGAGGATATGTTGATTTCTTGTGTCTCGGCTTCGAGAGATGCGTCGAGCCTGAAATGTCCGGATTTAATGTCCACGGAGAAGGCGCCAACATCCAGATGACTGTCTTCGATGTCGACTCCGCCGGAACTGGTGGATAATTGAAGCTTATCGAACTTTGCGGTCAGATGCTCGATCAGGATGCTTGCGCTGTCCGAATCGACGATCAAATGGTGGAGATTCTCAGGAAGGAAAATATTCGTCGTCGCAACGACGCACTGCTTACGATGACTGTCTCCGACCATCTTGCCATCGATGATCAGTGCGACATCGTCTCCAGTCTGGACCATGGCAACCTTGGTCTGCAGGCTGTCATCGGAGAGCAGGACATCGAATCGTACGACGATGACATCTTCCGTGCCCTTCTGGAGATGTATGTGCTCGCGCGTGGAGAGATGCTGCAGATGCTGTGATCGTGTGATGACTCTTGCAACGGCGTCGGGAGTCAACCTAGCATGGTTCGTGAACGGCTGCCAAGGAATCTCCGCTCGTGCACAAGGGTCTCCTCGCCAGCTCGCGAGAGACCGAGTCTCGAGGGAATTTGCAAGCGCGACGCAGGACAGAAGAAAGACGCGGACCAGATCCGACAGCATCAGATCCGATGTTGATATGCTTGCGGTGCACCTCAGGGCTCGTATAGAATAACGCAGGCGCGCATCAAGGGCGGCTGACGACCTTTAAATATTGCGACAGTGGAGGTCTGGCTTATTGCGTGGTCCGTGCAGCACGCTCTCGCTCGGAGATGACGACGATTAGTGGGTTTTCTGGGCGTGAGCGGGGACGCGAGCGACGAGAGCTGTTCCCCATCACGGAAGGCGCCTACAGATGTGGCGACTGCGGCGTCCATCGTCTGCATCGCCGTGGAGAGCGGAGATTGTCGCTCGCACCTGATTGGTCGAGCTGCCATCTGCTCGTAGCCACTTCGAAGTCGTTGCGACAGCTGCCCCGCTCGTCCTCGGGCTTGATCCCAGGCGAGCGGATTCCCATGAGGCCCTGCGAGGTAGTGGGCAGACGGCCACGCCTGACCTGCACGGGTGTGGTTTCCCCGCGGTGTCGGCATTGGCGCCGGGTTGGAAGACACTAAACTTCTGTTTCACCTGCAGAATCATGTTGCGAGCAGACAGATCTGCATCGAATCATTTCCAAGACAGGACGAGGCCCATGCTGATCGACCGCAGCACACAATGGTCATCCTCGAGCGCCTTTGTGGTCCGAAAGTTGTAGATGGGGAAGTGTGCGTATGGGCCCGGCATCGGTGCACTTGTACATCTTCGTGAACGGCCGCTGGTCTTGGCTGTGGGTCTGACAGCACTGGAGCCGAGAACCGAGATCGGCATCGTGCTGGTTTTCGCCTTCTAGGCTTCGTTCAACGTTCAGAAAGCTTAACTGAGAACCGCGGGGGCGTTGGGCATGGGTTCGCCCTCTCGGGGGCGTCGCCATTAAATATATTCTAGACTACACTTTTGGAGAGCACGCGACCTCATTGCGAGGACTGAGTCGGAGCAGAATTTCGCTAGTCAGGCTTGGCACAGGTTAACGATTTCGTTGTTCGACAGCCCGAAAAGGTGAAGGATCGAGTCGAGTTCGCCGTAACGTATCCTAGCAGGTGATTCGCGCTGAACCTTCTCTTTTGCGTGGATGGCTACACCGAGGCCCGCGGTGTTGAGCATTGGCAGGTCGTTTGCACCGTCTCCGACTGCCACCACTTCCTGAATGTTGCAGCCTATTTCTTTCTGCAATTTGATAAGCAGCTCGCGTTTCATCTCGCCATTGACCACGGGTCCGTATGTGACCCCTGTCAATTTCCCATCGACCACCTCGAGATTGTTCGACCACATGTAGTCTATGCCCAAAGTTCTCTGCACGTAGGACGCCAAGGGCACGAACCCGCCTGAGATCACAGCCATCTTACACCCCATCGTTTTCAAGGCTTTACATAGATTGACAGCCCCAGCGGCAAACGTGATACGCTTCTGCACCTGCTCAAACACCGTCTCTGGAAGACCTCGTAGCAACTTGACACGGGCAGCCAACGATGCCGTGAAATCCAGCTCCCCATTCATCGCCCGTCTCGTGATGTCCGACACCTCCGCCTCGACACCGGCATAGGATGCAAGCAGATCTATACACTCTTGGTCGATGAGTGTGGAATCCATATCGAAGACCACGAGGCGCGGACGAGCGCACCATTCGTCGTTATTCCTCACTACGAGATCTTCATCCTGCAATGCCAGAATCTGCTCCTTCGAAGGTGGGGTGTCAGTTCTATACTGTCCGACCAAGGGAGCTAGATCCCTGGGCAGCTCAGCACAGAAATGATACGACTTTACATCCGCAGCTCTCTTGAAGGACGTGACTGCATACATACTCCTAGTGCTGATCTGCCGAGGGCTACTTGCAGGATAGTCCTCCGTTTCCGTGAGGTTTTCTGTTGGCGACGAACGAGAATTCGCCGTGTGGCTGCGCCGACGTTCCCGAGATGAAGTTTGGCGTCAAATGGGTCGATTGCAATTGTTATAGTCAAGTAGTATTAGTTATAACTAGCTACAGTACTAGCAAGAAGCTAGTGATAGAAGATGCAAGGTCATACAGTGTCCTATAGTCTGATGAATTCTCATTCTCTTTGAGGGAGAGCTTGGCTACGAATTATGATCAGCTCGCCGCTGCGTTCGCGTACGCACCACCAGCCTAAGGCTCTCTCACTCGACTGTCAGCAGCAGTATAGGCAGGCAGACAGCCTGTCCCAAGTGTGTTTGCCGGTTCATCACTGACTGGATCACCCAGCTGGCGCTTTTCAATACAATGGACTCTGGTCTCACTTGCTCAAGACAGAAGTACTTATTCAGCGGCATCTCGCGAGAACATCAGACGCTCGAGAATCTGACAAAGCTGCAACAGAGAGAGTGTCGCGTCGTCGAGTTACAGAACGTATGTCTACAGCTTATGCTTTGATGAGACTCTGAGTGGTCATCAGGAGCTCGAAACGGCTAAGCAAGATTTGTGGAACTTCAGGTACTCTTTGATGATCCGAGAAGAGCGAGGGACCGGCCTTAGGGATCGTCGTGCTCTAGCACATGGCAACAGTGACACGAATGTATCCGTCGTGTCGTCGATCTCGACTTGGGAGGACTGTCGCACTGATGAGAACGAGGTGGGTACCATTTGTCTTTCTAAGAACGAGAGCTGATTTCGGAGCCCGTCATGTCACGAGTTGAAAATCACACAATACTCGTTGAGCCAGAACTCGACGATCTATCTTCAGTCACAGTTGAACAGCCACGAGCAAGCTCGATCAAGGACAGTGACTCGCTACGATTGTGCAATGCAAGTCCGAAGTACAATAAGAGTGATTCGAAGGGCGATCGTCTCTTTGAGATGCGTACGGAGGACAAAAAACTTGCTATCATGAATGGAGAGTACTGTCCAGGTATGGCTGATCCCGTAGTCGCGAGGTCTTGTAATCGAGCGGTCATTCTTGAGTTGAAACACAGTCCGATCCATGGTTCTTGGACAAGCCACATATTCGCCTGTTTAGAACAAGGACCTATAGCAGACGTGAATGACAATGACCTGAGCTCTTATCGGAGCGAGACTTCGCCGACGAAGTACCGTGAATGTCAGGCAGCCCAAGCAATCCAAGGTGAAACGGTCGCAAAGCACACTCGTGACGCGTTCCCAAAGAGAACAAGATCCAAGACAGCTCCTCGTGCTCGACTTCCGACGTTCAAGGACGAAGACAAGAACAACAACGCGGCATCCTCAAGGGCAAGCGGAAAGCCCTTGCCGAAGAAACGACGACATGCCGAGATGTGCAACATTTCTCCGTCGACAGAGCCTAACTTGTCAAGCGACGCCAGTATCGAGAGCTTAGCACATATTGCAAAGTGCGATACCGTCTGTCAACAGTTTCTCGGAACCATCTCCAATGCTCCGGCCACAAGTACCTTTACGAGCCATGCTAAGATCAAGAACGATGCCGAAGTCGACCCGCCCGGTCACGGACTGCAGGACCCGGAACTCATCCTTTACCAAGCAGATCGTCCTTCACTCTCAGATGGATCATTGCGATCAGCGCAGTACAATCACGTATCCGCTTGCACAACACCAAAAGGCACTGTTCTGGATCCTTTCGCAGACAGCACTCCACCTCCATTCGAAATTGTGAACGACATCAGCCCAATAGCTTACATGATGACGCCCGAGAAATTCGGGTCATTTGTAAACGTGGAAATGTGTGACAAGATGGGGGAGGATGTCTCCGGCGCCGCTTTTGATCATGAAATGAGTCTTTTTCGAGCTGAGAAGAAAGCAGCTCAGGATCAAGCACTGTTGAAGAATTCAGACTGTGCAGAAAAGACCGACAGGACTCCATACTCGAATGATTTTGCAGCAGGATTCGATTCATTCAGCGATCCATTTCTCAGATCCGCTCTTGCAGCAGGGTCTCACTCCAGGATGGGGCTGCACGACCAAGAGACTCTTTTATGTGATTATGTCGAAAACCCATTTGCAGATCCATGTCCGTACACAAAGGATGTCCCTAGCCAGGAACACGTATTTGGAGATGTTTCTGGTACAGAGTCGTACACTGCTTTAGATGGAACATCAATTGAGAAGGCCTTTTCTCGGCCTGTTCCGGATTGTAATAAGTTTACAGACGACGAAAGTAGTGAGCGACCACAAGGCCATCGAACGAAAGAACCATCGTTCATCACTGAAGAGTGTTGTCGGTCAAGTCGCACCGGGCTCGATGATCGTCTAACTACAATTTCAGAAGAGTATGACAAGACCGGCTTTGGCGCGGATCCGAAGAGTAGCAGGAATGGAAACTCTCTCGATCCAGGAGGTTCATCAACTGGAAAGTTTCCTCCGAGTAAATCCTCCATGCACTCTGTCCAGAGTGGTCTCGTCCGGGTGAAGAGTTTCTTCACGATCAGATCACAGAGGAAGAGAGCTCGAGCAAAGTCCGAGGACAGCGATGTACCGGACTGGCATGCTGCAGCAAGCAGCAATCAGTTGCGACCGGAAGAAAGAACAGAGTCATCAGTGCCCATCAAGCGTGTCTCCTATCTACCGAGGCTTGTCCCAAAAAACTCATCAAAAAAGCGTTTCCAAGCATCATGCAAGGCAGGTGTATAAAATCAATGTTTCTATTTGTGATTCAATAGTTTATCCATTTGTAGATCAAACGTTGATTCAAACGAAAGTTCAGAAAATCAAGTTAGTCTGCAATTTTGAAATTTCCTGTACTCGCTCGCTCGCTCGCTCGGCTGCCGCTTTTTCCCTGTTTCATTCTGTGCCGCACCACTTTTTCGTGGTTACGACAGTCTTTTGTATTACACTACTCGGAAGAAGAAGAGAAGAAGGATGTCGCTCGCTATACCTAAATCTTCAAGCCTGTTGGGCAATTTGAGTGCTTGGTCCACGCCACTACTACGCCTGGTAGGGACTGGTGTCGTGGTAGAACGAGGGATCGTCGGACGGTGGTGGTGGGGCAATGGCGGTTTACTGGACGGATTATTCAAGGCTGTTCCGAAAAAGAAGACGACGCATTCAAAGACGCGAATGAGGAGTGCGACGAAAGGGTTACGGGAACGACACGACATTAATACCTGTTCTGCGTGCGGTGCACCGAAATTGAGTCATGTCATTTGTGGATCATGTTTTAGAGAAGTGCGACAGCGGTGGGCGAAATCTGCATCGAGAGCCATGGGATTATCTTGATCCCCCCCCGTTTCCTCAGTCTCCCATCCCTTTTTATCCTCGCGAAAGCTCGACTCCTCGACTACAACTTTTTACATTCGCGAGTGCTCGAATACAAACAACAAGGAAAATTACAGTTGATTCGAAATCAGGCATGGCGTAATGAAATCTTGGTTCTGTACAAAAATGCGTTTTTATGCATGAGCTACTATATATATACATATATGTTTTATGGCTCGACTTTGATACGTCGTTCAGTAGAGTCTGCTTCCTCACTCGCTTTACGCTTGATTCCATGAATCGCATTCAGTGTGCCGGAAAGAGATTTCAGTGCTTCCTCGAGCACGAATGGCTCCTGCTCATCTTCTTGCTTCACTGGAACCAGCGAATCAGTCGTCGGACTCTCATTACGAGCAGTCGTTGGCAATGCTATATCTTCATCATCTTCGTCATTATCATCCTCCTCCTCCTCCTCTTCCTTTTTGAGTCGTGGTGAATTCATCTCGGTCTTCATCTGATTGCTACCATCCTCTACAGCCTTTTTCTGCGCAACAAGCGCTTCAGCGTGACACGTCGCGTGATATACTACCCCATTCACGTCCACTGCATTCTTCCATACCCAATCTTCACTCGTATCGTCCCAATCCGTGACGAACATCTCCTTGCAGATGGGACAGATCGAGTCATGCAGACTTGGATCACTGGGTTTCGGCACGGTCGATAAGTTGAGATCAGGTCCACTCTGAGCAGCCTCGTTCTTTTGCTCCGGACTGCCGTCGTCAGATATCGAAAAGTTGATCCACTCCGTTTCAGTCAAGAAGAGGGCTCTGCTTTGCGACCGCACAGAATGTTCCCGCAGTCGTTTGTTCGTTCTGAAATGCCAATCAAGATGCTCGTCTTTCAGAGCTCGCTGCTCAGGAGTGTCGTGCCAACGTTGACCGCACTGATAACATTGCAGCGGCATAGAAGAGTACAGTAGATCAATCAATTCAGGCCTGGATGGCAACATAGCATTAGAGTTAAGCTCGATGTAAATACCACCGAATTGCTGCGCCTGGAATTGCTGAATCATAGGGTCAGATGATTGTCCATTAGGTCCGGCAGTAGGCAATATGCCGGCCTTGGCCAATTGTGCAAAGAGGTCGAGAGGCGCCGCCTGTGATGGCTGAGGACTGGCTCGATGAGCCGGACGCATTGGCTGGGCACAAAACACTGCAACTTTACGCAATTGGTCTCTGATTTCCTCCAATTGTAATGGTCTCAAGTTTTGCGTTCTCAGCATCTCGTGGAGACCTCGGAGACTCGTAATGAAAGTGTTTGTAGGAAGGTCGTCCGGATTCAAACGAACACGAGTATCCAGGGTTCGTAAGAGTCCTTCTATATCTGTGATGATGGCATCAGCCGCGGGATTCTTTACAGGCACCAAAGGACGGAACTGATCTATCGTCGACTGAAATGGTATGGAAGGCGGCTGACCATAAATATCTCTGGCCTAACGTTATTAATCTTCGAGACTCAGATTCTCATAGGTATGTCTTACGGGATCATGAAAGGGCATAGAATTTGGGGGATATCCTGGATATGATGAAATTGGATAGGGTGAAGCAGATCCGAAACGTGATGGTGGCGGTTGTGAATATTGCTGGAACATCGTGTTGCGTTCTTGTACAGCCCGCATCCTCAGCAGTGCGTCATCTATCTTTCTAGTGTCCTCGGCCGGGTAGACAGGCACGGGAGAATTGGACCCGGCGACCGGGAGCTTCCAGGTGCTGAATAGCGCCTCGAGCGATCGACGAGTGTTGGTCTCAACTGCAGTGTAACAATCCATGAAGGTCGTGTACAAATTTCGGGCGAAGATGGGAGTGAACGGACTGCCTACGTTCTTGCTTATAGAGTCAAGCAGGTACATGACAGGCAACTTTTGGGTCGGTGGAGCCTACATAATTTAGCATCCCATTGCAAACAATTTACGACAGCTGAAAACGTAGATTAGCAACACCATCAAGCCTGTGTCCATGAACGTGAAAAACGCAAATTTTGTGGCGATTATGTTACTCGACAGTTCTGCTGGCGCTGCGTCGGAGAACTTACAGAATGAATGCGGTCCTCGATAGTCTTACAAATGACAGCGGCAGCATTCATGTTCTCTTGGGCAATCGTCGTGAGCATGTTGATGACGGGCTTGCTATTGAATGTGAGTCCAGCCAACTCCTCCTCATAACTGGAGCGTATATCATCTAGCTCGGACGCAGTGAGGGTGAAGCTCATCGTCAGTTACGATCTAAGCGGACGGAAGTAGCTAGAATCAGTGGCTCGATACTCAACAGGCACGACAATGCTAGAAGAAAGGCAGAATGCAGATTTCGTTGTTATTTTATACTAAAAGGTCAACGTTTCGCACCAATGTCCCTCGTTATCGGAATCCGTCCTCGTATCTGTCGCTCCTCCTGACGGAAAGATGACTGCGCAGTAAACCTGAGAGGGGAAAGACTGCAAAGTGGACAGAACGCGAAGCAACGGGTGTTCGTGAGCAAGTGGCTAGTGAAGAGACAGTCGAGGAAAGGAAGAAGCAACGAGGCTGGCTTGGTCCACGTGACCAGTTCATTAGAGATCGATATCTGCCCTCTGATCTCTGGAAAAGCCAATTCGTGCCCGTTGGGATCCCGCGCTACTAGGATTCGGCCGATAGAGGTTAGAAACTTTAGGACTTTAAGATACGTTCGACGTGACTTGGTATTATCGGGCTTTCGAGGATGAGTCCAATGCCGCCGCCTACCGGCTCTTCGGCCAGCAGCACTGTGAGCGATATCTCAATTCATGTGTCATAGTTCAGCTTCTGATTACGACAGAGAAAGGAGGGGAACATGGCTCGATTTGCAGGAGCTGGATCCGCTGGAGTATGCGAGCTCGCCTTGTTCCATCCCGTCGACACTATCAGTAAGAGACTGATGTCCAACAAGGGCAAGGTGACGACAATTGATGCCTTCAACACGGCTGTCTTCCGGGGCGATGCTGGTTCAAAGATGGGCAGGAAGTTGATGTCCCTCTTCCCTGGTCTCGGATATGCTGCGGGATACAAGATTCTGCAGAGGATATACAAGTACTCGGGCCAACCTATAGTCAAGGATTACCTGTCGGCGCACTACGGACAGCAGTTCGATAATGCGTTCGGTAAAGGAACAGGAAAGGCAATGATGTACGCTACCGCCGGATCCCTCGTCGGTGTCGGTGAGATTGTCTTGTTACCTCTTGATGTCCTCAAGATCAAGCGTCAGACCAACCCGGAGTCTTTCCGAGGCCGTGGTCTCTTCAAGATCATCAGCGACGAGAAATTCAACTTGTACCGTGGCTGGGGCTGGACCGCCGCACGTAACGCGCCAGGCTCCTTCGCACTGTTTGGTGGTTCTGCATTCACGAAAGAATACTTTTTCGGTCTCAAAGATTACTCGGAAGCCACCTGGTTCCAAAACTTCATCTCATCCATCTCGGGAGCCGCGGCAAGTCTTGCAGTCAGTGCCCCTCTCGACGTCATCAAGACCCGAATCCAGAACCGTGACTTCAATAACCCCAAATCCGGTGTTTCTATCGTCAAGGATATGGTCAAGGAAGAAGGCATGACGGCCTTTTTCAAAGGTCTCACCCCTAAATTGTTGACTGCCGGTCCAAAATTAGTCTTCTCATTCACGATCGCACAGAGTCTCATTCCAATGTTTGACAAAGTCTTCAACGCTTCGGAAGTCCCCAAAGTCGCCCAATAAAATTGTAAAGAACAGCTCGCGACTCGAAAACGTAGAAACGTAAAATGTACCGTATTTTTGCGAAAACAAATTCATGATCAGACAAATCCCCCTTTTTTTCACCTCATTCGTAGACACTTTATAGACTGGTTTCTGTAATTCCATACCCTTCTTGACTATCTCTGCTGAGTTCGCTCCATCTAAAAGTACGGATATTGACAAAACACTCACAACCATTTGTACATTCAGATGAATCGTTCCCATCCATGGCCTGTCATGCTCAATACATCTCGTTACATGGACTTGATTGATCAATCATTACTAACACAGAAATTATGCAAGTGCTACAAAGTTCAGTCTTCAATCTACACTACACTACTCTACTCTACTCTACTCTTATTTCGATCGTCTGTGTCGTGATGACTGCGGTGGCGGCACACAATATACCGGGCGTTTTTGCTGTGATCGCCTATGCCTGAGACTATTGTCACAATTGACGCTGCAAGCTTGAAGAGGAGTCTTGCGATTGTGTGTCGCTTCATCATGTGTCGTTGGAACTTTGCGAGTGGCCGATCTCGTGACGGCAGTATTTTGCGTTTCCGAAGCAGATGAGTCGCGGGCGAACACTCCTGGCATGGAAACAATTCTACATGACTCAGTTGATGCTGAGCGCCGATACACTGTTCGCTCATTGAGCAGATGCTGGATCACTTGATACCACAGAATGTGTGTTGCTTCATCATATGCCGTGAAGATCAACTTACGCCCATCTGAGAGTATAAGCAATGATCGGTCGTGTAAAGTGTGATCCCGCAACGAGGAACTATCCTGCATTATCTCAAAAATGGCGTCGATATAATGACTCTTGGGTGCAAATATAGTACTGGCAGGTCGACTCGAGTACCAATTAATAGTTCCGTCGTTCGGACTCAGCGTTACAAACCGTTTGTGGTGACGATGCAAGTCATTTACCCCAAGGTGCTGCCTCCGGCTGAAAAGACTTCTCCTGCAATGTCGTTTGTGCTTATGCATCTCGGTGCCAAGCACACAAAGCGCAGTCCTGGCATTGATAGAATCGATCAGTGTCGCACTCAAGCGCGATCGTCCATGAGAACTATGCCTTGTGTCGATTCTTGACAGATCTGAGGTAACGATGCTAATGTCGTAACTCAGATTTGAGCTCGAGGGCGAGGCTACATCTAGGCTTCCGCTATTTGACAGAGATCGAGTAGGAACTATGAACAGATTGACTTTAGAGTCTGTGGTCCCGGATCTATCATCATACTCAAATGATGGTTGATTTCGCGGATAGTCGATTGAAGCACATTCATTGACCGCTACACGCATGGAACTTTCCGCTGAACGCCGCATGACGAGAGAGTCTCGAGATGGTGCAAATGATTGAGATATCGATCTAGAGCACGTTTTCGCAAAATTACCCTGACCCATAGCGACGACAGGCTCATACCAGATCAAGTGAGTCGCTGACTCTACATTCGTGCTAATTGTTTTACCTTGTTGATATATCAACAAATCTGGATGAGACTGTTTCGCAGCATCGATTTGCCAGCAATAATACATCGTTTTCTCAGATGATTCGTCAATTCTTGGTATTCTCTGGTCCGCCGTCGTAGTGAGTGGCAGCGAGCATTCATCGCGCGTGAAATGTCTCCTGCACTCGGTTTCCAGCTGTTCGCGATCTTCTGTACCTAAGAATTCAGAAAACTCAGTGGCTTTTAACATGTCTGAAGATCTGATAGGACACGGTAGATTCGTGGTCTTCACGGCGTTCCGATGAATTGAACCAGGATCAGACCGGAAAGGCGTATTGTCGACGGTGTCGACCAAAGTGTCCTCAATCATGGCTCCATCACAATCTTGTAACGACTCCTTGAGTGAAAGGATCAGACTGTGATGATGCTTGGAGGAACTTTCGAGTTCCTTTGCTGTTGTAAAGACTTCTCCCGGAGCGACACTTTTGTCTGTTTCAGACGTTTCACGCGATGTCTTGAAAGCTGCAAACGAACAGAGTTCAAAAGCGTCTGCAGAATCAGCCATTGAACTTCTTATCCGGCCGAATGCAGCTTCGAGAGGAAGACTTGAGGAGAGTGCGCAGTCGGTGATATCCATGTAGGATCCGACAGATGGATATCTATCCGTATTTCGAATTACCTCTTGTTGTTGTGACAATCTTTTCTCGACGATGCTTACCTTAGCATCAAGGACGGTGAGACGGCTACCTAATTCCTCGACCAATTCTAGGTACAATTGCTCATTCTGTTTGACTTGAAGGTCGATAAGAGACTCTTGTCGTGTTACCTTTGCAATTTCATTACACTGTTTGCTGACCGATGCACGAAGCATGTCGACCTCGGCTTGGAGTAGACAAAGGGTGTCTTCCAGAAGGCTGATTTCACGGTCTTTCCTCCTAAGTAAATCCGCATGTTGCTGCATAGTATCTGACCTCAACTTGAGCTTCTCTTCGAGCTGCTTCTGCTGTTCTTCTACACACATTGCATAGTGAAGTTCGTCAGCTCGCATATTGTCCAGCTTGGCGTTCAGCTCCTGTGATCCTGGGTACGTTAAAAACATGAACAGTGCTGACTACCTCTGACCCACCCTGCCGTAGTTCGTCGATGACCTTTCTTACATCAATGAGCTCAATTTCTTGTCTGTCATTGTGGGTCAAGGCTTCTTCGAGAGCTGACTGGATCTTATGTATATCAAGCGTCAAACGATCTTCAAGCTCTGTCTGCGATGTCAGACTCAGCTCAGCTCCGTGTGGTCCGCCTAATGTTTCGCTTGTCTTGGAGATCACAGAGGCTGGCTCCTGGGAGACGAGAGCAAGCTGGATGACCTGTTGCACGGTCTCTCTCTTGGGCTTTTTCAACGAAGGAGGACTAGGTCTGCTCAGCAACATCGACTGTTTGGTGTCCTGCGCAGGTGTCTCCAACGACCCTGATTTGATCAGTACTTCGCAGGCTTGCTTGGGAGACTATCGACTCGAGCCTACTGTCTTGTTGTGGTCAAGGATTGCCAGAGTCTACAACCGTTCTCGCACAAGGCAGATCAGGATCTGAAGGTCGATCGTAATTGACCGAATCACGAGACTTGGGTAGGTGTCGTTCAACGTGAACCACTCGTTCGATACAAAAGAAAAGTGGTGCAGGAGCTAAGAATGGTCGAAACTTGTCTAGAAGAGCCTCTGAATCTATCGTGAAACAGAACTATAGCCGCTGCCACGAGATACGACCATGTGAGCCCGACCCAAAATTTTTCCTGATCTTTGATTAAGCGACTACGACGCTGTACAGTACATTCGAGCTGCTTGGATAGCTCAAATCTTCGACATGGCCTCTTGTTTTGCTTCTTCTATTCCCCATCTAGACCTAATGACATGCGAGAAAAGCTGCAGCCCGTCATTGGGCGAGCACTCCAACAAGTTCTCGATGGTTTCTGTACCATCATTTTCGAATATGAGCCTGTTCTTCTCGCTTTGGGTGAAGGCTGGCCACGTCGAGGCTGGAACGCCATTAGCGGCAAATTGAGCCCACTTGGACAGGAAATTTGCCGCAACCTTTGCCTCGGGCCTAGAAGAATCGTTGTCCCAGAAAGATGAAGTGTTGAACATGAAAGGCAGCTCGCTGATGTGATGAACGCCAAATTTGAATTCCGCCCACACAGGTAACAGGGCTTGCGACTTGTACAGATAAACTGTCGGGGACTTTCCAGATTTGGCGTTTGGAGTAGATGAAAGTGTTTCAGCTAAAAACCTGACTGGACCTTCAAAAAGAGCATCATTCAGGAATCTCGAAACCGGGTGATCCACAAGTCCAGTACTGTGACTGGCGACATCATCTATTCCATGGTAAACTGCGCGTATCGTTTCAGCAGCGTCGCCGAATTGGCTGATGAATTTATCTGTCCTAGATTGAGATTTGCTCATGCCCATGAATTCGGTGAACATTGCGCCTTCATCAGCGCAGCATCCCAGCATCACTGACTTCAGGGAACTTGGATAGTTGCCGATTGCGATCCTTACATCAGGATGAATATCCCAGATGGCCTTGGGACCGGACTCAAAGCAGGCATTCCATTGTAACGACGGATTGGCGGCGATATAGCCCAACAGGTCCTCCGAAGAAAGATTTCTCGCTTTCTGCACTCTCAGGGGATCATCGAGCTCAATATTGAAATGCGACAGCAGCGCTTGCCAAGCCTTTTCATGTTGTTCCACTTTCTGACAGTTCATAGTTGAGGCTGCTCCTGATTGTGCGATTGCATGCTTGAAGAGTGGGTCGATACCTCCAATGTGCCAACCTACAGATGCACCACCAGCACTCTCCCCATAGATCGTGACATTCGATGGATCGCCACCGAACGCGGAAATGTTCTTGTTGACCCATTTAAATGCTAACAATTGATCGCGGAGACCATAATTACCAACGAGGCCGTCTTCGTCCACAAGGTCCTTGGACGCACAGAATCCGAGAATGTTGACCCTGTAATTGATCGTGACAATGATGAGTGGCTTTTCATTGCCTCGGATGACCCCGGTCGGATCATACAAGAAATTATTAGACGCCCCGTCCTTCCAAGATCCTCCATGAATCCAGACCATGACAGGCACGTCATCTCCCGCCTTGACACCATCACTGGAGAAGATATTGAGCGTAAATAACTCACTTTCGGACGAGCCGAGGTGCTCGCGAGTCATATAGCCAGGCGTGCAACTTCGTATCAATTGCATCAGGGGACCGGAAGGCTGGGGACATGAAGGCCCAAACTCCACACACTGGATGGTCTCAGTGGACTTGGGAGGTGCAGTAGCCTGTGCCCATCGCAGAGCCCGACCGTACGGCACGCCCAGGTATTTCTGAACGGGCTTCTCGGATGATCTCGGAAGAGTCGAGGTCGACTTGTCACTCAACTGGTGCGTGTCGACGAATCCCTGTAGAGGCCCAACTGATGTTTCGATGATTGCCGCCATGGTCCGAGATGTTTGCCAGACGGTGGTAAAGTTCCCGGTCAGCAACTTCCGTGGCCTCGATCATAAGCAACAATTTGAGGAGCAGTTTCAGCCACAACCCCACTGCATGATCGCCAGGCAGGGACTTGAAATCACATAAAACACAGATTACTTATAGGTAAATAAATTCTAAAGGAAATGAAATGTACTCGAAATTATTGTTTTAAGAAGAATTTGTTGTCGGTAGATAATAAACTAGCTAGGGGGCGGGAGTTTGCTCCCTTATATAATGCAGGTGTCAAACCCCCGGAACCTCTGACCGCTACACTAACTGTTTCACAACAGAATTCTGGAGATGTCTAACCACAGTACTCAAGTCCGGGGCATCCTACGGCAGTTCCATAGTAATCTCCAGAAATCTTGCCAACTTGGAAGGCAGCGTTGATGACTCCACCGATACCTTCGCCAGCGGCCATACCGGCAGCGAGTGAGTACGCATAAGCGTTCCAGGTTCCTGGGGACTTCTTCAACCAGAAGTAGGATGCGATTGCTCCAGTTGCCATCGCCGTCGAATAAAAAGTCTGAGGAAGCGTGAATGCGAGGCCTACAGCGTTCATGTTTGGCAAGTAAACGTGCATCCTTTGTGGAATCCATCTGTACTTGGCAATGACTAGACCAATCGAGAAGAGTCCCAGGACCAAGGCAGTGATTGCTGAGGATGTAGGAATTGGGAAATTCTTTCCCGTGACGGCGATGGCAACTGCTTTCCATGCTGCGACTGATGGTAACCCGAATTGGCATTCATCTGCCCCAGTTATGACACAGGGGTATGCCTTCGTGAAGAGGAGGAAGAAGCCCGTGCACAGCCATATTGAGCAGAAGCTACCCACAGCCTGAGCATAGAATTGTACTCTAGGACTAGCACCGAGGAGGTACCCAGTCCTCAAGTCGCCAAGCATATCGACACTCTGAGAAGCCTAGAATAGAAGTTAGTCCTGTTCTAATGTCGCAAGGAAAGACTTACAGCTCCAGCAGCCACTACACCGCCAATCATGTTGATCCTCTGAGCGTGGAGTCCATGAAGGTTTTGACCCTGCGTAACTCCTCCCAATACTAATTGTGAGGACTTTGCACAAGTCGATACCGGATTGATGTCGGTGGCACCTGACGACTGAGCAGCAATGAAGGAGAAGCAGAAAGCGAGGATGATGGAGAGTATGGTGATACCGACGTTGACGTGAAATTGCAGACCGAGGACGAGGCAACTGAAAAAGACTGAAAGCAATGTCCCTGAGGACCACATCCAGGCCGGGACAAGCTGCGATTTCGGAGATGGATCTGGAATGTCTTCCCCATCAGTCGTAAGATGTTTCTCGGCAAAGTTACGAGTAGCTGGGATCTGTTCTAGGCTGTCGAAGAATGCACGTCGCATACCACGATATAAGATTGGCGCGTTGCAGCCGATCTCAGCAAACGATGCGCAAAGCATGACCATGATTCCGATCCAGAGATTCCAGTATCGCGGCGAAGGCCTGTGAACCGGATCCTTCAAGTTCAGAGAATTATAATTCATCCAACCTGGGATATCCTCATCCAAAGGCTTACCGAAGGCAGCCCCGAACCTGACGATCAAAGGTCCGATCAGAGCCCAGGCAACGACCGAACCTCCAAAGAAAGAAAGTGACGCGTTCATACCTGAGAGAACTCCTGCTCCAAGGAAAGCTGGCGTCCACTCGAACAACCAGCCCCAAGACTCCGCGCTGATGATCGAGTGCCAACCCCATTTATAGAGCCACCAAAAGATGTGCCAGTCCCACATAATTGCAGGGGCGTATTGTGAAACTATGCGCCAAAGAGCAGCTCCGATGAAGGCGAATCCCAGAACATATGCCTTCTTTTGTGCTTCCGCTTGTGCATTCGCACCTCCTGCGTGGAGAGCTCGGACAACGTACGAGACGGCTGTAGGAGTGGGGAAGATCAACTTCAGTTTCAGGATATAAAACTTGCGGAGTGCAATACTGAAGAAGAGGCCGTAATATGCTGTACAGGCACTGAACGTGACAAGCTTCCAAAAGTCGTCTTCAGGCGTGGCTCCTAGCAGGTTGGCTTGGTACATGGCTGGAATGGCTCCAATGAAGATTATCCCAAGGCCACCAGAAGCTGTGGCAGCAGTCTGAACACAAACATTCTCCTTGGGACCGAAGAACCCTCCTCCCAAATATCTCGGAAGTCGCGTAGACAAAGGCTTAAGGATGGCAAAACCGAGAATGGCTCCAAAAAGTGACGGCCCAAAGGTCCAGCCTGTCTTGAGTCCAAGATAGATGTTGGAGGCAGACACGACAGCGCCTAGACAACAGCCTACGACCAAGGCTCGTACCGTGAGCTGCTGGGTCTCCGGGTGGGCATTCGGGTCCTCGGGGAAGGGGACAAGGTTCGAAGGTGGCTGATCCTCATAGACAGACTTGACCTCGTAGATCCCCTCGTTCTTCTCCATACTGTCTATGTCGGACACCTTCGTGGCGCCAGTCACACCCTTTTCATCAAATGCGTGAGAGACCGTCTCGTTGTCGTATGGCACAATAGGAGCGTGCATCTGTTGTGCCGTCAGGGTAGCCTCGCCGGGCACCCGGATGTTAGTGATGTCGCCCATCTCCATCTGTGCAGATTCACCGGCTCGGAAAGCACAGTGATTTAATACACAACGGCATGTGCAAGCCTTTATAGTTTTGAAACGACCGCGCTTCCAGCGGGCACCCCCCTCGGTCTCGCTATCTTGTGACTTTGAAAGCCCATATGGTGTGCGATAAGAGCTGCACCCACAATTGTGTTCCGAGCCACCAAAACCTCCACGAAACGACTGACTTCGCGAAGCCACAAATGCCACATCGGAGCAATCTTTGCGTCCTTGTCCCGTGTTCCTAGATTGTGCCTAATCAAGGCTGCCGACATGAAGAAAGGTGTCTCGCGATAGCCCGTCATGTACGTCTCTGAGGTCGTTCCTTCGACGCTGATAGTTTTCTTAATCAGAGACTGCCGCGCCTGCTTAGGCTGCAGGGCCCGCGACGTGGATCGAAGCCACAGCATGCGGCTGTAAGGACATGCGGTTGCGGAGCACTTCCCATATCTGTCCTTCAACATGGCCCATTCAGACACGGTCTACAAGCTTGATTCCCTGAGGACCCATTTGCACGAATCATGAGCAGCGAGTGCTCTTCATCAGTTGAATGTGTATCTTGCTGCAGATGGCGGCGCGCGTAGGAAGACACGCAGAATAGCCTCGAAGAGCTTGTCCACAATATACTTGCAGCCACGTTCCAGATCGGGGAATCAATCCGCGGGCGTTCAAAGCTTAGCGTTCGCCTTGCGGTCGCCATATTATTGCGGGTTGCAGCACATGAGCTCGGCCAGGTCCGGGGCCTGTCTCCAGACAAGTCTTGAGGTCTTGACCCAAGAGACCGAGAGAAGGTCTGGCTATCAGTGCTGTGATCAGAAGCATGACGCGTCTGCTATCTGCCAGAAGGCTGAAGTGGAGCACTTTGACCACGGGCCAGTGTTCTATCATCCGGTCCCATCATGAACCCGGAGAGGCTGGCGATGGCGGCTGAAATGTCTTGGGGCCCTTGTCCACATCTGCCAAAGATAGTGTTCTTCTCTTGTGATAAAATTATGTCCCGCCTATCTGAGAACCCCACGGAGTTATAGAACAGTCCGAAGATAAAGGCGGGCTCGCCAAGTCTTATGTTTCGTTCTCGCGCGTAACGCCCGCTACCGGCTCAACGAAAGGGTTTAGCGACCAAGAGTGATAGACGGTTACGGGGAGTGTGGCCTTGTGGAGAATCCCGCGCAATCGAGAATCGGGCATTTGCCGGAGCCTCGGCACATACACTGCATGATAGTAGCTCATATAATTTCAGCCGAGGCAGGCAGTGGGCGCTAGAACGGCGGTGATGAAGCAGAGCCCGCGCTTACTTAGCGAGGGACGTATCAAACGCTTTCTGAATCTTTAGTCATCTGCCATACCTGCTGCCTTCTCCCGTGTGTGAGATGTATAATCGATTTCTTGCCGCAGATTAAGCCAGCCGACAGAATTCTAATCTGAAATTCCGAGTTTGCGGTTCAAGAAGCTCAGTGAGAAACAAATGTATGTCTCGAGTAGTTGCGGCTTCACCAAATGCTTCAAAGCAAGTACTCAAAGGATGGCTTGAGATACCCAAGAGGAAAGTTTCTCAGAATTTAAGATTTTTCAAACTACGAGGCCATCTCGATCAAAACTTGAATTCTCCAACCTCTTGTCAATTAGTTTCTCGACATCCGTTCAACAGCCGTATTGGGCAGCTGCTCGACTCTGTGACGCCTGAATCATGTGTCTCGGTGACGGTACAGAAATTATTCCGTCCGACGAAGAATCAAAGAGCCCAAGATGGCGATGTAGGAGTGTATGAATATGAGATACAAGATCTACATGTGCTCAACATGGCCGTCAAGAATCTTCCTTTCCTGCCGAACAATGAACAAGGCGTAGACACTCTTGTGCGGGCTCAAAATCGTCAGATCGAGATGCGTTCTGAAGCACTCGGAGGTACACTCCGAGAGCGAGCTCGTCTACGGACGCAACTACGCAATGCTCTCGAGAATCAGGGGTTTATGGAGGTCGAAACTCCTCTATTGTTTAAGTCGACACCGGAGGGAGCACGCGAATTTCTGGTTCCCACGCGGAGAAAGGATCAATTCTTTGCCTTGCCACAAAGCCCCCAGCAATACAAGCAAATTCTGATGGCTGGGGGCATCCATCGATACTACCAATTTGCGAAATGTTTTCGGGACGAAGACTCCCGTGCTGATCGTCAATTGGAATTTACTCAATTGGATCTCGAAATGGCGTTCGTGGATATGGAAGATGTCATGTCATCTATAACCAAGACTGTGCTCAGTGTCGATGCCGGGAAGCCTTTCGACGTTCAAGATGGCCATATCCGCAGAATGAAATATCAGGATGCTATGAGTAAATATGGGTCCGATAAACCAGATCTCCGGTTTGCGCTCGAGATTCAGAACATCGACATAGAACAAGTGACAGCTATGCCACAGACTGTCGACTTTATCGAATTCGTCCTGCCTGATCGCACAATCAGCAGCAACGCTTTCAGAGAGCTGCAGCAAAGTCTCAAGATACACTCGGTCTATGCGGTCCGCCGGACGGATTCCTTGTCCAACCTACCTGCTATCTTTCAAGATGTTGCCGCAAGACTTCCTGCGTTCTCGGGTCCCTCGATTATGCTGCTTTCGAAACGCTCAAAACCACTGTCAGGGGGGTCCACAGCTATGGGTCAGGGTCGCTTGCTACTGCAGGCCTTTTTGGAGCGGCACAACTTAGTTTCAGCTCGACCACATCAGCCATTCCAACTCTGTTGGATCACTGATTTCCCTCTGTTTTCCCCTACTGCTGAGAACGAGCCTGGTCAGGGTGGCACATTAGGCCTCAGCTCAACTCATCATCCGTTTACGGCCCCGCATCCAGAAGACGTTCATTTGTTGGGAGGATCCGTCGAGGATCTGAAGAAAGTGAGAGGTCTACATTACGATCTGGTGATGAATGGTGTCGAGATCGGCGGCGGCTCAATCCGAATCCACGATTCGAAACAGCAGAAAACTATATTTCAGGTCTTGGGAATGTCTGAGGACCGCATATCTCAATTCAGTCATCTTCTCAAAGTTCTGGAAAGTGGATGTCCACCACATGGTGGCTTCGCCATGGGATTTGATCGTTTCGTGGCAATGATGTGTGCGAAGCAGTCCATCCGGGATGTCATTGCATTTCCAAAGACAAGCAGTGGAGTTGACCCTTTGATAGGATCGCCGTCGTACGTCAGTCCTGAAACTTTGCAGGCATACCACATCCTAACTATCGCGGAAAAATGAGCAAATTAAGCAGTATTTACAAGCTTACACATAGCCACCATCGTCTTGCTATTCCGTGTTCTATGTCAGCTCAAGTGATCATGATCAAGCATGGAGTGCCACTTTATTTCTTGCCGTGCAGAGGCTGCAGCACTTGTTTGGCTTCATATATATATATATATATATATATATATACATATCGGCCGAGTGCGTTGCTTAAGGCAGAGCGAGTTCATTGTAGAAGGAGGTGTACATATATTGTGCGTTAGAATTCGGTCGTGCCTGTACAAGTTTGTGACACTATCCATTGTATTGGTAAAACATGTCCGATTCGGATGAGTATGCTGAGCACGTCTCTGACGGGGATGATTTCCCGTCTGACAAGACCATCAACTCGATCAAAGGGGCAGCGGGGAAGAGAAAGAACAAGCATGCTATGGCGACTGAAGATGGGAATTATTCGTGGACTGCGGACTACAAGAGATCCTGGGATGCCGTGCAAGAGGATGCTTCGGGATCTATCACGTCGGCGGTAGAAGGGATCATTGAAGCTGGCAAACGGCGTCGTTTATTGAAGGATTCGACACCCGTACAACGAGGTATCATTCGTCATCTCGTCTTGGTACTGGATTTTGGCGTCTCGATGGCTGAGAAGGATCTTCGTCCTTCACGACATGAGTTATCGGTAAACTACGCGTGCGATTTCGTGACGGAGTATTTCGAGCAAAACCCGATTTCTCAATTGTCAATCATTGGGATGCTCGATGGTGTGGCAATTTCCATCTCGGGGTTGAGTGGGAACCCGCAGGACCACATCACGGCATTACAAGCACGTAAGAAACAAGAATGTCGCGGCGATGCGTCACTTCAAAATGCCATGGAAATGGCTCGTGCGACACTGTTCAATGTACCGACTCATGGAACGCGAGAAATCCTCATGATTTATGGTGGGTTAGTGTCTTCTGATCCCGGCGATATTCATAAAACCATCAGTCACTTGGTCACTGACTCGATCCGGGTCAAGATTATCGGGCTCGCTGCATCACTCGCTATCTGTAAGGAGATTGTGAGACGGACAAACGCGGGACGGTTGGAAGGGTACAGTGTCATCCTCAACGAATATCATTTCAAGGAACTCTTGATGGCAGCCACGACACCGCCGGCACAGACAATGACAAAGTCGACCAATTCGCTCATCATGATTGGATTTCCTAATCGGATCGTAGGCGACGTCGCCACCCTCTGCGCCTGTCACGGTACCTTGACGTACGGCGGGTACGATTGTCCTCGATGCTTTAGTAAAGTATGTTCACTCCCCGCCGAATGTCCAAGTTGTAGCTTGACACTCATCTTGAGTACACATCTCGCCAGGAGTTATCATCACCTGTTTCCGCTCCGCAACTGGGAAGACGTGCCGTGGCGAGAAGCAAAAAGTGAGGATTGTTTCGCTTGTCTTTCACTCTTTCCTCAGCAGCGTCGACACGAGGAGACCGCAACGGAGCAAGCGACGAAAAAGGGCGGACAAGCCAGTGAGAGTGGACGGTATAGATGTCCTGCGTGTCGTCAGCATTTCTGTATCGAATGCGATCTGTTTGCTCATGAAGTCATGTTTGAGTGTCCTGGTTGTCAAGCGGGCGCAGGAATCCGACACGCATCGAGCGGCAAGTCGCTCGATCCGCCCGTCAGTGTCAATACGAATGGTGCTGGCAACACGACAAATCACCACCAGAGCAATGGAGATGTCGTCATGACTAATTGATTAATCGATTGGTTGGAAAAATGCAGGAATTTGGCGTTGGCTAGCAAACTTGGAGTCGGTTAAAAAAAAAAAGGAAAACAAAAAAGCATTCTCATCAAAATGAGGTCATTCATTACACATGCTATACGTCGTATGATAGAGGCTTGGATTACTCTTCCATCTTGTCCTCTCCTGCCCGTTCCTCCTTCTTTTCCTGCGACTCCTTGTCTTGCTTCGTCTCACTCTCCGACTTTTTCTTGACCTCTGTAGACGTCTCCGTGTCGCTTTTTGCATCTTGCTGGAGTTTACGGTTGTCGATCAGATCGTGCAGACTCATCACGGCTCGTACCAAGGAACTCAGGTATACAGTCATCATCGAATCGTGCATGTTGGTTCTGAAAGCACTGGATAGTTCCGTCTCCTTCGCCTTACCATCCGATGTCGTAGCCGGCGTCAGATTTGGCAACAGATTGAAGATGTCCTGTAATGAGCCCAAGATTGTGTGATTCACTGGCAGTTTCCCAGTAACGACGCCTTCCAGGTAGTTGGCAATTTCTGCAAGTCGTTCATTCAGACCTTGTAAACTCTGCAATTGATTCGTAATCTTTGTCGATAAAGTGCCGGTACTCTGATCCCTTACGTCTCGTAACAAATGCTCCACACCAATTTCCTCCGCTTCCTCCGCCTCTATCGTCGAACTCACATGGACAAAAGTCTTGCTGGTGGATGTCCCATCGTCCTTGATCTCCTCTACCGCAAAGTAGGCCTCAGTGGGTATTCCTACAGTAGGCATAACGTCCACGACCACCAGAACAGGTTGTGGTATCCATTTCTTGAACAGCTCGTTGATCTGCAAATCCGACGCCCTCAACTTGGGACCTGAGTGGTACCAGCCAATCATCTTCTCCTTCGCATTGATCTTCTTGTACATATCGTACATGCTTTCTACAAAGTTGTGATCGAGGAACCAGACGCTCGGGTCTTTCTCGTCCTCCTCGAAGGGGACCGCGAAAGAGTTTGCGACGTTGACACTCTTTCCATTATTCTGGCCGAGCAGTACACCGACGACACGCCTCTTAGTGCCAGCCGCGCTTCTATTGTAGCTGTCTGCCACAGACAAGAGAACAAGAGGATGCACAGCCACCTGGGTCGCCGACAAGGCTATCGTTTCTTCCGTCGTCGCAGTAGGCATTTCTATGATCGATACGAAGCCTGGAAGACAGTCTACCTCGGGCGTGGGACCAGACTCAGAGGTGCTCGATACTGGAAGCCCCTTACCAGAAGATCAGAGTGCTCAGACAGACGAGAGCACAACCCAAGAAGAGATACAACAGATACAGTCTCACGGCGACCGTTACGCGCGTTTGGTGCGCGGCAAAGTGTTCATCAATAGCCGCAGAAAGTGCGATCGTCACGTGCGCGAGTCGCCCGCTTGTTCCGGTGAAACCCCGTGCACCCCGTGCAACTCCACCCTCTGTGTTCCAAGTCTGCCTCTCGTTCTCTCTGTTCCAGGCTCCATTCTCAACAAAGCAACACAGCACAGCACAGGTATGTCGGACGATCTTAGAGAACTAGTCAAGAAGTTGGAATCGAGAATTCAGACTCTTGAGAAGAATGCATCCTCGTCCTTGTCTCAGCCAAAGACCGTCTCCGAACAGCTTCGGCTCATCCTGATGGGACCTCCAGGTGCAGGAAAGGGTACTCAGGCTCCAGCAATCAAGGAGAAGTTCAATGTCTGCCATCTCGCTACCGGCGATATGCTGCGATCCCAGGTCGCTGCCAAGACGAAGCTCGGCATTGAGGCGAAGAAGATCATGGAATCTGGTGGACTGGTCAGCGACGACATCGTCATCAACATGATCAAGTCGGAGATTACCTCGAATCCTGAGTGTCAAGGAGGATTTATCCTGGATGGCTTCCCTAGAACCATTCCGCAGGCTGAGAAGCTCGATTCGATGTTGTCGGACAGGAAACAAGAGCTCAATCACGCTGTCGAATTGAGGATCGATGACAGCCTTTTGGTCTCACGTATCACCGGGCGTCTCGTCCACCCGGCATCCGGACGTTCGTACCACAAAGAGTTCAACCCACCCAAGAAGAGCATGACTGACGATGTCACCGGCGAGCCGTTGATCCAGCGGGCTGACGACAACGCAGACACTCTGAAGAAGAGATTGTCGACTTACCACGAGCAAACCGCCCCGATAGTAGGATACTACCAGAAGAAGGGTATCTGGACTGGCATCGATGCCGCCCAGGACCCGAAGAAGGTGTGGAAGGACATCCTGCGTGTCTTTGACGAGAAGAACCCGATCCACAACACAGAGTCCATCCTGGGCAAGTTGGGCGTCAAGATCGACCAGGCAAAACATGTCGCTAAAGACGCCGTTGGATTGAAGTAGACCTTTTAAGCATAGTCCCTTGCATTGCTCCAATAAAACGAAAAGTATCGATTTCCCGCTCGCCAAACTTGCACTCACAAGATTCTCCGCGGAACGACTGCCTAGAGCTATCGCTATTTTACTCCGTGCTATACTCAAAGCTGCTCTGCCAATCACCATAGTGCTGCGCAAACAAATGTTCCCATCTCAAACACTACTCGATGCTAAACACTTTCTGCTGCTTGTGATCGCTGTCCCGCTTCGGCCGATCTGTGCCCTTGGTGGCGAACCCACTGCCAAGCGTGACGGAACTGCCTCCGCGACTTTTACCACTTGATTCGAAGTCTTTGCTGTTCAATTGACCGGCCTTCATCGCAGCTTCCAAGAGCTCGTCAAAAGAGGTCGAATATGCACCAGACAGTTCCACAACTACACAACCGAGGCCGACCGGACCGTCTGCCGCTTTCAGGGCGGTCGCTAAATCCTCGATTGAATATTCATCCTGTACCACAATTCTGATAAACTCCGGATGGGTAATCAGATTGCTCACCAAGTCTAATTGCTTTTTGTCATTTTCTGAACTGAGGGGAATCTTCAGATAGTGATAATCCCGGGGAACTGATGTTGTCATCCGCTTGAGAAAGCCACCCCAGGAAACGCTCCGCTCTTTGACGGTCACGTACTTGCTATGCTCATGAGTGAATTTTTCGATATTATCATATATTGAGATATCGTCAGCGAGTGTGTCAATGACAAGGTGAAAGTTTCGTTCTCGTCGACCCCTGAATGAGGCAAGTGTAATACCATGCGGTATAGAATCCTGTAGATCAATAAATTCGGCGCATCCCAACTCGCGACAAGCCTCTCTGTATTCCAGAGGGACCGTGGCCTCTACATCACACTTCATGACTCGAGCAGCTTGAATTGCAAAGGTACCGATAGCTGTATGGCCGCCATGAACAAGCACTCTTGGCCGTCCTGAGCCTGGCAATGCAGCTATTTGTAGTGCATGGCAAGCCAAAAGCGCCGGGCCGGCTAGAGTGGCATTTTCCACAAAGCTCAAATTGGTCTTCAGCTTGTGTATTGCCCAGTCCGGTACTATGACTTGCTCAGATATGTCGGTATTTGTACAATACCCCCAGACCCTCGAACCGATAGACCACGGACTATTATGGAAGGATTGGAGGACAGTGCCAGAGAACGAGTGACCCAGTCTCAAAGACTCTGCAGGCAGAAGGCACAGCGCATGGATATGCACCAATACATGGCCCGGAGTAAGCTGCGGAGGTGTTGTCTCCGTCTCGATCAAAGTGCCTCGTGAATCAAGCTGCCATCGTCTGACTTGGTGCATGCGAGAATCTGGACTCCGTCGCCACGAGAACGCCAACAGTATCAACCGGGGAAGTAGTGTAGTGGGGAGCGGCGATAGATGCCACTGGTTTCAGCTTCATGCGCCTTCTACTGGGACCACTTGAGCTTGTCGCGTGCTTGTTCGTAATTTATTGTGGAGTAATTTCAGTATCGACATCGTATTTATCTCAGTGGCTTGGGTGTGCGAAATAAATTGTCCGGCATCTCTTGGGCAGGTCAAATCTTGTATATCAGGTCATATACAGGACAAGTTCAGGCACTGCATCGACAGAACCGTCTTCCACGCACTGCTCCTTGGTCCATGACGGAGCTGGCTCGAAGGGCTGGACTCCAAGCTCTACTGGATCATCCTGTCGAGTTTGTGAAATCCAGCACGCCCTTTGGTCACAGTCTTGTCAAGACAATCAAAGTCGTGCCTACGGCATCATCGAAAAACTCTAAAGATGATGGGGCTGGAGGTGCCGAGCAAGCATTGGCACAGCCGCTGAAGATCTTGTTTCCAGCCGATAGCGTCGAGAGAAGTTGGCAAAAGGTCATGATCAGGCCGCCCGGTCTGCACAATACTGGCAACAGCTGCTACCTCAATTCTGTCATGCAGTCATTGATGCATATCCCTGGTCTTGTCCTTTTCCTGTTGTCTGGCCAACATGGGAATGAATGTCGCTTGAATAGCTGTGCTTTTTGCAAGTTGGAAGAGCATGCTAAAAGGGCTTTCCCTGGAGATGGCACAAAGAGAGGTAGTCCATTCAAACCAGCCTACACCCAGAATATCAAACGTGAGTTGGATGAGATGCAAGCTGAACTTGCTGTTGACGATGCTAGAAATAGGAAAGCAATTCAAGCCAGGGAGACAGGAAGACGCTCACGAGTTCCTTATACTCTTGTTGGATCAGCTTCAGCAGAGTTCGCTACATGGTCAAGCAAAGACTCTGGATCATCGATCGAAAGAGACTACAGTTGTTCACCGTCTTTTTGGAGGTCATCTACAACAGCAGATCGTTTGTTCTAAGTGCAAGGCCCCTTCTAATACATACGAAGCCACACTTGTCTTGTCGATCGATTGTCTTGCTACGATTGAGCAAGGCTTAGCTCGATTGACCGCAGCCGAGAATCTGATTGGCAGGAATAAATACAGGTGTGAGAAGTGTAAAACTATGCAAGAGGCTCGGAAACAGACGACTATATATGATACTCCGGACAATCTCATCATTCATCTCAAGCGATTTCAATTTGCTTCGAAATCTTCCAAAATTACGAAGCCTGTTGCATTTGAGCCAAAGCTCGATCTCACTAAATTCATGACCAAAGGCAAGACGTCTGCCATGTACGATCTAGCTGGTGTGGTCGTTCATCAAGGATCTGGCGTTAGCTCAGGGCATTACTATGCCTTTGGAAAAGGCAGCAATGGTACATGGGCGGAGTTCAATGATTCGGATGTATCACAGTCCGGTGTCGAGAGAGTTCTCAAACAGCAAGCCTACATGTTGTTTTATACGAAGGTTCAATCGCCCTCAATGTCCGAGACGAACAAACCGGATATTTTAGGACCGGTTTCCACGCCTGCCAAACAGGTTAGCCGGTCCAAGAACGGCAAGCGGAACAGCCCAACTCTCAACGCACTCACTGGTGAGCCAAGTGAGGTTTCGAAGACCTTCGAACAGATGACTCAGGGCAACTTCAAAAAGAGAAAGCACTCCGGGATCGAGTCATCCAATCTCAAGAAACACAGAATTTTCACACAAATGCGGGGCCGAACTTGATAATATTGCATGATTTACGGTCAAAGAAGCGTCAGCGAGGGAATGTATATGTAATCTTCTGCACATTGGAATTCATTCGATAAAGCATAGATACTTTTAACACTCATTACCAGTGTAATGGCAAGCTGTTCGAGCAGCTTCAGTAGCGTTAGAAAGAACCTATGTTCCCATCGATCCCAGTAGAAGTGGCTACCCAATGGAAGCCTCGTGTAGATCAGCCACGGGCGAGTGATCTGAGTGATCAGTTCTGCATCATCCTTCAACCTACTCAGGCGAGACAATTGCCTGTCAGTGGGCACGAAGGCCTGCGTGAGGCTTTGACCATCGAAAGGAGATATCCTGCTTCGCGAGGTCGCACTCGCAGACGATCTCAACATGTTTCCTACGCCTGATAGTACACGCGTTCCTAGTAATGCGGATCGATGCGAGGCAGAAGCTCAGGCTATGGATCAGCCAGAGACGACCAGGCACTATCTTCATGGAAATGCTAGCCACAGCCTACTAGGACCAGACTTGAAGGATGTACAGCACGGTCTGACGATTCGGGCTTCCTAAAACTGACTCTCTCCAGACAAATAGCTCTGATATTCAGCTTGAATCAGATGTCCCGTACAAGAGAATCCCAATGGCACGCGATGATGAACAGCGGGCTCGTACCTCCTTTAATAATGTGTGTCTATAGCGGTCCAGTGACCTTCTTCACGCCGAATTCTGATCTCTGGTTTAGTACAATCATCTGGAGACCGTCATGCTACTACAAAAGATTGAGTCTCTTACTGTCAAGGTCAACGACCTAGATCAAAGAAACAGAGAGAAGGGCACTGATCCTAATGACTCAACAACAAACGCTAACGCCAGCTGTTCCCGCCCACAGAACTTGGCACTACAAGCTATATCTGCCACAGCAAAAGCTAAAAAGTTGCCGCACGATATATCGTCAAACTCGCAAAATGCGCATAACAGGACTGCTTCGGTCTCGGAAGATATGTCTTTTCTGGGTCCTGTCGAAAAAGCAACTATGTCAAAGTCAGACGGAAGTGCGGCGGAGTACCAAGAGACCGTCTTTCTCAAGAGCCAGTTGGCACTGTCACTGCAAGTGATCGAGAGTATGAAACTGGAGGTATATCAATTGCGCAATGTACTAGCTCGCAAAACGGCACCTCTAGACACCACATCCAAAGACACCACGATTGACACTTACCATACAGATAGCGTTGTCTCCAAAAAAGAGAACAGCACTACTCTGACTGATACTGTATATCCGGCAAGTCTATGTGTTCTAGCCGTAAGATCAACTAGCTCAGGTGAGCAGACCAACTGCCTCAAGGTAGACGTTACTCGAAAACAAACAAGTACATTGCCCTCTCCTCGAGATCCGGGGGTATCCTCCGCCTTCTTGCGAGGCACGTTCCATCGACCAAACACCGACACGAACCTCACTGCCACTACTCCGAAATTGATCCGCACACCCTCAAATCCTGTAGCACCGCATCTGGAAAGACATCACTCAGAACCTTGTTTGCCCGGATCAACCCTGCCACCTGAGTCTGCCTCAAACATTCCTGAATCTCGCTATGATCATCTGACATTTTTCGTAAGAAATATACAGAAGCATTCGTTGAGAAAATCTTATATATACAGCCTGGAACTAGTAACACACCTACATCAAGTAGCTTGCCAAGTATCCCCATCGATACGCACGGTATTTGGGCTATTACGCCCGATGCATCTAGGGCGACTGACTCTATGAATGATTCCGATTCGAACCAGGACAAGTCCGAGATCATCAGCTACCGAAGAATCATGGAACGAAATACGGAGATGAACTGGGCAGGTGTGGTCGATAAAATCGTGTACACAAATGATCAGCAGGCCTCTGTAGCTCTACAGCAGAAATTAAAGATTGCAACGACTGACCATAAGGGAGCAATTGTCGATGCAATCATCTTACAAGCTTTTCCACTGATGAGTAAGTCGTTTTCAAAGAAATTCTGGAGAATTTCTGACACGGTCTAGTCAATAAATTCGGCAACTTCTTAATTCAGAAATGTTTTGAGCATGGTACTACAGAACAAATTGATAGGATCGCATCAGCGATCAGAGGCAATGTCTTGACACTGTCAAAGGACGCCTTTGGATGCCATGTGGTTCAGAAAGCCTTGGACAATGTCTCCGAGGTAATGAAGTCTGACTTCGTTTCTGAACTTCTCTTGCATATCAAGGAAACTGTCACTCATCGCTATGCATGTCACGTCTGGCAGAAATTATTTGAGATACGATGGATAGGCAAAGTACCCGATATCATGTCCCTCGTTAATGCTGAATTGAAGGGATGTTGGGATCAGATAGCGCTAGAAGAGACAGGGAGCCTGGTGGTGCAGAACATCTTTGAGAACTGTATCGAAGAAGAACGCAGACCTTGTATCGACGAAGTTCTCGCTAATGTCAAAAAGATCATTCGAGGCCAATGGGGAAACTGGGTCATTCAGCATGTATGTCATTCCGCTTCCACAGAGAGCGGTAATTGACATGAATGCAGATCGTGGAACATGGCTCTATCATCGATAGAGAAGTCGCACTAGAAGTTGTGATGGTACATGCAATAGAATATTCGGTGGATCAGTACGCCTCCAAGGTCATCGAAAAAGCCATCAAGTCCGGGGATCCTGTGCTCATGTCACGATACCTCGATGCCATTACACAGGCACCAGTGACTAACAGAAATCGAACGAGGATGCCTCTAATTGACATTGCATCTGACCAATACGGCAATGTAAGCTATGACACGCTGTACAATCCAGAGTCATCTCACACTACAGTATCTTATCCAATATATTTTGACAAGTGGTACACATGACCAGAAAGCTCTGGTCGCAAGCCACATCCGAAGACATATGGTTTCGATGCGCGGCTCTCGATACGGTGCTAAGGTCGCCTTCACAGTCGAGCGTATGAGAAACGGAGACCTTCACGACAGCAATCTACATAGGGAATCTTCTCATAGCAGATCTTCTCACAACAGAAATCGAGGCCCACATCATCATGGAGCATTCATCCAACGACATAATTCGAGATCTGGATGAGATTGAAAGCTTGGGCGGCGGTCTAAGAGAGCATCCTGAAGCACCTTTGCAGCTAGTTGATATTTCTTCCACTTACTTGATATCTGATGTTTATAGCATCTAGTTTGTTCTTGTCTGAGCGAGGATATACAGATCAGACTATGCTCTTATTTCTAGATTATTCTCTATATACATTAGGAGAATCAATACTGTCACACGTCTTGCATCAGGTGAGATTTTCGAAAGCAAGAGATCCGGCAATCAAGAGATTGAACAAAGGGACGGAAGTACTATGAAGTGTGTGCAATGAGCACGGGCGCAAGTTACACATCAGCCGCATCTTCTTTTTCGGCCGGAAATGAAGCATGCACTCGTAAGGGCATCCGATTCGTCAGGGCGGCCCGATACTGAACCGCGCTTGCGCACAATACCTTGCTCTCCTCCCTATTCGCAGATCCTATCGTCCGTCTCACTCAGTCGCTCTATTCCAGGCTGCCGTTTTCAGTTTTCAGTTCTCAGTCCTCGTCACCCGTGGAACTCGCCTCCGAGACATGAAATTTGGGCAGACTCTTGCGAACAGCAAGCATGGCGATTGGAACTACATTGACTACGACTCATTGAAAGCGCTGCTGAAGCAGGATCGTCCAAGCGAAGAGTGGTCGGAGGACGATGAATCGGCATTCGTAGAGAAGCTGGACGAAGAGCTTGAGAAAGTCTATTCATTCCAAAATCAGAAGTATGACAGTCTCCTGGATTGTGTTACTAAGATCGAGGCGGAGCTAGAGGGAATCCAGCATCAGAAGAAGGTGGACGAGCGACAGGCGAAGTCTCTGATACGAACCTTGGACGAGTCCACTGAGGAGAGCAAAGAGCTTGAAAAGTACTCGCGACTCAATTACAGCGGTTTCATCAAGATCGTCAAGAAACACGACAAATTACACACAGAGTACACCGTGCGTCCTCTTCTGACTGTGAGGCTACAGGCTTGTCCCTTCAACAAAGAAAATTACTCGCCTCTACTCTACCGCCTCTCTGCGTTGTATGCTGGCATACGTGATCTCGCAGGCGAGGACCCTTCCCTTGACATCTCTAAATCTCTGCCAAAGTCCTTAGGTGCATTCGATAATCTCGCACTGGCCAACGAATCAAAGGCGTCATTCAAGTTCTGGGTGCATCCTGACAACTACATGGAAGTGAAGACTTTCATCCTCAGACGTCTCCCCGTCCTCGTCTTCACAGAACAAGACGAGAAAGATCCCGAAAATACTGGCTATTACGAGGACCCGACCATCACTCAGCTCTACTTCGACAACTCTCGTTTCAACATGTACCTCGAAAAGCTGGAACACAAGGACGACGCACGGTCCATCTTTATTCAGTGGTATGGGAATCTCAAGTCCAAGTCGACCGTATATTTCAATCGGGAGACTACTACAGGCGACGATGACGCAGATTTCTACTCAGAGGGTTTCGCAATAAAGGAAAAGTTTATCAAGGAGTACATCCAGGGGGAGAACGTCCTTGAGAAACAGACGAAGAAGCAACAAGACCCACAGGCTTTTGAGAACATCTCAAAGTCAATTCAGCAGGATATCATGGAGAGAAAGCTAGAGCCTGTCATGCGTGCCTCCTACATTCGGACCGCTTTCCAAATTCCCGGAGATGACTCTATCAAAGTCACCTTTGACACCAATGTTGCACTCATCAGAGAGGACTGCTTCGACAAGGAACGCCCTTGTAGAGATCCGGAAAATTGGCATAGGCACGATATCGACGAGCAGGGACAGGTCTACCCGTACAAATCAATCAACAAGGGAGAAATCAATCGTTTGCCATTCGGACTCCTTGAAATCAAGTTGAAAAGGTCGCACAATCTTACGGAACCTACCTGGATCGAAGAATTGTCCAGTTCTCACCTCGTCAAACCAGCCCCACGGTTCTCAAAGTTTGCACACGGTGTCGCCTCCTTGTTCGAAAATCATGTCAACTTGCTTCCTTTCTGGCTGCCGGACGCTGAGAAGGACATCAGGCGCGACCCGAAAATGGCGTACTCCGAGAACGATCCCGATTCCGGATCATCTTATCCACCCAAAATGGTCTACACACCGACCGGAAAATCCTTAGAGTCTAAGAATCTAATGGAAGCTTCCAGGAATGCAAAAAGAAATTCTCATGGACAAGCACAACAATCAGATGGGAAGAGCAAGATCACTCGTGTAGCTGATCAAGATGATGCCCTGCAGGGCGCCGGAATCGAGATCGAGAACTCATCCTCGACGAAGAAAACCTTTGGCTCGGTAAGGAAAATGAGAAGTGTAGGCCAGGTATTGCTTGGCTCAAACTCGCAATCCAACGGCTATGATATCAGTCAACTACCTGCAGGTGTGCGAAAGCCAGGCAAGCTTATCAAGGACTCTGGCCCGGTAAAAGTTGAGGTCAAAGTCTGGCTGGCAAATGAAAGAACATTTATCAAGTGGATGCATGTTGCGTTTCTGCTCATGACCGTGTCCCTTGGTCTGTTCAACGGAGCGCGGTCAGATAGTGGACGAGCACTGGGAGCAGTCTATGCGGTGATCTCCGTAGCGATGGGTCTGTGGGGTTATTACATTTGGTCTAAACGTGCAAACATGATTCGGGCACGAAGGTGAGCACCCTGAACAAAATTCTCGAAATCTATATGCTAACGATCGATAGTCCAGATCATTTCGACAGCTTCCTGGGGCCAATCGTGGTCTGCTTCTCGCTGATGGTGTCCCTGATCGTCAATTTCGCATGGAAGATCAGCGAAATCTCTGAACGAGGAGATCCTGCAAGCTACGTAATATTTCAGTCTGTAGGTCAAGCGATATGAGTACAAGTGGAGGACGCCGTGGACAAGAAATACAAATAATGAAAAGTCTCGTCAATTCAGGATGAACGTGGAAGATGTCCTGTAGTATATAAATATTATCAACGTACCGATTATGACTGGCTCCCTCCGAGTGCGTGAACGGCCCTCGTTCGACACCTCATACACTGGTATCCCGTGACATAATTGAAGTGTGCGACCGTCGTACCTATACAATTGCGATGGCCGGCTGAAATTGATCATGAGTCGGTCCGCAAATTCGTTCGGGATGAATTAAGTTGTTGTGGTAGCTTCCGCCTTTCCTTCCCGTTCGCGACTCCCACATTAGAGGGGGACCCACCATCACCGGACGTGCATCAGACCTCCATCTGACCTGCTCTCGGCAATACTTGACTTGGACGAGGCTTGGTCAATCTCTCTTTCTCGTGTCTTGACTCCAGCGCGACTCTCGTTCGACTGCTGAGCGTACATCCTTACGATACTCCTTATTTCACAGACAGGCAGATTTCAACACAACAGATACTAGCCCAATCTTGCGAGCGGACAGCTTCGTCACGGTCGACAGGGAATGGCTACCTCGGCACTCAAGCACAAGGGTGCTCTGGTGGGAAAGCCTCTGCTCTACTTCACATCCTGCTTCGTCTCACTCGGCGTATTTCTCTTTGGTATGGAGCCGCTTCTATGTATGCCGTAATTGACAAATCAGGGTATGATCAGGGTGTCATGAGTGGTATCATTACTGGTCCGTTCTTCAAGGACTACTTCAATCAACCATCCTCAGCTCAGATCGGAACAATGGTTGCAGTACTCGAAATTGGTGCCTTGGTCAGTTCACTAGCCGTCGGCACTATCGGTGACGTTCTTGGACGACGTCGAACAATTTTCTGGGGTGCAATTATTTTCGTAATCGGTGGAGGGCTCCAGACCTTTACTAATGGATATACAGTCATGATAGTCGGTCGTGTCGTCTCCGGAGTTGGTGTAGGCATGCTATCTACCATAGTACCAGTCTATCAGAGCGAGATTTCTCCCGCACACAACAGAGGAAAGCTTGCGTGTATCGAGTTTACCGGTAATGTCGTTGGTTATGCCTCAAGTGTCTGGGTTGACTACGGATGTTCTTATATACAGAGCGATATGTCATGGAGAGTTCCACTACTTCTCCAATGTATCATGGGCGTCATCCTCGCTGTTGGTTCTCTGGCTCTCTCAGAGTCACCGAGATGGCTCTTAGATCATCATCATGATGAGGAAGGCCTCATCGTTCTAGGCAACTTCTATGGCAAAGGTGACCCTCAGCACCCGAAAGCTCGAGCCGAGTATCGCGAGATCAAGGAAGCAGTGCTGGTCATGCATGCTGAAGGAGAAAGATCCTACGCCGAGATGTTCAGACGTTACAGAACTAGAGTGCTTATCGCAATGTCCTCTCAAGCCCTCGCACAGCTCAATGGAATCAACGTGATCAGCTATTATGCGCCGCTGGTATTCGAGCAGGCCGGCTGGGTCGGTCGAGATGCGATACTCATGACAGGCGTCAATGGTTTAATCTATGTAGCATCGACAATTGTCCCTTGGTATGTTATTGATCTTTGGGGAAGGAGAATCATTCTATTGTCTGGGGCACTTCTGATGTGCTTTGCGTTATCGGCAATAGCGTACTTTATCGCAATTGACCAATGGTATACACCGACCTACGTGGTGGTATTTGTCATCATTTACAACGCGAGCTTTGGCTATTCATGGGGGTCAGTACTCTGGAAACTTTTGGTCATTAAGTTTGCTGACGGAAATATAGCCCTGTACCCTGGTTGTATCCACCCGAAATCCTACCTCTCAGCATTCGTGCGAAAGGTGCTTCCCTCTCAACTGCTGCGAATTGGTTCTTCAACTATATTGTCGGTGAGATGACACCAATTCTACAGGAGTCCATTGGCTACAGAGTGTATCTCATTCATGCATTCTTCTGCGCGCTGTCCTTTGTCGTGGTCTACTTCGTCTTCCCGGAGACCAAAGGTCTCGCATTGGAGGAGATGGACACCTTATTCGGGGATGAGTCGGTAGCTCCGACCCCGCGTGGACCTGAATCCCAATCCCTTTTTGATCCGGAAGACGCTTCATACAGCAACGGTGCCGAACCGCCAGATGAAGAACAGTTGGCTCAATATGTTCTCGCAGCAGGGAAGAAAACTGACCTTGGCAATCTGTTCGACAAACTGCGGGGGGTACAAGAGGAAAGAAACGCTGATGAAAGCTATGAAGACCGCGAAAGTCTGATATCATAGAGAGAAGACCAGGAGGTACGCTGCAGAGTTGCCTCGTTTATGAAAAATAGACTATCAATTAGATCCAGCTCATGACTCTGACGAAACGAAACGAAACGATGCGGATTGATGGTTGTATCGATTGGGAGAAAGTGGTGATGATTCTCCCCATTAGAATTGACTTTGGACTTGACTCGGCCCCGCGCTTGGAATCTCCCCAGCACGGCGCCCCGCGGGTCTCGCGAGGTCCGCAGCAAGCAGAAACAAGGACGAAGCGCGCCTGAACGCGACTTGTTGTACCCTCCCCAGAACTTACCGACCGGCAGACTGGTATGGCTCCGAAGCGCAAGACTGAGGCGACAGAGCCTGTCGAGGCACGCAGATCGACGCGAAATTCTGGCAAGTCGGCGGCCGCCCCGGAGACTGCGCCGAAGAAGGACGAGTCTGGTACCACTAAAAAGCAAAAGACGACTACCACTGGAGAAGAAGCAAAGTCGCTGGATTCGACAGAGGCGTCCGGAGAGGTAGGTACCGGCGGCGGCGGGAAGAAGAAGCTTCAGGTGGGCGATACGTTGCCGGGTATTGTATTAAAGGACGAGGCATCAAACGAGGTGACGTTGCTTGACGAGGCGCGAGCGCACGGTATCGTGCTATTCTCGTACCCTGCGGCGAGTACGCCGGGCTGCACGTCGCAAGGGTGCAGCTATCGAGACCAGTACGAGGAAATCACGAAGAAGGGGTACAAGGTCTTTGGTATCTCGACCGACACCGTCACGGCACAAGAAAAATTCAAGACGAAACACGGATTCCAATGTACCGCACTCCGCGATAAAAAAAATGTAGATTATTTTGATGTTGACACGCACTAGATCCTCTATTGTCTGATCCGAAGAAGGAAATTCTCGGAATTCTCGGTGGATCGAGCAGTGCTAAAAAGACTGCGCTCCGATGCCATTGGGTGTTTAAGAAAGGAGGCACCCTGGAAGCTGTAGAGATCAACGTGAAGCCGAAGGATTGTGTCGCGAAAGCACTCGAGAGCATCGCACAGATAGAAGCAGATACAAAAGCCGAGTGAAGGTCAATTAGACGAGCCAAGTAATTCGAGTTTATTCTGACAAGTTGTGCAGTCAACAGGTCCACCTCTATCTTTGCAGTGCAGGGAGAATGTAGAAATGCGATGTAACTGCTTAGAAGCAAGAAAAAGTGAGGCCCCACCTTCGGTGAAACGGCGACTTGGGTCGCTGCATCTGTGGCGTTTGCACATCACGTCACTCCCGACAAAGTTGACCGTGGACGATTCTTTCGCTGTCCAATTTTCTTGCTTGTCATACTACTTGAGACATTATCAACTGAGAAAAAATGTCCGGAACTCAGTCAGGACCATTCGACAAGGGTGCACCCAACCCGGAGATGCAGGACAAGTGGCCAGGTAGTCAGAAGGACCTCGATCCAGTCGCCGTCAACACCCTCCTGCCCTCGGGCGAGTACAAGGCCGCCGGTAAGCTGCAAGGTAAAGGTGCGTTGATCACGGGCGGGGACTCGGGGATCGGGAGGGCGGTGGCCGTCATGTACGCGGCTGAAGGTGCCGACTCCTTCATCAACTATTTGCCGGAAGAGCAGGAGGATGCGGACGAGACGAAGCGGATCGTGGAGACACGGTACGGGAGAAAATGTCACCAGCTCGCCGGGGACGTCCAGGACGCGGACTTTTGTCGCAAGTTGGTGGACGAGGCGGCGAGAGCGTTCGGGGGCAAGATTGACATTATAGTCAACAACGCGGCCTACCAGATGGAGTGCCCGGAGATCCAGGACCTGAGCGACGAGAACTGGGACAGGACGTTCAAGACCAACATCTACTCGATGTTTCACATCACGAAGCAGGCCGTCGCCAAGGACTACCTCCCACCGGGGTCCGCCATCGTCAACAACGCCTCCATCAATGCCTACATCGGCAGGCCGGACCTGCTCGACTACACCTCCACCAAGGGCGCCATCGTCTCCTTCACACGAGGTGTCGCAAATCAACTCGTGTCCAAGGGCATCCGATGCAACGCCGTGGCCCCGGGCCCCGTGCAGACACCGCTCGTCGCAGCCACCTTTAGCAAGGAGAACATCAAGAAGGGCGGCGACACGCCCATGGAACGCGCCGCCCAGCCGTCCGAGATAGCGACCTCCTTCGTCTTCCTCGCCGGTCCGGACTCCTCCTTCATCACGGGACAGGTCATTCACATCAACGGGGGCATGTTTGTCACTTCATAGAGCTGGCCGCAAGGACACAATACAACCATGACTAACTACGAGGTTGTCATAGTGTGCTGCAGGTAGAAAGTAAAACAAGCAGGACGTAGCTTAATGAACAGAAGTATGACTCTTACCCTCCGACCCTTGCATCCATCGACTGCACGGTCAAAGTTGGGCAAGATGTGCTTGCTTGCTTGCTTGCTTGCTTGCTTGCTTGCTTGCTTGCTTGCTTGCTTGCTTGCTTCCTTATCGATCGATACTGCGGGACCGCCGCTCATCGCTGATGTGAGCAGGATGAGGCGGCGGCGGCGGCCGAGGCAGAAGAGGGTTCGCTCGCACGTCTCGTAGGTTTCCACGGTGCAGACGCAGCTTTTTCCAGGTTACTATTGGACAAAGTCCGTCTCGCAATGTCCTCGCTGGATTTGTTGTCGACATATGATAATTACATTTTGCAGAACGCGTCGTCCGTTACGTCGATCGAGTCTGCGCTCCGCACGCTGACGTATCTCCTGCCCGGCAGGTTTCAGGACAGCGAGGCGGCGAGCGAGTGTCTGTACGCGACGCTCAACCTGCTCGGGATCTACCACGACTCGATCCTCGCACGGGCGATAGAGAGGTTGCCGGACGATTCGAAGAAGCCACAGTTGTCGGCGCACAATAGGTACACCAAGTTCTGGATCTCGAGGAGCAACCTGTACAAGAAGTTGAGCATCAGCGTCACCACGCTCCAGCATGTCTCCTTCCTCCTCGAGATTCTCGCACGCAAAAAGTTTGGCGAAAAGGGCAGGTGGAGGACGATTGTCGGCATCGAGGCGGTCAAGGCCCTGTGTCGCATCGTCCTCCTGCAAGAGACCAAATCACGCCCACTTGTGTACCCTCACGTCCCGGAGCGAGAGATAGATCCGGCCGTGCTTGAAGAGAGTCTCGATCACGCCGCGCTCTCCGCAAGTCTAGCTGCCAGTCCGAGGGACAATAGTCCGCCGCCGCCGCCGACATCACAATCTCCCGACACGAATATGGAGGACAAGCCGGACTTGCTGCAATTCACAAGTCAAGATGCAGTCACGGAGTATCTACTCAAAAAAGTGCTCTACGTCGAGGACTTGCGATCTCCCAAGTCCTTGCTCCACACAATCTCGGGAGTCGGCAAGTTTGCAGAGATTCTCTACATATTGCGGCCACTCATCTACGCCTACCTGCTCTCCAGATCCAAAGACAAGAGGAATTGGCGTCCGTGGTTGATTGGCATTGCGATCGACTATGCCGCAAGAGAGCTGTCCAAGAAGGACTTTAGCTCCAAGGTCCCCGGAGGTCTGAGGGCGCTGACGAGGCTGGAGAAGGAGGAGATGAATAGACGAGCATGGAGTATGGGTTGGTGGGCTCTGCGTGGTGCGTTCTATCAAAACATCACGAAGCCGAAGATTGATGGTCTCATCACGACGATCGAAAAGGTGCCGCTGATAGGCATGCTGAGCTCTGTTGCGCGGGACTATGAGTACTGGTACGACTCTTATTTTACGACTGCATCGATCTAGTCGTCATAGCGGAGAATTACCTGTAACTGTATATATATAAATATGAAGACAAGAAATGGCCTCTATTTTTTACCGTTGAGGCAAGCCTCATTCATTACTGTGCCACAGAAAATCATTTCCCCCACCACCACCCAAGTTTCACTCTTTACTTGTTAAAAAGTGAAAAGTCGTTTCATGTCTGGGGAAGAGTTATCTATTGACCCTCCGGCTCAGTCGACTGCATCGATAGAGGAGAGTCATGTGCATCAGGTGTACAACAAGATAGCGACTCATTTCAGTAATACGCGGTACAGTCCGTGGCCGGTAGTATCCGATTTTTTACGGACGCGGCAAAAGGGGAGTATCGGTGCTGATATTGGGTGTGGTAATGGGAAATACCTGGGCGTGAATCCCGATGTGTTTATCGTGGGGAGTGATAGGTCAGAGGGACTCGTAGAGATTGCGAGTCGGGAGAGACACTTTGAGGTCGTCTTGTGCGATGGATTACACACGCCTCATGCGCCCCACACGATGGATTTCTGTCTCTGTATCGCTGTGATTCACCACTACGCGACGCAAGAGCGTCGAGTTGCCGCCATCGAGCACATCTTGTCCATCCTCCGGACGGACGAGGGAGCAGAAGCGTTGATTTACGTATGGGCACTCGAGCAAAAAACGTCCAGGCGCGGTTGGCAGGCTGGGGATCCACAAGATGTCATGGTCTCTTGGAAAACAAACGAGGATGGGAAGGAAGTCACGTATCAGCGGTTCTATCACTTGTATAAAAAGGGCGACTTGGAAAGAGACATCGGGGATGCCGGTGGAATCGTCGTCAGGAGTGGCTACGATCGCGATAATTGGTGGGCAGTCATTCGTAACCCAAATCCCATTATGAAATGAAACATTTTTCTTTTTACTTTCTGCTAAAGAAACGACAGAGAAAATTGAAAAAGAAAATTTACAGTATGTGCCGTGCGCTGATACGTGTCTCTATCATATTATTTAAATCAACCCCCCAAACCCAATTGTAGAAGCTTCTGATGAAACAAGCTTTCTCTCAACAACATTTGCCGGTTTGCTTGCCGTCAAACGCAGGAATGATGCCTCCTTTTGCTTGCCGTATCTTGATGCCATTGGATTTATCGTTCAAATCAAACACGCCGTCTTTGATTTTATCGTAAACTTTACGTGCCACAGCTTCAAATGCTTGCTCTACACGATCGCCAGTCTTGGCTGATGCTTCAACAAACAAGACTCCATTCTCGTCCGCCCACGCTTGCGCTTCTTCCGTACTCACTTGACGGTTTTCCGTCAAATCAGCCTTGTTTCCCACGAGTGCCACGGCGATATTCGGATCGGCGTGTGTGCGTAGATCGGAGAGCCAAGTCGTCGCGTGTTCGAATGTCGCACGCCGGGTGATGTCGAATGCCAGTAATGCGCCCGTCGCCCCTCGATAATACGATCGCGTCACCGATCTGAATGATTCCTGACCAGCCGTGTCCCACTGTCCCTTCCCGTCAGTCTCTCGTCATACTTGGTGAAAAGGGAAACCATACAATCTGTAATTTCATCTTTGTATTGTCAACGTCCACGATCCGAGCGCCAAATTCGACGCCGATAGTCACGTCATGGCTATTCTTCCACAAAGTCAGTCATCTTTCTCACCCGATGCCGTCATGCGCAAACCATATATCGATCATCCGTCAACCTCAGCATCAAATTCGACTTTCCCACGCCAGAGTCCCCTATGATGACGAATTTCACAATGTACTGATACGGCGCAGGATCCGCCATGGCAGATGGATCTAGAATGGACGAGGGGTACGTAGTCTACAGATCTCGTGAGATGGCGCTGCGAGTGATATCTCGGTGCAATATTCCATGGTAATCGGGTACACTCTTCGCTCGGCTCGTATCTCGGTCGGATGTAAATGAGACGTCGGCGCGTTTTTGTAGATGCGGATGAGGAGGGAAACATCATGCGGGGTCTCGACTAATATACAGTACTGGATACACGATACTGGTCACATTTATCATTAGCAGACACACTTGACAGGTAGAGTTAGGATCGCAGACTATCCTTGGAGGAGGACCATATGGTCAAGATATTGACGTGGAATGTCGCCGCATTGAGACCACTACCACCGAAGCTTACGGGACAAAGTCTTGGATCTTTCTTCAAGGCACATGACGCGGATATAGTCTGCTTGCAAGAGACCAAAATTGCAGATTACTCCAAGTTGACCAAAGATCTGGCTGTCGTTGAAGGCTATGAATCCTTCTTCTCTTTCTCAGGCAAAGGATACGCAGGTATCGCTACGTTTGCTCGTAAAGGGTCGACTAGGTGGTGGACAGATAACCCGTTCAATGTGACTGTAGGCTCTGGCAAAATCACTGAGACTTCCGGGCCAAAGAAGGTGCAAGACCCAGACACGGCTACAGATACCTCGATCGGGAGATGTGTCTTGACTGACCATGAATCATTCCTGCTCCTGAATATCTACGCACCGAATGCAGGACGTGGACCAGAGTACCTCGTCCGGAAATTCACATTCTATAATACCCTCGCAGATTGCGTACGCAAGTGGACGGAAGCTGGGCGGAAGGTTATCGTCACAGGCGACATCAACACGGCCCACGCTGAGATTGACATCTACAATCCGGAAAAGTACAAGACCGGGACCGGTTTCTTACCGGAAGAACGAGAATGGGTCTCCAAATTGCTTCAAGATTATGATATGAGTGACGCGTTCCGAGCTTTGCATCCCCAGGTCCGAAAGTACAGTTTCTGGGACCAGAGACGCCAACAGCGGGCACCTAATAATGGCTGGCGTATTGATGCCTTTTACGTCTCGAACGTCTTGCTCTTTCCAGATGGCGCGTTCTCCCACGACGAGGAGACTGCCAAGGACAAGACAAAGGTCAACAGCCAGATCCTGAACGACGTCTTTGGTTCCGACCACTGCCCGGTCACGTTGATGTTGCCGCATATCGAACTCAGCGAGACCTTGAACTGTAAGGATGCGAGCAGCAATCGACCGTCCTTGAACCCCAGACGGATCGACGGGTTCTTCAGCAAATCGGCAAGGGGCCAGGGTGCGACGAAGAGGACGGCTGAGGACACCGACGACGAAGACAAGGCTGGACCGACCAAAAAGACAAGGGCCTGAGCATCCCACGCGAATATCGAGATGAGATGCATCTCGGAAGTGGTACCGCGCTCGGCTGTGGGACGACCTTCCATAACGGGCCGATCTGAAGCTTTCGCCATCTGGGGTACTCACCGAGTCGCTTTTTCCCGACAAGTTTTTTTTTTTTCACCATGATCACGCCATCGCGCAGATCGATTCCTCCATCTGTTGGGCGTTGGCTCGCCATAAGACCATCCTCTTCCCGGACCCACTTCACCGACGAAACGACCCGCAGAAACGAAAATGGGTACAAAAGACATCTCCGATGAAAATACCTTCGAGATTCAAGAAGATAAGTTTAGTGCGGCAGCTCGTGCATCGCCGGCGGCAAAGGATATTACGACCATTTCTGAACGTCCTGTCAGTTATGACAGGAGGTCTGGGGACGATGATTCTTCGGAGAAACCTGCGCACGCAGACGAGTCGGCACTGCCAGGTCAACAGAAGATGAAGAGACAGCTCAAGGGCCGTCATATGCAGATGTTGGCTCTTGGCGGTACGATAGGTACGGGTCTATTTATCGGTTCCGGCACCGCGTTGAAGAATGGCGGGCCTCTGGGCTGCTTGTTGGGTTACTTGCTTGTAGCCACGATCGTCTTTTGCGTCATCATTTCGCTCGCCGAGATGTGCACCCTCTTTCCAGTGTCTGGCAGTTTCACGCATTACGCTTCTCGATTCGTCGATCCGGCCCTCGGATTTGCACAGGGATTCAACTACTTCTACTGCTGGGGAATCGCGATACCACTCGAGTTGGTCGCTAGCGGGATCGTCGTCAGCTACTGGGACTCGAGCACGAACATCGCGGTCTATATCACATGTTTCTTCATCCTGATCCTCGCCATCAATCTGCTCGGCACGAAATGGTATGGGGAAACCGAATTCTGGCTCTCGGCAGTCAAGGTTCTGGCCATCGTGGGGCTGTTGATTCTTGGTATCGTGCTGATGCTTGGTGGTGGCCCAACACATGACCGTGTCGGATTCCGTAATTGGAAGGATGGTGTGTTTGCACAATACAATGGCATTCCCGGCTCTACTGGACGGTTCCTTGCCTTCTGGTCGACATTCATCAACGGCGCTTTCTCTTACTCCGGCTCTGAATTGGTTGCCGTGACCGCCGGTGAGGCCAAGGACCCTCGACGAAATATACCCAAGGCTCTCAAAAAGGTGTTCGTACGACTCGTTGTACTCTATTGTGGCAGTATCTTCATCATCGGAATCTTGGTTCCTTACAACAGTTCTCAGCTGGTTTCAGCAGCAGCGTCTGCTTCGACTGCCGCAGCCTCGCCCTTCGTCATCTTCATCCAGAATGCAAAGATCAAGGTTCTACCAGATCTCATGAATGCCGTCATCTTGATAGCCGTGCTCTCGGCCGCAAACAGCGACCTGTATGCCGCTTCCCGAACACTATACGCGCTGAGTCTACAGGACCCATCGATGACCCCTCGTTTCCTGTCGATTGTACCACAGAGTGGTCTTTTCAAGCACTTGCCAGTTTACAGCGTGCTCGTAACAGCACTGCTCGGCTTCCTCGCTTACCTCAACCTCAGCTCCGGTGCCACCGTGGTCTTCAACTGGCTCGTCAATTTATCGACGATTGCAGTGCTGCTGACCTGGTGTTTCATCTGTGTCTCGTACCTCCGATTCTTCTACGCATGTAAAGTGCAGAACCTCGATCGCGACACATTGCCATTCAAGGGACCGTTCCAACCATACCTCGCATGGACAGGCACTATTTCGACTTCAGTCATCATCTTGTTCTCTGGATTCTACGTCTTCCTGGACGGGAACTGGTCCGTCTCAAGTTTCATCACAGCATACATTGGCGCTCCATTATTTGGGGTATTCTACCTCGGGTACAAAATTGTGCGGAAAACTAGCATTATACCACTCGACAAGATCGATCTCCACACTGGTCGTGCGGATCTCGATATCCAGCTCGAAAAGAGGGAACCTGTGACGACTTGGTACAAAAAGGTTTATTATGCGGTCTTGTAGGTATAGGTAATAAGGGAGTACAAATAGAGTTATAGAAATAGACCAAAAGAAAATCTAATTGAGTACATAGAATTGTTGTATTGAGACATGGAATTTTCAAAGAATTGCGTGTTTTAATGCATGACTTGCCACAGTAATGTCTCTTGATGTATGTTCGCTTAGGCGAAACCTTGTGAGACAACGCCATATGACAAGATTTTTTGACCCCACAGAGAAAAAGACAGTTTCAGGTCACGCTTATAAGAAGATTTTGGGCGGATAATCTTCATGGTGGTCGCCTCATTTATTAGACAAGATTACTCGGGATCTTCTTGCCGATCGGCGCGTGAAGGATCCCCAAATTGTCCAACACGAGGGATCTGCATAAGCCGTGTCTGCATTCTTCTTTTTTGCGTATGGACAGACGAAATTTGTGCTAGACTCATACTATCAGCCTTGAATGCATGCACTGTGTACATGACCGGCGCGGACACTTTTTCGGCAAAGTTTAACACCTCGCAAGACACTCAAAGTCAATGAGCTCCTTGATGGGTGTCCAGGAGGCTGTACGAATCTAATTGGATAGAGCTCGCATATGAAGTGGAATAGCGGCAGAAAGCGATTCAGATTCCAAGAAACCGTTTTCATTTGATGATGCCGCGAGACACCCTGCGTGTGCTGTGCATCCCCCTGTGAGCAATCAGACAGTTCAATTCGTAAACTGGTAGACATGTTGTTGAAATCGTGGATGAAACATTTTGATATAGGACAAAATTTGGCAGACAACTTTGACGGCGGAGAAAACGATTCTCCGCACATCTCACACGCCGCTTTTCCTACAGGTATTTTCACCCACGAACGCCTCTTTTTGAGTCAGGCGCTTGGCTTGATTTTTTCCTCCAGGCTTATGTGAGACATTCTTAATCTGCTCGCAGCTTGCCACAAAATTGAGTCGATTCTTGATCAGTTCTGAGAAAGTACGAGCATGTGTAAAGTGTGACACGGCTGGCGGCGTTGTCCAGTTGCCCGATCGAGAATTCAGATCGGACAGCTAAGTGAACCGTGCCCGGGTATTCGGTCTAATGTTGGAACGTTTGCCGCTCGTGAGTTGACAGGCGGGCGTGGCGCAGCCAGCATCTGATAGATTTGGACACGGCAAGGTGTCTGAGGCAATTTAAAAATGATATCTGAGACGGAAAACCGGACTTCCGAGTGGATCCGGGTCTGTGCGGGTACGTCCGAGAGATGCAGATGATCATGAAGAGAGCTCGACTGGAACTGGAAGATCCACGGCAGAGTTGTCTCATTTCAAATAATTAAGAAATCCCCGAAACAGATCCAGACGGATCCTCATTGGCTGACGGCACGCCATACCCAAAAAGACATGCGGTCCCCGGCACCTCAAGGCACCTCCAAGGCGTTGCGCCTCGGGCTCTTTCTCACAATCAGCAGTCAGGAGCGACTCGACCGTGTTGCCGAAATTCATGCAGCTGAGACAGGTGGAACTTTAAGGCGAATGCAGCATCGCCGCTCTGGCGAGAGTAACCCAGACTCTTAATTATGTCTTCGAATACCGGTCTATAAGAAGAAGGATATCCCTGGCTCGAACGATGATTCCATCAAAATCATCTCACCGGCTTTCATCAGTATGGGTATCATTATCTCTAAAAGTTTGCCTTCATCGTACTCTCCAGCGAGTACTACTTCCTGCACGACCTCGAGCACGTATGCTCCTACCTCGAGCTCGACCGTCGCCATCCTTCAGGTAACCAAGGTCTCATCGACTCCTGTTCCAACCATCACTTCCACCTCCACAACCTCTTCACCAACACCAACAAGCACACCCACCTTCTACCTGAAGAGTTCTTGTGACAACTCGTGTCTCGGTGTCTTTGCGGCGGATGACCAGATCTACTCAAACGCATACACGTCTACGAACAGCACTTTCAATGCCTTCTACCTGAGCTCTGGCACTCTTTACGATGCCTCTACCGGCACACTCTGTGTATCGTCCCAGGCGGGTGGCTCTGAGACCCGATTCCAATGCTCCAACGATCTCGACGTTGTCAACGGTGTCACTGTTGCTGGAGGCTGGTCAAGTGCAAACGGCCTCTTGACCTACCAGGGTTCTCCCACCTGGTACGGTTGCGGTGTCTTGAATCTTGCAGACAACTATGAGCCAAACGGTCTGACGTACAGCACGGCACAAGGTGATCCTTCCAACTGCCGAGCGTGCACATTCTCGATGGTCACGGACGTCTCGCAATGCTCAGGTCAGACACAGGCAGCTTCGACTTCTACCACATATCTGCCATACACCAGTCTGCCAGCTGCGACCTCTTCCACGACTAGCAAGCTCACGACTTCTTCCAGCTCACAAGCAACGACACTCTCTACAAAGACTTCGACGGCTGTCGCTGTCGCTCCTACACCAGGGAGCAGCCCTTGCCAGACTGGCCGATGCTCCGTCAACTGGTTGCAAGAGGCTGCATGCTACATCCAAGACTGTAGCCATTGTCCATGGGGAACCTGGTGCCAGCAATACCAGTTCTGGCCACTTTCACCCCAATGGGCTTGTCTTCCTGTTCGGATTTTCTAAAAAAAAGAACAAATTTGATTCATATGTAGTTATTTTTAATGAGATGCCTATTTCCTTCCATTTTTTGCGCAGTCAAAAGACTAGAGTTGCCAAGGAAACAAAATTGATCACATTCGCCCTCGGCTACCGTGTCCCTCGTCGTGCAGACGCAACGTAGAGTCCGTGCAGCCACAGTCACATGCTCTATAGAGAGCATTGTGCCACGACGTGTGTTAAGACTAAGTTGGCAAAAACACTTGTGTATGTAGAATTTCAATGTCCATCGTGATAGCGTTGGAGCATAGTGTTCACGGAACGACTCCAACATGAAAGAAAATGGGAGTTTTTGCATCTGTATGAGGCTATGGCGATGCTTTTAGGCCAAGGTTTAGCCGGTGGAGGCGCACGGAGATGATGCGGAGCTTCGATGGTGCAGTGTCCGAAGCCAGGCTTCTCGGGTACAATCGAAGCTGGTGTATCTCCCCTGTGACATGTTGCGTTCTTTCCTTCGTCGGTGCAAGCCTCTCGAACCTCGATGGTTTCCGATTGGTGAGGGTGAACATGGCTATATCCAACTCAACGCCAGGATCCCAAGCATCGCAAAGACTCGATCTGGAAAGTTACTCAGGATGACTAGTCTCAATCGTTGTTACATGTCTTGTAGTACAAAACGAAAAGCTGCGACGCGGATGTGCTTGGAGTTGAATTTGATCTACGTAATTACAACAAACAATTTGAGTTGCGTCTGGCGTTTCCCGACCGTGAGGGAAGTCTCCCCGCCTCGATTTTGTCAATCCGGAGTGGTGGCTTTTCAACAACAAGCCATGACTGGTCCCGGTTCCGCTTGTAGATCGTGATGTAAACAAATCAGGTTCCGCGCGTTCTCCGAACAAGGCACGCCGCAGGGGCGGCAGGCGGGGGACAGTCGGGGAATCCGCGTCGGGAAGCGAATCTGCGCCGGAATACGCGAGGGGCTCATGGCCAGGTCATGCAAGAGATAGGGAACCCGACGCGCCCATCACATGGAGCCACACTCACAGAACGGCAGCACTGTGAGGCACAAAGTCTTCATTTTCAAGACGCTGTTTTGAGCCAGGCGATTGGCAACAGTAGATAGAGGCAGCGATGGGGGAAAGAGGATGAGATGAGCCGGGGAAGCAAGCGCCAGACGGCAAAGGCAAGAATCGGAAGCCTCACTGCCAGCGACCCGCGGCAGGCACACGTGCAAACGGTAGTAGATAGATCTCAAATATCTCCGACGGACTGGCAGAGCACATCTGTTCTTGGCAGTTCCCGGAAGTCTAATCCTGTTCCTTGTCCACACCTGTCGCCCCCACCGTCCTCATCTGCAACTTGACGGTCCCCTGCGCCCTCCACGTTCGTTCGCTCTGACACCGTATCTTCGGTATCTTGTGACGATTGTCTGACCAGCGCGGCCCTGATCCACACCGGTCGAACGCGTCTGGGACATACTCGAACGCGATTTGCATCGACATTAGTTTCCCCAAATTCTCGAGCTATCTATCCATCGGAGAGTCTCGGAACTTCTTCTGAAAGAACAAGACGAAAAGCGTTCGGACTAACAACATGAGTCCTTCATCGCGCATGCCTACCTACAAAATCACCGTCCTGGGCGACGGCGGCGTGGGTAAAACTGCGCTCACGATACAGGTGAGTATCCTCTCCTCGGAAAAGGGTGCGCGCGTCTATCGAGCTCGCTGTTCTTCCATACACGCGTCTCTCCGTCAGACGCTGGAAGCACGGTGGCATCTGCGCTGACCCTTCACTCCAAACACACGGCGCGAACATGATGCCCTGACAGATGTAGTTGTGCATGAACCACTTTGTCGAGACGTATGATCCTACAATAGAAGACTCCTATAGGAAGCAGATTCATGTGGACAACACACCAAGTATCCTCGAGATCCTGGATACAGCAGGTCAGGAGGAATACACGGCCATGCGAGAACAGTGGATACGTGACGCGCAGGGATTTATGCTTGTCTATTCAATAGCGTCGAGGGCGACATTCGAGGGTCTAAGAAAATTGGTAGAACAGATCATCAGGGTCAAGGAGCTCGACATCCAAAATATTCCTCTGGTACTGGTCGGAAACAAGGCAGATATGACTAGCCATCGCGAGGTCAGTGCTGCAGATGCCGCACTGTTGGCTCGTGTCCTCGGGTGCGAATGTATAGAGACTAGCGCAAAGACGCGCATAAATGTCGAGACGGCCTTTTACAAGCTTGTAGACGTCATGAGACGCAGTCGTGGAGAAGGTCTCAGTCCAATCGAGACCCAACGCACTGGTGGCTCGAGCCAGGCTTCTCTTGCACACCGCGATGGCTCACGTACGGCCACCGAGCATCGCAACAGCGGGCAGAAGAGTAAAAAGAAGTGCATCATTATGTGATTGCTACAGAGCAGGAAAGAGACCTTCCCGCGGAATTTTTGTACACTAAGGAAAACACGATTTGGACTGCTAGGCGAGTTGGAGAGAGACACCCCCTGCGGTCGGTCTACATGCACAACGCATTACTAGAGCTTGTAGATTCTGCGACAAGCCTTAATCTGACTACTATGATAAACCTCAAGGTTGATCTCTGACAGGGCGATCCTCACCTTCAACGCGCCGCCATCTGCCGGCGTGGATCCTTTTTTGTGGACCCGAGTCTCGACTCTCAAAATCGCGGACATAGATGAAGTGAACCGAAGCGGCAGCCCCGCTCTAGACTTCTCAATCCATCCGCACCTTCACACGATACACTGCCTTCCCCTTGTGCCTCTGCCCATGGCATTGCTCCATCGAGGTTGGCGCTTCACCTTGGTTGCCTGGACGGCGGTCCCCAAGAGAATGTCAATCGTAGTGATGTAGATCGAGGGACCTCTCCGAGACGCGATACAAATTACAGCAGGACGTCGTTTTATGTCTGAGGTTTCATTATATTTTCCAACTCCAATTGAGGGAGCGGCACGAAGACCGATTGTCGGATCCGACGTGCTCACGGATCCTGCACGTCCTATTCAGAGGTCAGCTTGTTTGGCATGTCGCAAGAGGAAGATAAAGTGCGATAAACTGTTTCCATGTACTGCCTGTAGTCAATCAGACGTCGAGTGTGGATTCATGAACTCCACTCGCACCAAGTCACGTTCTAAAGTGCTGCAAAAGCTACGAAAGGCGCCCGTCCACGAACAGATTTCAATGACGAGGCAGGCGTTGGCAATACAACAGTCGCCGACTGGACTCGATCTGCGGCTGCTCACACCGATGCTGCTGTTCCATTGCACAAAAGCGTTCCTGAATGTCTGTTACCCGATCAATATCGTATTTAGCCTACAGGGTTTGAATGAGGCAATTGCCGGCTACACTGACGTTCCGCAGAAATATGCTCTAGTCAGTGCACTGTGTGCGGTCTCAATCTACTCTTGTACAGACCCGGAGCTCTTCGAGTGCGAAGACGGTCGCACGACCGCAGCCCAGCTTTCTGACCGCTTGATCAAGGCTACTCTGCATGCAAGAGCTCTATACGACCACGTCGCGGACTTGAGTATGGATGCAATTCTGACGTCCTTTTACCTCTCCATCGCCACATTCCAGCAACGGGAGGATAACAAAGGCTGGTATTATCTCAGACAAGCTTGTACCATACTGGAGTCTGCGGGGTATCACAAGGAGTCTCTTTACCATGTCGGCGATCAAGCCGACGAAGATTTGTTTCGAGCGCGAATTGTCTATTATCTCGTCTCCATCTCCGAAAGGGCAAACTCTATTCACAGGAGCCTACCTGTCACTCTGGTGCACTCTATCGCCTTCCCTCTCATGGATTCCAATGATCCCATACATCGCGGTTTCATGTTCCTGCACGAACTTCTGGCTCCTTTCGACAAGACGTACTCAATCTACCGCGACTCCGGCATGTTACAGGGTCTTTTGGGTGCTGATCAGTATGTTCTTGATCTGCTACGCCGAGTGACAGTCGCGTGCCCTCCATACACCTTTTTCGCAACCTTTCACAGAAAATTCCCGGACGCCGTGGTTGCCGATCTTTTAGTGACGAAACAGTGGCTGCTCATCAAGATTTATCATCTCACGCTCAAATACTCCCTGGTCTCATATCTGCCTCAAGAGCACGACCTAGGTCTACTGTATCCGATCAAAGTCGCGCGTGAACTTGTCGATGTCATTGAGTATCTGGGCGGACAATCGTTCGAGGTTCATGGTTCCTCCATGCTCGAGAAGATATACGATGTCGCGACGACATTGGCGGACCTTGTATCTACCGTACCCGTCTCATCACCAACGCCCTACGGGTCGACGTATGGATTCGGCCCACAGGATCTCCTACAAGCGCTCGTGCGGCTCGTGTCTGAACTGCGAAAGGGACACAATGTGTATCTGCCTCTCCTCATGGAAAAGCTACATCAATGTACGACTGCGGAGCACGCAAGAACCGAAACAGGCCCGAGACAGCGTTTCTATGACTCTGTCAACCACCAACTGTGCGATTAATCCTTATCTACGCCAAGGATCCAATGCTCACGTGTTTGAGGCGGCGGCAACGGTGGGGCAATCAAGCGGGTCAATCACGCAACACAAGGTGCTACCTTGAGTGAATAATAGTGACCCCGTGCTTTGCTATGATTGGAAATCAGGTCACGCCAGTACACTGGCATCTTGCGTCATCTGCACGACTCGTCACTTTATAAGGTATACGGTGTCTCTCGATAGATCTCGACAACTACAGACGCAGGAGATTATCATGGCTCCATCAATATCGGTCCAGCGTCCACTTGATACAGTCAAGGACTTGAAAGCAGCATTACCGCAGGCGCCGAAGCCGCGATATAATGAAGAGGTCTTGGCCAGGTACACTCCCGAGTACGACAATCACATCACGTATCCGGCGTTAGAAGCGTTCGAGCACCATGATCCAGGTCACGATGCTACCGGTGCGCAAATCGAGGGCGCAACGTATGCGAAAATCACTCCTTTGCTCGGTACAGAAATATCGGGCCGCCAAGTCTCTTCCTTCAGCGAAGCGGAGAAAAACGAGCTCGCCTTGTTGGCCGGGCAGCGAGGTCTTCTGGTCTTTCGAGACCAAGATTTTGCGGAGATTGGACCAAAGGCGCAACTTGAATTTGTGAATTACTTTGGACGCGTCCATATCCATCCGACTTCGCCACACATCAAGGACCACCCAGAGTTTCACCTTGTGTCGAGGGGCTACCAGAACCATAATTCGGGAGCATCAGCCATCGATGGTTGGGAAGTCGCACAGACGTCCAACCAAGCTGAAGATGAAGCGGTCGATATTGGAAATACAATCAGTTCGACGAGCTGGCACTCGGACGTTTCCTATGAGTTGCAACCACCAGGAACCACGTTCCTCTGGATCCTCGAGAACCCAGAGTCTGGTGGCGATACCGTGTTTGCCTCGCAAGTCGAGGCTTATAATCGTCTCTCGCCAGAATTCAGGAAACGACTGGAGGGACTGAAAGTCGTTCATTCAGGTATCGAACAGGCTCAGGAGGCGTTGCAGCGTGGAGGACACGTCAGACGCGAACCGGTGACGCATGTTCATCCCCTCGTCCGAACGCATCCCGTCACGAAACAAAAGGCACTCTACGTGCAGCCACAATTCAGTCGATCGATCGTCGGGTACAAGAAGGAAGAATCCGATCTGTTGCTGAACTTTTTGTACCAGCACATCAAGCAGGGCGTCGATTTCCAAGCGCGAGTCAAGTGGACTCCCGGTACTTTGGTCGTCTGGGACAATCGAGTCACTGCACACTCTGCCCTTGTGGATTTCAAGAAGAGCGATCGAAGATTGATTGCTCGATTGACGCCTCAGGCAGAGAAACCATTTTGAATAATTGAAACAGACGGCTCTCGAGAGTGCTAGCCTGGAAATATTTAAAAATTTAGTCAAGAAGGTATTAAGTTGATATGCTCTATGTACATATATGCAAATTCCCCCCTTTTTTTTCGGAGGTGAGTATGTTCAGATGAGTTTTGTCCTTTTGACGACCTTGACGCCCAACAGAGATCCTCGATCTCTCTTTTTCGGCATGTGAGGGGCAAACTTGATTCCCGTGGAGCCATTATTCGTCAAAGACGTGTTCGAGGTAGTGGCGGTGGTGGTCGTAGTGAATGACCGAGAGGGAGGACGAGGTTTAGTGTCGACATTGTCGTCGTCGTCGTCATCACGAAGTCGACGGACGATTGCACCGTGCTCGCCTGAAAAGACTGCCTTGGCGAGGTCCCGGTCTTGCTGCTCGAGTTGTTCTCGTCCGGAAGATGCTCGCTTGACTTCCAACTCCCTGAGCTTGTCCCTTTCGAGTCGCTCGAGGACCGTGTCGACGCTGACTCGTCCGAGCGCTGCATTCCTAGTCCTGATTTCGTCCAAGGCATCGGCAATCTCCATCTCGTTCTTGGCGTCCATGGTCTTTGATTCAAGTGCCTCCATGACATTTTCCTCCTCTTCCAATTTATCCAACTCTGTCTCATTGTCATTCTCCGCCGCTTCTTCCGTCCTCCATGGCTCAAAGTTGCGTTGTGCGCCAGACTCGGCCTTGTAGTCTGCATTCTTCGGGTCCGTGCGGAACGTAATGTCCGTGCTGCACCGCGTACACTTGATGTGGAATCGGTATATCTTGACGGAATAATACGTCTCCAGCGTGTCCTCCTTCCGAGCGTTGAACTTTTTGCCCTTGTAAATGTACTCGCCACATGCGTTGCAGCGCATCGAGAAGGGCGTCATGAGACGCACAGTCTGCTGCTTAGGACCAGTCTTGTCCTTGTTCTTCACCCGCTTCAGCGCCGACGGATCAAAGTCCGGCGGTATATACTTGTTCAGCACCTTGCGCTCCGACATGTCTTCTCAGGCTATACGAAGAAACACTAAAGCGCGCACAACGCCAAATACAAAAAAAGAGACTTAAAAGTAGAGGAAAGTGGTACTATGGTAGGAATGGAAGACTCTAGGCTGCGGCGGCGGCAGGATACGAGCTGTGGCTGTACACGTGTACAGGTCGTACGGGTATAAGGTGACCGGAAATTGACGGGTCCAATAGGCCGCCCCGTGAGACTCGACTCTCCCCTCCGGCTTCAAGGTCGACCTCACTTAAATATCCCCAGCACCCACATATCCTGTCATGATGAGATCTGTCTCTGCCATGGTGAGTTTCCGTCCCCGACCGATTTTTCGTCCCTCCGACTCTTGGCTGATACTTTTCTTCAGCGTGCTTTGGCACACTCCAAGCCTCTCGGCCAGGTCCGATCTTACTCAAAATCTGCTGTGGGTCTCCTCTCTCTCTCTCTCCATATCGTCGTTCCCCGTGCTGGGGTCCCCCTCTTTTTTTTTTCCTTGGCATTGGGAGCGTCGGGCCATGGCATGCCGATTTTTTTTTTCTGACTCGATTCTATAGACGCTCAAGGAGACGCTTGCGGCCATCATCCCAAAGCAGCAGGAGTATGTGAAGAAGGTTCGGGCCGCTTACGGCTCGAAGAAGACCGGTGAGACCACCGTCGACTCTGCCTACACCGGTATGCGTGGCCTCAAGGCCATGGTCTGGGAAGGTTCCGTCCTCGACGCCGAGGAAGGTATTCGATTCCGAGGAAAGACCATCCCTGAGTGTCAGGCCGAGCTCCCAAAGGTTCCCGGTGGAAACGAGCCTCTTCCTGAGGGACTCTTCTGGCTCCTGTTGACGGGCGAGGTCCCTACCGAGGAGCAGGTCAAGGGTCTTTCCGCCGACTGGGCCGCCCGTGCGGATCTGCCCAAGCACGTCGAGGAGTTGATTGACCGATGTCCCAACACCCTCCACCCGATGGCTCAGTTCGTCCTCGCCGTCGCCGCACTCGAGTCGGAGTCGTCCTTTGCCCAGGCCTATGCCAAGGGTCTCAACAAGAAGGAGTACTGGCAGTACACCTTTGAGGACTCTATGGACTTGATTGCCAAATTGCCAAACCTCGCCGGTCGAATCTACCGAAACCTCTACGCCGACGGAAAGGTCGCGTCCATCCAGAAGGACAAGGATTACTCGTTCAACTTTGCCAACATTCTCGGATTCTCCGAGAACAAGGACTTTGTCGAGCTCATGCGACTCTACCTCACCATCCACTCTGACCACGAGGGAGGTAACGTCTCGGCCCACACCACCCACTTGGTCGGCTCGGCTCTCTCTTCCCCCATGCTTTCCCTCGCAGCCGGTCTGTGTGGTCTCGCTGGACCGCTCCACGGTCTCGCCAACCAGGAAGTTCTCAAGTGGATCAAGAAGATGCAGTCCGTCGTCGGAAACAACGTCGGTGAGGAGGACATTAAAAAGTACCTCTGGGACACGCTCAAGGCCGGTCAAGTCGTCCCGGGTTACGGACACGCCGTCCTTCGAAAGACTGACCCACGTTACACCGCTCAGCGAGAGGTAATGTCTATAAATTCCTGTACATAAAAAAACAAGCTAATCATTTTTTTAGTTTGCTCTCAAGCACTTGCCGGATGATCCTCTCTTCCACTTGGTCAGCACCATCTACAAGGTCGCTCCAGGTGTGTTGACTGAGCACGGAAAGACAAAGAATCCATTCCCCAACGTGGATGCCCACTCTGGTGTCCTCTTGCAGTACTACAAATTGACTCAGGAGGATTACTATACCGTCCTCTTTGGAGTTTCCCGTGCCCTCGGAGTCTTGCCACAACTCATTTGGGACCGAGCGCTCGGTCTGCCATTGGAACGACCCAAGTCGTTCTCCACGGCCGCATTTGAGCAAATGTATGGAAAGTTGTGATTCAATAGTATTTAAAAACAAATATACTTCTCTTTTAAACCTTTTTTTATCTTTTTATCTAAAAAGGAATTAAATTGCGAAATCGTGTATGACGAGATGTTGACCTGTGAATTTATGATTGATGACGACTTTGGATTCATTGACTTCTTGGATGATGCCGTGAGGAAAAGTGGGTAGGGAAGGAGAGAGTGCGATTCGGTTCAGTTGGAGGATATCCCAGACGCGTAATTGCCCGTCACTTGACAATCCGACGACCAAGCGGAACGGTTTATTCATACGACACGATTCTACGGCTGATGAAGACCCGAATAATCGTCTACCGGAATCAATGGCGAGTGACTCTGGCGTCGATGAGACCAAGTAAATCATGATTTGATTCGACGTAGGCACCAAAAGGTACGGATGAGTATAAACCGGCGTCTCCCTACCATGGTTTTGCGGGTGATTGTACAACAACGAATCTCGTCGGTGGGCGGGCGATAGTGCGAGTCGGGTCGATACGACGGTGCGATTGGGTGTAGACAAGAGGACTTCTTGAACGCGCATGGTCGTGCCCAAGATTCCGTGGTCGGGAAATACAAGACTGACGACTGTACAAGTCGGTCCCATTGACCGTACATCCAGCACCGTTTCATCGACGCCGCTCACACATGAATTTCTCAACGTAGTGATATGGTGGGCCGTGCGAGACGAAACGTCGTAAATCAATAACGTGCCCGACGCAGTCAAGATGGCGATAAAGTCATTGTGATGTACGATTTGCCTCGTATCGTCCTCTCCATCCCCAAGAATTGGAACACTCTTCGTTATTTCGAATGGAGAAATTGTCGCCAAATGAAGATGAGATTTCGTCGTTACGAAAATTTGATTTGTGCCGGCAGAAATAACATTCCTAATAGCCGCCGCACTAGGCAACGACAAAGTCGTAGTAGTCTCGTCGGCGTTTAGCAAAGTTACTTGATTTCCACTAATTGTAAAATTCCGCCCGTGAATCGACTTGTATTGTACAGGATCAAGACTTTTTTGTTGGTGAAAGGGCTCGTTCGTGATGCTGGTAGTAGTGGTGCGACATCGTCCGATGGACCAATTCGAGCGAATACGGTACCGTCTCTTCCAATCTACCACACTGGCGGTACTACCAGTACTACTACTGATATTTGTACGGTCGTAGTCTTGTTTGGCAATGGTACCGAGTCGTTTCATTCGCTCGAGTGGCGATTCCACATCCAGTAGTTTTCGTTGTGCTTGACGAGATGGGTAATCGTGCCTGTACAGACTCTTCCAAAGTAATGCGTCGTTCGCCAATCCAGAGATGCGTTTATTCAGTAATTGAGTAGCGCAAACACTTTCGACGTCGAGAAAACTCAATATGTGCAGTATGATTTCGTTGGAAAAACAAGTCAGTGATGATGGTGACCGTGACGTTCGTTGGCGCTTCACCAACCCTTCAGCATCCAAGGACTCTTGACGCGGACGCTTCAACTTGACCATACTCGAAGCAAAAATAAAAGACTTTCGATGCGCAGAAACAGAAAATGAGGTTCGACTAATGTATGGCGTACGTCAACGGGTTGCCACCCCCCGCAAAAAAAAAGGTTGAGGCTGAACCATCTGCAGCTGCAACTGGATACTTTGTATGTACTATTGCTATTGTGTTTTAAAAAGGAAGGATAGGTCTATCTACAGGACGGCATGGGCTCGAGTGTTGGTCGATGGCTTAGCTAAACCATCGACACCATCGACTTCACTTTCTCGCCTGATTTGTTCCCATGCTGCAGCCACGCCAGACTCTGCATCGTGTCCAAAGAGATTCCTCTGATAAGTATCGTCCTGCCATGAATCGGGATTCTCGCCTCCAGCCTTGACGCGCGCAAACGCAGCATCTCGTTTCTCCTGTTCGGGACCATCCGGCAGGTGTAACGTATGCCTCAGCGCACCGGCCGTATTGACGACATCTTCAGCCCGCTTCTTCCGCAGCTTCTCGTACACAGTCATGGCTTTCGAAATCTCCTCGGGAGTATTGGACTCGATAAGGGAGAGTATGGCCGCCAAGGCAGCTCCATCTTCGACAGCCTGCGCACTTCCCTGAGCCACATACCTAAATTGAAGATCAGCGCATGACCAATGGAAAATGGCAAAAACACGTACGGCAAGGTCGGATGACATGCATCACCTATCAGGGCGAATCTCCCAGTGTGCCAACTCGGGAGTTCCTTGTGGTCGGCGAGACGCCACTCATATATCTTGTCATCCTCCAGGTAGTCGAGGAATTTCAACAAAAGGGGATCCCAGCCCTCGTATGTTCTGAGGACATCCGCCTTGCATCCCTTTGTCGTCCATGAATCGGGGGCATCGCCGTGCTTGTCCGGATGTATCATGACCATGTTGTACGTCGCCCCGGACCGGATGGGATAACCGATGACGTGACATCCAGGCCCGACCCAACGCGTCCCCTTCATCTGAACCGCGAGTGCGTACAGGTCGGGCTGGCTCTTTAGGGATTCCGTGTTGAGTATGGCCCTGTAGGCAGAATCTCCCGTGGGCCGAACATGGTCCTCCTCCTGGTGCACACTCTTCAAGAACTGCTTCCGCAGCGAGGACCGCACCCCATCGCCTCCAACCAGAAAGTCCGCCTTGTGTTGCGCCCCCGAGGACAACGTGATGCTCGCCGACTCAAAGTCCGCCTCCACGACCGTGGCCCCAAGTCGGATAGACACGCCAATCTGCCGAGCGGCTTCCAGGAGCGTGTTCTGAAAGTCGGCACGGTGCACGACATACATGTTTGCGCCATACTTCTTGCCTATTCACCCATCAGCCCCCGCCCGTGAAACCGCCAATACGCAAGACGATCGCATTCATCCTCACCAATCTGCGGCATCATAGGAGCGTTCGACAGGACAGTCCCGTCACTCCACCTCCGGACGTCGATCGAGTTGAGTGCGCAGCCCGCCTGCTCCAGCGTCGCGCCTATACCCCATCGATTGAGCAGCCTGGACATGTTCGGACTGACTAGAAGGACAAGTCAGCCAAGATGAATTCCAAGCACATATCCTGCCACCGAGCTCACCCTGTATGCCCGCCCCGATCTCCGCAATCTGGGGGGCCGACTCGAAGATGGTGACCCTGTGTCCACGTCGTTGGAAGGCAATCGCACACGCAAGACCCCCGAGCCCGGCCCCGACGACGGTCACATCGAGGGGGACCTTGGCCACATCCGCCAGAGTGAGAGGCATCCTGGCACCCATCTCCACACGGGAAGAAAAAAAATACACGTACGAGTGAGAGAAGGACCGGACGTACGTGATCGACTGGACTAAGGATGGGGGAAGAGCAGCGAAGGAGCGAATGATGTCTGCGGCAGTTGCTCGAGCGGCGGCGGCGGCGTCGCAATTGCCGACTCTGGACTCTCGCCCGCGCGTTCAAAAGAGGAAACTTTGGTTTCCCCGCCCCCACGCGTCCATCCCCTGCATGCTCTCCTTCCTCTCTTTCCCTTTCCTTTCGTCTCATTTGGATTCATCTCTGGTCCTGCGAGTCTCTTGTGCGGGGTCACGCACGGCAGTCGTTCGGCAGTGGTGCCCTGTGCCGTCTCCTCGGTCACGGGCCCTTCTGTCACTGCTACTCGCTCGAGCAGTAGCATATCGCTCCGGCAGTCATGGCGGGGGCTGGAGAGATCTTCCGCTACTGTGTGTCAAACATTATTATCTAGTCTATAGAAATCACCAGATCTTAGCTAATCACATTGGATTAAATGCGCATGTCCCATCCCGAAACCCGTTGCTTTGACAAACTCGGACTAATTATGACCATCGAGACTCCAACGGCGCGCGCTTCATACGTGCCACGACGTCTCCTCCGGCTGCGTCTCGGATGGAATCCACGTCAGGACCCAGTCCCTCACCGTCCGCACCCGGCTCGACTGGAGATCGTGCAGCAGGAGCGGCCGATACCTGTCGTCTGATCGTTCCCGCCTCTCCGTCCGGTACAGCACGGTGAAGCTGCTCCTGCCCTGTCTGCTCGTGCCGCCGAGCACGTCCCGGAAGGTCGACAGCACAAAGTCCCGGAAAAGCACAATGTCCAGCCGTCGCAGGAATTGACGGGCGTATTGAGCGTGCGAGCCCCAGAGAGCCATCTCGAAGCCATTCGAAGTCGCGTCTCCCAAGGTCAGGATCACAACCTCCGTGTGCAGCCCCGATCTCGTCAGAATCGGTCTGGACGGGGAGATATTCAGCACCGCTGCCAACATTGAGTACGACAACTGCCGACCGTTCTTGTCCTTGACGGCCTGATCGTATACGTCCTCGACGTCCAGCACCGAGCTCATGTCGAAGTCGAACGCCGGCAGCTGTGTCGGGATCGAGCTGTCAGCAGTGGACTCTTCGTCCACGGCCCTTTCCTGCGAGGTATGTGCCGGCATGTCCGGGCTTTGTGCGCGAAAAAGCGCAAAAGACATGTTCGCCGCGTCCTCGTCCAGTACTCTGGCATCGTCGGTGCTCGAGAGAGACGAAGGACCCGGAAAGTCCAGTCGACGCCATAGTGCAATGTTCGAAGCGACGGCGGTGTGGTCATCCTCCGTCAACAGGAAGTCGGGTCTCCACGTCCGCCTCAGGGCCTCGTTGCTCGGCGCACCGAGGAAGATTATCGAAGACATCCAGACATTTCGCGGCGCTCGAAGAGGCTAGCGACCGCAGTCCAGCATGGAATGGCAGATATAATACTATCCAGAATGTTACGTAGAGATGGACGATTTGTTGCCTCGAAGATTAAGGTTTCCCGCTACACGTGAGTGCCATCTTGAAATTTCCGCCTTTCATCCACGCCATTCAGGTGCGTCCTCTGTTCTCCTTGTCGTGTTGCTCTCGTCACAGTGGCAGGCCGTCAGTATGCCGCACGCGCAGGGGGACGAAGTGATGGACGACATTCCAGCACAGGCGGCGGGTGCGACGAATTCAAAGAAGAGGTCGCACAAGAGGGCCATTTCGAGTTTCGACCCTCTGCTGCAGGCGAAGTATAAGGGGAAGAGCCTGACTGACTCAATTGCGACTGCCGAGGACAAGTGGAATCTGCTGCCGGCTTTCCTGAAGGTGAAGGGTCTCGTCAAGCAGCACATTGACTCGTTCAATTACTTTATCGAGACGGATCTCAAAAAAATAGTGCAGGCGAATGAGAAGGTCACGTCCGATGTCGAGCCTTGGTTCTACCTCAAGTATACCGATATCTGGGTCGAGACTCCCACACGGCATGATGCGGACAGCATCCGCAAAGAGATCACGCCGCACGAGTGTAGACTCAGGGATCTGACGTATGCTGCAAACATATACGTCAACATCGAATACACGAGAGGCAAGCAAGTCGTGCGTCGCAAAGGTGTCAGCATTGGTAGAATGCCTATCATGCTTCGCTCCAGTCGCTGTATATTGACGGGAAACTCAGAAGCGGAGATGGCAAAGATGAAGGAGTGCCCCCTGGATCCAGGAGGTTATTTTGTGGTGAAGGGCACTGAGAAGGTGATTCTTGTGCAGGAGCAGTTGTCGAAGAACAGAATCATAGTCGAAGACTACAAGGGCATCATACAAGCCTCCGTGACTTCCTCGACACACGAACGAAAGTCAAAGTCATATGTATTGACGAAGAAGGGAAAGATTTATATGAAACACAATTCGATCTCTGAAGACATTCCGATTGTCTTGGCCCTGAAGGCTATGGGTCTGCAATCTGATCAAGAGATTTTCCAATTGGTCTGCGGAGCTGATCCCGTCTATCAAGATATATTCGGAATTAACCTGGAAGAATGCGCCAAAATGAAGATATATACCCAGCAGCAGGCTCTTGAGTACATTGGGTCGAAATGTAGGCTCAACAGAAAGGCGCCCGGTCAAGGACCTCGGAGACCGGTCGCAGAAGAGGCTCTGGAGGTGCTTGCTGCGATCGTCCTTGCTCATGTTCCAGTTGAGGGACTTGACTTTCGCCCTAAAGTCGTCTATTTTGCCATGATGACACGGAGGGTTCTGATGGCAATGGCAAATCCGAAAATGGTCGACGATCGGGACTATGTTGGTAACAAGCGACTTGAGCTTGCTGGGCAGCTCCTTTCACTCTTGTTTGAAGATCTCTTCAAGACTTTCAACACCCAGTTCAAGGCCAATATCGATAAAGTCCTCAAGAAGCCAAATCGAACGCAAGAATTCGATGCGTTCAACCAGTTTTCGATACACGGCGATCACATCACAGGTGGCATGATTCGAGCCCTCTCTACGGGAAACTGGTCCCTAAAACGATTCAAGATGGAACGAGCTGGAGTAACGCATGTTCTATCACGTCTGAGTTACATAAGTGCCTTGGGAATGATGACCCGTATATCATCGCAATTCGAGAAGACGCGGAAAGTCAGTGGACCAAGAGCGCTGCAACCTTCTCAGTTCGGGATGCTATGTACAAGCGACACTCCAGAGGGAGAGGCTTGTGGTCTCGTGAAAAACTTGGCACTCATGACGCACATCACCACTGACGACGAGGAAGAACCTATCATCAAACTAATATTCGCTCTGGGTGCAGAAGACATCTCTATGGTGACAGGCCACGAGCTATATGCTGAAGGATCACATGTTATATATATGAATGGTACCATCATGGGAGTCACAAGATTCCCGGCACGCTTCGTGACAAATTTCCGACGTATGCGACGTGCGGGCAAAGTCTCAGAGTTTGTGAGTATACATATCAACAACCACCATGCAGCAGTTCATATCGCCTCGGATGGAGGCCGGGTCTGTCGACCCTTACTGATTGTCGAAAAGGGTAGACCTCGTGTCTCGGCGAAGGATCTACGCATGTTGAAAAAGGGAAAGATGGACTTTGAGGATTTCTTGAAACGAGGTCTCGTCGAATACGTGGACGTCAATGAAGAAAACGATTCCTTTATCGCTATCTACGAACACGAGGTCATCGATACCACTACGCATCTGGAAATCGAACCATTTACGTTGCTGGGCGCAGTAGCAGGGCTCATTCCATATCCGCATCACAATCAGTCACCTCGAAATACGTATCAATGTGCTATGGGAAAGCAAGCTATCGGAGCCATCGGCTACAATCAGCTGAATCGAATTGATACCTTACTGTACCTTATGGTATACCCTCAACAGCCCATGGTGAAAACGAAGACGATCGAGCTTATTGGCTACGACAAGCTGCCTGCTGGACAGAATGCTACCGTCGCGGTCATGTCGTACTCCGGTTATGATATTGAAGATGCGCTGGTTCTCAACAAGGCTGGAATAGATCGGGGCTTCGGACGATGTCAGGTCTTCCGTAAGAACACGAGCGTCATCAAGAAGTATGCAAATGGAACTTATGATCGTTTGGGAGATCCGCAACGCGGCGAGAATGGCGAATTGGTCTGGAAGCATGAGATTTTGCAATCTGATGGGATTGCTGGCGTTGGTGAACGTGTCGAGTCTGGACAGGTATATCTCAATAAGCATACGCCCATCAATGCGTCCGACAATTCCGTCTCGGTCGGACAACCGACCGCCGCTGGCTACAAGGCAACGCCTAGCACGTACAAATCTGGAGAGTGCGGATACATTGACAAAGTGATGCTTTCGACTTCGGAACAAGATCAGACGCTCGTAAAAGTGCTCGTTCGTCAGACGCGTCGACCGGAGCTCGGCGACAAATTCTCGTCTCGACACGGACAGAAGGGTGTTTGTGGTCTGATTGTGCAACAGGAAGACATGCCATTCAACGATCAAGGAATCAATCCGGACATCATCATGAACCCGCATGGATTCCCATCACGTATGACGGTCGGCAAAATGATTGAATTACTGGCTGGAAAAGCTGGCGTTTTGAGTGGCAAGTTGCAATATGGAACGGCCTTTGGAGGAAGTAAAGTAGATGACATGTCTCGCATTTTGATTGAGAAAGGATTCAGCTACTCTGGCAAAGACACGATGACGTCTGGCATTACGGGTGAACCACTGCAGGCGTACATTTTCTTTGGTCCGATTTACTACCAAAAACTGAAGCATATGGTATTGGACAAGATGCACGCGAGGGCACGGGGCCCGAGGGCCGTGTTGACGCGACAACCGACTGAAGGTCGATCGCGAGACGGCGGTTTACGATTGGGAGAGATGGAACGTGATTGTCTGATTGCTTACGGCGCGAGTCAATTACTGTTGGAACGTCTCATGCTCTCTTCGGACGCTTTTGAAGTCGACGTTTGTGAGACGTGTGGACTCATGGGATATAATTCATGGTGTACGCATTGTGATTCAAGTAAAGGAGTCGTCAAAATGACTATTCCCTACGCTGCCAAACTACGTATGTCCCATTCCCACCACAAACTTTTTTACTAATTCCTTTCTCAGTATTCCAAGAACTAATCTCTATGAATGTCGTGCCTAGAATGGTCCTCGAACCGGAATTCTAAGCACATCTCTCACTCCAACGCAGGGCTTCGGTACCTAGCGTGTCTTTGAATTCATAACGTAGCATGCATATAGCATAGCATAGCATTCATGGTAATTGCACAGAGCTCTTTTTAACTCTTTCTTTCTCTCTCACACTAAATACAAAGCAGAGTATGTCACGTTTAGATGCCAGCTTCGTTGTGTTGAGAGTACAAAGATTATGTATATGACATGGTACTAAACACGTATAAAACACTCGCCGATCGCTTCATGCAAAAAAAAAAAAATAACAGGGCCTCCTTGTAAAATTCTAATTGATTTTGAGATTCTCTTTGGGTACGACAACGACTCCCCCTGATCCTCCCGTTTGCGTTGCGCGTAGTGCTCGTTCTGCTTTACGTTGGTCGAGACGTCTCTGTGCTGCTTCACGAGCAAGGCGTTTCTTGGTCACTTCATCTTCAGTAGTTGTCGTCGTCGTCGTCTGCTGCTCAGTGACTTTGGTTGTCTTGGAAGCAAGATTTATCGCGACCCTACTACTTTGTACATTATTGTCTAAAGACGCAAACTTGGGGCGAGGTGAAATATCTCTCGCTTGTACACCGATCGGAGGAGGCGAAAACGACGGATCCTTGCCCGTTCGCTCAAACGTCTTGTTGAATGTGAAAGTCGACTCGCCGTGTAAATCTTGCCTGATTGGAAATTTCTCCGTCCTAGACTCAAATCGGCGATGTCCAGTCCTACTCTCTAGACGTGATACAGAATCCTTTCGTTGCTTGATCGAGGTAGTCTCCGACGAGATTATAACATTCATATGAGAGTGGTCAGCAGTATTTTGAGCACGGGCTTGAGCGAGTCGCCGAGATGTCGAGGAGAGTGATCGATCGGAGCCTCCTTTGGCAGAATCAGACGAATGTCCGGGGTGTTGATCTGGCGAAGACTTTTCTGCATGATCGTCATCATGCGGCCGAGCAACGCAAGCAACACTGGTCGTATTGACCAATTGAGCCCGCAAAGTTTTATTCTCCATATGTGCAACGTCAAGCTGTCGCCGTAGATCCGGTCCATCGTCGCTCTTAGACTGTAATTCTTTGATGAGCTTCTTCAAATCACGAATCTCTCGTAATTGAGCACTATTCCTGTTTGTCCTGCGCTCTCGGTCGAATTCCTCCTTTAACAGGTCGTATCGATCTTTCCAGTTCTCCACCGTGGTTTGATTCCTGTCCTCGACGCTGGCTCTCAATGTGTGCAGGACTCGCTCCATATTGTTCTGCTCCTTCTTGACACACTCCGTCAGTACATTGAATTCCAAGAATTTGGCTTTCCAGTATTGCCCACTACGTGATCGAGGATCGTCAAGATTCGTGGTCACATCAGCCTCTGCCAGACTTTGACCATCGCTGAAGGACTCGTCGGCCTGGGAACAGGATTCTTGCATCTCATTGATTAAAGTCTGCAGATAGGCATTGTTCTTCTCAATACATTTGAGAACCTCGTCAAAACCCTGGTCAACATCCCAGGACAAGGGCTCAGCTTGCCTGAGTTTTCGATCCTTGATTTTCATGGCTGTGCGCGACTCTTTCGATCCTGCTACGGAGCTAATGCCCAACGTGGGCCGCATACGGTGCTCGCCCCGGGTGTCCTTCAGCCGTGTTGCCAGAGTCTTCAAAGGATTCACATTTAGTGACTTGTCACTCTGACCTCGGCCCAGACCGATGGGTGATTCGATGGTTTCGCCATCATCCTGTTCAATCACTATTGATTTCGGAGTCCATGGGCTAGGAAATTTGCCAGGAAACACGTTTGGCAACTCAGAACGAGTGGTCCTTTTGGGAGGTGTCTTGACACTGGCATGGAACGTGACAGTAGTCCTTTTCCTGTCCTTCAATTGACCAGGCGTTTTCAGTATGCCGATGCCAGAATTGCCTATTCCGAGCGTGTCGCATTCCGGCTGGCTCTGGTCGTAAGGAGTATCGGGCAACAAGACGCCTCTGAACGCATTCAGAGCCCACTTATGTACCGGCGTCTCGGGAACATCTTCGTTCCTGCCACCCAGAAGCCAATTCATGCCTTATACGTAGCGAGTCGCCGTCCCTAAAGCGAGTCGCACGTCGTTGACATTGTGCGCAGTGTTTTCGAGCTTTGTTTTGATTTGAGGTCAAGGCTGATTTCACTTGGGGTTGTTGGCTTGCTCGAATACGAACCGCACGAGATTGCGATAAGCGTAAGATGGCTGTCGAAATACGGTAATCGATCACAACAGCTTGTGGGGCCGTGTGATGCGAGCTGACTATTATCTGGCGAGGCAGGATCTCGTCAGCGTTGTCGATGGCGTTTACTGCGCATGTAGATTCCGTTGGTTGTTTCCCTACTGTTGCTAAGTCACGGTCGGTCTAAACGAGAGTAGTCGGGCTGCATCTTGGGGCCTGGACTGTGATACTTTGTCAGCATGGAGTCAGCAAATTACACTGAATGCGGGGTTTCATAAGACTGTAGCCGTGGGAGTGATTTTGTCGATGACAGATTCGTGATGTCAGGCAAGTGGAGGCCGTGTCTCGAGGATGTCCAACGTTGGCCAGTGTCCGCACAACTCACACAGAGTCCAACCCTCGATCACACATCATGGATACTGTGAAACAAGCAGTGGAAGCGGTGACTGGCGGAATTGAGCAGACCAACAACAATGCAAAATCACAGTATGTCCTTCTGAAGAACGTGGTTCAATTGATCTTGGGGTTATCAATAACATCTTAGCTATCAGAGGCATTACCGTGGACCAGCTCAAATCGCTGCAGAGACTGCTGGAGTCTCCGAGCCCATGAACGCTGAGCACACGAACGGCTCGAAATTCATCACCTCGAACTTTGGGATCCCTTGGCCTGCAGACGGACAACATGCTCTAAATGTAGGTGGACTACCTGTAACCAGTGATCCATACCTGTTCGAGAAGCAGCAGACTTTCGTGCGAGAGAAAGTGGTCGAGAGACGTGTTCACCCCTCGGGCTCAGGACACTTTGGGTACTTTGAGGCTACCAAGGATGTCAGCCACTTGACTAAAGCTGCCTTCCTGTCTGAGGTCGGCAAGCAGACTCCGTTGTTCCTTCGGTTCTCGACTGTCACATTTGGCAAGGAATTCCCAGATCTGGCTCGAAATCCTCGTGGTTTTGCGGTCAAATTGTACACGGAAGAAGGTAACTATGACATTGTTGGACTCAATTGGCCCATCTTCTTTGTCAGAGATGTACGTTCTCCCTTCTTGGACAAGTTATCAATAGCTTACTATCACAGCCTATGCAAGGACCCGACAACATTCGAAGTCAGAGTCGAAATCCGAAGACGTTCTTCATCGATTACGATGCTACATTCGACTTCCTCGCGAACGTTCCAGAATCTAATCATGCCGGTACCATGTTCTTCTCCGACTCGGGACATCCTGATGGGTGGAACTTCCATGGTATGTGCACGCTTTATGTTGTCTGTGTGGAGCTAACTTATCAGGATACGGCTGTCACACGTTCTCATGGATCAACGACCAAGGTAAACGGCATTACATAAAGTACACCTTCAAGAAGAAAGGAGGGCAGAAATTCATGAAATTCGAAGACGTTCAGAAGTGGTCTGGCATCAACCCAGATTACTCCAAGAAGGACATGTACGACCAAATTGAGAATGGAAAATCAGGAAAAGGAGAATTTCCTGAATGGACCGCCTATTACCAGATCATGACTGCAGCTGAAGCCGAGGCAACCGAATTCGATGCCTTCGATGTAACCAAGGTCTGGCCCCGGGATCAATTTCCGCTCAACGAGTTTGGCAAGATTGTCTTGAACAAGAACCCTGATAATTACCACCGAGACGTTGATCAGGCTGCTTTCTCGCCATCTTCGCTCGTACCAGGTGTCGAGGCGTCGCCAGATATGCTGCTTCAATGGCGCATGTTCTTCTACAGGGACGCACAGATGTACCGTTTGGGGGCTAACATGCACCAAATTCCTGTGAATTGTCCCTTCATGGCTCAAAACTATGCACCACAAAGTTATGATGGGAAGATGCGGATTGACAACAACAACCAAGATCGACTGAACTATATGCCCAACAGCTATGACAAGCCAGCCTTCTCAGACCGTGCGACAGAGACTCCATACGTCGTTGCTGATGCAATGGTCTCCAGGCAATCGCACCACAAGAATGAAGGCTCGGACGTCGAGTATGAGCAAGCACGGGTATTGTACAATCGTGTTATGGACGCGGAGCAAAGAGACCACCTACACAAGAATACTGCATACTGTATGAATTGCGGAGTGTCACAAACTACTCGGACTCGATATCTGGCTCAGGTGTACAACATCTCTCCGGCATACGTCGACGGTGTTATCTCCTACCTCGAGGACAAGAATGTGGACATTGCCGCAGTCAAGGAGCTGAGCAAGACTGCGGCTACCATGGGCAAGTCCCAGAAGTACTCACCAAAGGAGACTGCACATCACTTCTTGACCGGTCGGGAGGCTGGCAAGCCTTTGGTGTGTCCCTATGGCAACTCTGAAAGACAGGTATAGCCAGCCATTTGGCTGACGATGTCTTGATCGTCTTCGTGTCGTAGCAATATCCTTAGTCAACATATTCTCTTCAGACTCTGCAGCACCCTGTGCAGCCGGTTGTGCTGAGACACTGGGCAGCTAGTGATGTGTAGAATGAATCCCTAGTTTGCTGGCCTGTTCCAGGAATCACATATAAATCTAGAGCACATTTCGTATCTCCCACGCGTGTTGACATGTATCAAAACGCGCTCTGAATCCCTGGACCGACCCAGGAACAGAAGTGCCCACCCTTGTGTGACATAAGGTTGTATGCACGTGTGTCCTTGCGGGGCCTTGTGGCACGACTCGGGAGATTCCGGGAGTGGCAGAGCATTTCGAGCTGAAAATGATCAGGAGATCTGGGGTGAGTGGGAATTTTGAATTCTAGAATTAGACCGCGTTCGTCTGAGGTCGTACACCCTGGTCACAACACCTGGTTCCACTGAGGTCCTGTTGTACCGAGCCTGCTTGCGACTTGAATGTGCTCGCGTCGAACCAGGGTCAGATAATCTGGAAGTATGAACAAGGTCTATCCCCCGTTAGACCAGCCCAGGCTTGTCGGCCCCATTTCCGAGCTTCAAGCACCGTTTCGTAAGAATCATCGGCCTCAGAAGTCGCACAATGTGCATAAGCTGTGCCTCGATGACTCTTCCCATCTTGTTATCGACGTGGGCGACAGGGCGCCGAGTGATCCTGTGCCGCGCGCATCGCACAGATCAAAGACTATAGCTCGCATTAAACAATCTTGGTCTTCGAGCAAATACGTCCAAACTACCCTGAGGGTAGGGAAGAAGTACTTGACCTTTGTCGGTCCCGGATTTATCATAGCCGTCTCTTATATCGATCCTGGCAATTACTCGACAGATGTAGCTGCCGGCGCACTTTTCGAGTACAAGATGCTATTCGTGCTGCTGCTCACGAACGCTTTTGCAATCTACCTGCAGGGTATGTCGTGTAAGTTGGGCAGCGTTACTGGCCGCAATTTACCAGAGCTTTGCAGGTCACGATTCCCATTCTTTGTCAATATAATACTCTATATTATCTTCGAGGCCGCTATTTTAGCTACAGACTTGGCAGAGGTCATAGGTACAGCAGTCGCTCTCAACATTCTTTTCAAAATCCCACTTGTGGCAGGCGTTGCGATAACGATGGTCGACGTCGTTATAGTCCTGTTTGCTTGGCGGCCAGATGGCAGTATGCGTGCTACGCGATACTTTGAGGTCGGTGTCGCGATCCTCGTGACTATGGTGGTTTGCTGTTTTATTGCATTACTTACGAGGATACAAGGTATATCGGCCGCAAAAGTCTTCCAGGGTTACTTGCCAAACAAGACTGCCTTTGATTCTGCTGGGATCTACACAAGTTTGTCAATCATGGGGGCTGTCGTGATGCCCCACAGCTTGATACTCGGCACTGGTCTCACCCAGCCTCGCATGAAAGATTGGGACGTGAAGAACGGGTTTGTGTCAAAAGAGTGCTTGACATCTGGCACACCGGACTCTGAGGACTACAAGCCTACTATTGGAGCCATTCGAAGCACGTTATACTACAGCATTGCCGAGTTGAGCATATCTCTAATGACCTTTGCTTTGTTCGTCAATTCTGCGATCCTCATCGTGGCCGGCTCGACTCTTTGGAAAGTAGATGGTGCAGCTGATGCAGACCTCTTTGGTATCCACAGTCTTCTGTCTTCGATATTGAGTCCAGCCGCCGGTACGATATTCGCCATAGCACTCCTTGCGAGTGGACAGTCTGCTGGAATCGTAACAACAATGGCGGGACAATTGGTGTCGGAGGGATTCTTCAAGTGGACCATTCGACCATGGCTCAGACGCCTGATTACACGATCTATCGCCGTGCTACCGTGCATTCTGGTCGCCGGACTCGTTGGACGATCTGGTCTCGCACATGTCCTCAATGCTTCTCAGGTTGTATTAAGCATTCTATTGCCCTTCGTTGCATTTCCTATTCTGCTATTCACATCTGATTCTCGCATGATGAAAGTCGAGACTGTACCAACGGGCTACCCTCGCTCCGACGAGATGGTCCACACGCATGGAGACAATCAGACACAGTCGGACGAGGCTACTGAGAGCCCGGAGAGTGACGCTGGAACCACAGACGAATTGGACGAGGCGAACAATGTGCATTACACAGACATGAGGAATTCGAGACCGATCGCTGTTTTCGGCTGGCTGATTTGGCTGACCATTACGGGTCTGAATATATACCTCATTGTAATATTAGCACAAACGCATGGAGAGTCTATTTAGTGCATAGTACAATCATTGACACGGTAAAAATGAGCAGCATTAATGATCGAGTTAGGCGTTCCCCAAAATTTTGAGATTGTACTAAGATAGCACCATATGTTGTACATATAACTCGATTGGCCATGATTCAACGCTCGTTACATGTCAAGACGCAATGTGAATCCGAGTCTGATCTCTTTGAGTGTTGCCAAGTTCACGTGAATTCTTCTACTCTTGTCGAGATGAGCCAATGCCACGCGCACGAGATTCCGTCATGGGGATGGGACCGACTCCGCAAGCCCCATTCAACTAGACAGTAGCTTCCCAAGCTACTACTTCTCTCAGCAATTGAGGCGAGGGAAGTGTACCTCGGTGCTCAACTTTTAAGCAAAGCACCGTAAAAATGTATAATACAATCGATACGAAAAAGGATTTGTCTACTCTCTTTAGACTGCAGGCTCTAGCGACGCCCAATCTCATAGCACTCGAGGATGAGTCGACAAAGTATACGTATGCGCAAGTACTCGAAATGGTCGATCGTCTCGCTAGGAGGCTCCGAGTCCTTGGCGTCAAGAGGGATAGTCTAGTGGGTGTCTTATTACCTCGAAGCTCAGACTATGTCATTGCTTGTCTCGCCATTCTGAGAGCCGGAGGGGCATTCTTGGTATTGGAATTGGCGTACCCGCCGGACCTCTTGGCCGATGTCATTGAAGATGCTGCTCCGACCGTAGTCATTTCCAATAGCGCACAAAAGTCGAGATTTAGAGAAGGACTCCAATTGATTGTGCTGGACGAACCTGATGACTATTCCACAAAGGAGGAAAGCGTAATGTTGCCTGATCTCACAAAAGATCCGGATCTCGAACGACTTGCCTTTGTCGCATATTCTTCAGGGACGACTGGACGTCCGAAGGGTATCGCCAATCCTCATAGAGCAGCTGTCCTTTCGTACAATCTTCGATTTGGTCTATCGGATCTCCAACCTGGCGATCGAGTCGCCTGTAACGTCTTCTTCGTCTGGGAAATTCTTCGTCCTCTACTACGAGGTGCTACAGTCGTCTCGGTGGCAGATGAAGTCAGCTACGATCCCGTCGCGCTTCTAGAATTGCTTTCGACGAAGAAGATAACGGAAACTTTAATGACACCGACCTTGTTGGCGGCGGTCTTGGCTCGACACAACAATTTGAATGAAGTCTTGCCGCTTCTGAGAACTCTCTGGCTCAACGGTGAAGTTGTTACTACTGATCTAGCCCGAACAGCATTGAAGGCACTACCCAAAGTCAGGCTCTTGAATTGCTACAGCGCTTGCGAAACTCATGAGGTAGCGTGTGGAGATATTGCGCAAATGTTGGACGACAAAAACACATATTGTCCGGTGGGACCGCCAATGGATGCTAGATATCTGTATATCTTGAATGATAGTGGGCAAAGAGTCGAAATTGGAACGAGTGGTGAACTATTTGTTGGTGGATCTCTACTAGCTCGTGGATATCTCAACAAGCCGGAAATTACGTCGCAAGCATTCCTGCCTGATCAATTCGATTCTTCTCCTGGAGCCCGCATGTACAAGACTGGGGATCTCGCTCGACTGCTGCCAAACGGGATGCTCGAAATTACAGGTCGCGTAGGGGCTATGATCAAGCTTCGAGGTTATTCCGTAGTTCCTGGCAAGGTTGAATCTGCTATAGCTGCACATCTGGCCGTGAAACGTTGCGCGGTCGTAGCCCATGGTACCGGTCTGGATCGTCAGCTAGTGGCGTACATCGTTCGTGACAAAGAGAACGCTGAGAAACTGCCCGAGGTTGATATCAGCGATTCTGGACACAGCCCAGCTGCTAGACGCGCATTGCAACCCTTCCTGGCTCAATATATGATCCCGGCTTTATGGGTAGAGATGGAGAAGCTTCCTACACATCAGGTATCAGGAAAGTCGGACCTCAAGAATCTGCCTCCTCCACCGACGTCTGAACCTCAGGCAGCGAACGCTACCATTGAGCGGGACTCGATTGACATTGACAATATCGCCTTAATCTGGGCCGCGACTCTGAAGATCTCGCGAAACAATATCGCTCCTGAACACAGCTTCTTCGACCTCGGAGGACATTCACTCTCTATCGCAGATTTGGCCTCAAGATTGACGAAGACCTTCGGAATAAAGATACCTGTCGCCCGACTCGCTGATCCTGCAACCTTGAATGGACACGTCCAAACGATTCGAGGAATCAGAGATGGTGAAATTGCTGCCGTCCAAGCCAATCTGCCAGCGACTTTGCGTGCTGATGCCGTTCTGGATCACAACATTCAACCTAGAGGGGCATCGATACTGGCACTCAAGCAAGCCCATACCGTACTGCTGACAGGTGCAACTGGATTTCTCGGCGCTTTCATGCTCAATGATCTGTTAGAGAACACTTCAGCTCATATCATCTGTCTTGTCAGATTCGCCGATCCGTCGGAAGCCGATCAACCTGCAGGTATTGCGCGAATCCGCAAGAACTTGATCGAATTAGGATTGTGGAGAGACTCAATCATGGAAAGAGTAGAGATTCTGCCTGGTAACTTGTCTCGAAAACGTTTCGGTCTCTCGGAAGAAAGCTTTACAAGGCTTGCCAACCGGGCTCAAATCATCTTCCATGCTGCGGCTACTGTCAATTTGGTTTATCCTTATGCCGCTCTACGAGATGCCAACGTCGAAGGCACGCGCGAGATGCTTCGTCTTGCTTGCATTGGAGGCGCCACGGTCCATTACGTTTCTTCCAATGGTGTATTGCCTCCCTCGACTTTCCGAAATGGTCAGGGTTGGCCGGAGGACTCCATGCTATACGTGGATGTTGTTGCCGAGAAAATACCGGACGGCTACGGACAGACCAAGTGGGTAGCAGAGCAGCTTGTGTATGAGGCCGGTCGCCGCGGGCTTCCTGTCAAGATCCACCGTGCGGGAACAATCAGCGGACATAGCTCAACAGGTGCAGCTAATCCATGGGATCTCTTGACTGCTCTGTTCGTTGAATCCATTCGTCTCGGCTTTGCTCCAGATGTCGAAGGTTGGAGGGCCGAAATGACGCCTGTTGATTTTGTCAGTAGATCAATCATACATCTTGCAGACCAGATCCAAGCGAAACAATTGGTCTTCCACATTGGTGATCCTGATCCAGTGATGACGACGACTGTCTTCCAGGATCTTAATGCTCTTGGTTATCCAACGCAGCCGCTATCGTGGGAGGAATGGTCAGCTATGTGGTTTGAAAAGCGAGGTTCTGCCAAAGGAGGCGATGGTGCCTTCACCGTAGATATTCTGCGCAGTGGAATGCCCAGCATTGAGTTCTTGCGGGACATTGTCGTGCTTGACAATTCTCAGACGAGACCTTTCCGAGCAGCTATCGAACGACCCAAGGTCGACCGAGTGTTGCTCGAGACATATGCTCGCCACTGGTTCGCTAGGGGTTGGCTGCCCCGCGCTCCATCAAGTCAAGTCGCGCTCGGCGGCTCTGCTCATTCGACCCGCAAGAGTGTCCTGACTGGCAAGGTCGCAGTCGTGACGGGTGCTTCTTCTGGTATCGGTGCAGCAGTAGCTGTTGCGCTTGCAAGAGAAGGCTGTCATATTGCCCTTGGTGCCCGACGACAGGACGCACTTGAAGCCGTGAAGAGGCGCATGGTCGTTCGCGAGGGCAAAGTCATCGTTCGGAAGACCGATGTGACAGACAGGCAGCAAGTCGATGAGCTCGTAAAGTCAGCGGAGCGCGAACTCGGGCCAGTCGATATCCTCGTTTCGTGCGCTGGGGTGATGTACTTTACCATGATGACAAACAATCATACGGAAGATTGGGATCGTACCGTGGATGTCAATTGTAAAGGCTTACTTAACGTCTTGTCGACGACCGTACCATCAATGATTACACGCGGTGCGGGACACGTCGTAGCTATCTCCTCAGATGCTGGCAGAAAAGTCTTTCCGGGTTTGGGTGTCTACTCAGCCAGTAAGTTCTTTGTCGAGGCGACGCTGCAAGCACTTCGTCTGGAGACGGCTGGTAAAGGGCTCCGTGTGACTAGTGTCCAACCGGGCAATACCGCAACGGAATTGCTGGGCATGTCTACCGATAAAGAAGCACTGGAAAAGTACGGAGAACCAACTGGAGCAAAAGTGCTGGACCCCGAGGACGTTGCTGCTTCCATCATTTATGCGCTGAAACAGCCTGATCATGTTGCAGTCAACGAGATCTTGATTGAGCCCAGAGACGAACCTATCTGATCATCCATGTCTGTTAATGATTGCCCAAAAGTTGTTTTGAATAGTAAAATCATTTCTTAGAGATATCCACCTAGATCAAAAAATATACATCATTTGCCGAAATTCGTAATGATTCGAGTAGAATATATAAAGAGGTGTCAGACGTTGTGAGTCTCGAGCAGGATTAGTTTGGTGCTAGACCGCAGCCCAAAGTAACTTTGCACTGATGGATGATATGATTCTATACGTGGTACATGTCGTGCATTATCACAAAATAGTAAACACCTAGATATAGTCATCTCGACTAAGTGGTACTCCTATGAAGCTCGTTCCAAGCCTCGTATAAAGTCGGAGATCAATTTGGCCGTCTCTTCAGGAGTCTCCTCAGCGATGAAATGACCAGACTTTTCGATGGCTTGAACGTCGAGTAACGCCGCGTCACTCATCCAGTTTGTCCATGTAGCCTTTACGTCCCTTGTCCCTACGTGATTGATAGAGTAAATCACGAGGGTCTTGCAGGAGATTTTCCTGCCTTCATCTTGATCCTTGATTTGTTCCTTGACATCTTCGTCTGTGGCAGCACGGTAATCTTCACACGTGAAGCGCACCACGGATTCTTTTGAAAAGTAGCCTCGATAGATCTCTAGTGCACCATCGGACCTCAGTTTTGCCAAACACTCACGGTCCGTACCTGCCCATCGGTCGATAAGTGATTGACAGAAATCACCACCACCTTGAGCCATAATCATCTTTGTCGCGTACTCTACATTGGCGAGAAACGACCAATGGAAAGAATTGACTGTATTCGCCACCTCGCCAAACCCTCTGAATTGTGTCAAGGTCGGTTGAATGTCTAGCAAGATTGTACCAATAACGTTAAAGTTGTATTTTATGAGGGGACCATCGACAGCCAATCTATGGCATATTCGAGCGCCTCGATCGTGACCTACTAGAATGACGTCTCTACGGTTCGTGTGCTTCAATTGATGTCGTAGAGCCTCAATGATTGCCGTGCCAATTGCGCGCTTATCTTGGCCACTTTTGGAGGGAGAACTGAGTCCGTACCCGGGGATCTTTTTTTCCGTGAGTCTCTCAAAATCACTCTGCACATTGGGGGATAGAGAAGCGTACGTCTGGCACGAACAGGGGCGTGGTTTTGGGAAGTAAAGGAATCACCTAGTTGTGGAGTCAGTCCGTCTTGCTAAAATCTCTCGTAGGCTATAAGGTGATCTCACATGCCGCCACCTGCATCAGTCAGTAACAATTATTAGTGAGCTCTCCGAGCTTACATGTAGCTTCTGCGAAGAAAATTGTCAGCGACCTTGCTTGATGTAAATTATAAAAGAACAACTCACGACTGTGGGTACCCGTGTATGAGGACCAAGATCGGGGTTGAGTCCTGCTTATCAAGCGATCGATGATGGTATACGACATCTGATCCCGACACAGTTGTAGAGTGCGCTTGCTGAAGACCCAGCGTGTCGCGAAAATACCGAATGTCCATAGCTTCTACTAGACTTGGCAGTGTAGTGATGCAGATGAGATCCGCGGCAAGTTGTGTGGAGCCGTGTAGATCAAGTAATTTTAACCTTCAAACTTTCAGAGGAGTGTGTCAAGAGGAGTAATGCAGTAAAAATGCTTGTCTTGCTATAGTACGTGCTATGCTACGTGGCCACACCCTCTCAGGATAGGCATTCCCGAGTCTTCAGTCCTGTGTCTATGAAGAGTGCTCCTAGAATCAGCATCAATTCGTTATCAGATCGGGAAAGTGTTCCCCATTACCGGCCGAGATCTGAGAATTGATTACGAACACGTGCCAATCATCTTGATCACTCTACTGTTCAGGAGCTCAGGGACATCATTAAACAATCTGAGTTATTCTCGCTGTACTATGAGTCAAGAGCACATAATAATTCAAGCCGCGCGAGTCTTACGCTGCACGACGGCTTGACATATTCCCGGCAATCTTTTAATTGACAAATGATTATTGACTGCTTGAAAGTCATTTGCGAGAGCTTCCAAATGCTGACCCTGGCAGTTCGTTTCGTCTAAAGTCCCAGACAAACGCTACAAGGAGTCAGAAACCTGCGATTGTAAATTCAGGCAGAGTTCTAGTCATTACAGCCAAGATTTCAAGGAACAAGACATCTGATTGAAGATTCATTACGGACATGTCGAGTTTGACAAGTCCAATGCTACTGGGGCAAATTTCGAGACTGTAATCAGGCACGCTTCAAGATCATTATACGACAAAGATCAATGTGCGTCTTGTCCATGGTCTATACAAAAGACAATACCATTGGTCCACTAGTAGCTAAGGCCGAATGTGCACACTTCTAGCGTGCATTCGCTAGACTTTTCGGAAGCTTCAGTATTCATGGGAGATGTCAGGCCGTCCTGTGGTGTCAACTTTTATAGAGGAGCAACTCTAGCCAAGTTTGCCAGTAAATTTGATCAGAAACAAACGGACGATATCATGCTTGTCCATCACGCTGGTCATGGGAAGCTGGTGCTAGTCAGAAGCCAGGCGAGGCTATTTCTTGAGCACGAACGCAGGCGCCGACAAGTCTCGATGCTTGGTTCTCTCTTCATTACTTGACTGCGTTATGGTCTGGTCGATGAACCGATCAAAGCTAAGCATTCTTTTCGTTCTGGACTGTTGCCATTCGGTAGCCAGCGTGAATCGGGATATTGACCGACCAATTGAGGTGGTCTATGCCACCAACGCTACAGCGGTCACGGGCAGTCCGGGTCTGGGCGGTGAGCCTTCGTTCAGTCAGAAATTCGTCGGCGCACTGAATCATATGCGAATGAGAAGACCTGACAAGGAATACGTCGACCCAATCGAAATCACCGCAGACCTGAAAGAACGTGGAGTAGCTGGCGAGGCAGGGCACGCAATCTTGCGTGTGAGTCAGAGAATGTCGATGTACTTGAGTGTCTCTGACAAGCCCGTCCAGGGCATGAGATCCCCAAGACTACGAAAGTACTGCTGAAGATACACATGGCTGAGGCCTTAGAAAGCGCCAACGGCAGAGAATTCCTTTATCTGCTGAAACAAATCTCAGGCACTGTCGCGCAGATCGAAAAACTGAGTGTCGACCGGTCGCGTTCGACCGTGTTTCTTATGCGCTGTGCGGCATTTCGGGGTCTCAGAATCCTGCAGCCCGACTTCAGAGATCAAGTCCGCTTTTTGGCCTGGTCATTGAAAAATCTCTTGGCCACTTGCGAGTCTGCTTTTGAGCAATGTGATTTGTCTACGGACTCAAAGTCAGAAGTATCAGCATCATCAGATGTATTTGATAGTGGGCTACTACCCACCTTCTCCGAAAGAAGGCTCAATCAAGTATGAGCACCGCGAGTGAGCCGGTCCTCGTTCAGTCAACACATTCGTAGGAGCGCTACACAAACTCCGATGCGCTTCTATCACTGTCCGCAGCTGGTCTAGAACAAGAGCTCATACTGCAGCCGTCTGGGTCTGACTGCAATCGCCCCTTCGAAACTCTATGCAAAAGAAAGGAGCATGTGCATCACTACCGACCCATCTGGTCACGGTCGCCAGTACAAGCCGTTCATCTTACGCAAGGCTATAATGTTTCTATAAAGACATTGACTACAAAAGACATCATGACCGCTCCTTTCGTACTTCTATTTTCGTCGTTCATCATGCACTTGCTCCAGATGGCCTAGTATGTGCTTGTCTTCTCAGGTGCGACGGACATACCCTCCTTGCCCACTGCCTGCTCGTACTCGGGAGGTGCTTCCCCAGAGACGATGTCCTGGTCAACCTTGTGTGTCTCTTCCGAAGGAGTCGGCCCAGATGGAATGGCATCCCTCCTCGTCTCGAGACCTTGTGCTGCGGCGAGAGTCTGGTAAAGTCCCTCGGCAGCCGCGGGCCTAGGAACGGTGCCGGATAAGAGTTCGGCGGCCTTGTATCTTCGGCCATAGAATCGTTCATTTTCATCACCTCTTTCAATGATGATGTTGCCGTCAATCTGAACGCCGACATACAAGCCCTTGCTCTTGGTGTAACTCCAGCTTGCGGAGCGGGAGACGTCCAATTGGCGGCCATCACCTACCGGGCCAGCGGCAACGCTGACTTCACCTCCCATCTTCACACGAGCATGTTTGAACTGGTCAACAGCCTTGTCAGTATTCAAAACGAGCACAACGTCATAGATATCGGCTCCTAAACAGGGTTAGTCTCTGTCTTTGGGGCACGCAGACTCAAGTCCGATGGACTCGACGAGCTCTTATAGCCTGCATGTGTACGACTTACCTGCGACTAGACCAATTCCGAGCTGGTGGATCAGAATACCACTGGGCGCACTCCAGCCACCGTCCGGCTGTCTGGATAGCACAACACCGGAGCCCGACGCGGCAGACCAGTGGAAGCCAGTACGAAAGACAGTGAAGATGGCAATTCCCTTTGCCTCGGCGATGACTTGCGGAGGGATCTTCTTGATGACCTTCTGCTTCTTCTTGTGCCCGCTCGCGTCCTGAACGTTCTCAGTCGTCTCTACCCCGCCATCGAGCGTGAAGACTCGCAAGATTCTTGCAGCCTTGTCCAATTCCTTTTCAGTCCGCGTCGGCCTAGATGGTCAGTCGCTGCAGACTTGGCGAGGATCCGCTAAGCATCACATACCAGAACGACTCTGCGCCGACCTTGCCGACGAGCTTATTTGACGGCTCCCCAATATACTTGTCCGTCAAGGCCCAAGCTTTATCGAAGAGATGCTTCGCCTTCGAAGAAGACGAGCCAGCAGAGTTCCCGGAACCAGTATTAGACGTCGACATGACTAGAAATAATGATCCTCCTTGTACGAGGCACTGCGGATTGTTTTAAGTATTGAGCTGCGCTGCGCCAAGACCAGCGTCATACCCTGCCCAATCGAGGAATACTTCCCGCCGGTCAATCTTGCGGCGCAGACGGAGCGTGGGAACTGATCGCAGGCTCAGCGCGGGTGGTGACTCTTCAGCAGACGCGCACTCGCCCTCACTCACCCTTACCAACCTTGTGCTCGGGTATTATATCTACTAGTGAAGCTACGGCTGAAGTGATATTTTTGCTAGTTGAAAACTAAACAAAGACCGCTCTGTTGTGCTTATGGTACAACGGGAATATTTGGAAATAAACCTTCTTTACACTTCTTTTTTGACAGAGTAATCTTGCATGGATTGCTCTCCCAAACAAGACTTGTCTAGGATACAACCGTAGCATAATCAGATTCAATACTATCCTTTTGGTTTTCCACCACTCATTCTGACTGACTACTCTTCTCCATTCTTGACCGCGCCACACGCCGACTTTGTTGAGTAAGCATCGGACTTTTTTTCTCCTACTACACTTTGTGGGGCGCATTGCGTGTATACAAACCTTGGTATAGCCATCTGTCTTTTGCTCGTTGGGAGAAGTGTTGCAGTCTGCACTCGAATGTCAAGGATCATTGCGAGAGGCTACGCGAGCTCGACAAAGTTACCTAGGAATTTCGCTTATAGTCTCGACCATTTCATCACGAGGTCGAAATGCATTCACCTGTACCGTCGCATCCAGCGTTCCGTCCGCGCACTCGACCGCACGACGAGATCCGAACTCAAGGATTGGGCCAGACGGGACTTTGAGAGGCACCGTGGCGAGACGGACGTCCAGAAGATTAAATATCTCCTGAGTACAGGACAACGACAAGTTCAACAAATGGAGGCTAGCTTTGCCTTGTCGAGGTGATTATTCCAAGTGCATCTAGAGACGGGAAACAAAATCAGTCTACTCCTTCAACAGAATGACTTCTCCAGAATCCGGGGCACCCAGGGTAAACTCAACAAGAGGCATCAAGGGCTGCTCATAAGCATGGCAATTAGACCAATAGCCTCGGTGAAATCCTCGTCTTTCGTTCAAAAGTGCTTATACTAAAAATGTCTTGGGCATGCGCACATGCTCGATCTCTCCTTGGTCCTGATATGTATAGTAAATACGAATCGGCTCCGAATACCTCAACGAGTCGCTCTACAATTCAAGGTTCACTCAGGTCCATCGTACTGCCTCAAGAATGCTACTGGAGAACAATCGTCTTATCGAGGCGGAATGCCATGTCTCGTCGGCTGAATACCTGCTGTTCTGATACGGTATAAGACCCGCATCGTCCATTGTACAAAAGGCATGTGATCGTTACGAACAAGTTGAGGTGTAATATCAATTTTATTATGTTTTTATGATTTCCAAATTATCTACCGCTTTCCAATAGGCTCTTCTACAGTCTGAATCGCAGAGGATCGTCATCGCTGTCAGAATCATCTGGCATGAACAATCTCTCCTGCCTCGATCCCCGCTGCGCGCTTCCGGCATTGCTTTGGGGCTTTCGCGGCGGGACATGTCTAGCAGTACTGGAGGCGCCACCGTGCGGTGGCCTCCGCAATCCAGAAGTATGCCCTTCGTTCGGGGCCATTCGAGTCTGAGAGGCAGCGAAGCGAGATTCGGATATCCCACTTGTCTCGGATCTTTTTCCGTTGATGTCCAAGACATGTATAGTACCAAACTCTCGATTCGTCGCCACCTCGTCGTTCCTAGACCGTTTGAGTCCGACATCCCCTTGATTGCGCGTAGTGGCTGTCTCCAACCATTGCTGATCAGCCAGGCCACGATCTGATGGCTCTGATGGTACGAGTCTGATCATTATTGCAGGTCGATCTTGAGCTTGTATATTCCCGTTCTTTGCTGCGCGACGAAACCCTTTGAAGTTTTTCCGTCCGTTCCATTTGGGATCCCAATTACCTAAGTTTCTGTCTCCAGAAGATTGGCTCGTAGACCTAGGATCCGGTAATGTTACTTTGAAAAACTCCACTGTACCCAAGTTTTTGAGTTCCCCGTTCAGTGGAAGGGAATTCTCTTCCTCTTCGGTCTGCTTTTGCTGCTCAGCACGTCGTTTATTCTCCTTGAGAGCATCTTCGATTTCTTTTTCAGTGATCTCTCGCTGCTTTTGTTTTCTCCGCAAAGCTGTCTGGTCAGCTTCTTTCCCTTTTGATACTAATCTTGTATTCGCATGTGTCGATTGCGCCAGATCTTGTGAAGCTACTACCTGGCTTCTTTTCCTCGCATACTCAGCTGCAGCAGGAGCTAGCTCAAATGCTTCCTCGGTCTCTTCTTCGCTTCCGACGACAGGCGAACTCTGTGTTTTAGAGCGTTTGAAGGCTGGTTCGTGCGGATCCGACATGCCATCATACGACCGCTTCCCTCTCAATTCCAACTGAGTTCCAACTGCCTGAGATGAGCTATGCCCAGAAGCCAGCGGTACCTCAGCTCCACGAGGATACTTGGTCGGCATCTGGCTAGAAGCCGCTGATGACCCGAAAATCTCATCAGAATCTAGTAGAGAGCGTGAAGAGGATGTCGGTTTCTGAGATTGTGCTTGCGTCAAGGCGTCCTTGATCACGCGCCGTTTTGGAGCATAATCCATGTTGCCACCGAAAAGGTCGTCGTCGAAATTCGGCAACACTTTCATCGGCCGGGACCCAATACGTTTCGAGATGAGTGCCGTACTTTCTGATGGTTGGGTCTGCAGACTCTCATTTGCTTGAGTCGACGCTGCTCTCTCCGAAGGAAAGCCTATTTGAGAAGTTGAGACCCGTGGAGGAAGCTCCACAGGCGGCAGGGACAGAAGCTTGGTTTTCTTCGCAGCAAAAATCTCATGTACTCCATTAGAAAGCAATACCCGTATGAAATCGCCCTGAGTCAGTGAAACGGCACCGATAAGAGGTACCAAATCGTCCAGCATTGCAGTTGTCTCCTCTTCTATCGTCAACACAATGACAGGTCTATTGAGAGTTGTGAGATAATATGCAATGCCATTCATATCAAGCGTGCCCTCGTACAGGAAAGCCTTGCCTTCCCCAGCAATTATAGGTGGACTCAAACTCACGTACTGGTTCCGATCAAAGAAAACAAATTCGAGACCCTCAAATGAGTTCTCACGCCCAGCTGTTGGTAGGAAGGCCTTGCGTCCATACTCCAGGCTGAAGGCATCTTCTGGAGGAAGATAATCTGAAACTGTTGGATCTGGTAACGAATTCATGTTCTTGGTCATCTCATCTGCCATAGCTAACATGGCCTCAACATACTTCTGACCTACAATCCATTTTTGTCTGGTCAAGGCCTGCAAAGTTTTGGGCGTGTTGTATTTACCAGTTACCACATGAGTTGTCAAATCTGTATAGTCTTTGCTGAACTTGATGTCCAATTGGTCGCAAGAATTTTGTACCTCTTTGGCTTTGACATTTGAAAGGGTCAGTACGAAAGGTCTCCAGTAGATCTTGAACAAAGCATGCTTGACTTTGCCCAGCCGTATGACAATCTCAGCGACAGTCACGTTGTACTCAGTATCCACTTCAAGCTCGGCTTCGTCAGAGTGACTGATGAACGTCTTGAACTTTGAACCCAAATCCCGTATCGTGAGTACAGAACGCACATCGAGTTTCGTCGATGCCCCCTTGTAAGTTGCTGCGACGCATATAGTCAAATGCTGTTTCGAAATCGATTTTGCACCTTCCATGATCACATCATTCGAATGATTGCGGCCTATACTCAGAGTGGAACCAGGCCTGAGCCATCTCTCATGGGGAAGCAGGCTTATTTCTGGAGAATCAGGTACGCAAAGAACCCACATAGATCCGACTACGACATCTGCGAGCTTAGAAGAGACGAATAGAACGTATAAGCACTTGAAGTTGACATAAGAGAGGCACAAACCATTGCGCAAGCCTCTCGATAGTGGGGACAACCTTACCACAGGGGAGCTCAGTCGCGTTGCTTGATCCGCCATGAAAGTCTAAAGGCATTTTACAGCGACGAAACCTTGTGGAGAGCAGAACTTCTAATTGCCTCGACTGGAGCACTTCGCAGTGACTGCATAACCGAAGTATGGCATTGGTGGATTATGGCGAGGACTCTGAAGACGATGGCCAGACCAGTGTCGATGTAGCTATAGGGGCACAGCAATTACCAGACAGAAGATCAGTTGTGGTTGCCGCGCCGATAGTATCCGTGCAGGATCCAGTGCAGATGCATTTAGCTCTCTCAAAGGACTCAGATAAAATTCTGACGACGAATATAAGTTATGAGGATATGTCGAGACCGGCTCAAGGGCCTGCAAATCCATTTAATTCTCAAACACTTACGAAGAAAAATATCATTACTGGTCACGCAGAGGTAGAGGCTGTGAACGAGACATACTTCAGACAACAGCACCAAGCGTTTGCCGCCATGTCGCGGGGTGAGCAAGCTATTGACGCGATGACGACTCGTGCATCTAGGCGAGAACGAAAACGAAAGAGGGAATCAAGAGGCGAGCTCTCGGTCCTTGCAGGTGATCAAGCCTGGCGAGGGCCATGGGCAAAGTATGAGAACGAGGCTCCTTCCGATGCGGAGCCCGACTATGCCGAGGTGGATGCAGATGATGTTGAGCCAGAAGTGATGGCGCCGAAAGTTGCGCCCCAGATAGATCAGGGTCGTGACATACGAATTGAGACAAATCACGGTGCGGAGCGTTCAGAGTTTTACGGAGACCAGATACGTGACTATCTTGGGAGGACTTACATGCATGTTCCACAAGATTTGGGCATTGACCTGCGAAAGGTGCCCGGGGAAGAAGAGTGTTTCTTGCCCAAAAAGAATATACATGCATGGGAAGGACATAAGAAGGGAATATCTGCTCTGCAATTTTTTCCAAATTCTGGACATTTACTGCTTTCAGCTTCCATGGATTCGAAAGTCATGTTGTGGGATTGTCATCACGAGCGCTCCCTCTTACGCGAGTACGCTGGACATTCCAAGGCAGTACGGGATGTCACCTTCAACAGAGACGGTACACGCTTCGTCAGTGCCGGTTATGACTCTCATATGAAACTCTGGGACACAGAAACTGGACAATGCATCTCGAGATTCGGTACCGGCAAGATACCATACGTTGTCAAGATCAATCCTGACTCTGACAAAAACGAATTCCTGGCCGGGATGTCAAACAACAAAATACTTCAATATGATATGAATAGCGGTGAAATTATACAAGAGTACGATCACCATCTCGGACCTGTGAACACGATCACGTTCATAGACGAGAACAGAAGGTTCGTCACAACCTCCGACGACAAATCCCTCCGTGCTTGGGAATATGGTATACCTGTGCCAATCAAGCTCATCGCGGAACCTGACATGCATTCGATGCCGTGTGTGGCTGCTCATCCTTCCGGGAAGTACATCGCCTGCCAGTCGTTAGACAATCAGATTGTCGTATATTCAGCACTAGACAAAGTCAAAATTCAAAGGAGAAAACAGTTCAGAGGACATGGCTGTGGCGGCTATGGTATCGGATTGTCCTTCTCCCCTGATGGAAAGTATTTGAGTTCTGGAGATGCCGGTGGTTACGCCTGTTTCTGGGATTGGAAGACCTGCAAATTGGTCTCGAAGTTCGCGGCCCACAAGGGTCCCTTGACTCAGATTCAGTGGAATCCTCAGGAGACTTCCAAGGTTGCTACGGCGGGTAATGATGGTGTAATATACTACTGGGATTAGCGACGGCAGCACATATTTGCAGAGGCGACGGTCAACATCCTGTGTGCCAGATAGTGGGACCCAATCTCGTCTACATCCATTGCCATTCCAGTGTACTACGTATTTGCAGACATGTCTCCTTTGTAAGCCGCAATCCAAGTACAAAACACATGTCAAGCCCCGACGGACGTCACGGCGCGTGATTTATTGACTTTGTTTGAGCGCGTGTACCAAGCTTCCTGTTGTGGTCCATGAATGAACGCCCTGCTTCAGGACCTCAATCAGGAGCAGCTACAGTGTGTATATCATGATGCCCAGGTTCTTCAGATCTTGGCGGGACCGGGAAGTGGCAAGGTGCGACGCGTGTCAAGGGGCCTGCTATCAATCGCTCATGGAAGATAGACTCGAGTACTGACTGTCCGGATTGCTTTGGCCGTGTTGCACAAGAGGATATCGCCTGAGAGGATCGTGGTGGTGACCTTCACCAACAAGGCCGCGCGTGAATTGAAGGAAAGACTTTCGGCGCTCGTTGGAGTCGAAGTCACTCGCAGACTTATTGTGGGCACTTTCCACTCAATCTCACTCAGATATTTACAGCGATACGGTATAAGCATTGGCCTTGGCACAAAGATAGCCGTAGCAGATGCCTCAGAATCTCGGAATGTGATCTCGAAGGTGCTCAAGTCGGTTCGCAAGCAAAGGGCAGAGAAGCCCATTCTGGGTGAAACAGATGCAGCAGTGGAGAAGGCACAAAACGCGTCGTCGTTCCTTGCTCACATCAGTAAGTTGAAAGGCAAAGGCATAACTGCGAAGATGCTACCGTCCATGTTGAACAGCGCCTCCTTTCCATTGATGATGGCTCAGGCTTCACGAGAAGAGCTTCTGCTGGTTTACGAGTCATATCAGGAGCACCTGACCAAGCACAATCTACTCGACTTTGACGATCTGATCGTCAAGGCTATCGAGCTCTTTCGGAGCTGCAAGGAAGTGGTGCAAAATATTGAGCAGGTCTTTGTTGACGAGTACCAAGACACTTCTTCGCAGCAATATGACCTCATGCGATATCTAGCTCAGTCCAGGGGAAATCTGACGATAGTTGGCGATCATGATCAATCTATCTATGGGTTTCGTTCGGCAGATATAGCCAATTTCAAACGTATGCAAGAGTCATATCCTCATTGCGTGGAGATTCACCTCAAGCAAAATTACAGATCGTCCGGGGCAATTGTATTTGCAGCCTCTGCACTGATAGAGCAAGATGTTGCGCGTCCACTTAAACGCTTAGAGACACAGAACGGGCTTGGACCCCAACCCACTCTTCGAACACTTCAAAATGCCAAAAACGAAGCAGAGTGGTTAGCAAAAGAGGTCAAGAGGCTACTTGACAGCACCGGAGACTTACTGAGAACCGAGGATTTTGCTATTTTGGTGAGGAGTGCGTCCTTGACGCTGCCGATTGAGCAGGCTTTGCAACGAAGTCAGATCAAATATAGACTCACGAACGCGCGGAAATTTCTTGAGCGACCGCATATTCGTACTCTAGTCAGCTACTTGCGAGTGTTACACGATGAAAACTCACTGGCACTTCTGGAAGTTGTGAATATACCGCCACGCAAATTTGGTCAGACCTCGATCGACAATCTGCAATCTGAAAGTAGTCGAATTAGAAAGAATTTGTGGGACACTTTACGACTAGTGTCTAAGGGTTCTATCACACTGTCGCGAAAGCGTGACAGCAATGTAGAAAGACGATTATGCGCTTTGGTCAAGCTTGTCGAACAATGTAGGTCAGCTGTGATTCAGGACTCAACAATATCTATGGCCGAGTTGATTGCTATGCTCATCAATGGTCTCCAATACGAAACATATCTTAAAAGCCAGTACCCAGAAGATTACACAGACAGAATAGAAGATGTTCGAGAGTTCATGCAGACAAGTGATGTTCTGGCCGAGGAGACTCATGATGGGGATTTACCCGAGGTCGATGGTGTCGTCTCCAGTGAGCTCTGTCAGACGTCTCTTGATCGCTTGATGTCAGCATTATCTCTGATGTCAGACACAGGCTCCAGCGACTCCAACGCCTCTCCAGGCTTAACGATTTCCACGATACACAGCGCCAAAGGACTCGAGTGGCCTGTCGTATTCATTCCAGGCGTGTATCATGGTTCGATCCCGTCAGCCCGAGCCATGGACAGTGAACAGGATGAGGAGAGGCGACTGTTGTATGTTGCCATGACGCGAGCCAAGGCGTTGTTGTACTTGTCGTATCCACTCAAGAATGCCAGACACGAATCTGTCCACCTGAGCTCGTTCCTTCTACACTCTAGCATGGTATACCTAGTTGATGCACGAGGCCCAAAGATCAATCCTCACATGATCAAAGAGCTGTCCACAATTCTACAACGGGATGCACCAGAGTCCGGTACAATCAAGATTACGGAGGACATGTACGAGGACCGCACGGCGGAGCAATTGGCAGATGATGATTATGATTTGGTATTCATCAACAACAAGTTTGTGAAAAGAAAGAGAGAAGAGATTCCGAAAGAGGCTGAAGCAGGATTCTCCAGTGCCAGTAAGGTGCTTAAGGCGATGGGGCCGGAGCAAGTGATGCACCGCAGCAAGCCGCCCAGTCTCTTGAAGAAGTCAAGTACACAGCAGAAGAGCATCAAGGCTTTCTTTGCACCGGCTGCGAGCCTGACAAGACAGTCGAGTCTATCAGAAATACGCAGAGACCCTTCGGTAGCAAAACAGTGCTCATTCGATGACTATCGCACTGTGATACTGTCTTCCTCACCGGAGCGAGAGATGCCAACATCTCGGCCTGGTTTCACAAATCCTCAAGGAGAGCACAGTTCAGTGAGAATGAGGTATCAGAATTTTCCGACTTCGGACTATACAACTACGCAGACGCTGCCAAAACCTATCATGAATCCTTCCGCTGATCTTACCAAACCTAAAAAACGACTAGGCATGTCTCGCCCACGAATCCCGAAATAATCCTTCCAACGCATCGTCGCAGCACGAGCCTATATTATCGATCATGCAAAATTGTACATATATACCTCTGTCTCAGCATCGCGAGCACTCCAGACACCCATCAAAGTCGCCAGCGTCAGTATATACGGTAATAGAGCAATTTCCGCAAACGAATCGATTACAGCCTTGACACGCCTTGATCATGATGTTCGTGCCACTTGTTGCGCAGGGTCTACGTCCACAATCCAGACAGACGAGATTGATACTATCCACCAACGGTCCTGAGTGTTGCTGCTGCTGCTGCTGCTGCTTTTGTGCGTCAAAGAGGCGCCTAAAAGTCGACTCTGCGACATGAAGCTGTTCGCGTTCCGTCAATCCCATACTTCGCTTCTGTGTCCTCGTGATGCCCGCTTGCTGTGCCTCTACGAGTGACTCATGCTCGCGAGACCGTTTGATACCACGAGACGAAGAAAATGCAGGACTGTTGGTCGGTACAGATGCTGCTGCTGCGTCGTAGTGCATTGCATTGAATGAGCATCGTTGAGCTTGATGCAGCGTCATTGTAAGAACCGACATTGTATTCTATGACCCACTCGACACCCAAAAAAAAAAAAGGGTGACTGGCAGTAATTCGTAGTACAAGTAGCGCGCGCGCAAGAGAGGGTTGGTGCAGCAGCAGCTGGAGATGGGGGGAGTTGGCCCGCAGATTTTCTTGAAACGCGAACTCGCATACTCCACGTGCACCGAAACGTCTTGAACTCTTTCCGACCGACACAAAAAACGGAAAGAAAAGAAGGACTCGTTTGGCAAAAAGATGCGGCCCTCGTGTATGTTGTTGAAGCGATCAGTATGGAAAGGTCCATATATCGTTTCATTCCCAACGTCGCTCGCTGAAGCTTTGAAAAAACGTACGCCGATTCGTACACAAGCGAGAAGTTGTACCATTATTCCCTCGTTTGTCGGGTTACGATTCATGGTTCATAATGGGAAGAATTACCTCCCCGTCGAAGTCACCGATGAGATGGTCGGTCACAAATTGGGAGAATTCTCACCGACGCGAGTGAAATTCAGTTATAAGCAGACCAAAAACAAGTAAAAAAAAAAGAAAACGTCGCCCTTTTTTCTTTTGGACATCATCATCATCATCAGTCACCTCGACGAGCACCCAGTCTTTGTTTTCTCCGCCAAGACTGACTGGTTTGCCGAACAACTACAACTCTTGCGAATCGACTTATGGTGGACATATCTACTCGAGTATGCGGTAGCCAAACCCGCGTGGCAGCAGTCGACTCGCTTCGTCGAACGCTAAAAGAGTTATCTACGATCGGCATAAATCGAAATCATCTCCGAAAAAAAAAGACAATCAGACTGGGGAAAGAAAAAACACAATGTATCACCATAACGATTTAAATACGGGTTAGCCTATCTGTTAGGCGCAAGGCTTCGTAGGTCAGAAGCATTCCGATGTAATTTCAATCATCCTCGGTCTCTTCTTAGTCATGTACCCTACCGTGAACTCCTCTTCTGTCGTCCTCTTACCAAATCTCCACTGGTCAGGTATCGCAGCTGGTCTGACTTGCTCTGCCAACTCGAAGCTTTGCAGATCTTTCACTTGTCTTGGGAAGTGTCCCTGAGCTTCGGCCGACACCGTATCGAGAGACAGTGCTGAAAAGGTGACAGAGTTCTTGACATTCTTCGTACAATCACACAGCGAATCATAAATCTCACTTGTCGATGTAATTTCTGGGATTTGATCCAGACGTTTTACAATCGAAGTCTTGGTTCTCCGGTGTGACGCAATCTTCATTGTATACTTGGTCAAGAACCTCGGACCATACTGACTAATCCATACATGCTGAAGAGATGCTCGAATACTCATCCGTTTGGTGGCATCTTTCTTCAGAAGATTGCCAAGGAACTCACGAGCATGTATTGATAGTTCCGGTATGGGCACCGAACCAAAATCGAGTTCCACTTCAGCTGTTTTTTGGTGTACAACATCTTCGTTGTCTGATTTAAGTATGCCAAACGGAGAGCAGCCAAGTAGCACCGTATGGACTAAGCAACCAAAGCTCCTGATTGGTCAGTCGTTTCGCAAAGGACTGTCTGCCAGACTTTCCAGATATCTATTCTGGAATCATATCCTACGAATTCGCAGTTCGTGGACTTGTGCGATGCGGATTTTGATTTCGCAAGTTCCGGTGCTTGATAGGATACAGTTCCAACATATGACCTCATCCTAGTCTGTACGATCTTGTCCGATGCTTCTACTACTAGATCAGACGATTGTAGTCCCGAACGTTTGGCCATGCCAAAGTCTGCAAGTAATATCCTGCTAAATGCCGTATGGTCCTCAACGAGTACATTCTCGAGCTTGAGATCTCGGTGAGCAATGCCTTGATCGTGCAGGTAGTCCAGAGCAAGAAGCAATTGAAAAGAGATCCAAGCCATCCGCTTCTCTGCATCGAAAAGTCTCGATGGGCCATACATCCGATTCCGGTGGATATATGAATAAAGATCACCACCAAAAACGAGCTCTGTGACGATAAATGCGTACTTTTCCGTAACAAGAATCTCTTCTGCCCAAACAATGTTGGGCTGCCAAGATCAGCTGACATTCTATCGACTCTCGAATCCGCATCATACGTGATTTATGCTTTGCAAAAGGTCTATCTCACGTCGCCAAACAACAAGTTCGTGCGCTTTGTGGATGCCTGTTCGATCGACAATTTTACAAGCTGCTTGCCGGCGGGATTGCTTGTGGGTGATCATCAAGACTGTAGCAAAGCTACCAGACCCGAGGATCCGTCCGGTCAGTTGCCACTTTCTACTACAAAAGTGTTTCTGCATATCAGCAAGAATGTCCACGGGGATTGTAAAGTCGAACGTTTGTCTAAATGTGAATTGGCACACTCGCAAGATCTCGATCTGGTCACCATGGTTGAGCAGAATACTGTTGTCTTTGCCCACTTTGCGGCTGAGACTGGTATCACCCGAATCAGACCTGATGAATGTGCCGTTTGTCGAACGGTCAGCAAGGAAGTACAGAGTATCGTGCTCCTCACTGATGTAGACCTTGTACAGATTGAGTCTCATCGCTTGGTATGATTCTCAAGCTTACGGAATGGATTTGGAAGTGCGCATGTGATACAAGAGGATGCTCCAAGCAATGATCATTCGAGACATGTCTTCCGACACTGATCGTTTGCTGTGAGCCTATGAGAAGCGGCTGAATCTCGGACGTGCTGCCATGGCGTCGAGCTAGCAAAGTTGCCCCATGCTTGAAGCAGGGTTCATTCACAGTCTCGGACTGCGTTCTTGTCAACTTCGGCGGTGTATTTGAGACCAACGCGGTTTGTGGTCGCGAGACCTAGTTCGAATGATTTGAAAACGTCGAGTCAGATAGGAGGAAGGTCTCACTGGTTCAACAGAGGCCGCCTGCATTGTCTCCATTTGCTTGGCACTCATGAAGCCTGTCGACCAGGGTAGCTCTCGTAGCTTCATGTCGCTTGGCGTGCCCTTGTTCAAAGTGACTTGCGGCTCAGTCCCTGTCCTCGTCCAGACACAAAGTTCGAAGGAAGGGTGTCAGACGAGACGAGACGAGACGAGACGAGGGCTTTTACTACCTGATGCTAGAAAAGCGAGCGTGCGGAGCACTACAAGTCCTGAATGTGGCTATGGTCTGGTTAGGATCGTGTAGTCGAGCATCACGCATAGAGACACAAGAGACTGATCAGCATCGAATTCAACTTCTACGGTGATTTGCAAAAGTTTGGAGATTTCTATACACAATCGTATGCAGTATGCAGTGCTATATCATGCTGTGTAACTACAGCTCCTGTATCTTGGCCCGCTTCTTTTTCGGACCTGACTTTTTCTTCGACTTGAGACCTTCGTCCCCATTCTCCTGCTCCTCACTTTGGTTTTCAGACTCCATCTTGTTCTCACCCTCATGATACAGTTCGTCGAGCGTGGGCCCTTGTCTCGTCTTGTTTCCCTTTCGAGACTTTGCTGGCAAGTTGTCGAGCTGTTGAGATACCTTCTTGACTTGGTCGTCGTCTTCAAGAAGCCAAGACACAACATCTCGTCCGCCACCCTTTTGCGCTTGGAACTGCAAATTGTCCGTAGTGCCTTGCTTGTAGTCTCCGCCTGAAATAACGACCTTCTGAACTTCCTCCTTTTCTTTTGCGCGAGACAGAATACGTTCTTCGATGGAGCCTCGGGTGATCAGACGATAGACGGTGACTTGCCTCGTCTGGCCGAGTCGATGAGCTCTGTCCATCGCTTGGGAGTCGATGGTGGGATTCCAATCAGAATCATAGAAGATGACAGTGTCGGCGGCTGTGAGATTGATCCCGAGACCTCCGGCTCGTGTACTGAGGAGGAAGACAAATATTTCTGGTCGTGTTTGCCAGTCGTTGACCATGTCTCGACGATCGCTAATTTTCGAGCTGCCATCGAGTCGAAGATACTTGTACTGTCTGTAAACTAAGTATTCCTCCATGAGATCGATCATCTTGGTCATCTGGAAGTAGAGAAGTACACGATGGTCACCCTTCTTCAATTCTGTAAGCAGCTGGTCAAGTTTCGACAACTTGCCAGAGTCTGTAATGAATGTTTGCATCGACGGCATCCTAATGCTATTGTATCCCCGCTTGTCTTGTCCAACGGTCGGGAATGTCCCTTCCGGCGGCACGGATTGGTCCGGGAATAGATTCTGTCTGACGATTGAATTCTCCTCCGGGATCGAAAGGCCTTGTAACAGCCTGCGAACATCATCCGGATATGCGGCGCGATCTTGTTGATTGACGAAAGTTCTGTCAGAGCAGACGATCTCTACTGGCGGTGCGACGGTTGTAGGATCGTATACTGGTTCGATCCTGTGGAAGCGATTTTGCTCAGCAACGGTCTTGTGGACGGACAGCAGATCAGACATGACGCCTTCAGCGCAAACTTGAGTTAAGAGAGAGTGGCTTTGCTGTACGATGCGAAGCATCCGACGTACCGGAGTGCTTCCATGCTCGAGGTCAGCACCCTGTAGGGAGTACTGCTGGCCAGTCCTCATTCTTTCTCTCAATGGGTCACGCAGCGCGCTCGAAAGTTCTCCCGCGGACATATCTGCGTGTCGAATCCAGGAAAAAGCGCTATCTGAAGTCTCCAGCGATTCGTGGATTGATCCTGGAGAAGAGATATTCATCAAATTGAAGAGGCAATGCCTGCGAGTTCCAGCATGTGAGTTCTCGCCGGGCACGTCAAGCATACCTCCTTCACGATAGATGAATTTCGGTAGATGGTATTTGATAGCCGAAGTGGATGCATAGGTCAGGTCAAGAGACCTTCCTTCCTTGGCTATATTGGCAGTCTTCGGCATGTCGACAAGGGCCAATGGCGCCCTGACATCTGATCGCTCAAACAGGTCTGGATGGTTGCAGACCTTTCGCAGCTGCATGACTAAATTCATCAATGTGGACAAGTCTGCATCTTTATCACTTGAGGCCTTTTCCAGAATATCTTTCATCGAGATCTCTCGCCGCAGCAGAGAGTAGATGCTGCGTTGTCTTCGATTGAGGTCACAGAAGACGTCGAGTTCGATCTTGTCTCCCAGCTCCTTCTGAACATTCTTCTTCACTCGACGGAGCATGAAAGGCTTCAGAATCATGTGTAATCGCTTCAATTGCTCCTCATTGAGCTCTGAATTCTTCTGAGCGTGGCTTTCAATATCCTTGGAGAACCATTCACTGAATTCATCATGGGAATCGAACAGACTCGGCATGATGAAATGCAGAAGTGCCCATAGCTCTTGCATTGTGTTCTGAATCGGAGTACCAGTCAGCAGAAGACGATTACGGCACTTGAAACCCAGCAGATTCTTCCATCGAGAACTTTGGGAACTCTTTATCGCTTGGGCTTCATCGAGGATCATATATTGCCATTTGACATTTTGGAAATATTGCGAGTCTTGGACAACCAATTGATAGGATGTGACGACCACGTGAAAGGGTGCATCTTCCGAGTATGTAGCCCTCTTCCTGTCCCAAAACTTTCGGAGGACTTTACGGTCCTTGGTGTTACCCCAGTAAGGTAGGGCTTTCAGACGAGGAACAAACTTACTGATTTCTTGTTGCCAATTGTGTAATGTCGAAGCGGGTGCAATGACCAGGAAGGGTCCCCAGATGTTGTACGTCTCTGCCAGATGAGCCATGACTGATATAGACTGTACAGTCTTTCCGAGTCCCATCTCGTCTGCCAGTATGCCATTGATACCCTGCTCGTAGAGATTGACAAGCCAATTCAAGCCCTTCAACTGATATTCTTTCAAGGTAGCGTTCAACATTTTCGGTTGGGACACCTCAGATTCGCCAAGTGTGGTCGGGTTCTGGAAGTCAAGATCCATGGCGTCGACATCAGCTTGAGCATCGCCGGTCGAAATGGCAGCCCGAGCACCACTCTCGGTGTCGAATCCTTGTGCCTTCCGCTTCGCCGCTTGTACAGCTTCTTGGGCATTTCTTGCCGCAGCGGCGCGCAGGGCTTCGTCGTCATCGGCATCGAAGTCCAGCTCAGTGGCTGTCTCTCCAGGCTTCAGCGGTAGAGGCTCGGAAGGCATCGTGGTGGTCGTCGGGGCCATCTGGAGCCTGGAGTCCCCGGCAGTGTCTTCGCTTTGTTCGGCTTCCGCAGTCTTGATCTTATTGCCTATGAAGTGCGAATACAGTTCAGTCTGCGTGATGAGGAAATTGAGTTTCCTTGCCTGTCTTCGACTTTCTCGGGATTCTTCCTCCTTCTTAGCCTTGTCAATGATCTCCTTCTCGGCTTTCTGTCTGTTCAGTAGGTCCCCTCTTTCATTGCGTTTCCAGAAGATGAGCATCTCCCGCATCGCGCGCTTCGACTTCGCTTGCATATCTTTGGCTGTCTTGTTGGTTCGGAATTGCCATCTCCTAGCTTCCTTCGCACAAAGTTGCACGGTCTTCTTTTGGTTTATCGTCCGATTTGCATGGTTGGTCTGAATCAGTCTGTAGACCTTTGGAACCTCCTTTCGAGCGATATCCTTCCACACCGCGTCGTGAAGAGATTCGGCTCTGTCCGAAGTGACGGGTCTCTTTGACTTCGAGGCCGATAGTGAGGAGTCATCGTCTGCATATTCGAAGGCTGTCTGACTTGCGAGGGACTCTCGTTTCCTCTTCTTGGACCCGTTCTTGCGCGTCATTGACGGAGGCGCCATGCTGTTCGAAGCTGCCGAGGCCTTAGCTTGCTTTTTGTTGGCTGCCGCTCCACGACGTAGCATTTCCTTTCTCTGTGCTTCTTCTGCCGAAGCTCGAGCCATCGCTCCTTTCGAATGTCTCTCTTCAAAGGCCTTCTGCACCCTTCGTACGCGGAGATCGAGAGAGGCAAGCAATCGAGTTGCAATGTCTGTTCGCCGTCTCTTCTGAGAGGCTTCTTCCGTGGTAGTCGCCCGGGCCACAGTCACTGCCCAGTCGTCCTTGAATTTTGTCTTGACGTCTGCGTACGTTTCATCATCGGAGCCGTCAGACTCATCTGAATCATACAGAGCGTTCTCCAGATCGTAAGAATTGTTGTCTGGGACTGTCCTAGCTTTATGGCGTCCGTCCTTCCTCTTCTTCGTGTCGGACTGTGCTTGTTAGCTTTCATACGAACCAGGGAAAACTTTATCTCTTTGCATCTCACCCCTGATCTGGCCTTGATTTTTCGAACATGAGCGCCCTCGTCCGCCGCTGTGCCCTTCTTCCGGGGTGTTTTCGTCCTAGGAGGCTTGATATCGGAGAGAATCGCATCCGAAGGACTCGGTGACGACAGTGCTCGCTCCACTGGATTCGAAAGCATGGCCGAGATGCTCATGGACTGAGAGGCAGAGCTACGAGCATCACGGGTAGTGTCTAGCATAGAAGGGTCCTGGCGAAATGGAGAATCGTCGTGTTTCGCAGGATCGGAGAATTGCCCGTTGCCCTCAAGGTCCTCTCTCGTGTCCACTGTGTGGGGCTTGGAGATGCCATTCAGGATCGATGAACTTGGGTATCCGCTAAGACGGTCGCCAGAAGGCTGATCGAACGCCGGAGGCAGATAAGATGAGGCAGGTCGTCGGTCCTCGTTGGCGGCGTTGCTCATCTGGATAGAACTGTCGCGTATTTGAACATCCGAATCTGTATAGTCTGTCTCGTACGGCGTCTTGACGGTGGACAGGTTGACGTCAGAGACAGGTTCAGGAGTCACGTCTATCATAGAGACGTCGTGAGCATCGCTGGCGATGTCCCTGGTCGGGTCGTACATGTGTCGGGGTGTGCGTCAGAGCGCTCACAGGTGCCCTGCACGATGCGTTGGAGTTGGGTGTGAAGGGTGAGTCAGGGATGTCGGATGTTGGTGACTGTGCAGAGCTGCCAACACTGGCCGATCTTGGGCGAACATGAGTATTTCTCGTTTCAGTGAAGGCGGGCAGCGAATGGGCAAAAATCGCATCAGGCCAAGAAGAAATCGGACACTCCGTCACGAGCAAGTTACAAGCATCTATACATGGTCATTGTTTGATATCTGTCTGTCTATGCTATAGTCCCTAAGGGTCTCTGTCCGGCCAGATTGCGCTGAGAACGGATGCCGGCCCTGAGGCATCGACCTGGAGCACAATGGACCTGAGCGCACAGATCGGACAGCTCGTCACAGAGCGCAAGCTGAGAAGGTGTGCCTCTGGGTACCACTCGCACCCAAGCACTCGAGTCGATGGACATCGAGAGGGGACGAGCAGAGCAAGGGTGCTGGCCAGCACGCACGCACGCATGGACGGCAGGGAGAGGCGAGGCGAGCTGACGAGATGAGAGGAGGGCGGACGTTGGGCCATCGTGCACCCGCGGCTCTGCTGAACGGGGAGCTGAGGATAAGGCGGCGCGGGGCCTTGGAAATTTCTCGCGGAAGTGGGCAGGCATTCTCGAGACTCGTGTCGCGAGTTCGAATTCCACGCGCGAGACGCGTCTTCCAGCCCGGTTTCTAACCCTCGGCACGATTTGGGGTTCGCACGCAGAGAGCGCCAGGCGAGAGCGCACGTGTGTCCGTGCGCATGCACAAACAGGTGCAAGCAAGCATTCCGAGTGTGGAGGGCAGTTGTGAAGACGTAAGCGGGCTTGCACGCACACTGGCCGCTGGACGCTCCAGTACGTATACGTTGCTAGGGAGGACTGGTTACAGGAGCCACTGCGACGAATCCGCACCACGGAACAAGCCAGCTGTAGATTTACACGTTATGCCACATGATGTTCTACCGTGATCGTGATAGTCCATCATGATGAATAGCTTGATCTGGTCGGCCTTCTGCCTGCTGCTGGTCACTTACTCTTCCGCCGGCCCAGCTTCCCAATGCCGTGCTCCTATGGTAGCCTTCACCGCTCTCCCTGGGTTACGGTATCCTCAATGTGATGCCCCTGAGTACATACGGCGCCCACAGGATTCTCCTGCGGTAGATTCTGACATCACATCTACCGTGCAGGAGGCTCAGTTCCTATCGTTTGAGGACTGGAAGGCTCGCAACTTGGCAATTGAGGTGGCTGCCGAGCAGAACCAAGCACATCACAACGAAGAAGCTTCCCGTGGTGCTCGAGTCTCTCCGTTGGCAAGACGCATATCGACGAGCTCTAGCTCGGACGAACCAGACACCCAATATGTTGTAAAGACAGCACACGCCACCAATGAGGCAAAGTCTGTGGAGACGGTACAGACCAGGTCAGGGTATGAAACAGATGAAACACAGCGAGACAGCAGAATATCGGCGAAGAAGGAGCGCTTCAATCATGCTTCCTTCGATTGTGCAGCCTCGATTGTTCAAGCCAATCGCGAGTCAAAGGGCTCGTCTAACATTCTCAAGGAGAATAAAGATTATTACATGTTAAATACATGTGGAGCTGCAAACAAATTTGTAGTGATTGAGCTCTGCAACGACATATTGGTGGACAGCATTCAGTTAGCAAATTACGAGTACTTCAGTGGCGTTTTCAAGGAAGTGAAGGTGCATGTCGCTGCCAAATATCCCCCTGGTCGAGAGGGATGGCAGGAACTCGGGAATTTCAGAGCTCGAAATGTACGAGACATACAAACGTTCCAGATAGAGAATCCCTTGATCTGGACGAGATATGTCAAGGTCGATATGTTGAGTTTCTACGGCAGCGAGTTCTATTGCCCTCTTTCGCTCGTCCGAATTTTTGGAAAGACCATGATGGAAGACTACAAACAAGAAGGCAATCAAGATATAGAGCTCAGCACAGAAAGTGGCTCGTCTTCCATGATTGAACAGTCATCAGAAGAGTCCGTGGATGAATCAAAGAGGCTGCCAAATGGATTGGCAGCTCTTTCAGGCCAATTGGCACACAAGTTGATGCAATCCGAAAGAGAACCAGCAGTCACTGTAGAGGTCGATATACAGACGGCAGAAACCAGCACTGTTTCGGCGCCGGTCTCGGCCACAGCAGATTCTCCCACGGCCTCCACATCTGGATCTTTATGCTCACCCGAGGCTACCCTTGCTTCCTTGACGCACAGTCTAGACACCGAGATGAGCAGCACATCAGCAATCAATCCTGCTTCAACAACATCTGCACAGAGAATTCCTGTAGAGAGCCAGTCGATTCCAGCAGCTGAGGTCGCAGTCTATCCCGAAGCACAAGCGTATCTACGTAATGATACCTCTGAATCGGGGAAGCAGCATTCATCTTCCAACGGGAGCGTCCACAGGAATGCTTCCGAAAGCAAGCATCCGATGCCAAAACCGTCATCGCCACATCCATCACCCTCCACTCAGGAGTCCATTTACAAGCAGATCGCTAAGCGCCTTTCACTGCTCGAAGCTAATGCGACTCTATCGCTGAAGTACATTGAATCTCAATCGTCTCTACTAGCGCAGTCGTTCTCACAATTGTCGAACACTCAAGCCCGTCATCTGGCAAATTTCCTGGAGAATGTGAATGTCACAATGCTGCAGCGCATGGCCCTGCTGACTAAGGAGTACGAACAGCTCTATCTTGATGCAATGAGCTCTGTGGACGCTGCCCGCCATCGACAAGAGCAAGACTCGGCTTCGTCGTTTCGGAAGCTTGGAACACTAAGTGATGATATTAGATTTTTCAAGCGACTGGGTATATTCCAGTCTTTGCTCATGATCATCCTGCTTGGGTTCCTGGTGACCTCTCGCGGTGCCGGTATCGAGATTCACAGCCACCTTAATAGAGCGCTGAGTCGTCGAGAATTTTCGAGCGGCTCACCGATTCGAAGTCCGGGCTCTTCTTGGCGCAATCACTTCCGTAGTATATCTATGGCGGGCTCCGCCTACAGTTTCCCTGTGGGTCAAATAGAGCGGCCGGACCGATCGTCAACGCCAAACACGACTGATGGTAGAGAGTTCGGCCATGGAAACGGACTGGGTATAGATGGACTCTACGCGGACGACCCAGTGCCCAATTTGGAGCCTGTTGTTCGCGTACGCAGTCCGTTGGTGCATCAGCAGAGCTTCAGGTCAAAGGACGACATGTACGATGGTGATCTCAATAGTTCGATACGTCGACGCTTGTATCGAAACGCGTCCTGGAGCAGCACAAAAGAAGATACTGAAATGCGGGAAGGTCAACGGCTGGACAGACCGGAAGTGACGACAGGAGGGGAAGATTATCCTACCCCCAGACCAGATTCTGATGACGATGATGAGTAGTCTTCGACAATAAGACATTGTAACAAGCTGATGTAAAACATCATAAGGAGCTGAAGTCATTACACGAAGAAATAGATTCAGGGGAAGAATTCTGAATTTCACAGTAGTAGTTACGAAATGATTGTATTGCTTACCGCGTCCTACACGCAGGTCTTCCCAAAACTCGCAGAAGCTTCCATCAAGCAGGGACAATCGCCTTAAAAAACGAAGTATGGGAAAAAAGACAATGTAGTGGACAGGGACCTTCTATGTTCCGCAGCTGCGCTCTTTGCCCTGATTCTCTCGCTCATTACACTTTCTCAGTCGTCATTACAGAACCAAATCTAGCATTGGCATCCTCCAGGACCAGTCAGACCTTGGGTCGGTTTGCTTAGATCGACACCACCTCGAGCCGGTTGTGTCGCTCTGCCACCCCTCGAATTTGCAGGGTTGTCTAGAGGTAATTTCTTCGCTATAGCAGTAAATAACTCTTGTACGTTCTTGGCGTCCTTCGCCGACGTCTCGAAGAACAATAGACCGGCCTCGTCTGCGTACGACTGCGCATCTTCTGTCTGCACCGCTCGACGGTCTTCCAAATCTGACTTGTTGCCTGCCAATGCGATCGTGATGCCGTCCTGAGCTTGACGTTGTAGCTCCTTGACCCAAGCCTTTGCCTTGTCGAGTGAGGCGGCCTGAGTTATATCGTAAACAACAACGGCGCAGTTTGCATTCCGGTAGTACATGGGTGCGAGGGACTTATACCTCTCCTGACCAGCCGTGTCCCTGGTGAACTGTGAGCATGTTGTGCACAGACGATCGAACCGTCGCGGCGAACGGATCAGAAGCTAGGGCCGAATTACCATATTTCGAATTTGATCGTCGTCTGTTCGTCGAGCTTGAGCGTCTGCGTCAGGAAAGCAGCCCCAATCTTGCATAGTCAGCAGACTCATCTCTCTCTACCCAACGGGGGCCTCGTTGTTCGACCCCGGGAGACGGCATGGGACTTGCGCGCCCCGAGGGAGCGGTGGCAGGAACTTACGGTTGACTCGCGGTAGTCGCTGAACTGATCCTTGACGAATCTCAGGACAAGCGAGGACTTGCCGACGGCGCTTTCGCCGAGCAGGACGAGCTTGAACTGGAAGAGCTTGTTCTGCGCAGGTCTCTGAGCCATACTGAATACCGGCCAGAGTACTTGCCAGAGCGTGTGTGTACGTGAGTGTGCGCAGTTGATCGATCGTACTTTGCCCGAGCCATCCGAGCACGGGGAGGGGCAAGCGCGATGCACGTGCACAAGATACAGGTATCGACACAGGCACGTGATGCAGAAATGCCCAATTCAGCGAAATGCGCGACGCGCCAATTCGCGACTTCTCGCGACTTTCACGGTAAATTCGATCGGTGCCCGCTCCTACTCCCTTTGTAATCCCCCCATCTAGCCTCCAGGTCGCCGTGCTCCCCCCCCCCACTCACAAGACTTGACGGGGACTTCTTGTCGCAGCGCTCACGCCAAGGACTCTTTTGTCAGAGCATGAGCTCACAGTCCTCAATTGGCGACAGCGATAAGGAAAATAGCACGCCGTCCTCAAACAGGACCCTCGACGTTCTAAGGTCCAAGAAGCGAGTCCTCTTCTCGCCTCTGCCTGGTGAGTGACAGCTGGCCCGAACTGTGGTGGTCGTTTCGCTGCTGACTGTATCTTAGCGCTTCTGCAACCGAGCGCCGACTCAGTCCCCGACGGCCTCAAGATCCCACGAAAGTCCGTTCTCAAGCCGCCCTCGATATCCCCAGCGTCCTCGCCGGTTGCGGAGGTCAAGAACCTCGCCAATTTAGGTCTCAAAGTCATGATCGAATCTGCGATCCAGAGTCTTAGCGGCGGAGACCGGAGTGTCAAGCTAGAGGCGTACCAAAATCTATCAGATCTTTTTAGGGCGTTCGAGGACATTCCTGACCGTGCCCTCCTGTTCCCTCGTCTGACGGAACTGTTTGGATTGATCCTGGCGGACGTCTTCCGTACCGATGCGAACGATTCCCTCAAGCCCGATGTTCCGCTCAACACGAGGGCGCTGAAGCTCGCCGGGTTCCTTCTCTTCGACCCCGAGATATCCGCGGCGGTCCCAGCCAACATGGCCAAGTCGCTGATAGACCATTCGCTGGCTCGCATGGAGGCCGTGGCCGTCAGTAAAGCGACGTGCACGCAGTTCCTGTGGCTGTGGCAGACACAGCACCTGCCCAAGACAATCATCACATCTGACGTTGCAGAGCGCATGCTGCTGGTGTCGATAAATATACAACTGCCCTCGGTCGTCATCAATCAGGAAAAGATGGCGGTGCTGCTGAGACTCTTGGACCAGGCTCGCGACTGTATGATCAAGCACGTCGACGCCTGGTTGCCAAAGGTGATAACGTGCATGCTCGACGATAACAAGGCCATCAGAGCTGGAGCTTTACGGACTGCACTGACCGCCGGACGCCACCTCAGTAGGGTGCCAAGTGTTGGGCGATGCGTCCAGAACTTTCTGAAGATGGACGTCGACGGTACTCCATTCATAGATCTAACCGCTGAACGTTTCAAGGCCATCATACAGCAGCACGATGGCGGTGTTTTCGTCGCGCATGCCTGGGGCTCAGTTTGCACCTTGTCATCCTCACAAAATCCGGAGAAGAGCAAGACCTTGATGGCATGGATGCATGTCCTACAGATCGTCTTCAATTCGCCTGCTACGGAGAACAAAGTCATGGCTCAGTCGGCCTGGGTCAGGATGATCCACTACTTCGGCAACAATGGCGACATTATCTACCGAGAGAAGAATTTGAATTATCTGGCTAAACCTATGGGCAGGATGCTTTCCAAATATGTCAAAGTCTACGACACTGTACGAATGGCCGCTGTCAACACAGTCTGTTCTCTCCTCTACACTCTTTTGAAGCCCGGAGTCTCGCACGATCAAGTGACCCTCGTCTGGACGGCGTTCATCGACCCGATAATCCTGGAAATGTTAGGGAGTCATCAGAAGGACGCGATCAAAGTGCGAGCTGTCGAAATCCTTATCGCCCTCTTTCAGGCCAAGAGTGTCGAACCTTGGACCTTGGCTCGTCTTCTAGATGGTACAGTCGTCAACGAGAAAGAGATATCGCATTTAGATCCCCGCTGGCTCCGAAACAACGCATCAACAGTCGTCAAGGTCCTCACAGCGGCCTTGCAAAGCACAGTTTCGTTCGCGGCGAAGTCGAGACTGTGGACAGAATTTCAGCAGAATCTCAAGGTGGCCGGTGCCAAAGAGATCCAGATCAGTGCCGAGAGCATGGACGCGACGGCCGCTTTATGCACAGTGTACAAGAACTTGTGGACAGCGCCCCTTCCAGTCCTCAGTAGTCCGTCGAGTCTTCCAGAGGAAGAGTCGCTCGACAGATCGCAGCTCGTCACTGAGCTCGTCCTAAACACTTTCATGCACATCGGCACGACCACATTCACCGAAAAGCTCTTGTCGTTCTCTGAAGACACCATAGTCCCTGTTCGATCACCCTCTGGATCCCTGTCAGCGGATCACTCGAATAGCAGCGGCACAGGGCTATCGTTCATATTTGGTCTTTTTCAGCGGCCCCCGGCATCGATCGCCGTTAGTGCCGACTATATGAAATGCTTGGAGCGCATCATGACCCAGGCACTGTCGAATCAAAAGTCATTGAGAAAGTCTCTCGACCTCTTGTCTAGATGTCTCCCATATATTGTGAAGGAGAATAAGGAACCATCGACGCACTCGTGGAAAATGCTCGCTTCTATGGCATGCAAAGAGGTCGACGCTGTTGCCGCGAAACAGATCTCTCGGCCAACGTCTGCATCCTCAACCATAGAGGACGACCTCCAATGGAATTCGATGTTACAGATACTCTCTGTCGGTGCCCAATTACAGACTGAGCAGCCCTTTGAGCCCTTCGAAGAGTGGCTCAACCTCGCGAATACTAGGGCGGCAGCAGTCACGAAACATGTTGGACAATCCGAAGCCAATCTTATGAGTGTTGAGCCCTTGTCAAGTTGTCTCCTCGAGGCCAATTGTTTCGAGGAAGAGTATGTCAAGACCGTCATGGGATTGATGACCTTTGATGAGGCTCATGAGATAGCACGGATACCCCCTCCCAGCAGGACAGGGGTTGCCTCTGACGCAGTCCAGAATCTTAGACCAGACCTCAAGCAGACCTTCGATCTGATAAGTCGAACGCTCTCCCACCTTGAACTCGTGTGGAGGAGATACAAACTCACCCAGTCGGCTCTAGTCTTTGTCGTCTACGTTGCAGAGTTTTTAGGCTCTGTCCGCGAGAAGTACGCACTTGATGTGCTCCTCGAACTCGAGTCCGGTATTTCGTGCTGGGTTGAGCGGTCTGCAGAAGGGTCGGAGCCCTTGATCTGTGCAGCCCTCGATCTCATAGCACGATGCCCTGAGCCCAATTCAGAGCTGTTGCAGAACATATCCAAACTCGTCACTGACTGTTTCAAGTCGAAGAATGGCAATGTCTCGAGTTCCATGGTCACTGTCTGGAATGCGAGCTTCGGAAAACAAACAGAACTCACCTATCCGATCGAAGTCTGTGAAGCTATAGAAAGCATTCGGTCAGAGGCGGAAAATCTCTCGTTGCCGACCTGGCCGATAGAGGACACGGAGATTGAGGAGCCGTCGAAGAAGACGAGAGGTTCGGAGTCCAGAAGACAAGCTTCGAGGTTGAGCATCATCAGCAGCGTCCCCGGATCGAGTTCGACTCGAGAGCGCCGAGGTTCGAGGGCCATGAGCGTGCATAGGTCCGCATCGGTCTCGCGAGAGATCAAGAAGGAAGAGGTCTTGCCCGAACCCAAGAAGGAAACGAGAAAACGGAAACGACAACGAGGCACTTCCAAGGGAACCCCCAACGATGCCACCGCCGATTCGACAGCCAACGAATCCGTAATGACACAGACCGACGTCACTGAGCCCGCGACGTCGACGCCCAAGATCAAGCGCCAAAAGAGGTCTCAAGTCTCGGAAGATGGTTCACCAACACAAATTCTGGATGAGATGGAGCACTCGGCCCTCGATCTGCCACAAGATGAGCCCGAAATGGAGACAGAGACTGTGTTCACCTTGAGGAAACGAGAACTTCGCAACATGTCGCCAGAGATCCACAGCGACCCTGTGTCGGAATCGTCGCCGTCCGTCTACTCCCGTATACGCAAGCGGTCCTCTTCCCAGGACCGTGCCGTACCAATTTCCCTGCAAGACCCGATCGAACCTCTACAGGACACGTCAGAACCTCTCGTCATCCACGACGACATGGAAGTGCAAGAGGAAGTGCAGGAGGAAGTGCAAGAGGAAGAGGAGGACGAAGAGGGAGAGGTAGCGGAGGACGAAGAGGAAGAGGTGGCAGAGGAAGAAACAGATGAAGTAGGAGTCGAAGGCGACTCTTCGCGTCTGACTGATCTGGACAAGATGGATCAGATCAATAGCGACGACGTGATGCAACTGCAGATACAGAATTCAGTGGATGAAGTGCCGAAGGAGCTGCTCGAAGAGCAGGATCCGGAGCAGGGCTTGGAGCAGAGCTTGGAGCAGGATCTGGAGCAGGCTATGGAGCATGACATGGAGCAGAGTGACGAGGATCTATTCATCCTGCAATTGCAGCAGTATCGATCCTCGTTGAAGCAAGGCAGACCGATCACACCTCGACGCAGAGAGAGGATGGGTCTGCTCATGAAGCAGATAACGAGATTGAGTGGTGAGGTCACCGCGGCCTACTTCGACAACTAGGATATATGTATATATCAATATACATACGTATATACTACATGTGTGAGAGAAGTTTGAAGAGACGCTTGGGGGGGAAAGAAGGTGGAGTTGCCCCCGCCGCCGCCCAATTTCATCTCTACAAACACAAATTTGATTTCGGTCCAAAAAAAATTACCTCGACACCACCTTTTCTCACACATTGACAGTATTTGAGCGATTGATTGATTGATCGATCGATCGATTGATTGGAGAATCGATGTGGTCGCCTAGTTCCTGGCGGTCTCGGCCAATCAAGCAGGACGTGAAATATCCTGACGCGGACGCGCTGGAGGTTTCGATGAAAAAGTTGAGGACTTTACCGCCGCTGGTGCAAGCGACCGAGGTTGAGCGTCTTCGTGAGTTGTTGGCGGATGTTTGTTGTGGAAAGGCGTTCTTGTTGCAAGGTGGCGACTGTGCCGAATCCTTTGGCGACTGTAGCGCGACTCCGATCGAGGCGAAAGTAAAAGTCCTGTTGCAAATGTCGCTCATCATGGTGTGGGGGGCGCGTATCCCCGTCGTGCGGATCGCTCGGATGGCGGGTCAGTATGCGAAACCGAGGTCGAGCCCAGTCGAGATGTATGAGGGACGCGGCGAGATACCGAGTTTTCGAGGCCACAATGTGAATGGGATCGGTCCCGACGAGCGTGCGCCCGACCCGACAAGACTCGTCTCTGCGTATTTCCATTCCGCCGCGACGTTGAATTACCTGCGTGGATTACTGACCTCTGGGTTCGCCGACCTGCATGCCCCCGAGAACTGGAACTTGGATTGGATCAGGTCGGACGCGATTCGAGAGCGGTACGGAAAGATTGTGGATGGATTGATGGACTGTCTGCACTTCATGAAGACGATCGGTGCGGATCACGACGAGACGTTGAGACGGGCAGACATTTACACGTCACACGAGGGACTCATGCTGGAATACGAGGAGTCCATGACGCGGCAAGTACGTCGTCGTGATTGTGAGTATCAGTACAATCTAGGTGCTCATTTCCTGTGGATCGGCGACCGGACGAGACAGCTCGACGGCGCTCACATAGAGTACTTTCGCGGTCTACGGAACCCGCTCGGCGTCAAGGTCGGGCCGTCGATGGACGCACAGGAACTCGTTCGCGTCCTGGACATTTTGGACCCGGAGTGCGAGCCCGGGAAAATCACGTTGATAGGACGATACGGCGTGGACCGGGTGGAGGAATTACTGCCGGCACATATTCGAGCAGTTCAGGGGACGCGGCATTGCGTCGTCTGGGCGTGTGATCCCATGCATGGCAACACGCACGCTTCAAAGTCGCATCCACACTTGAAGACGAGGGCGTTCGAGGACATTTTATCGGAATTAAAGTCTGCACTAAAAGTCCATGCGAGTCTCGACTCGACCCTGAACGCCGTCCACTTTGAAATGACGGGCGAGTCCGTGACGGAGTGCGAGGGCGGGAGTATCGAGACCTCCCTCACGACAGAAGGGTACCAGACCTTTTGCGACCCGCGCCTGAATTACGAACAGAGCATGGAACTCGCCTTTCTCATTGCCGAACACTGGCGACGTCGGTAGTTCACGTAGTACGCTAGGACGATTTTGAGCGACATGTTTCTGCCTTTGTGTTGGCTTTACCTGCTTCCGTGTCGCGGACTTGCTCGCCCCTCGTTTTACAACGCAACTGCAACGCGTGAATGCCACCTTCCTGCGCCATTTCCATCTTGAGTAATCCATACACCAAGCGATGTCGCTGCGCGAGTCGAACCCCATCAAACGCATCACTCACGATCGTCACCCTGAAATGCGTCTCTGGTGATGTCGAATTCGCCATGGCCGCATGGTGCCGATGCAAGTGAGAATCATTGTGGATTTCAAGCACCGAAGGACGCAGTGTTTCCGTCAATTTAGTCCGCATCAAATGTTCCATCGGTCCACCATGTCCTTCAGTCGTCGTCGTCGTTGCCATGCCGCGGACCAGTCTCCACATTACCCCCTCTAAGAAGATTTCGTGTGAGTGCGTGGTACGGTGTGCGCATGGAACGAGTTTTTTTAGTACTTGCAGCCCGGCCCGACGTTAATCATCATCTCCACCACCACCACTTACAAAGATGATGCGTGGTAGAGGAATCTCATCGCTGCGTTCATTCGGCATCTACAGAGTCCCGCGTCAGTCTATAAGGATCGTGTCTCGTCGACAACCATTGACTCAATCGTGCATCAGGCGAATCGAATCCCCGACATTGACAAAAACGATTCGCGACATTCAAGATAAATTCGTCGAGGCGAAAGATGAATACGAAATGGCTCTCGAGTCACAAGGAACCACATATGCCGTCGAAGACAACGAAACTGCTCGAGAAGTCGCTGCTGAATTGTAAGCGACCTTGCCCAACCCTCCCAAAAACAAGAGGTTGCTGACGATTTGTAGAAAATCAATGTATGATGAATTCATGGCCGGTAATATACTCTCAGATGCAGAAAAGCAGACCATCAAGGAGAAACTCTCTGCAAGAATCAGGGAATTGACAAGTACGGATCCTTTTTACCCCAAATTTCTTGGTATTTCTTTTGGAAAATCATAACTAATTCGCATCCAGATGGCGTTGAAAACAACCTTCATGATTCTCACTAAACAGAATTGGGAAACTTTTTTGAAAAATGCTAAATGACCTTTTGCTTATAACGAAAATAACGAGGCAAATAACAATGACGACCATGACGACGACTACGACGAGCATCATGAGTTTAGAAAAAACATATACAAAACTTTGCATGAAAAGTTCTTGCTCAAAGGGACTTTCTCAAGGTGCAGTCCATGCCTACTACTCGAGTCGTGCAGTCGCAGGGGGTCCTAGGTACATAAAGATATTGGTTGACACTAGACGGCATCGTCCTACACAGACTAAAAAAGAAGAGTTAGTTTCTTTGTGGAATATACAACTCAGAAAGATTTTCTTACCATCTTTGCTCTTGCTCGACTTGATCCGGAGTGCGCAGCATCGTTGTGACTAGCAAAGTCCAGAGTCTCTGTGGCTGGAAGTCGTAGAATCTCCTTGAATCGTCGTCCGACCTCGAGGAGGCCCTCCTTGTTGGTACAAGTTCGCGTCCAGACCGAAATTCTCCAATGAGCCTTTCTCAAATTCACAACAACGCCCATGACTTCATTGTCATTCTCTCGCTCAAGTGTCTCGCCAATAGCTGCCAACATCTACAGAGGAGAATTAGCCTCTCTCTTTCATTCTTACACACTGATCCCCAACGGCCTGGTTGGGAAGCGGCGGCGACTTACGGAATAGAGCCACATGTCATCGAGATGCTCCTTGGACGCACCTTTCGATTGGAAAGCCCATTTGCCTCCCTTCTGATTCTGCTTGTCTTCCCATTCTGGTCGAACGCCCTGCTTGAAGAGATGGTAGTCTGACTTCTGAGACAACTCGGTCGCCTTTGCAATGTTGTTGTATACGCCCCAGAACTCCTCGACGCTGTCAAAGGTGATGACCTCCTTGAGATTGTCTGCCCACGCGTCCGCACCACGCTGACCTGGAGTGGGAGGCTTCGTATACCACAACGTCCACTTGTTGATGAGCGGATGCTTGACGGTGAATGCCTGCGGATCATGGAAGACCGTTGTGTTCTCGCCCTGTGCAGTCTCCGTTGCGCTAATGTCCACATCTGCCAGTTTCTCCAAAGGTTTCGGTGCGACCTCGGTCATGATCGTAAAAGGTCTGTCGTGAAGGAAAGTAATAGATTAGGTTGGCTTGTATTCCTGTGAAAGAGTCGCAAGGAACGACAACTATTGCTTCATGCACAACGAGAAATCTAGCGCAAGTCTGTCGGAGCTCACTCAGGTTATTCACTCAACACAAAAAAGTCCAATCATTCAGGGAGAAAGAATTTATACAGTGTAGTGATGGTAAGAGAGGGCAAATGATACATTCTAGCCAGACTCGATGACTGCGAGGGACTGGTAGATGCTCTCTCTGACGCCGTTGAAGTGGGCCGTGCCGAGGCCCTCGAGCAGCACCTCCCCTGCAGATGCCTTCGTCACGGCAACACAGCCGTCGCAGAACAAGACACCGCCGCCCCTCAATTCGGCCGTGTGACCTCGTTCCGTCAGAAGACGTCGCAGATCCGCCAGTCTGATGTCCCCGACGAACAGTGCCTGCGTCCTCGGTGCGTGCGTCATGTCCTCCTTGTCCGTCAATAGTTCTAGAACGGGATAACCAACGCCTTCCTGCTCCGATTTTGGTAGTAGCTTGCCTGTCACATGAGCGACCTCCTGCTCGTACAGTTTCTGCCAGTGTATTGATCCTGCAAATACATCGGATAGCCGGACATCGTATGCATTCGTGTCTAGGCTGACCTCTGCACTGACCCCCTCTTCGGGGATAATGATGGATTTGGTGAAGCACTTCATCTTCTCACAAGCCGCCCTCATGTCTTGCTTGTCCTCCTCAGAGCCATGGATCAAGACCAGCTTACGCGGGTTGACCGACTCGACGATGTTTTTGAGCGATTTGCCATCGTGCAGCCCCTCCATGTCGATGAAGCGCATACGGCAAGTGATCTGGAGCTGCTCCTTTGTCGCTTCCAATTTCGACGGCACTGATCTAGTGTCCTCGAGAAGGTCCTCTGTAGACTCCTGTGCAGTCTTGTTGGCTTCTTCATTCCATTTCCTCTTCTTTCCGGTTGTGCTCGCGCCATTCTTGCTGGCTGTAAAGGAGGTCTCGATGTCATTCTCTTCCTCGTCCGCCCGCTTGAATTCGTCTGGTCTTAGGACCTCACCGTAGTCGTCGAACCTTCTGCGTTTCTCCACGAAAGGATATGTCCTCAGTCTGGCTGGTAGCTTTGCAATCTGTGGATCCTCTAAATGCACGTCAAAGGTCGTCGTGAGCAGGGCGGACGATCCAAGCGAAAGCACCGAGGCAGCTCCACGACCAGCAAGTACGCCTGATGCTGCCAAGACAGCCCGTCCGTCCTCATCTTCGGATTCAGAGTCGTCTGCATCCAGTATGTTCCTATTATGCTCTTCTACGGCAGCTCGTGCCAGTTCCTCGTTTTTGCGATCTGATTCTTTTTTGTTGTAATCCTTCAAGTCCTGCCCCTCGAGGGGTACCTGTCTACGTGTCTCTATAGATTTGGATAGATTGAGAGATATATACTCGGGCAACTCAAGATCCGAATTCTTCATCTCCTGCTGCCATCGTGTCATGAGCTCGCCTGCCAGTGAATCTTGTTTGTAGATTGACTTCTGACATAGTATGATGAGGTTTGCCGGATTAGAGGCAATCTCACTCTGCAATATACGCTGTGAGAAACCGCTGTCTAGATCGTATGACGTGGCGAGAATGACCTTCGGACCAGCTGGCAGCTCACTGATCTGAGATGGCTTCGTGATTAATTTGAGATGCTTAAAAGCGAACAGGCCACCACTCGAACCATAATCATTCATCATCTTCTCACTCATCCACTCTAGCATACTTTTCGCATATCCTATCGTCTTTGTGTTGCTGTGAGACATGAAATAGATTGGGGTGGACCGGACACTCTCCATATTTTCCCAATAGTTCTCAAGCATCTCGCAAAGCTCGAGCGATCTGGACGATGCGTCCACTGGAATCAAAACCGATCCACCACTTGTCAACGTCGAGTCTATAGATTCAAATAGGGCAGCATTGCGCTTCGAACGCGCAGGAATAGAAATCGATGCGTTGTTCGCATCCGTGATGAGCAGACTAGGTCGAGCGAGACCTTCCGGGACAGTGCCGCTGCTGAAAAGAGACGTTCCGTTGAGATGTTGATCACGAGCATGGTTCCAGTCCACCGCAAAGACGATATGATCTGAGCCTCGGACAATCTTCCACATGGTTCCACCGAGGGTGTGACCTGCGTTATGTGCCGTGATCGTGATACCTTGACACTTCCCAGACAATTGCGTGGCCTGAGAGTACCGCAGGGACACGATCCAATCGAAAGCATCGTCTATGTCTGCCATCGTGATAGATTCCGCTAGCACGCTCTTGAGAGCATCGTACATCGACGTGCGACCCATGTTCACCACCGGCAGACTCGCATAGACGGGAATGGTACTCCATCCGAGGTGCTTGAATCCATACACATACCCACCTAGATGCGCCAAATCTGCATGCGACAGTAAGATAAGGTCCGGCCTACGAGACAGTAGAGACTCATTGAAACATAACAGCTTGTCACATCCCGGATCGAGCAATATATTGGTCTCGTCGAGGCTGATCAGCGACGTAGACGAAGGCAATCCTTCCAACGCCGTGAACTCTATCATAGAGATCGAAGTACGATGGCCTTTGAAAGGGCCACGAGGCTCTACCTAGACCTCGAGCGATTGTCTCGTCCTCGGGCCGTTCTTGTATCGCGTGGAGTTTACCCTGTGGAGTAGGAATTCCTGCCTGCTTGTTACCACAACAGAAGTGGACCGAGGCGGGTTCGACAAATTTATAACGGAACAGTGAGAAGAAGAGTCGCGGCGATACGACGGTGCCGCCCACAAGAGCGCAGATCGCTGTCCTTCCTTCGCTCCGTATGGCCAACCCAAGATCTTACACACAAATGTTGAAGTGAGAGTTCGGCGGGAGGAAGCGGCAAGAGGTTAAGACGAAAGGCAACACGTGAAGGACGACGAGGGCAAGATTAGACGATAATTGTTTGACATCAGATGTGGCTGATGCCTGTGGAGCCGGCACATCCTTTGTTGTGGAGAAATTTACACGGAAAGTTGTCGGGTCAGACTTCTTCTTCACAAGTCGATACCAAGGCGCACAGTCGGATTGAGACGGGCATTCGAGCGAGGTGGACAGAGCCCGGGCGCGTCTCCCGAAACAGTGCAGCTCTCCTCAACCTATTGGGAAAGCCACTTTCAAACGGAAAATCATTGGAAGTATAAACAAACATGCCAGTTTTTTAAGTTTTATACTATCATCGATTGGTGCAATCTAGTGTTGCCTCTAAGTTACCCTGGAACTCAGGTTGATTATGTCCTGCAGGAATCTGCGGCCTTCGATCTCGACCGAAAGATTACTGGGATCAATCAACCTCCTTCCTAACACTGATGCAAGGTACTGATGCCGTATGTAGTCTGGTATTGGCCTGGATGCGTGCATGCATGAAATGTCATGAAACGCGTAAACAAGTCTGCTCTTGCAATTCAAATTTATAGTGATCGGGCAACGCTTGCTAAGATCTTCCAATGCTTAACGCCTGTAAGAGATATTGTTCGGTGTGGTAGATACCGAAGGGGTGGAAATCATTAAGAGCACGACCGTGGCGTGAGAGGTATCCACGGTGTAGCCTGCCATCATAGACGCTCCAAGAATCTGTCGTGGGTGGTGGAGGGACGTCTTTATATATTTAGGGGAAAGAGATCGAGCTCTTGTAGTTTGGGCCGTCCTGGTGATAAGAGTCCAGGATGCTGGCACAGGAGGAAGCAACGGGCGAGAGGGAGAAGTCTGAAGAAGAACAGTCGTACTGGTCCGAGTCAAGCGAGCAGTAGCTGGACGCGGCCGGCAGACGGTCATCGCCCTCCAACGGCGGAGTAATCATGCCGTGAGAGTATACGTGAGATTGAGAGGTTCGAACGGGTGTGACATCGAGTCGCTCGGGATGTCGAGCGCGAACTCGAGAGGTTGGCGGTGTTGGAGGCCGAGAGAACTGCCTTTCTCTCGGCTCTAAAAAATCCTTCAGGATGTTGGCTACAGAATCATATGCCGGTTGCGCGTATTTCTTGACAAGGACATTGGAGGCCTCGCCCATCTTACTACGCAGGGCACAGATCACGCCGGAGGTGGCCATCGTCGAGGCGGGTTGGGTCGAATGTTTCTGGTCAAGGACGAGGCGGGCGAGATTTAGTGAACCTTGGGCGATAGCATTAGGCTTGAAGGCAATGAACTCTCGGTGGAAGAGAGCAATCTCGGTGAACATCCGTGCGAGGTGCAAGGTCTTGCTCGAGTCGTCGATGACGGGCTCGGTGAGCATGACTTGTAAGAAGGCGTCCGTCGTCGCGGCACCAATGTTCCACTCGAGAGTCTTGAGGACGTGTCCTTCCATCTGCAAGAACATTTGCTCCCTGTAGGAATCGCAGCACATGGCGCGGAGTTCCTTCACGAGAGGAACCTTGTCCTTTGCTTCCTCGTACTTCGCCGCGATCCAGAGAGCCGTACATCCCAGCAGCTGGTAGTGCTTCCTGAACACCACTCGCTTCGAGGTGTAACGGTCAATGATGTTGATGGCGAGGTGGAGCGTGGTGGGCTGGAGCCGGAAGCCTGCATGGACCTCGATGAGGAAGTCCAGCAGGAAGGGACGCATGTACCACTCGAGCTCCGGCTGGAGGTCCATCATGTCCGGGCTAGCCAGGGTCAGGTCCTAGAGAGACAGTCAGCACTGTGCACATCAAGACGCGAGCAAGCGGCTCTACACACCTCCAATTGGTTCATATACTTGACGATGTCGTCCTTGTACTCGAGCTCGAATCGTGCATTAACGGCACGTTCAATCTTCTTCTGCACGGCAGCCAATCGTTCGTGCTTGTCCATGACGGGAGATGCATTCTGCGACTGAGGTGGGGATGGGGGCACGGTGGACCTCCTCTTTGAGGAGATGTTGTCCCTGTGTGGTTCTGGTGAGACACGCTTCATACTCGTGCTAGATAGGATATATTTCAAAGTCTCGTCGAACCGAGGACGATGTGTTTGGATAGATAGGACGAGACGAGAGGGCTAATCTCGAGAAGAACGACGTCGAGAGGTAGAGGGGGAATCGATGACGAGAGACAGAGAGAGAGAGAGAGTGTGGGTGTGTGTGAGAGGATGTGAAATAAAGTTCGTGAGGTGACGTGAGAGTTGGGTGGACCCTGCCTTTTGTTCAGAGGGTCGGGGGAGAGGGAAGCAGGCGAGAGTGCCAGCGGAGGAGCAAGGGAGAGAGGTATGCGAGGGTTGAGCCAGTGGACGAGCCCAGGAGGTGATTTAGGGGGGGGAGGAGAGGACAGGGCACCGCGGAGGAGCGTTAGTGAGGACGAGGAACGGCAGATGAGAAGGAGGTCAGGCAGGTGCGCAGGTGCTGCACATCCGTGGGCGGATTTGCGTGCCTGCGACCCTGCAGACCGCGCGAGGAGGGACGCGGTCGCGGCTTCGGCGCAGGTTTGGCGGGACTGGCTGCGTGCGCCTGCATGGATTCTCAGCCGGCGCCCATGCGAGGTATGTCAGCCCAAATTTAAATCTGCCCGAGGCATCTCGGGGGGCCTGATTCTCTCTGCCACTCTCGGGGACCCGCCCCTCTAGAAGGCAACGCATCGGGCGACCCCCTTGCTTGCCTCTGTCGGAGTATCTCCCCTTCCCATCCCTAGTGGGTGTCCTGTGCGCTTGTCGAGCCCGCTGCCTGCCTGCCTGCATGCCTGCCTGGCGCTTGTCTTTGTCTATTCTCCGATATTGCCTTTTTCTATTCTCATGCTCTGTCTCTGCAGCATCGTCGTCTGTGACATGGCGCAACCCCCTCAATCGGACACTATCTTTTCCCACTTTGTCCTTCGCCTGTTCTTCCAACCCCGCTTCACCCGCCCTGGTCTTCTCCAGCAGCGGATCCGTGTGTGCCTTATCTGCTGTGGTGCTAGCGCGTCATAACGATATCACGGACCGGAGAGCTTCGGCACATAGGTCTCGTAGTGGGAGACGCCGGCTGCCAAGGGTGGAAAGACGCAATAGCTGATCCTCAAGATCAGCAGAGATTCGCGTTGGCCATGGGGCGTGCATGCTGCTGCATTGGGCGTGCTGCAGCAAACAAGATTTTATATTTCCTCCCTGGCGTGGCCAAGGAATGACGACAACCGGCTGCACCCATTTGACTTCCCCTGTGAGTTCTGGGAAGTCCGCCCATGTCTGATCCGTCCCGCAGGATTCCTGGCTCCACGAGGAAGTCGTTCGGAGGAATTTTCCTTGGCCTGGACATATTGCCGCAAGAATGAAACGCCCAGACGCCTCCTTTCTTTGACAGCTTAGCGCCAGGACGCTGGGAAGCGAGATTATGCTGCCGACTTGGGATCACAAAGGGTCGAAGCTTGACAATTCTCGGGTCACGAGATACCAAGGACGAGCATCATTCCCGTGGCCACGTTGCTCTGATCTCATTCTTCAGGCTGGTCTATGGTACTAGCATTCCTAAGTAGAGCACAAAGGCCTTACGATGTGCTTGATCAAAGCAATCGCGAAGGACACCTGAGGACGGGCTTGATTGCTATGGTAAGTGGAATAATGCGTCGTCAGGTGACCATCCAGTAGTGCACTCGAAGTAAATTGTGTTTCGAGAGAACCGAAGCCAGCCCCGCAGATTACTTTCCAGTGGCCGACATAGAACATAAATGGCCAGGCTGGGCTGTGTGCAAGCAGCACCGCTTAGCAGTGGGCTTGTTGTATGGCAGCGGTCTGTAGAGTCTCGCTTGTCATGTGAGCATCAAGACGTAATGATGATGATCGAGGTCGCGTATTACGCGAAAATGAGAACAAGACGCGTAAAGACGCGACGCGCTTTGCATAACCGTCCTAAGTCGGCGTCTCGTGGCACGATGATGTACTTCACCTCGTCATAGATCACGCTTCCGTATTCTCACGGTTCTTGCAAAAGTACCTTCATTGACAATGGGCAATCTAGGCATTGGAAACTGACGACAGTGAGATTATCATCTCATGGCAGTCAATACTAGAGTGTTACTTTAGATCTACCTCAGCAGGTGTTTTGGTGAATTTGCTGCACATTCATGCCAGTATCGTCTGATATCAGAATCCGGAACGCTCTAGAATTGAGCAAGTAGACCACTGTGTCAGAGGGTATAACGAAGGTTACCAAATCTGGGCGCTGAAAGTCCAGAGTGCAGCCACACGATGGTGGCTGATTTAGCCTTCTGAATATTGGCGCAACGGTGAACCTTAAAAAGTTGGGTCTCACAGGCGCGTGCTTTGCTCTTGAAATCGATGGTCTCAACTGGTGTAGGTCTGAATCCGTTGATGCGGATATACTAAGAGCTTGAAGCATTGCCCGCCGTGATCAAGACTCATCACACGTGCGTCATCGTTGAGTGTAGCACGTGTAAAGTCATAGCAGGGAGCATGCGGTTACAAGGGCTCTTTTGAGGATTTTTGAGTCAATGGCAGCTTTGCTGAGATCGAACAATCGTGTCCAATTTTCATGCCACAAACTGCGATCCCCAAATTGACCGCATTGGAGCAGCTGCAATTACCGTTGCGGTGAAACTGTTCGCTAATCTGAACTTGTCGAGCTCCTCTGAGCATTTCGTTGTCACAATTTTGATGACGCAAGTCGCACAACTTGGAATCGCGCACCCAGGCAGCGACTCTACGGCTCCTTCACTGTTCGATTAGCTGGTCAATAATATGTCGAAGCTGCTAAAATGGTATCAAGGCCACCTGGCTCGGACGCCTATCGCCACACAACTGTTAACTACGGGGATTCTCTTTGGCGCGGGGGACATCTTAGCTCAACAAGGCATAGAGAGACGGGGTCTCGAGCATGACTTGATGAGGACGGGACGGATGACGTTCTTTGGTGCAGCGATGGCAGGACCTGTCATGGTGACTTGGTATCGAGTTCTCGACAAGTACGTCAACCTCTCGACGCCGAATCGCACGCTGCTCGCGAGAGTCGGTCTAGACCAAGGTGCCTTCGCACCCGTTAATATTGCATTCTTCTTTGCTGCGCAGGGACTTCTCGAGGGAAAATCGTTCAGCGAGGTCGGAACGAAACTGAGCGACACCTGGGCCACCACGCTGATCGCGAACTGGAAAGTTTGGCCCGCTGTACAGCTCGCTAATTTTAAATTCGTACCGCTGGAGCAGTAAGTTGTTGAGCTCGCGCTATTAAGACACGGGACACTAATTTCAAACAGTCGACTCCTGGTTGTCAACATCGTAGCCTTGGCATGGAACTGCGTCCTCTCGTCAATCAATGCAGGGGATAATCAGCCCGCAGTAAAACAGATGCAGACTCTGCAAGTAGAGGCATGAGGAGAATGTGTCAACGGCACAAAGCACGTTTTCCCCGTAGAAGCCGAGCGCGAGCGATTGGCAACAAATGAGACGAATAATGATAATGATCTACCATGACGGATAGCGTGTCCAGAACCTCCTTTTCCGAGGCAAAAATTATAGATAGGGTCGACACGCGAGAAGGAGCTGCACGATGACCGGGTTTCAACAGTCCGGGTGGCCCAGAAGTCGGCTTCAGAAGGGGCTTGAATCTGACTGCAAGGGGGGAGAAAAGTGGAAATGGTGAAATACTGACTATCGTGGAACAAATCTCCTCGTGCAGACAGCCACGATTAGGCAGGCGTTCGGCTCGGGAACCCGCGCATTAAGCGGATCATGGAACGAGATGGCATTGACTATCTGCGGAAAATAAAGAAGAATGGTCTTTTCAGAGTAACTTTTATTTAAAATTTGCCTCTCGAGATGCGGCCGGTACGTCTTCGTTTATGCATGCATTCCATCAAATCGATCGATCGATCGGTCGGTCGAGAGCCGCAGGGAAGCTAATGTACTTTCCACATGCGGCACCCCTCGACTGCACGGATCGAGCATCTCGAGGTATCGCCATGGAAATCTGACATGAGTCAATCTTGTTCGGAAATGAGCTTGTCCATTCCTGCCGAACTGCTGATAGAATGGACGGATGGACGGATGGGAAGAATCAGGCGAAAGTCTTATCAATCTGATCCGACAAGACACGAGCGTCTAGGTCTCGGCGCTTAACATTGATTCACCAATCACCACCACCACCACCATACACACGCATGATTCTATGATAAAGTGTAGGGGAATATGGACCTTGATGTGTTGATTGTAGGAGCCGGTCTGGCTGGTTTGACTGCCGCTAGAGACTGTCAAAGTGCCGGCTTGAGGTTCAAGGTGGTCGAGGCGAGAGATAGGATCGGTGGAAAGACATGGACGGTGCCGCTTGCGTCGGGGCATGGAAGTCTAGATATGGGTGCAGCTTGGATCAATCCCAACACGCAAAAACGTATCGGTGAACTGGCAAAACTGTTTCGTCTCGAGACGGTGGAACAGAATACGGTTGGTACAGTGGCATTCTTATCAGGCGGTCAAGCTTCACCCACCAAATTCCCGTACGGTTCCTTGCCGGATTTAAGTCAAGTTGAAGTGGAAGACATTGCTCGGGTACGTGACAGAGTTCAACGAGATTGTCTCACTGTGAATCTTCGAGATTGGACCAGCAGCAGTGATGAGGACGTAACGGCACTCGCGTCTACTACTTTTGCAGATTACGTCAGGTCCTTTGCAGAAACAGACGCTGGATTCCACACGGTGCAAGTATGGACGAGAGCCATGCTTGGACTCGAACCGGAAGATCTCTCAGCTATGTTTTTCCTCGATTATTGTCGCTCCGGAGGCAGTTTGTTGGAAATGAGAAGTGATCGAGCGGATGGAGCACAGTACTTGAGATTCCCCTATGGCACGCAACAATGTACGTCCCACACTTCCGTTCATACTTCTGAAGGTCTAATGGATGATTTCTAGTTGCAAAGCATCTCGCTGCTCAATTGAGATCAGATTCAGTCATTTTGTCGACGCCAGTCACTCGAATTGAACAATCCGGAGATTTTGTTTCTGTGCGATGCGCCAATATGGCTCAATTCAAGGCTCGAAAGGTTATCGTGACAGTTCCTTCACCTCTCTATGCGACCATACAATGGACGCCGTCATTGCCGAATGACAAAGCACAAGTGATGAGGGAGAGTATTCAGGGGTACTATACGAAAGTGATTCTCGTCTATGCTGAACCATGGTGGCGACGCGACGGTGCGTGTGGGCTGTCGCAGTCGTTCAATGCTGGACCGATCGCAGTGACGAGAGATACGTCTGATGAAAAGCGGCAATGGAGTCTGACTTGTTTCGTGGCGGGTAATGCAGGAAAAGCGTGGTCACTCTTGCCGTACTATGCGAGAATTCAAGCGGTGAAGGAACAAATTTACCGCTTGTTTGAGAATAAGAAGGCGTACGAGACGACAGAGGTGCATGTGCGGGAATGGTCAAAGGAGGAATGGAGTCATGGCGCACCGTGTCCGGCACAGTCTACGACCTCTGCGCTCGTGGCGCATCAGTGCATTAGGACACCTGTGGGTCATGTTCACTTTGCGGGGACAGAGACGGCGTTTGAGTGGACCGGGTACATGGACGGAGCCGTCGAGTCTGGTATTCGTGCGGCGGCAGAAGTCTGTGCGGCCCTTCTTTCTTCTTAGGTACCGACTTGAAGTGCTACGAGGTATCGAGAGACCATGTTGTAGGTAGCTACCGTGGCCACGAGATCATGTAACCCGTCAATCCCAAATTCCACCTCGACTTGCTCGACCAATTTCTGACCACACTCGACCTCTTTTGTCATTGACGTTGTCAGTGCGAGCATGAGACGGTGCCGGTCATTCAATGAATCGAGCTTGCAATTTTTGAGTTCCGCCATGATGGATTTTGAGATACCGGCATGGATGGCCAGGGGCGCGTGTTGTAGCCACTCGTAGTCTGCTCGATTGAGAACGGCAACCCAACAAATTGTCAATTCTCTCTCAGCGTCAGACAAGCTCGTCTTGGTCCTCACTGCACCCAGTAACCCGTTCCATCCGGCCGCTATGTCGGGATTATGCAGTAACATGCGGTCGAGGTCAAGTAACGTGCCACCCCTGCGGTCTCGAATGGCATCCGCAGTGCTCCCCTCGATATCGTCCGGCACGTACGGAATCCGCGGCATCAGCTGTCTTTAACCTCAGCCGTGTCTTCTCTACTCGTATGTGCAGATTTCTCGTAGGCAGATCGAGTGAAAGGGCGGGGGAGGGAAAGAAAATGTGTGGGGTTGTTGCGAATGACTCAGCCTTGAATTACATTGCTATTCAACTAGTACTATTTCACTCGCTCGCTCGCTCGAGGATAGCTGGATGAATACGTTGTTTAGGACGCACAAGGTGGCCAAGGTGGCAGTGAGGTACATGTCCATCAAACCTTCATCGACCATTCCATCGACGCAATCTGCGACTCACCCGGCCCGCACAACTCCGTCGTCAGAGACTGACCGTGACGCCGACACCTACGGCGAAGTACCGCATGGCAAAGACACGCAGCAGAGGCAGGATGATTCAACGGACGGGTTCAAACCGAAAGTGACTGAGGAATTCGCAGACCACAGGGACAGAGAGACCGGGGACGATCATGCAGCAAAGTCATGAAAATACTCGATATTCACCACAAAAAGGGGGGGGGGGGACGGAATCATAATCATAAACATATATATCTCTCATTCAAGATTTAAAAACATGATTGAGTTTACTCACTTGGATTTGTGATGCACCATTTCCTTAATCTTCTGCCCAATACCTTCGTGCTCTTTCGTGGTGCCGGCATCCGTGGTGGACGAGGAATTCTTTGCATCTTTGGTGGATCCATGACCATCTTCCTTCTCGTGCTCGGCGGCCTCCTTGTGGGCCTTGGCGGAAGAGTCTGGGTGGTTCTTCGCTAATGGTTCTCCCGGAATGAATCCATCGGAATTGGGTTCATCCTTAAACTTGGGAGCCTTGCCATCAGAATCCTCACTCTGTAATTTATCGTCAGTCGGGAAATTCGACAGATACTCGAAGAAGATACAATACCTTTGGTGCATCCTCTGTCGCAGTGTCCGTATTCGGGTTGCCCTTCTTCTCTCCCGAGGTATTCTCCTTTGTCTCTGACTTGTCCTCGGTCTTCTTGGTCGTGTCTGACTTTTGTGTGGTCTTGGACTCTATCTTTTGCTCATCCGCTGCCTCCGTCAATCCCCTGATCATGGGGGCGATATGCCAGTGTGGGCCTACCTTTGACTTTGGAAACATCCGTCTTGGCGTCCTGGACTGGCTTGGTCTCTTTGTTTGTGCTCGGTGCGTCACTCATTTTTTCCGCTGTAGTACTGGTTTGTCTTTGACGGTTCGAAAGATAAGATGTGAGCCGTCGGCGAGGATGACGGGGTGCGGATAATGAGGGGTCTCTCCCTCTCCCTCAGTCTGGCAACCGTAATTGCGGCTTGCGGCTGGGCAGCGTCAGTGGCTGAGTGAGATGCCTTTCCTCACGCAAGGCCTGTGCATTCGTACGTGAATATCGACAACCGTTCGTACTCGAGCCATGGCTGTCGTAAAGTATCCGAGATTCTTCACCTTGTAGTGCCAAAAGGCTACATTGAATTAAAAGTTTCAACGTAGCTTCACTGCTCCTCGGGCGCTTCCGACGCGGATGCAGCCTTTCGCCTTCGTACCCTCTTTGGCGGGGGCATCGCTGTAGCGTCATTGTCCTGGCCGTCTTGTCCGGCATCATGCTCGTTCGTGCTTGTTTCGCCCGCCTCTGATCTAGACTTGGCAGCCCTCTTTCGTGGTTGCGTGCGAGTCGTCTTGGCGCCCTGGTCGTTGCCAGCCGGTCTGCCTCGCAGCGAGGTCAGGGCATTGTGCATCCTCGTAGACTTTACAGCCTTGCGCGAGCCGCCCGCACCTGCACCTATGCTGCCGGTGAAAAAGTCTGTCAGGTTTCGTTGCGTTCCTTCCCGGAGTTTTAACTGCCACGTTAGTCGTTTGTCGAGTCAAGACAACTCGTCTAGGTCTCCTCACATTCATGTCCTTGATGACGGGCAAAAGTTGCGAGTCCGTATACTCCTGTCGCCACCCACATTGCCTCATCAAGAACCCACGCAGCGCATCTACGTCCGGTTGTCCCCACTCAAAGTTGCTCGCGTCTTGATCCACTTCAGGATTGATGTAGGCCTCTCTCACTAGTGGATTGGGAAAGACGTCTGGCAGTACGAGCTTCTCAGCCGTCTTCCTGAACTTTTTACGAAAGGCAGATAGATTGTCAGTCTCATTCTCTTTGCCGCTCTGCACACGGTCCACATACTCCCTGAATTCGTCGAGTCCGCGAGGACCAGAAAATTCCGCTATTAGCTCGAGAGCTAAGACTGGACCAATCTTCTTGATGCCATCAGTATAGTCGCTGCCGAGTAGATGTGCTAAATTGATCAACTTGTTGCGGTCAAGATCGAATTCCCTTTCCAGGTCAGATAGGACGTAACATTCTACGGTCTTTGCGGTGTTGAACATGTTCCTGTACACCCTCGTGCCACCAAAAAGGAAGACATCGGAATCATCCGTCACGATGCCATCCACCAAACCTAATTGCACAAGTTTGGCGCATTGAGACTCCGCCTCGGAGGTGGCTGTAATATATGGGATGCCAAACTGTGCAAGCAGTTCTTGGCATTCCAGTACCATGATCTGAGTGACTTCGTCCGCATCTCTCAGATTCTTCTTCTGCTGATTCTTGAGTGCCTTCATATCTTGCTCGTACTCAACATCAGTGTAATTGCTTGCATTCTTGTTTCCCAATTCGGCAGAAAATCTTGCGTATTCATCTTCCTCTGCAGCCATTCGAGCCAGCATGTCTTCCTCCTCGCCGAGACGAGTTTGATCTGCTTCGTCCAAAATGGAGTCCTCAGTTGCCAATATCGGAGGAACATTGCCTGAATCATCGAGTTCGATTTCCTGTGTATCAGATATGGTCACTGGGTCTTTAGACTCTGAATCAGACACAGCTTCGTTCCAGTCTGGACTCCCTGGCGCTGAATCATTTAGAGGGATGGAAGGCTCCAATACATCTCGGGAGTCCGAATTATGTGTCGAGGAAGTAGACTTTTCATCTAAAGGCACAGCTGAATCCTTGGTGGATTCTTGAGGTGAGGTCGCATGCGAAGTTATAGAAATAGGCTCACTGACTTCGTGAATGATCTTTCCGATGACTGGGAATATATTCCCCACCTCTGAATCGTTGTGATACTCTGGTTCGTCGTCGTCGGAGGTGTCTGACGTGAGATCAACCAATTCAGGACCAGAATTGGCCAGTACGGAGTCTGGCTTGTATTCCTGAGGCTGTACGGGCGCCGACTTGGGGAGTTCTTTTGGACGTTCCACTTCTTCCTGAAACCAAGACGGAACAGGCCTCTTTTCTGGCTGGTCTGTCTCAGAAGACCCTATGGTCGAATTGGCTTCGTGAGATTGCTGAGGTCTGGAGGGAGGAGTAACGAAATCGGATTCCGATGCAGGAGTTACATCGGTTCCCTCTGGCTCGACAGCGGTCTGCATTGCTTTCTGTAATTTCTGCAATGAAGTCGGAGGCAAATTGTTCGAAGCTTTGTCTCCTTGACTTGATTTGCCAGATTCCTTACCTTTGTCCTGCTTGGCCAAGATCGAAGAGCTGAAATCAATTTTAGGGAAGGGTAAGGAGAAGCCTGACGATGGTGTCCTGCTGTCTGTCCGCACAGGTGGTTCGGTATCTTGATTATCGGCAACAGCAGACATAAGACCGGGTACAGTTGAGGTCGGCAATTGTATGTCATCATCGTCCTCGACAATAAATCCTCCCGAGCTGGCCTTGGGTACGGTAGAGTGTATCTCCAATGACATGTCCATGGCCTTTTTCAGCTCGGCAGCTTCTTCTTGTTCCCAAATACTACGGTCAGATTCTTCTGGGGACGTTTCGTCACCAAGGACAGTTCCAGAAGGTCGTTGACTGTAAGCTTCCTGCAATGAATCGTCCCTGATGAACAGGGGTGCACTACTGTGAGCGGTCGTCCTCCGATCGAATGGACTGTGTTTCGTCAGATTCGTTGTTCGCCTCTCTGTAGGCCTGAAGCTAGGATCAGGCTTTGTACTACTCATTTGGGCTTTTCGCGACTCTTCTAGGGCAAACTTGATCATATCTTCTTCACTCATGCCCGTCAGGTCGTGAACTTCGGCCGAGCTAGCATCTGGCCCTAAAGGGACATCTTCGAATTCCATGTCATCATTATCGTCACTATCTGCCGTCTGTTGCAATTCCTTGTCAATAATGATTGGCTTTTCTGCACTGTTGACTACGCCTAGTGACCAGCCACCATCGACGTTCTCGTTTTTGATCAAAACATATTCTCGACCTCGTTCGCTCGCAACACGCTGTACTCCGACGTCGTTCATTCCATTGAGATTCATAAGCCTGTTGGTAAGATCGCTGCGCTCTCTCACGCGCTCGATCTGGAATTTCGAGAAGGCCATCCGATCCGGGAACATATCTGTCAATTGCTCCGTGCTCAAACCCATTCTGAGGCGGGATCTCAGCCTGGCGGCGTTGAGAATACTGTACTGATCGGCGTGAGGCAAGGACATGAACATCTCACTGTCGTAGTCAATATTAGAGAAGTCGTACAGGTTCATGTCCTCGGCACCTTCGAATTCCTTAGCATAGGCCTGTAGCTCCTCGTGCGTCATGATTCTCGGATCATTAGCACTGGCAGCTCGGTCTATATCCATGTCCAGATCTGGCAGGTGATATTGATCCGTCTTCTTGAATCGCTGTTTCTGCACCTCTGCCGGTTGTGATTGCAACTCGTCAAAGTACACTGGATTCTCCGGGACGACCTCCTCCACGGCATTCAACGCGTCCTTCTGTCGGGCAGCTTCCTCGAGAGCCCTCTTGCGCATCTGGACCGCCAAGATCTTACCGGCCGTCTTCGCCACGTCCACCCTGCCGCCCTCCCTTAAGACCTTCCTGTTCCTCAACGTCTGCTTCTTCAGCAGGGGCGCCTTCCCGTCGAAGACGAAGACGGGCTGGATCCCGTGGAATAGGAGTTTGCATATCCTGCGAAAGAATCCGACGACGTGGGCATTCTTCAGCACGTTGCCCTCCTTGTCCCTCACGGCCTTGAGGAACTGATATATCCAGATGGAAGCATCCACCGCCAACCTCTTCTTCGCCAGGGCCTCCAGCCTTACGGGGCGGGCGCCGGCATCCAATATGGACCAGAGTCCAATCACACCCATCCCGAGCCCGAACGAACCCCAGCAGCACGCACTATAGGAAGCGCATACTATAAGCACATATATAAGAACGACTGATGAAGTCAGAGCAAGCCACAGCCGCGCAGATCCCGCGTGGCTGAAGGAGCTCCGTCCAGGCACCAAGAAATGTTTCCCGCGCAATTGCAGTCGATTGACGTTCAGCGTCGCAGTTGGTTCCTGTCTGCGCTTCTTGCTACAGAAGCAGCCCGCACTGAAGTAGATATACACACGCAAGAATGGCCAAGATCAAGAGAAAGGGCGAGAGTGGTGCGGCCAAGAACTTCATCTCGAGGAATATGGCCATCAAGAAGTTGCAGGTCACCCTCGCCGACTTCCGTCGCCTCTGTATTCTCAAGGGCATCTACCCAAGGGAGCCTAGGAACAAGAAGAAGGCCAACAAGGGCAGCACCGCGCCGACGACCTTCTACTACGTCAAGGACATTGCCTATCTCCTGCACGAGCCCGTCCTCAACAAGTTCAGGGACCACAAGATCTTTGCCCGCAAGCTCTCCAAGGCCCTGGGCAAGCAAGAGTATAACACAGCCAAGAGGCTCGAGGAGAATAAGCCCACCTACACTCTCGACCATATCATCAAGGAGCGCTTTCCGACCTTCGTCGACGCACTTCGGGATCTCGACGATGCTCTGTCCATGCTCTTCCTCTTTGCTTCCATGCCGACGACGGACAAGGTGGGTGCGGTCATCATAGCCAACTGTGATCGCCTCTGCCGCGAGTTCGAGCACTATGTCATCAGATCCAAGTCCCTGCGCAAGGTCTTCCTCTCTATCAAGGGCATCTACTACCAGGCCGAGATCAAGGGTCAGGACGTGACGTGGCTCGTCCCCTACAAGTTCTCTCAACAGGTCCCCACCGACGTCGATTTCAGGATCATGCTCACCTTCCTCGAGTTCCATCAGACTTACGTCGGATTCGTGAACTATCGACTCTACACAGAACTTGGGCTCGTATACCCACCAAAGATGGACACAGACATGGAGAACGATGCTGGTGGCCTGAGTTCTCTCGATGTACAAAGAATTGCGCTCGCCGGAGAAGCCGACCCGGAGTCGACGGCCAGGCCTAAGAAGACCTCGAAGCAGATCGCGTCCCTGAACATGGCACAGATAACCAACAGCGCTGAGCCCTCCGCGGATGCGACATCCGAGGCAGAGATGCAGGAGGACTCTGTCGATGCCGATGAAGGTGGTATGGATGACTTTTCTGCCGTCGCGCCTGCTGCGAAAGAGGGCGACGACGCCCCTCTGGTGCAACAGGCCACGTCAGCGCCTATCAATCTGTTTTCCAACTTCACGTTCTACCTGTCGCGAGAAGTGCCCCGTTACTCGCTCGAGTTCGTCATCAAGTCGTTCGGAGGGAAAGTTTCTTGGGATCCCATCCTGGGTGGAGGTTCACCACTCGCGGAGGCTGATGGTTCGATATCGCACCACGTTTGCGATCGACCCAAGCAGGAGAAGAAGTACCAGGGACGCAACTATGTCCAACCTCAATGGATCTACGATTGCATCAACAAAGGTCAGTTACAAGGGATCGATTCTTACGCACCCGGTGCCATCCTCCCGCCGCACCTGAGTCCCTTTGCCAAAGTCGGCGACGGTGCTTACAATCCTGAAGAGCTCATGGAAGAACCGGCATCGGACGACGATGACGAACTCGAAGCCGCTGCTGAGGATGCGGCAGTCGAGGTTGAGCCGGAAGAGTTGGAAGCGAATGAAGCACAAGCTGAATTGGAGGCGGAGGCTGCCGGTGTCTCTTACTCTGAGGCACAGGCATCATCGAAACCGAAATCGAAATCGGCGACGAAATCCAAGACTCCCGTGTTATCGACGGCGGAAAAGAGCGAGAAGGAAGGGAAGGAACTCGCGAGGATGATGATGTCAAACAAACAAAAGAAGTTGTACGCCAAGATGCAGTACTCGAATAAAGCGAAAGAAGACGAGGTCGGTGCATTGAGGAAGAAGAGAAAGGATCTGGCAAAGGCGAGCAAAAAAGCGAATGGATCAAAGAAAGTCGCTGGGAAGCAATAGATCTTTCCTTTTTTTTTTCTTGATTATTTCCTTCTTATTTAGCATACAGCGGTTTGTACAAAATCTTTTTCATCTGATTCCTCTTTACTCGAGCTAGCTAAACCTGTGCTGTGCTTTTGAATTACGATTAAATTTTTATCATTTTGGTTAGGGGAAAAAATAAGTTTATACATGTTTTGAATTACTTTTTTTGTTTTTCTCTTTCATCGACTTATAAACTGTCGTCGATCGAGTGCTCGGAGACGCGTTTCCCATGACAAGACGTCCCATCTACGCGACCGTGGATTGCGAACCCTGAATGTCGTATGCAGAAATTCGCGTAGTGGAGTATCATCAAGCCCCTCTACCGATGAATTGTCTATCGCTTCTTCATCATCATCGTCATCTTCTTCTTCTTCGTCATCTTCTTCCTCTTCTTCTTCTTCTTCCTCGTAGACGGCTGCTTCAGATGGAATTTCTGCTTGCCAAGGTTGAAGTTCTTCTTCTCCTTCTTCAAAGGTCTGCTCCATCTCCTCATCGACACTCGGATCAACGCTGCTAGTTTGAAGTACTTCTGGCGTCACATACTCCCCCATCATCTCCTCCGCCTTTCTCTTCCTCGATGGAACCTGGAAGGGACTTATCGGGCGAACAGGAATCACTGCATTAACTGGGCGATTCATGATGTTTAGTGGCTCAGGCGGAGGCTGTCTGAGTCGCATAAATCGTTCCCTATCTTGTTGAAGAATGTCCTTCACGTCCATGCCATCGTCCTCAGACCGAAGATCATTCAAATTGAATTTGAGAACTTTAGATGTTCTTCGCGAATGTGCACTGCTACGTTGACCGACATCTTCCTGTAAATTCACCCTCGCTGGAGTCGCCGCGGGGGGCGATTTGATCTGAGCGCTAGGTCGGGGCGCAGACCTCAGCACTGGGCTGCTCGGAGGCAGGCTACGTTCAGGGCTGCTCTCTATCAGTATCGGCTCATCAATTGTAGTAAACTCAATCACTGAATCGAGTCTGTCTTCAGTCGTGTTTTGGGCGTCGTGACCTTGTATGTCCTCAAGGTCTTGCTCTTCATAAGAATCAGGTACAGGCAATGTCTCTTGCTCAAGACATTCTGGCGCTTTGAAGCCGGAGCTTGCCGGTGGAGAGGAGCCAGGTTTGGCAGTACTAGATTCTACAAACTTGTTTTGTGTTTGTGGTATGACTGGATCACTCTGAGAAGTTTTCGGGGAAGAGAAATTGTACGGCCACTTCGTATGCCGAGGCGGGCCGGCCTGAGAGCCCTCTGATTGACTATGCGAGATTTTGGCCGACTCTGGTGCTCTCGGTAGAGCTCTGTCATGCCTTATCCTCAGCGCGTTCGGCGTGGAATCCAACGAGCTGGGCGTTGTTCGACGAGCTGCAATATCATAAAGATTTTGATACACCGATCTTTGGGACCTGACGTCGCCATCTTGAGATGACTGCGTGATATTTCGAAGCTTCTCTTCCTTGACGGACCCTGCCGCGATCCCGTAGATCTTTTGGCTAGTCGAATTTTGTGTTCTGACATCTTCTTCGTGGGTCGACTGTGTATCGTGTTCAAGCTTTTTATCAGTGATCGAACTTGTCTGCACTTGCCACGGTATCCTTCGGGACGACTTCTTTTGTGCCTCGCTGTCCTCGATGGGTGTCGCAGCGGCGTTACTCAAAATTGGCGTATCAAATATGGTTTCGCGGACTTTGGTTTGTTCATCAAGTGGCGGCGTCAGAGCTGCGATTTCAGCACTCGCTGTGGCGGCATTCGGCGGAGTCTTGCTCTGGTCATTTTGGATACTCTCCTGGACTGCCTGGACAACTTCAATATCCTGCTCCGCCTGCACAACTTCCGAATCCGGCTCGTCGTGAATAACAACGGCGTGCTGAATGACCTGTTGCGAAAGGATGTCTAAGCTCCTCGACGCGGTAGTGGTAGCATCAGGATGACTCTGGGGACTTGACAAGTCAGAATTTACGAAAGCATGGTCATTGATGGTGTCGAGAAGCTCGTTATCCGCTTTCAGCGGTTTTGCCAGATCCGCGGGTGTTCCAAGCACTTGTTTCAGTTGTCTTCTGCCATCCTGTGTATCACGATCATCGAGAGGTGACATATTATGGGCGGTAGCTGGTGGCTCTGATACTTCTGGCTGCTGTGAGATACGCTCTTCGAATGCTACATCCACCTTTTCACTGCCGAGCTCTACTTTGTCTTGATCACTTGCTACTGTGACCTCCAATTCATTCTCTTCCATGTCTACCGAACTGAGGACAGTCATTGAGAGGTGGCGAACAGACGAATCTGGACCAACTGGCTCATGAAGTGCGGGGGGTATGAACGGCTTCTCAAGCGTCCTTGGAACGATTGGGGAGCCAGCCTGCAGAGGGGAAGAATCTGGCGGAGGACTGTTCGGCGCACCTTCGGAGAGATAGGCTGAGAATCTGACCTCGCTGTCAGCCTTGCGTTCAGGAGAGGCAGCCCAACTCATTGCATCCTCTTCAACTTCACCTTGAGTCTCTACCAACTCTACCTCTTGGTCAATACATGTTGCAACTGTGATTTCGAGTGAGGTCTTATGAGTGGTAGTATGTTCAGGAAATTGTATCTGCCTCTGCCTCTTCGCCGTGGTGTCTTGAGCCTGAGCCTTTCGAGACCGGTGCACTATAGGTTCGATAGCGTATTCACCCTTTGGCATCCAGCACTCCTCACTATCGAGGACTTTTTGCTGTGCTGCTGGTATTTGACAATCGTAATACGTCAGGTCCTGGAAATCTCCCCAACCTGTATGGAGACGTTTCCTGGTTGTTGTAGTTCTGTTAAAACTGTCGCTACGTAATAAGTTTTCCTGCCTTGGGGTCACCATCTTCGGTTGCTTTGCCTGCGCAAGACGACGATCTGGGGACTCGCCAACCGCCTCCTCGACCGATGGTCTTTTTCTTGGCACAGAAGATATCGATTGGGGTTGTTCTTGATGCTTGAGCTGTGTTGCGAACGTCGCAGAGTCATCGCCGATATCAGAATCCGAAGAGGCCTGGCTTACTTGACTGCGGATCTCATCGAGCTCCGGCAGCTGTGGCCTGATCATGCGCATGACGTGATGACTATTCAGCAGACGGCGAGCCTCTGTGAGCCTATTGAAGTCTGCGGGCTCGCCAAAGATTGCGCCGCACAGGTCACCCAAAGGCGTGAATGAATGAATCTCAAAGACGCAGTTTAGGCTGCTGAAGGCTGTATCCTCCACGATGCAGAGGTATCCTGAAGCCTTTGCGAGTATGCCACTCTTGAGCTGTGTCAGTCGCCAACCCTTCTGTTTCTGAATCCTATCCTCGACCTCTCTCGTGAAGTTGCATCGTATCACACAGAATTTGTCAGACACATCGGCGGAAATCAACTCATCCGGATCGTGCTTCGGGTGGCCCTTCTCGAAACGATAATTGTGAAAGAGACGAGCTTGTAGATACCCAGCGGCCTTGAATGGCATCCGAGTGGAAGTCGCCTCCTTCAGCACCTTCAGAAGCTGTACCTCCAGCCATGGTCTTTTGAGCATGTCGGCCATCGTGTAGCGGCGGCCTCGCTCGAAGAATATAGATCACTGACAACGTGTCCCGTTCACCAAGTATACATAGCCTGCTCGGAGGGTCCCTCTGACTCCAGACGACTGTGTTCCACACCCAGCGACCCTTGCGCGCCTGGCCCGAAACGACTGAGAGCGTGAAGCGCGACGTCTCCAGGATCTGAGCGCAACGAATTGCGTTTATTCGTCCTTGAGAGCGGTGCGTGGAGCCCCGAGCGGACCCCACATACGAATGCAGCCCTTTCATCACATATCGCCTCCTGCCCCTGTAACGTTGTTGACAGGCCGAGCTGTGTTCCAGGGGCGTCGTGGACGTACGAGTCGGATATGGTGTGTTACAACCGTCGCTAGATGGATGGTCACTATGTCAGTTTTCCACAGAGGCCTCCTGACGACGCCGTGCCGGCGATCTCAAAACTCTACAGCACTGTACATCGACGCATTGCGTCAATAGTCTCAATCGCAACGTCAAGCTCGGCGCAGACAAGTACCTCCGTTGACAACGAGTCTGTTCACTCACGATCGGACGCAGCAAATGTGAGCTCGGCGTCCCCAACTTCGGTCGGCACTCCCCTGCACAATAACCACTCTATTGCACGCAATCACCACCTGGGCGTTCCGGAGGGCACCATCCACGAATTCCGCTTTCCGCAGGGCAAGACCGACGTATCTCATGCCAGCCAGGTATCAGGTCCCAGAAATCAGTCTGCGCTGCTCATGCACGCCGCCCAGAAAGCGGCGCCATCGGTGCAGAGCGAATCTCTGACCGCACTCGGCGACCTGGACTATCTCGACACACCTTCTTCTAGTCCGACAAAGGGGCCATCTTCTGATGTCTCCAGACATACAGACAATTCCGTGCCTGGCTTTGCCCTAGAACGTGACTTGAGCTCTGAGTCAGAAGCTCCGCAATCTCCTGTAGAAACTCGACGGCCCTCCATCTCTCGCGAAGACTCTATTTCCACAGTCCTGACCAGGCTGAAGAGTGGAACTCTATCTAAGGAGTTCTGGATGAAGGATCAGAACGCTCATGCCTGTTTCAGATGCGAGGCCACCTTTAACAGTAAGAGAACATGATCGCCATCCTGGTGACGGTATTTGCGGCCTCACAGAAGACTGACACGCGTAGCCTTCCGTAGAAAACACCACTGTCGTCTCTGTGGTCAGATCTTCTGCTCCAATTGCACGATATTGACGAGCGGCAGACGAATACAACAGAAGGATCGTTTCAGGGCTTGCAAAACATGTCACCGCATCATGGATGAGTACGCGGATTTCTCTTCTGAGAGTGAGATTGAAGAAATGGGCTACGACCGCGAACCCGATATGACACCACACACACCCCCGGGAGTCCTTGCCGATCGGGCCTCTAATCCTTTTTCAATGCCGAATGAGATGAAGCCTGTCAGCACACCACTCATGGCAATTCCGGCAACGCGCACCCCTCTGCTTGAGGGAACCCTGGGGAAAGATCAAGCATTGCTTGAGATTCCTGGGCCCAGCGTTGCGATCAGTTCGCAGTTCTCTGACGCATCGGTGTCGCCATCAGGGCCGGCCTCGTCTCGAGCGGATCTCCCCAATATCCCACATCGCTCAGGATCGAGTGCCGTCCTCACTTGGGGTCAAGGTCTCATTGAAGACCTCGCCGGATCTGCCACTGCCTCGTTTCGCCGGGCCCCTGTGCTTGGGGAAGCCAAGGTATCCAATGCTATATCTCCCGGGAGTCAGGATCACCGCGAGAAGATCTTGAGTGACGAGGACGAGGATTACTGGGGTGGTACTCTACGTGTATCTGGTCCGTCGCGATCGAAGAAGGGCCGACAGAATCGTGCAGGAGGCCACAGGGGATCACCATATCCAGATGAAGACGCGCTGCGTAGGGTTAGACGACTCGGACTGTCTAAGCACTCCAGGACTCAGTCAAAGTCCTTAGTGCGACATCTTGGGGTCCCTGGAGGAGAATCGCCAAAGCTTGTCGCTCCGACCGACTCCGTCCCTCGAGGCAGAACTCGTTCACGGGCCAACAGTATTGTGCCGCCGGACGTCGAGGATCTGAGTCCTGTGGCTCGCTCCCACGTTACCGCGCTTCTACAGCAGTTGCTCCGGGATGCGCGCATCGAGGATCACAAAGTATGGGAGACTTCCTTGATGCCAATTCTTTCGAAAGTCTCGAAATACATCCAGCCGAAAGTCAAGGAAGGTGCTAGCGGCTACATAAACAACTACGTGAAGATCAAAAGGGTTCCCGGAGCAAAACCATCAAGTTGCGAATTTCTTTCCGGAGCTGTCTTTACGCACAAATTGGCACATAAAGAGATGGCCAGAACTATAAAGAGTCCCAGAATATTGCTCATCGCTTTCCCCCTCGAGTATCACAGGGCAGATTCCTCACAACTCATGTCATTGGAGCCTGTCATGGCGCAAGAAAAGGAATATCTCAAAAACCTCGTTAACCGTATGATGGCTATGCGTCCCAGCCTCGTGCTTGTCCAGAACAGCGTCAGTGGGCTAGCTTTGGAATATCTGTTGCAAAATCACGTTGCTGTAGCGTACCAGGTCAAGGACTCTGCCATGTCTGTTATCAGTGGATTGACAGGCGCAGACATCATAACCTCGATCGATCGCCTAGCATTTCAGCCAAGAGTAGGCAAGTGCGAAACTTTTGAAGTCAAAACATACGTCAACTATGATACCCCGGTACCATTCAAGAAGACGTACTTCTTCTTCAAGGGCTGCCCGCCAGAACTGGGTTGCTCAATAGTACTCCGAGGTGGTAGTATGATCAGATTGGAGAAGATAAAGCGCATCATGGAACTCATGGTATATGTCGTTTACAATCTCAAATTGGAGTCGAGTCTGATTAGAGATCAATTTGCCACGCAGAATCCAATCTGCACGAGTCCGACGGATACTAGTGTCCTGGACAATTCCGATGTCAGTAATGAAGCACTTTTACAGAAATCGGTGCAGTCCACTCTGCAGATCTTCGAGGGCAGAATTTTATCAGCCTCGCCAGGAGTGAGATTTCCTCCTCCGTACCTGGTCAAGAAGGCTGTAGATTTGGAAGACAAGCTTCTGAAGCACAAAGCATATCAGGAGTACCTCGAAAGTGACAAAATACTGGAAAGTCCACCTGAGCCAATATTCTTCTTGACGGAGAAACAACAACAAGACATATCGGACCTGTCAGCGGATCAACAAGACAATATAAGAAAGCTTGTTGAAGCAGCCGAACAAAGGAGATTGAATCAAGAGCTTCAGCATTGCAAATCGCAGTGGAAAACTCTATTGGAGCGCGAGATCAAGGATCACAGAGCACTTGCTTGTCCTCAGGATAGACAATCGATTTCAGTCCTCTATTCGGCTGTCTGTACCGAGACCGGCACCCCGTGTACGATGCCCCGGACGGAGATCATGGAATTCTATAAGGACTCTGCGAATGACTGGCCACTGGGTCAGTATATTGAGGATTGCGTGTATGCATCTCGCAAGCCATGTCCTGTTGTCCTATGTGGTCGGCAGAACATGGAACATCACCGGAGTTATGTTCATGCTCAAGCTAGAGTCAGTGTGATTACTGAAGCATACAGTTGCCCTCTGCCCGGTATGCAAAATACGATCCTCATGTGGAACTACTGCAAGAAGTGCGATGCTGCCACGCCATTGATGCCAATGTCAGAAAATACTTGGGCATACTCTTTCGGCAAATACCTCGAGCTCACATTTTACGACCAGGGCCTGATCGCTCGTCTCGATAAATGCTCACACAATCTATGTCGAGAACACGTTCGCTACTTTGGATTTCGTGACATGGCTATACGGTTCGATTATGACCCTGTAGAGATAATGGGCTTGTCGCTGCCTCAGCCCTTCGTTGATTGGCAACCAGACAGTTTCGTGAGATTGAAGAATGAAGAGTTCAAATCACTTCAATTCAAGATCACAGCATTCTACGATTCACTCGAGTTTAGACTGTACAACATGAATTCCGAGACTCTGGTCATAGAGCAGATCGAAGCTTACAAGGCTGATTTGATACAGATGAGACATAAGGCCAAAGATGAACGAATCTATTTATTGAACCTTTTGCAGGAAGTCTTCGATAGCTCCGCTCCTCTGGACTATCTATGTCTGAACCGAGCTCTAAGAGCTACACAAGACAAGGTTACATCATGGAATGAAACGTTTGATGAAATGGAACGATTGTATCTTCCATCAGAAAAGGATATCAGACGCTTGACAACAGCCCACCTCAGAAAGCTCTTTTCACTGGACGACACGTCCAGAACGAGTGTTGTCGATGACGAAAGCGGGGAAATTGAAGGTAAAATGTCTGTCAGTGCACCGGTAATACCGCTGGGAGATGACAAGGCCTTGGAGGACATGCTGGAAAAGGGAGGTGATAAAGAGAATGAAGTGACTTCGGAGGTCCATCTCGGTGTGACTGACCGCGTGGTCTCCATGCCAGTAGCCAGCGGCGATCTTGAGGAAGAGCCTCGAGGCTTTCATCCTCGAAGGACTTACGAGCAGCTCATCAAGTCGAAGGCGGACAGCTCGGTCACCAACGACGAGCACTCTTCTATCGGCGCCTCCGGAGGAGTGAAGACCACACTAGATCTGCCGGATCCTCATCAATCAGGTATACCAAAGCCATCTCTTGGACCTCGGCATTTGTCTACCGAGACTCTACCATCGTCTGCTCGTACCCCTAAGGCTACCTCACAACTGACTCCTGATCTGAAGAGCTATCCGCCGAGTGCTATCCCCATTTTCAGAAATATCCATGATCCTGTTCATCTGAGAAAAAAGTCATTGACCAACAATCATGTTCTGAGCAAACAGATACAAGATATTGGAGAGAGTATTGTAGGCTCTGTCGAAAAGAGGTGGAATGATCAGAAACGATTCAGTGCACAGAACAGAGACTTGCCTCAAAAGAACAAGGCTGGTGAGACCAAAGTGACTAGCCTGGCAAGGCACTTTGAGCAATTAACGCGTGAGTTCGAGAAGGAGCGTATTCGTGCTCGAAAGATGCTTCATTCCCGTGGACGTTCGACATTCGCAGTTGCAAATCAGAGACCTACAGTTGCTGTCTTTGACAATGTCAATGATGTTGTGGATGATCTTTCTGACAGCGAGGAGCCTAATCTTGAGCCCCTACTCGACTATGGTGGCGATTCATATCACTTCAGTAATCCGGTAACGCATGAAAACACACCCAACCATACGCCAATACAAGCTCCGGCGTCACCTCAAGCAATGGCAACTAGAGACATTCCGGACCATCCTTTGGACGATCGGGGCGTGAAGCCTCTTAACGAGCAGATTGAAAAATTGGATTCCACTGGTCCAGGGGACAAAAGGACCGAGGGGGACTCCATTGGCCAAGGACTCGTACCAGCATCCGAGAGAAACACTCTGATGAAGACACTATCTAATTTCTGGGCTGATAGATCGTCCTCAAATTGGACACCTCTAGAGTATCCATTGCCACCTTCAGAACACATGTTCCTCGAAAGCGATGTCGTCGTCCGGGAGGACGAACCGAGTTCCTTGATCGCATTCACTTTGAGCGCGGAGGAGTACATCTCTGAGATGGCCGCTCTTCGCGACGCTGCGAAACGCAAGCCAGATGTGGATCAGGTTTTGACACCAGGCCTTTCAGCTGAAGAGCGTCGGATACGAGCAACTCTGCAGAACCCAACAGGCACTCATATGAAGTTTGCTTGGGGTGGTGACAAGTCTAATGCTCGCTTGACAAGCCGGATCTTTTATGCTGAACAATTCGATGCCCTGCGCAGGTTCTGCGGTTGTGATGAAAGCTATGTGAAATCATTGTCACGATGTGTCAAGTGGGACTCTTCTGGTGGGAAGTCAGGAGCGGCCTTTCTGAAAACTCAGGACGATCGCTTGATCGTGAAGCAGATGTCCAAGATTGAGACTGAACAGTTTTTGCGGTTTGCGCCAAACTATTTTGAATATATGTCCGACAATTTCTTCAATAAGCTACCAGTTTCTCTGAGCAAGATCCTAGGCTACTATCAGATCACATCGAAGAATCCAGTAACAGGTAAAATCATGAAGATGGATGTTATAGTCATGGAAAATCTATTCTACAGACGAAAAACAAGTCGTATTTTTGATTTGAAGGGATCTATGAGGAATAGAAAAGTACAGCAGACTGGCAAGGAGAATGAAGTCCTACTCGACGAAAACTTTGTTGAACGTAAGGCCACCTGGGTCAATCTTATGCTTTATAATACTTACAACTATAGTGGTATCGGAAAATCCTTTATTTGTTCGAGATCACGCTCGCCGATTCTTGAAGTCAGCTTTGCATAATGATACCTTGTTTCTTGCTCAGAACAATGTCATGGACTATTCTCTCGTGATCGGCATAGATGACGAGAAGCATGAACTTATTGTGGGAATCATTGACTTTATTCGGACATATACGTGGGACAAGAAATTAGAGTCGTGGGTGAAGGAGAGGGGATTGGTAGGCGGTGGTTCAGCGAAACCGACTGTAGTCACGCCCAAAATGTACAAGACTCGATTCAGGGAGGCCATGGACAGGTACATATTTGGCATCAAGTGAGATTCTGCGACAGGACTTTTTGACAATCTACACAGCGATGCGGTCAGTTGGTGGAATTAGCCAGTTTACATGATATTTCGCGCTGGCGCTTGCAATGAAACAATGTCTAGATACATTTTCTGTTCCTTTCGTGCGCTTGTTGATGCTCAGGCTATATATCCAGACTCTTTGAGTGGGTAAAGCCGACGGATCGACTAAATTTGGACCACCTCTAGATTTTTTCCTTGTCGCTCGTCGGGGGCTTCGCGTTCCCACTCATCTTTCAGATTGCCAAATACGGTATCAGACAGCAGTATTCCTTGTGCCAAATTCCAAACGAGCGTAATGGCATAGAAAAAGTTGGCATTGCCTGAGCCAGCATAAATCCAAAGATAATAGAATGCTGGTCCAAAGATACAGCAGTACAAGAGCGCGCATGAGACCAGAAACAAATATCTCGTGTGCTGGAACAGGTGAGGGTACATCATCAATAGCGTAAAGTAGAGATGCGTGTCTTCGATGGACGGATAAGGTTTGAAAATTGCCGCGAGTCCACAAAGTGTGATGTAGACGAATAATGGATCTCTTCTAATTTGTTATCAGTCGTGAAGATCTCGGAGGAATCGGTCGTGGTGTTCGTTACCTTAATTGAATGCATAGAGGCATGACGTAAATCAAGAGATGGAGTTGAAAGACCACCAAGAAGAAATTCCTAAAGTCTTCAAACATTTCAGTGAAGAAATACCACCACAGTCCGATGTTGGGAGTCAAATCTGTCATGAATAGGACGATGCTGTAATTCGACCATACAAAGTTCCACGAGCCTAGCCACATGTAGCTTGCATAGAACATGGCAGCTATAGATATAGTGAAGGTTGTGATTGAGATCGACATTGCTTTAAAGGTACTCTGCTTCCCAATGTCAGCCACCAGGAGAGTTATCGGAGCTATAAGAAGCACTGGATACACCGAAAGGTAGGCGGCAAAGGCCAAGCAGAACATTGCTGCGAAAGATTTCTTGCGTAAGACGTTTGTGATAGCTGTGACGATGGCCAAGGATGTGAAGAGCGCACTCGATCTGGAGACTGCTACAAGAATCGAGAATGGATTGAATAGAGCACTGTTTCCCGAATGAGTCATCTTGCTCGTCAAAAGTCCAGGTACTTACACTGCTGCCATCACCCATGGTCTTATGCGACTCGTCGAGGGTACTCGATCCACCATGTACGAGGAAGAGGCAATATCCAAAATCGTCCAAACTGTCAGGAGGTCCACCGAAGAATACAGTAACTTCTCGAGGAGCGACGAGAACGGGACTCCATCCATAGCGGACATGAGTGCAAGCAGAACCGGAGCCTGATGGCAGACCCCGCCATCATACGGATCTATATCCATCTTGTACAGGAACAAGCCTTCCTTTACTAACGGAATTCAGCAAACGTCGTCGTCATGCCCTAAGCTCATGCCATACGTGTTTTGTGTGAGCTGACGGGAGTAGAGAACTCTACACGGTTGTATAGCAGATCTGGAAGGGAAGTGAATTGAAGACACAACCTGACAGCAAAGGCCGCAACGAATATCATCATCACACGCGCATTTTCATCACTCTTGTGGCCCTTGTGATCTCTTCCTAAGCCCATGATTACGACTGGTCGCTGCTATCTCGCAGCTCTACAAAATTGGATGACTAGATAGTTAGAGACATCCACAGACTGAACCAGTATCAATGATGGTTCCCAGAAAGCATACTAGTAATGATATTTATCTAGGGCGCATGCATGTATGTCTCACCTGAGAGTTTTGTGTGGCTCCGGCTCCAGAATTTGTCCACAGACTTGGCGTCCTGTTCACTTTACGGGGTCACTACTCCTGTACCTAAAAACTCAAGAGGCTGCCACCCAGGTCAGGCATATAGACTATCTTTCAAACAGATGGATCAGAATGTGATTAGAGACATTTCTACCAGGTTTCAGCAGATGATGGCATCTCGTCGTCAGCTCAGTGCTGCGAGACCCGACTCTGACAGAGCTGCGCCGTCCAGCTCGCAATCCAAGACTGACCCTACTTCTGATCCGTTCTTTCACGAATTGATGACACTATCTAAGCATACACAACGATATCAGAAGCCAGGATTGCTTGACACAGCTCTTGAAGCAATCGACCTCGGTAGAATCTATTCAGACGCGGATTCTGCTTCTGAGCAGGATACGAGCCTTGGGTACCAAGATCACGTCATCAAAGCTCTTCTGCGCTGGTTCAAGGAGGATTATTTCACATGGGTCAATTGTCCTGTCTGTGACACATGCAGTTCAGATACGATGGCAATAGGAACAATGAGAGCCACTGATGAGGAGATGAAGGACGGTGCACAGAGGACAGAATTGTTTCGTTGCAAACAAGACGCTTCTCATACAACGCGTTTCCCAAGGTACGATGATCCAACGACCCTGCTACGATCGCGTCGAGGCCGTTGTGGAGAATTTGCAAACTGTTTCACGTTGTTGTGTATAGCACTTGGATCAAGGGCTCGCTGGGTCTGGAACGCAGAGGATCACGTATGGACTGAAGTGTATAGTACGACGCTACGCCGATGGGTTCATTGCGACTCTTGCGAGAACGCTTGGGATAGTCCCCAGATCTATGCTGTAGGGTGGGGCAAGAAGATGTCTTATTGTATTGGCTTTTCATCCTATGGAACACAAGATGTGACGCGACGATATGTGAGGGATCAGAATCAAGCATTGCCGAGAGACAGAGCTGCCGAAGAAGTAATTGAATCTGCAATGACAATAATCACCAAGCGGTATCGCAGCGACTTGCCTCCTGAGGAAGTCAAGCAGTATGAAATGGAAGACGAGGCGGAAGAACAAGAGTTGGCCACGTATCAAACCCGCGTAGTACCAACCAAGACGGAAGAGGAACAAGCGCGTGAATCTGGCGACGCTGCTTGGACGAAGATGAGGGGTGAGGCTGGCAAAGGGTCATGATGGATGTAAATTGTTTTTACATTGGCACAATAAGGCTACCGCTATGATTCCCGACGCTATGCATATATCACAAAGACGGAGTTGTCGTGAGAAGTTGTCCTGCAGATCAGGACTGACCGTATCTCTTGACGAAGAATGGAGGAGGTATATCAGTACTGTTGACCAGGTCCATCAGAGGTCTCTCAACCACGACCAATTCCGAATCGGTCAAGATATCAAATAATAAAAGAGATCGATATTTGAATGTGATCCAGAACTTGCCACGGAGTCCTGACTTGTCCATTGGAGCATCAACAGCCATACCATCAGATTCCTGATCGGCCTCGTCGTCCTCTGCGTCCTCTACCGTCATGGCAGCAGATTTCGACTCTGCGACATCTCGTTTTCTCTTGCTATGTGAATGTTTTACGGGCAGGTCCTTGGTGAGACTGAGGTACGACACCCAGTTGGCACCCCACATCCACAATCGCTCCTCGCCATCTACCCACATCTGAGAGCAATGATCTTGCAGTTTAGTGAACCGATCCGGGACTAGCGGACTGTTCTGATTCGACCATGCACTTAGCTTGCCGGAGGAGATTTCGAATTCATGTATGTACATGTTGGCTGTGACCAAGACAACCTTACTGTTTCCATGGAATGCCAAGGCAGTAATCGAGGAGGATACAGAGGGTAACGTGACCACTGTGGTCCCGCTTTCCGAGTCGTACACTTTGGTGACGTTGCTCTGATTGCAAACTGCCAAAAGACTTCCATCGGGTGAAGCTTGTATTTGACTTGCTGATTTCAGATAGACTTGATTCTTCCTTGTATCCTCAAGAATAGAATGTGTCCTGATCAAGGACTGCTCCTGAATCTCAATGTCGAACATGCCATCTTCCTCATCAATTTCCGATTGAGAGAGTTTGTAGATCTTGATGTCGGACTCGGGCGTAATCAAGAAAAGCTTGCTAGAATCTTGACTGAACATCGTGGTGCGAGCTCCTTGCATAGCCAACTCGTCGTTGACAATTTTTAGTGGCTTCAAAGCACTAGAGGTCGTTGATGGTGTGAGCATGTATAACTTTGTTTCGATCAAGGACGAAACAACCAAGTAAGTGCCGTCCTGGCTCAAGGTGGCGGATGTCAGATTTTCCTCATTCTGAAAAGTCATCTTAGAAACGAGCTGTTGTCGGGGTTCACCATCGAGCTCATAAGGTTCACACAGACGCCAAATCTTGATCTGGCGGTCAGACCATTGCATGATCAGACGAGCCTCTCGAGCCAGGCTACATCGGGGTCTCTGTGGCGTAGCGGGTATCATGCGATGGTTGGTTTTCATGAAATCTTGTAGTGGAATGACCATCAAAGTCATGTCTACACCTCCTGTGACCACTGACGACATACCGCGAGACTCGTAAGATGCCATAGCACGGACGTCATGGGCATGGAAACGTCTGCCAGAGATGTGCGCCCAACGCCGCTTGTTGTCCACTAATTTGTACATCTGCATCTTGCGGTCGACACCGGCGGAGAATAGGGTATCACCAAGAGCATTCATCCCCAAGCAAAGAACATCGGCTTGGTGCAATTTGAAGTTCTGCAATAACGAGTAGAACTTTTTGTCCCATAGCTTGACTGAGCCAGTGGAATCTCCAGAGACAATAGTACCGTTTCGCAAGACGAGCACAGACCAGACAAGAGAGGGCTCGTTCCTGACACGGTCCACAGCCATTCGAGCCAGAATAGGACCTCGAGCCTGACTGCAGTCCCAAACCTTGATCGTGGAGTCGGAGCATCCACCGACCACCTGATTCTGACCACTGAATGCAACGCTCAAGATTCTGCTCTTTTGCCGGGTCAGAACGTACTTGTACTCTAGAACACCTGGGCCTCCGGCAACATCGACCATAACCAGACTGCCATCTTCGCACCCGACAGCCAGAGAATCCTGCTCCGGGGACACCGCAATGCTCCATATCGCCCCTGCGTTACAGTCCAGACTGGTGCGTGGCCTGAGCAAATTGAGGTCCCATTCTGTCACATGCGTCGAACTGCCAATGCTGAACAAACGTGGGCTATGACCCTTCTGAGAGACCCAAGTCAATCCTTCGATAGACCTGCCGTGTCCACCCTTCAGCGTGATATCGAGCGACCAGTTGTCCCGAGGGTTCCATATCTCGATATCGCCATTCGCTCGGCCGACGGCACAACGGAGATTCTGTGACTGATGATCGCCAGGATTGCTCTTGTGCGAAAAGGCGATCGCAGTGACCGCGGGAGGGGTGTAATCCACGAATCTAGTCCTATGTACGTTCATGCGCTCGACAAGACCCTGACTAAGCCACTGAACGACGGAAGCACGCTGACCCTTCCCTTGAAGCTCCAGTCTGTGCAGAGTATCCATAAATTTAAAGTTTGAGTGCCTGGCGAGAGTTGTGCACGTGACCGATATGTCAACTTCGCGCGGGCAGAACGCGCCATCAACAGGCTTCCTTCTGTCAGAAACAACGCTCAACAGGAACTTGTCTTGCTCAGGAGAACACATATTTAGCCGCACATTATGGAAGCCGACGAGCAGATGTCCCCTAAGGAGCAGCGCGTGATAGCAGAGTATCAGAAGCTAGTCAACAATCTGCAAACGCTAAACACGCGAATCACACGGCTCGCGCAGACTCCTACCTCTCAGGTTCTGGATAATCTACGCGTTGTCGAGAGGAAGACCGGCCTGGTGTTCACTCTTTTCAAGTCCAGTGTCTGGGCAATTTTGGCCGATCTCCCCGGGGAGCACTCAAGCGACGTGCGATCAGAGGATGAGGATTGATACGCGCCGTCAAGGAGCAAATCGATGCCGTTGGCTCTTGGCTCGAGGCGCGGTTACTACAAAAGCTGCAATGGAAGCTTTCGGGGGGCGGATGCTTTCTGCCTCTCGACACGCGGTGCTGTAGGCTAGTCTCGTCATCCAGCGTGCGCACGTCCCGACTGATGCTGCACGTCTGGTTGATCAGTTGCTTTCAGTCCCACACTCTCATGTCGTTGGCATCAAATCCGAAGCTACATGGCATATGCGGCGATTCCTTCACTTTACATGCGAATATTTATGAAAGGCTGTATCAGTTTCCAGTCTGTGATCTAAGGCTGTCAGAGTGAAAAGGTGGTCATTTATTCTTCAGGACAAAATCTGGCATGATTGCAAAAGCACCCTAACTTTGATGAATTCAGTTGGTCTGGTTAAAGATGATTAACGTCGTAATGCCGTGACAAGCGCCTGCGTTGCTGTGCTTCAGTCTATCAGCTTGGGCTTATTGACTATCAACTGACCCGGAGCGGTGGTGTCGTCAAATCATTCTGCGTGATGACCTACACTTGCAACGCATGGTCTTTGTCAAGTCTGGCTCGTGCAAGAGACCTCGCTGACCATTATACCTACCTCGACGCGACGCGACGCTAGACATCTGCGGCAGCAAGTCTAAAAGAACCGGAACCAATATTATCTATAAGGCATACTTAGACATGTACGCGTCATTCGTCTTCTAGTGGAACATCAACTACTAATAGGCCTTCCTCGAGTCCCAATTTGCCCAAGACTGTGAGTTTGCCATGATCGATCGAGATCACACATGAACTTCCTTGATATGATGTCTCGTCTTCCCTACCGGTGCGATCGCATGCGATGAACAAAGTACGTCTGTGACTGTCCAGAACAGGTGACAATCTCATCAACCAATACCGGAGAGACGCCAAGTCGTCTTCATGCCCTGCAGTTGGCTCGGATTTTGTCCACGCCATTGGCACGATGATGACGTCCACGTCAGCCTTGGCACAATGATGGCCAAATTCGTAGGCATCGAATGGGGCCTGGAACTTGAGTGGATTGAGATCCATACATATTCCCAGCGCAATTTTGGTGGTTTGTCCAGTTTTTGAAAGGCTCTCCGTCTCAAAGAGTCCAAAGTCAGACCCTTCGGTCGCCCAGCTCTCGTCTACCTGATAGAGGTGCTTCTTCCGAAAAGAATACAGAATTTGATCATCCTTGACAACCATTCCAGCGTTATATGCATTATTCCCATCCTCCGAGATTTCGGGGAACCCGAGCATGACCATTTTACACGGTCCCGTTCTTGCCAGCTCGCAGGCGGCATCAAAGGATGGACCCTTCAGAGGCTCCAGATGCGGCCTGATGTGGTCCTTGGATCTGAAGAGATAGCCAGAGAAGGCCATCTCAGGAAGCACCAAAAGATCCAGTGGGCCCCGATTGTGTAGCAAAGCCCTGGCTTTTGCCACGTTCTGTGCAAATGCCCCCACGGACGGACTGAACTGTAGTAGGCCGACCCTCATCAGGCACTAAAAGTATCACTGAGGATCAATTCGGTGAAGAAAGATGGTAAATGCTATACAGCAGATCGGCCAATCGAGATGTCTGCACTATACAGGCACAGTCAGAGTCATAAGTGAACCTAGAGTACGGGTACTACGAGACTGCAGGCAAGGACCATTTAGTAGGAGAATGACGTGGCTGTTGATCTGGAGGTGGTGAGCAAATCGATCAGCAATATTTTCTCCACCTTCCGTGTCGTCTGCCGGTCCCCCAGTGACGTGAGTTTCAGCACTCCCAGGAGCTTCTCGGGGCTTCAAAAGCTTAGTCTGCTTCTTACTGCCCGACAGACTGTTCGAAAGGCTCAGGGCCCTTTGATTGTTAGTTGTGGATTGGCTTTCGACAGGAACCAGCCATATTATGTCGAAAGAACGCAGGCGAGCAAAAGTCGAGACAGGGACCGAAATCACGGCCGAGGCTGCAAAGCAAGGTGCAGAAGGAGTAGGTAAAGGAGTGGTAGAAGCGGCGGACACCACGACGCATTTTCAATAGTACGGCACCTTCCCAACTTTCCCGGGAGCCAAGCAAACAGAGCTGACGATATCAGTGCACCGACTTTGATTGCACTGTTTCCGGTATTCGCCTCCTTCTTCTTTGGAAGTCATACGGAACACTGGACAGACCTGATATTGCTCGCGTTGGTGGCAGTCTACCTGCACAATTGTGTGTCCGGTACGTGCATCGACCCGAACAGATGGAAGTGGAACTGACTCAAGTAGTCCCATGGAGCTATTACCAGGTGTCAAAGAAACGGTACAAGACATCCGACCGTGAACGCATGACTGAACGACAACGGGAGGTATCTTCTCAATTGCGATATGCACAGGCACAAGCTTTCGGTGGACTGATCTTGGGTCCACTACTGGGGGCAGGCCTGCTGCATTATGTCCGCAACACTATGGCAAGACCTGCGAACGGGCTGATTACAAACTTCAACATTACAGTATTTGTTCTCGCGGCGGAACTGCGGCCGCTGAAGATTGCCTACAAATATCTGGATTCGAGATCTGAGGAACTACAAGAAGAACTTGTTGATGTGATTCCCGGACGCTATGAAGATCTTCTCAAGAAGGTACGCTCGCTAGAGGACCGACTGGGGGAAGTGCAATCATCGTCCGAGCGTAATGCTCGAACTTCATCTCATGAGGTTGCCAATGGCTTTGCCCAATCGAAGCATGATGCTACGGGGGTAGAGGACCTCAAGCACGCACTCAGAAGATTCGAGAGACACGAGTCGCAGCTCCAGCAACACTATGAGCAGAGGCTCTATGCTCTGGAACGAAAGTTGACAGATCTCGGCCATTCGTCTCCTACAGCCAGGACGGGACGTTCCGGCATATACCACTTGATTCAGTCATGCTTCCTGCTCCCGATAGAAGTTGGTCTGGCGACGGTGACGCTGCCCATCCGAGCATTACATCGCATCTTGTCCCTGGGAGCTAAAAAGACAAATTGATCAATATCGGAATGAACACGTGCACACTCGTCGGAGCTCGACGCGGACGATCGCGTCTGTGTGGGCAAGTGAATCGCTTGCTCCACTCTCTCACTTGAGGGTGGGTGGCCAGCACCGACACTGCTACGACACGAGAGATATGCTTTCACGTCAATCAATCAGATCCTTCTCGACGACTCGTGTGAAGCGCGACGCTGCGACATGTCAATTACTAGGCAAATTCGGCAGTACCCCCACCACCTTTAGGACGAAAGAAGGTCGGCCGGCTGTACGTTACTTGTTTGCCGTCAATCGAGGCGCGCCTGGTTCCGACACACAAACGACAAGTTGGTTCAATGTTGTGTCGTTTGAAGAACGCGCGATCGAGCGATTAACGTCGGAAGATTTGAAGGGCGCAAAGGCACTGATTAATGCGACACTGGATGTGAAGAAACAGAGGGACGAGACGACGGGACAGTATAGCGACATTGTCAACATCAAACAAACTGGCATGCATTTGATTGAGCGCAGTAAAAAGACTTCTACCGAAAATAGCGAGTGAGAGAAAAGCAAAACGGGCGTACCCAATTCGGGTTTTCAATCTTTCAGTCCTTCATCTTTGAGAGTCTTGTAAAAAATTATTGAAATACGATATATGGTAGTTGAGTGTCACTACTACCATCCTGACACAAAAACATAAAGTGCAATTACTGAGCAAGGTTGTTTGGCGTGGTGAGGAGTGTTGATTCTTGTGTGAGATCGCGCCTGATTCGAATTTTGTCTGGTTCCGAAACTTCCATTCGCGGCTCTTGGGTTTTGGGAATCCAGATTCTTGCGGCAGTCAATGTATGACTCGTCGTCGTCTCGTTGTGTCCTTTACTCAAAAATATCTCGTCGTTCCAATTCTTCACTAATTTGTCGTCATCTAAAAACGAGTCTTGCGCTTTCAGTGTCCGACAACTCTCTGATGACGCTTGACTTGGCGCAATACTACCATCTCCCACTCTGATGAGTTTCCCAGTAGTACTCTCACAGCTACGACTACGGCCACGATTAAGATGTATTGAGAAGCGACCGGTCAGTTTTTTGGTTTCGTGGACGATGGATCGAAGTCCCGGGATATTGTACGCCCATTGCCGGTACGTCTTGAACGGTTCCTTACCGATTCCGAAAAGTGCCGCAAAGAGAATCGAGACGATGGCAGTCAACCATTGAGCCCAAAGCCAAGAGTCTCCGTCCGGTGTAGCGAGGTAATAGACTATAATCTGTGAGAAACGACCGTGTGGCTTGTACTTGTAATGCAAGTCAATGTCGATGACTTGTGCGTAGAAACTGTAGAAAATGATGGGCGCAATGAAAAAAATGGCCAGGAGTGCCATCATGAACAGGCGTGTGAACCGAGACACATCTAGTCCCGATTGCGAGTTCCGTATGATTTCGTGAAACGCTTTACGTTTCTTGTTCAAGGCGTACAAAATCATGATTGCGTAGAGCATCGAAATTGTTGCCATGATCGGTTCCCAGATCACTACGAGCAGGAGGAGGGGAGTGTACCGGACAAGAGAGTACTGACATCCCAAAAACTGTGTGATAATGTACCGAGTCTCTCGAAAGAGAGCAGTCTGGAAGATGATCATCAGACAAGGGATCGTGAATATGATGGCCAATTCAATCATGTTTTGTCTCTGCTTGTTTGCTCCCGTCATGGCGGCAGCGCTCGTTCGAGAAAGAATGTTTGCAAGATGGCGCAGAATCGCAATGGCACATCCTAGTAGTGCAGGACCCACAATCAGCTGGAACCGAGTGACGATATCACAGTACCCTTTGCCAAGCGGTGTATCGCCATCCGGTATCGAATGCCAGACGTTGCCATTGATGAAATAGATGGCATTGGAGATCGATAGAAGGACGCAGAGACAAATCACGGCGAAATTGCGATTACGAATGTGGAAGGTGAGTGGTATGAGAATTAAGGTGGTACCGAGAAAGTTGAAGGCCAGTAGAGCCGCATGTCGTGCCATATTACTACTTCGGCGAAAGATGGGACGCCAATCCGAGCAGAGTTGGGGGATGCACAATACTATATAGTGAATTATAGACATAATCGGACAAAGCGAGCCATGTCTCTGGACACTTCTTCTTGACGTCCGTTTTAGGACATTTTCCCAGAAATTCGCAAACTTGAAATGCAAAGTCGCACAACGTCCGAGGCCCTTTGTCTGACGCCTAGATGATGCAAGATTGTCTTCTTCAGCTCACGACAGATCGGAATTGATCCATCAGAGTTCTGGAAGACTAAACTTTTCAGGCTCTATCGTCCATTGGAAATTCTTCATTTTGAAGACGCGCTTAAACAAATTATCGTCCTTGGATGCAGACGTCCTGGAAAATCCACTTTTCTTGAGGGTCCTGTTCGCTTGAACATTGATCGAGGACGTTTTGGCAAAGACTTTGGTGCCTCGTGTATCCTTTGTCTGTTTCACAGCTTCCCGAAGAAGGTCTCCACCCAGTCCCTTGGTCCTATACCGAGCCTTGACAAACCAATTTTTAATCTCGACGGATTTTGACTCGGACCCTGAGCGGTCGACGACGATCGTCCCCACCAGGGTATTGTTGTAGATTGCGAGCCAACATTTGCCTGACTTTGAGAGAACAAAGTCTTTCGGACTCCTCAGGAATCGATCGTTATCGTAGGTCTGCTTTGTGTCCTTCTCGTAGTACCGGTATGTGACGTAGTCAATGCCGACGAGGAACAGTGCGGAGATGGCACAGCACAAGAAAGCCCAACGACCCCAATCGCCGTATACCCATGGCTCGATGTGGTGCGTGGCCAACGCGATTGCCGAAAGATAGATCGAGAGCCACAACGGGCTCTTGTAGACGTACTGGTTGCTCAATCGGGTCCTCTGCATCAGATTGTTCAGACAAAATTCCTTGACATCCCGAGAGTCTTCCTCGCGCATCTCCCTAATGACCAGTTCTGGAACTTCGCCATTCCATGCCGCGGGATTAGGCAGGATTTTACCTGCGAGGTCGCTCGTGGCCACCTGATCCTGACTCATCTCAAGAGGACTAGAAGGTGTAAAAACCAAGGACAGGAAAGGCAAGCAGGCGAAGCAGAAAAGTCAGAAAAGTCAGAAAAGTCAGAAGGGTCAGGCGAGACCGTGGAGTCGCATTTGGGGATTTAAGCCCGGTACACGTTCCAGCGCGCGCGCCAATCAGAAGAGCGGACCCGGCAGGTGGCCGGTGGCATATGTGAAGTACAGAGAAGGAGGAAGAAGAAAACGGGATTTGCGACTGGGCTGGAGGGGATATCTGTAGTGGCCGTACTGGCCCGATAGCTGTGTTTCTTATATGATACAATTGACCCTGATCGCCAAAACTATGTGAAAGCAAATGCAGTCTGATGTGCAAAGAAGAGTCTCAGTACATGACGGGGCGGCTCTTCTGCTTGGACATTCCCTTGAAGTGCTTCTTCGAATTCGTCATCTCCTGAGGGTCCACGCCCTGATCGAGAGCAGCCTGAAGTCTCGCCTTCCGACCTGTCAGCATCTTGCCCTGGGGTACCTCAGTCTTGGCACTCCCATCGTCATTCAAGCGCTGTTGGAACGGATACATAATCACTTTGCCGTTGACGGTGCCACGGGCACCACGGTCGGCGAGGTCCCTCGCACCTTTGATGTTGGCCTTGACGGCCTTGGACTTTTCGAAGAATGAAGAGTCGACTTTGCCAGAGATCGAGTGTTGCTGATGCAGCCCACGCGCCTGATCACTCGGCCCGCGATGGATATACGTGCTGGCAGTTGGAGGTACGTGGGACATTGGAGCCTTCTTTTTCATGGGCATCTTATCGAGGTTATAGATTTCAGTGTTGAAGTCTGCCCCCGACACGGTATTTGGTGGCGGCTGAACGAAGAGAAGTTTTCCTGCAACATAGTCCTTCAAAACATATCTGGCAGCTCTGCTCTCGTCTGGATTACCCTGACTGGCTTTCGTAAATCCTCGGGACAAGGCGTAGGCCACAAGTAACTCTTCAGATGTGGGTATACCAGTACCGCCCTCTTCCTCAGACTTCACATGGATGGCGATACCATAGATTTCCTCAATATATCTCTGTGGGATGCGTTTTGCCACCAGAGCAGCTGGGCCAGAAAATTCTCTCAACTGATCAATTGGCAAGACTCCGGCGCAGACGAGGTCGGCCTGCGCAGTCGCAAAGTTGGGGAAGACAAGACCTGGACAATCGACCAAAGTGACTGCATCAGAGAGTTGGATGGTTTGGAAGTGCTTGGTCTTTCCTGGCGTCGATGAAACGGACACAGTCTTGGCGCCTACAAGCGCATTGATTGTAGACGACTTACCGACGTTTGGATAGCCGACAAGTCCTATACTTGTCTTCCTCATACTCCCATCGTCGTTTGGAAGTGGATCAGGAGCTTCTGAGAGGAAAAGGCTTTCTAATTCATCAATTGTTAGGATCCGGAGATGTTCATCTTCTTCTTCTTCTGCTGCCACCTCTTCATTTTGAGTTTCATCGTCGTTGTCGAGTTCCCTCGTTTGCTTGTCATCATCCACCAAAGTCAACTGTTCAGCACGTTGGGAGAGGTTTGCTGGCTGTGGAAGATCGTCCTCTGCGGTGGAAGTGGCGTCGACCTCGTCATCTGAGCCATCAGATGTTTCGTCGTCAGTATCCTCGCCGTCTTCTTCGTCGCTCTGCCCATCTTGAGGTTGATCTTGAGTCTGGCCCAACCTTTCATTCTCCTCTTTCGCCAGAGCAGCACTGAAGAAGCTAAACCGTATATCGTTCTCTCGGAAGTAGGCTGCCCAAGCTCGTCGTTGAGTCAACGTCATGAGATCGGCCTTATTGACCAGCAACAAATTCCTCTTTCTAGAGTCTATCTCTTTGACATAGCTTTCGAGGTCTGTACTTCTGAAAAGAAGCGGATCCCTAGCGTCGACGATCTGGACAACGAGATCAGATCTTTCTATGACACGCCATAGCTGTCTCCAGACTTCAAGATTACGTTCGAAGGGGGTGAGCAGTAGATCATGTTCTTCCTGAAGTTGTGCGAGATGTCGACGCCATTCGAGGAAGGCTTCTCGCTCGTTTCTATCGAGTTCCGTAGGCGTCGTTCGCGAATCCCAAGGGGGTCGACGAGGGACGGTCAAAGATTGTTTGAACTCGTTGTGCTTTCGCTTCTTCTGCTCCTCTTGCTCGGGCGTAAGGAGGTACGGATTGAATTGGTCATTTGCTATGATCTTGACATTCATCTTCTCCGCTGTAAAGTCTGTGTTTGCCAATTCGGCCGTGCTGAGAAACTCATCCAGCGCCCTCTCCTGGGTCACGGATCTGAGGTTAGCGTTTGACCCGTAGTTATCAGAATCGGCGCCATGTCTCGACGATGGATTAGCGCCCCGAGTCGTGCCTTTGTGTTTATCATTCAAAAGGGCTCTACCAAGACCCAATGTCTTCTTCGAAGTCGGTCTGCCCATGCTGCAGATAAGAAACCGAGCGTAGGTTCGTGGGAGGTCGCAGAGTGCTTCGAAGGTCTGCCGTTGACGTTGACGTTGATGGTGGAATTTGTGTGTGAGTGCGGCGTCGCGTACCTGAATTTCCAAAGCGACGTCCACGAAAGTTGGATGAGCGACCACAGTGCCACACAAAAAGTTGTGAGAACCATTTGACGCCCTATCACTGCGGCTAGGGATGGGGAAGCGTCAATTTGTCAACAAGAAGAATGCTACGACCTTTCAGCTAGTCCATAGATCGCAGAGGGACCCAGAGATACACAATGATGAGGCTTCGCAGCGGGTCTTTGTACCTGTGCAGACAGTCGCCAAGACTGATGCACAAAGCTCTTCATCTCAACGGCTAGAGAACAGGACGATACGCAAGAATATTCAGACTCGGCATGATCTCGAAGATGACTTTGACGGCACTGCGCGAGATAATGAAGGAGAGGCGGCGGAGTACGGCGTTTATTTCGACGATACTGACTACGATTACATGCAGCACTTGCGGCCGACCGGTAACTTGGGGGCCGTGATGCTCGAGAATCCGGAGGTAACCAAGGCCGGAAAGAAGAAGGCCGCCTTCGAGCTGCCTGAGGACGTCAGGCCCTCCAACGACGAGCGCCCCAGGAATTACCAAGACCAGCAAGCGGTACAGGATTCTATTGCAGGTTTCAGGCCTGATCTCGATCCTCGAATTCGTGAGGTCATGGAGGCGCTGGACGCCGACGAGGAAGCCGAGGAAGGCGATTCAGAAGACTGGTTCCAGGAGTTGACCAAGGACGGCGTCGTGGAAGACGCAGAGAGCGTCAACAACGACGGTGGCTGGGGCGACGACGATGAGGACGAGGGCTGGGACAGCGACGACACAGCAAAGGCCGCCCCGATGACAAAGAACAGGACTCAGAAAAGTGAATGGGAGCAGGAATTCTCCAAGTTCAAGAAAGCAGGAGCAGATGCGATCGAGGAGGAAGGTAGTGTCGCTAGTACCGCCTTCACTGCCGCTTCGACAGGGAGGATAAGGCACGGAAACGGCAGTATCGGCACGGGCTTCTCCATGTCTTCGTCAGCTCTGTATAGGACAGAGGGTCTGACACTGCTGGACGACCGCTTCGACAAAGTGGAGCGGGAGTACGACATCGAGGAGGAGGACGAAGACGAACCACAATTCGACCCTTCAGCACCGATCAGAGGAGACTTTGACTCCATCATGGACGACTTCCTGGGCGAGTATGCCAACATGGGGCAGAAAGGGACCTCGAAGCGCGCGAGAAACCCCTATACCCTCGACGATGCACGCATAGCGCTCGGAAACACAAAGATCTCCGAGACCACGAGGGCCTAACACATAAAAACATCATAGAGTGGAGTGATGATCAGCGCTGGCTATGTATAATGCATAATGCAATTCAAATTCTATTTGACCATGCATGCTTTGCACTGGCAGACGGAGAGCTGAATCAGCTGCAGATGCGTCACGTGCACATCGCAGCCGTTTTCGAGTTTTGCAAATCACTTTTTTTTTGTTTCGCGCGGCATGGAGGGCGGAGCTCGGCCGCATTGTTGCAGAAATCACGAGGATCCGCATCACCTGCGTCGCCCTCCCTGCACCTGCACCTGCCCTGCTCAAGCACGAGATTCTTCCCATATTCACGCACGCTCATCTTCTGAAGCGAAGGAAAGGCGCGTACGAGCGAGATGGAGCAGATCGCGAACTACCGACCCGAACAGGACCACAACGACCAGCACCTCGACCCGGCGCTCCAGCAGTCTAATGAGATCACGACTGCGCCTGGCGGATTCAATGCCTTCCCCGTCCACTTCCAGTGTACAGATGCGCCCGTGGACATCATCAACAAGGAGGACTCGCCTTCCTCCATGGTGGTCGTGAGCCCCATGGACGGGGTCCGTCCGGGCAGTCACGTAGGCGGCGCCGGCAGCAGTAGCGGCCGGACGAGCGTCATGCTCGGCGAGGGAGGCAAGCCTATTCCAGAGGACCAGAAGCCGCCGCCCGGTACAGAGGCCTACGCGAAGATGAGAAAGGTCAACCACAAGGAGGTCGAGCGCAAGCGGAGACAGACGATCAACGAGGGCCTCGACGAGCTCGCGAAGCTCATCGCGAGTCCCCACGCGCAGCCCGAGAAGAACAAGGGCGCCGTCTTACAAAAGGCCTGCACATATATCAACGAATTGAAGAGAAATGAAAACAGCAATATAGAAAAGTACACGATGGACAAACTGCTATGTGATCAGCAAATCGCAGAGCTGAGGGGACACCAAGAACAGCTCTATCAGCAACTACATCTCAACCAACAACGCGCCGAGCTCTGGAAGGCTGCTGCCTCGGGGGACGAGAACGCTCGTGCTCAAGCAAAGGCACTCGACAGCCAATAGAGGCACTCTGCCAAAACTCACAAGATATCTGGTGACGTTCCGGGCGAGGTCGTCGTGTAGAAAGATTGTACGACGGTGGAGCTTCTCTCTCCCTCGCCGTCTGTAATGTACGTATTTGGAGCTTAGGACAATCTTTATATTGTATATAATTACTCCCTGCCCACCTTCTTAAAGCATTTGATACCAGGGTCATGCATGTTCCCTTGTCAGATCGCCAGTGTCAGTATAAGCTTAAATGCGATAATATACCTTTATTCCTTCCTTATACCCTTCTTCTCGTGTTCGATAAAAGTTTCCTCTACAGGTAGAAGTCCAGAACCTGCTTGTGCAGCTTGCGTGACGTACGTGTCGTTCGTGGAGGGCAACATATCCTTCAACACGTCTGAAGCTGGTTTGAAATCTGTCCTTGAATAGTCCTTGTCATTCTGGCTTCGAGTACTAGTCCGCACGTCCTCACCTACAGAAACAGAATAGCGACCGCCGAGCCTGTTTCTCAGATTCAAAGTCTCGGTCTGCCGGGTAAGCCTGGCGTCAAGCCCGGTTGAAGCTTCGAAGCTCGACTCAATTGGACTTGTCATGGGTTCGTGTCCTATATACTGATCTTCCTCATTCTCGCTGTCCGAAGCTACGATTTTGTCCTGATCGTCCTCCAATTCGTCCTGATCGAGAATGAAGGAAGCAGAGGATGTGAGAATTGAACCCTGGTCTGCTATGACGGATTGTTGTTGCATGTGTGATGGATTGCGCGATGGGAAGTTCTCCAGACTCTTTGATACTACGTAGTCTCGATTTTCCGATGGATCAGACATGGAATATCTTCGAGCGTAAGCGTCAGAGACGGCGCGATCGTGCTCTGCAGCAGTTTCGTAGAAGAGAGTAGGCGGAGCGTTGAATCCATCTTCGAAATCGTCATCTGCAGCATCGAGACCAAGGTCCTGATCTGTGTCAACTAGACGATCGGCCTCTTCTTCTCGAGGATGAGCCTTGACTGACGAGATTGTCTCAATATCAACCATGATGCATCAATCACAAGCCGAATAAAGCAAGTCAGAGAGACAAAGTCTCAAGTCTGCTAGCAGTAGAACTCTGTACTCCGATATTCATGGGCCCCAACAGCCTCGAAATTGTCGAGACTAAGCCTACTGTTGGCAAGCAATTTCACGGAAAATTGGGCTGTGCGTTTCGCACGGCCCACTTTTTGGAGATGTACGCAATGTGAGACTCCTCCATACCCGAATCTTGAATACCAAAAACTGCACAACTGATTTACGTCTCGCAGAAGATGCTGCTCTATGCTGAGCCTCCGGCCTTCAATCTGCCATCATCTGAGGCAGAGTCTTTGGCCGCTATTGCGTACTTGGCTCTGGTAGCTCCGGAATCGTTTTCAATCAATTATTCTGCGGATGCCTCCGCACTCACCACAGCACATCTACCTACCCTGAACGAAGAATCAGCCAATGCGTGGGCATCGGGTTTCAACTCCATAGTGCTGCAACTTCGCCAGTCTGGCCTGGATGCTGATGAATCCTTGGACTCCATCACGAAAGCAGAAGTGGTCGCCTACTCGACCCTGATAGCAAGAAAGGCGTCTGATCTTACGGTACGACGCTCGACGTGCCAGATCCGTTCGTGCTGACATGTCAAGTAGTCATTATCGTTGTTTGGAGACGATGAAAATTATGATAAGTACACGAGGAAAACCTTAGGCGAGGCTCTCTCATTTCCGCGAAACTATACGATTCCCAATGAACGCCGGCTGAAAGCTCTGCAGCGCTTGAAGGACCTTGGCTTAGAGACTCAAGAGGAAGTTCCTTCACAAGGCCTCTTTCAGACTAAGAAGAGAGCGGCAATCAAGTACCAAGCTAGGCAAATAAGGATTCAAGGCATGGCAGACGAGCTTTATTCTATTCTCGAAAGCAAATTGTCCAATGGTCCCTTTCTCTTTGGCAACAAACCGACTTCCATCGACTGTCTCGTCTTCGGACACCTGTCGATGCATCTTTTCCCGACAGTTCCGAATAATTATCTGGCAAATAGGCTCAAGGATTCCTTTCCACGTACCTGGAAATTCATTGTGGATTTCAATACCAATTTTATAGATAACAAGACGCTGGACCTTGCACCGAGCCAACCATTCAGCCTTGGACTATTATTGAATTCAATTTGGCATGAGATAATGCCAACTCGACCCCGCCATACCATTAGTCCCGAAACAGAATCAGAAACGGACAACGTCAAAGCTAGGAAGGATTGGAGATCCAAAGCGGTGTTCATCGCTGGTACCGCTGCTCTTCTTGTCGGTTTTGTGCTCACGAACAACATGATTGTCTTGGATATGGGAAATGAGGCAGACGACTACATGGAGTCTCAAGACTTCAACAGCATGACTGATGATGACGACGAAAATGATAGCGATGCTGATGATGAGCTGGACTGAGATGACCCTCGTGATAGGTCCAGACAAGTGGAATACCACTCAGATCCTATATGGCAGACCGTAGTGAAGCGAAACGCTCTGACATTCGTTCTCTCGAAAGCATGGCAAGAAGCATCTGTCAGCTAATAATTTACAAATTCAAGAGTGCTAAGTCTATGAGAGCAATTTCTCTCCTGTCGTTCACTCAGTGATAGAATGATGACACGCTCAGGCGAAATGGCGACTCTCGATCTTCAGGTCGCTGAGTGCAGTCGAATGCTGGAGAAAACTCGGCTCCTCGAGATGTAACGCGTGGTAGATCTGATACAACGAAATCTTTTTGTAAACATAAACGCGCCTCAATTCCTTGTGGTAGTCTTATGATAGCTCGCGCGTTAGCATGACGCTCAATCGACGGTGTGCGGCGCCGCAACAATACTATTGGAAGAGAAGAAGCCAGGTATGGCTTACACGATACGCCCACGGTATTCTAGATACACCGCGGATGAGACACAGAGGCCATCCACGACTCCGTGCGATACTGGCGGAGAGACTCATAATTCATAAGGTGGTCATGATAAGTTGATCCCTCTCCTCTCTCTGTCATTGTGCTGCATCAGATCACACCGAGGTATCCTGGTCCTGGACCTTCATGACCGTTGTTGCTATAACAAGATCTTGGTTTGGCGTTTTTAAAGCCACAAGTGGCTGATACATAAAAATGCTCCTAAGCTTGATTATATACGGAAGGAAGCCCGGTGCCATCGACAAAATCGATATCCTTGCAGATGTGCTTCGAAGTTCTCCTTGCCTTCCTGCAAAGCTCAAATCATTTCCACGCAGCTACTAAGAAGATCGCCCAATTTGTACGATGTTAGCGTGGTCGAGATCGATTTATGGCATCTGGGCGCATGCATATGCACAACCCGCGATATTTGCACATGCATCGAGGTCCCCAATTCCACAAAACGCCGACATAGATTTGCCTAGTACAGACGTGCCGGTGCGGCGAGAGACCGAGCACGACACTTGTCAAGCCAAAACAGCATGGTAGGCTTGTGCAGTCCGCATTTTCTTCTTCCCCTCCATACCTCAAAGACTCTTCATTCGAAGCTTCTTTTGCTTCCAATTCACAAGCTCTTGTATCCATAACACATCCGTCCTTGAACAAGCTTTCAGTGGAGTCAAGGCGGCTCAACTTCCATCATCCCTTTCTAGCATCAAGATTCTAAGCCATGCTGCTATCTCTAACTCTCAGTTTGCTCGCTACTCTTAGTGTATCGGCAATTCCAACCATTGAGATCAAAGGCAGCAAATTCTTTACATCGGATGGCAATCAGTTCTTCATGAAGGGCGTTGCCTACCAATTGACTCCCCTGGATCCTCTTCTTGATGCTGCCGTGTGTGAGAAGAATTTCGCCCTGATGGCAGCTGCTGGCACAAACGTCATTAGAACTTATCATGTGGATCCATGGGAAGATCATTCTGCGTGTATGTCTATACTGGAGAAGTACGGAATCTATCTCCTGTTGGACATTGACACATTCAATACTACCATCACTCAGGCCAGCCCAACATGGAACTACTACCAGCTAAGAAGTTACGAGCACGTCATTTCGGCATTCGCTCAATATGACAATCTCCTAGGTCAGTCTTTCTAACCCCTTTGTTCTCTCATGGTTCTGACATAATACAGGATTCTTCGCTGGAAATGAGATTGTGAACACCGCAGACGGAACAGCAGCTGCTCCTTATATCAAGGCATCTATCAGAGATGCTAAGAACTTTATCAGCGCTCAGAATTACCGAGCAATCCCTGTTGGGTATTCAGCTGCAGATATTGCAGAGATCCGACCTGCATTCCAAAACTATCTCGTCTGCCAGGACGGCGCGAGTAACGACGCAATCTCAAGAAGTGATTTCTGGGGCCTCAATATCTATGAATGGGCAAGGGATCCAGTATTGTGTACGCAGAGTCATACGGACTAACGAATTCAGTGTGGTTCATCTACGTATGAACAGTCAGGTTATGCTGCGAGGACTGCAGAGGTAGCGGACTACCCTGTTCCAGTCTTTTTCTCGGAATTCGGCTGCAATACAGTTCAACCCCGTCAATTCGAAGACATTCCAGTACTTTACGGTCCAGACATGTCAGCCGTATGGTCCGGTGGCATAGGTACGATTGAACATTTCTTCCTTTTCCTTCAACTCACGAATTTTTAGTCTATGAGTGGTTGCAAGAGGCCAATGATTATGGACTTGTCAACATTGACGCTCAGGGCAATCCAACTCCTCGAGCGGACTATACTGTCCTGTCCTCCCGTTGGGCACAAGTTTCACCAGAGTCTACCGCATACAGTGCATATACTGCCACCAATACTGCTCCTGTATGTCCCACGAACACAGGTGGTTTCTCAGTGGCGTCGACTGCGTTGCCCGCCACTCCAACAGATGATGGAACCGCTGACTGGAATCCTTTGCAATTGGCTGCTGCTGCTTCTCATACGTCCGCTGCTGCCACAGGCTCGTCATCTTCGCTATCTAGTTCTGCCAAGGCTGGCAGTCCGACTTCATCTACAAGGTCAACAAGCGCAACAAACGCAGTCAACTCAAGCAGTCAACAAGGTGCACATGTGTCGACTACCTCAACTGCAGCGACCACAAGCGTTTCCAACGCTGCGGAAGCCGCCAAATCACTACCTGGACACGTTCTCACTTGCATCGCGTTGCTGAGTCTTGCCATGAATTCCATTTAAAAGGTTCATCGGCAGCATCTAGACACTGAAGACAAGGCTTTAATACCTTTTCGCATTCTTCCGCATCGTTATAGCTAATCAATCACCCACTTTTGTAATACAAATTACTGGCGTTGCATTCGTCGTGTGCAATTCCTCACACATGTGTCACACCCGGCTCCACACACTCGCCCTGTTAGCGATCAAATTGATGGCCAGAGGATTCCTCGTTGAATGACACGCTTCTTGGGTCCTTGAAAGACACAATTCCGTGCACTTGGAACCTAGCGAGGCATCACGGTGCTATAGCATACCTCAGAGTGTACTTAGGCAGCAACAAATTCCACTAGTATGCCACTACGACGATACTTGAGGATTTCGAAGTATTCAACCCTCGAAGTTAGGATATATGTGACTGGCGGAGATACTTCTTGGTTCTCAGGGAGAATGTGTCGCGAAGCGATTGGACTAGTGAAGCCTTTGATTTTGCCGAAATTAAGAGAAGAGAGGGATGCCAAAAAGAAGAAAAGGCCGACCAAAGACGTCATCACTGGAGGTAGTGGTTCATCTAAGGAACTGATCGATGCGCTGACTGAGATACTACAGATGGGTTCACAGCCAGTGTGTTCTTACAGGATGTCCAAACAAAGCACGCTGTTCTCAACATCAACAAATCGCTGACATTCGAGAGAAAAGAAAGAAACCCGCAAGACGACATCGCTCGAGAGTCCTTTCGCGAAAGTTCTCCGCTTTTCATACCGTCGCAGGACGATGAAGACATCAAAGATAAACCCACTCTACAAACCACTTATGACGGCTTTACTATCTACGGCAAGGCACTTTGGCTGGTAGTGACGCCAACGGCCCAGGCTGGAGCTGCAAACAATGCTCGGGAAGTGCTGTTGGACGAGTGGATCACTATGAGCCAGCAACAGCAGCAGCAGCCGCAACAACAACAATGATTGTAAGAGCAGCGACCATGGGACAATAATTTCTCTGCGATTCAACGAATCTTGCAATTCATCACGCGAGACAGACAACCGAGTTTGTGGAGCCTTGGTCATTGGAGCTCCATCCAAAAATTTGTTGCTGCTGACACGGAAGCCTGATTCTACGTCGATTGCAATGTGGGCAGTGCTGAGCTTACGAGATCTTCTTGTCCCCGACTTATTGTAGTGGTGACTAGTATGTCGAAGGGGAACTTCTTTTCCTCTTCTTTACGCCTGATAGGGCGGACTAGGCCCCCCTTTATCAGTTGTCAATTTCGTAATGCTTCTACGTCTGCCGCGGCCGTCGCAGAGGCTGCTAAGGAGGGTGCGGACAAAGTCTCGCTCGAAACAATCATTCAGAACATTGGGACCAAGGATGCAGAAACCCTGAAATGGCAGCGAAATATCGGTATCAGCGCTCACATCGACTCTGGCAAGACAACCTTCACAGAACGTGTTCTTTTCTACACCGGAAGAATCAAGGATATACACGAAGTGCGAGGGAAGGATAATGTCGGAGCGAAGATGGACTCGATGGATCTCGAAAGGGAGAAAGGTATCACGATTCAATCTGCCGCCACTTACTGCGACTGGCTGAAGAAAGAGGATGGCGATGAGAAGACATATCATGTCAATATTATCGATACGCCGGGCCACATAGATTTCACCATCGAGGTAGAACGTGCTCTACGAGTATTGGACGGCGCCGTCTTGGTTCTTTGTGCCGTCTCCGGCGTGCAGAGTCAGACCATCACGGTCGATAGACAGATGCGAAGGTACAATGTGCCTCGCGTCTCTTTCATCAACAAGATGGATCGAATTGGTGCAAATCCTTGGAAGGTTGTCGACCAGATCAACCAAAAGCTGCACATTCCTGCTGCAGCTCTGCAAATTCCTATTGGTGCGGAGGACGAATTCAAAGGAGTTGTCGATCTGCTCAGAATGAAGGCCATTTACAACGAGGGTCCGCGTGGTATTACACTTCGCGAAGACTCTATTCCATCTGATTTGCAGTCATTTGCAGAGGAAAAGAGAGCTCTATTGATCGAGACTCTGGCAGACGTGGACGACGAGATTGCTGAGATATACTTGGATGAGAAGATACCGGATGAGACTCAGTTGGCACACGGCATACGACGGGCTACTGTAGCGCGAAAATTCACACCAGTACTCATGGGTTCGGCCTTGGCAGATACAGGCATTCAGAATGTACTAGATGCTGTCTGCGACTACTTGCCCACTCCAGCAGAGGTTGAGAATGTCGCTCTCGACCTTCAGCGAGGTGAAGTGCCTGTCAAACTCGTGCCGTATAGCGAGCAACCGTTCGTTGGACTGGCATTCAAATTGGAAGAAGGAAAATATGGACAGTTGACTTATATCCGTGTTTATCAGGGTACACTGAGAAAAGGCAGCATGATTACCAACACCAAGACCGGAAAGAAGATCAAGGTGCCTCGCTTGGTACGAATGCACTCTGCTGACATGGAGGATGTGGACTCCATCGGCTCCGGTGAGATCTGTGCCATGTTCGGAGTCGATTGCTCTTCAGGAGACACCTTTACGGACGGACAGCTTTCTTACAGTCTGACATCGATGTTCGTGCCAGAGCCCGTCATATCTTTGTCACTCAAACCAAAAGGCAAGGAGTCTGCAAACTTCAGCAAGGCTCTGAATCGATTTCAAAAGGAAGATCCGACTTTCCGCGTGCATGTTGACGATGAGAGCAAGGAGACAATCATATCGGGTATGGGAGAGCTGCATCTGGAAATCTATGTGGAACGTATGCGAAGAGAGTACAACGTTGATTGCACCACTGGACAACCACGTGTTGCATTCCGCGAGACGATATCTGAGAAATCTGCCTTTAGTTACACACACAAGAAACAGTCCGGAGGTGCTGGTCAATATGCCAAGGTGGAAGGCTTTATTGAGCCTATGGAGCCCACTGATGCCCCTGACGGTAGCAAGGTGGATGTCGAATTCGAGAATCGTGTTACCGGAGGTACCATTCCGAACGGCTTCATCGCCGCTTGTCAGAAAGGATTCATGGATGGAATTGAGAAGGGATTCCTGCTGGGTCATCGAGTGAACGGATGTCGTCTGGTCCTAGAGGACGGTGCTGCGCACGCGGTCGATAGTTCCGAGCTTGCTTTCCGTCTTGCGACTGTTAATGCTTTCAAGGAGGCCTTCAACAAGGCTAAACCGACGATCCTTGAGCCAATCATGGACGTCAATGTGACAGCACCCAATGATTTCCAGGGAGCAGTGGTTGGTGGACTGAACAAGAGGAAGGCCACCATCATCGATACGGAAATCGGAGCTGACGAGTTCACCATCAAGGCCGAAGTGTCCCTAAGTAAGATCTGGCCCAACAGCGTATCCGGGCTTCTGCTAACATACTGTAGACAGCATGTTTGGCTACAGCACCTCTATTCGACAGGAGACGCAAGGTAAAGGTGAATTCACAATGGAGTACCTACGACACTCCCCTGTACCTACATTCATCCAGAGCGAGTTGATCTCCGAGCACATGAAAAAATTGAAGAGCAAGAATGCTTGAAACTTCGATTCGAAGAATTCGATGTATCGACGGCAGTGGAGCTATAGCGTGCATTTCGTTCCGCAGTCGCAGACTAGGAACCTTGTCTATAGAATTGTACAGGGAATATAACAAGCAACCTCTCTCCTTCCCACCATGCACGTGTTTCTGGCTCTGTGGACAGATCATCTCACTCGCATAATCTGATCGATCATGAGCCACTAGATCGAGGACTCCCAGAATACTCTTGCCAAGTAACCTGCTATTCTTTGTACTAGATCTCTAGGGACTGAGATCGGATATTTGAATTTCTATACGTCCAAGATGACGGACACCATTCCTGAAGGCATCTCTAGCCTGCTCGATACGGATTTGTACAAGGTGACGATGCAGGCAGCCATCATCGTAAGTCCCTGCAAGCGTGATGACACGTCATTTCCAGTCCATTCTCTGAATCCATTGTACAGCAGCATTTCCCGGATGTCGAGGTGTCTTATAAGTTTTTCAATCGTGACGAGACGAAAAAGTTAAATCAGGCTGCGTTCAATTGGTTTGAACAACAAGTCTCTCGTTTGGCGATGCTTGTCATTACTGAGGATGAGGTCTCATTCTTGCAGGAGCAGTGTCCATATCTGCCTGATGATTACTATACTTTTCTGCGTCAGCTTCGACTGGACCCGGACAATGAGGTCAAGTTGACGTTTGATCAGACGACGCAGGATCTATCGATCGAGGTACACGGGTTATGGAAAACGACCATTTTATATGAAATTCCGCTGTTGTCACTCACCTCGGAAGCCTATTTCCGCTTCGTTGATCGAGATTGGAATCATGACGGTCAGATTGAAAGGGCGACTGTTAAGGCGCAGAAGCTGGTGGACGCAGGCTGCGTGTTTTCGGAATTTGGCACGAGAAGACGGCGGGATTATCATACACAAGATCTCGTATTGAAAGGGTTGACTGCAGTGGTACCTGCGGCGGCGGAGGGTAAAGGCAAGGGCGCATTGTTTGGTACTTCGAACGTCCATTTCGCTCATAAATACAAGCTCAAGCCGATCGGTACTGTTGCGCACGAGTGGTTCATGGGAACGGCAGCCATCACACGAGATTACGTGCATGCCAACAAGATTGCATTGGTCAAGTGGCGGGAAACGTATGGCGACAACTTGGGCATCGCATTGACGGATACGTTTGGGACAAATGCGTTCCTGCAAAACTTTGCCTCTGACTTGGCAGAGCAGTATGCCGGTGTCAGACAGGATTCTGGCTCGCCCGAAGCGTTCGCCGGACGTATGGTGCAATTCTACCAGGATCGCGCAAGTCAATTCGTTCTAAAAAAAAAGTTGTCTTTCATGCTAATCAACACACAGGGAATCGATCCGGCTTCCAAGTCGATCGTATTTAGTGACGGATTAAATATTGATCGTTGTCTGGATCTGCAGAAACTATCTACAGAGCTGGGAATCAAATGCAGTTTCGGGATAGGCACGTTCTTGACGAATGATTTCACTAGTTCATCGACCGGTGAGAAGTCGCCGGCGATGAACATTGTAATCAAATTGGCCTCTGCCAATAACGAGCCAGCAATCAAAATCTCCGACGAGATGGGCAAGCATACCGGCGATAAGGACCTGGTCAAACGTGTGCAGGAAGTCCTAAGGCAAGCTGAAATGGACAATAAGAATCAGACCAATAAGTGAAAAATGGTGTCGTCGAGTCACGAGCACAATAGAAGTGTTTGAAAGTGAGAAAGTGTGGATAGCTCGTGAGTCAAAGGACAGAGAAATCTGCCCCAAGATTGGGGACAATAGATTGGTAATTTTTGATGCTGTTACGGTAAATGCGCTGTGTCGACAAAATAAAACTCCCACAAATCTCAATCCCAGATTCCAGACATTCGTTTCTTGTCAATGTCGTGGAGATGCAGGTCATGTGATTGCCACATATACTTAGAATCGAGAGAAGGCCTTGACACCCTCAGAGTGTCGGTCGACTCGGAGGACGTTGAATCGGACAGTCTTGGAAAGAGGTCGGCACTGTCCAACGGTGACGATGTCTCCGTCGTTGATTCGGAAAGCGGGAGAAGCGTGAGCAGAGAAGTTCTTGTGTCTTTTCTCGTATCTTCTGTATTTAGGCACGAACTGCAGGTACTCTCTTCGGACGACTATCGAGTCAGCTTTTTCTCGATCCCAAAGCGAGCTCGCAATCCAGGGGGTTTTTTCGTACCGATGGTTCGAGCCATCTTGGTCGAGACGACGGTTCCGGTCAGGATTCGTCCTCGGATGGAGACCTCTCCAACGAATGGGCACTTTTTGTCAATGTACTCTCCGTTGATGGCCTCACGAGGGGTCTTGAAACCGAGACCGACCTCCTTGAACCATCTCTTTGGCTTGGATCCTGACTTCTTGACGCCCTTGGCGTTGAGGAAGATGTGAGGTTGCTTCTGGAAAGCGGCCTGTGACTGGACTACTAATTCACCCGACATGATGGTCTAACTACAATCTTGTTCAGTCGTCTATTCGAGGGTAGGGCAATTCGAGAGGAGGCAACGAATTATCGTCGCAACACGATCGAGTGGTCGGAGAAGTACGTACAGGTTAGCTTCGCTGAGGGATTATACGTCGTTGGTTGCGCTGCCGCCTGAACTCGCACTTTCACTGGGTTCTCAAACTTTTCTGGGCGAGCCGACCGAATTCTGTTTTCCAGCCGCGGGACTGCTCGGCTAATTTTGAGCCACCCGGTTCTCGATGTCGCGCACCCACGCAGGCAGCAGCAGCAGCAGCAGCAGCAGCAGCAGCAGGGTATACCAGGCATCTCTCTCTCTCTCTCTCTCTCTCTCTATCCACTTTCCTTAGACAAGGCTCTTTTGTCGATTGAGACACTTGATCTCACATCCCCATCATGTCTCGCCAACAGAAAGTCATGATCCCTCCGATCGTATGGCAACAGTCGCGCAGTGCTATTAGATATGATCCGTGCTGACTGCTTCGATAGAATGCGATCTTTGGGTTCCTGCAAAAGTCCGTCCCTGTCAAGATCTGGCTCTACGAACAGACGTCCTCCCGCATCGAGGGCAAGATCAGGGGCTTCGACGAGTTTATGAACATTGTGGTCGACGATGCCGTCTCTGTCGATCAGGCTGAGGGCGATCAGGGTCGTAGATCCCTTGGCAGGATACTTCTGAAGGGCGACAACATCAGTTTGATTCAAGCTGTGGTCTAGTCTTCTTCTACATTGATTGACTGCGATGATCGGGATGGACGCACGCAATTCAAGACCTTGGTTTTTGGTCGCACGTTGCACATACAAACGCAAAAGACTACTTTCTCAGGACTCAGCATTCTCACGAGCAGTCGTCTCTTTTGTGTTGGGATGTAGATGAGATATATCCACGTCGATGGAGAACACTATCACTTAGTGTCTACAGTTACGAGACACGAAGATCATGCGTTGCGGACAAACTTCGAGTGCCTACGAGCTCATGAAGGAGCACGATGGAGGGACGCGCAGTATATAGAGCTATGTATAATGAATGTTTTGTAAATTAGGAGAAATAGAGAAACAATGTGCCCCGCACGAATTGGCATCTTATGCTTGGAAAACCATGGGTACTCGCTCTGTAGGAACTTTGGCTGCCTTGTACATATCCACAGGGATGAAGCCAATGTAGGACACATTGCCAAAACCTCCAAAGTAGTAGAGTGAGGCGACATTCATAGTGAACCATTTCGAAGAATGGACATCGCGGCCTGGTGCGACGATCTCTGCATCTGGATGCCGCTTCAAGAAGCATTGCTCCACTCTATCCGCCTCTTTCTCGTCCACAATCTCGGTGACGTTACCCACGAGGTACATTCGGCCATGTTGAAGGGGATTGTCATATGCGTGGTCCCTGAGGGAGAGAGTCAAACTGGATCCGGCACGGTAGTTGCGTGTGGCTGGAGCAATATCGAGCATCAGCATGGTTGGAGAACCATCCGTCGAGCAGTCTGCAAAGTACTCCATGATCCCAATTGGCGTCCCTACGAGTTCCGGCGTGGGAGCGACACCTTCTTGGTAGACGCTGAGTAGTGTGCCCTCAGACTCCTGTGCCAACATGTGCCGAGCATCGATTGCCGCCTCCTGCTGAGTCTGCCTCTGACCTTGCACAGTGTAGAGACCGAGAGTACTCAAGAAGACCGCGGTCGAGAAGAAGCGCATAGGAAGGATTGCGACCTGTACTAAAAGTCCGCCTGTTTGACCGTCGTTTGGTGGTCTCCTTGATTTTGACTCTGTGCTACCATTATCCAAGTAGACCGACCTACTTTGGCGCTCGGCAAAAATAGCCGAATCCGTCCAGCAATCCTAGCCTGAAAGGCTATAATTAAGATTCTACATGTAGCTCTGGAGTCATACTGCCGTGCGTGCATACCTGTGGATTCACTCAGATACACTTTCTATAAGAGATCTGATCTTATAAGCGAGAGAATATAGAGATCGTTTTCTAGATTATTGCTTGTTCGGGCACAAGCGAAAGGCTATTTGTTTCACAGCGGCGGATCATGGCCAAGGACAAATCATTAGGCTCTAATCCCGCGCTTGCGTTCCACAAAAAGACCAAAAAGGACAGTATCAACAAGTCGAGGATAGAGAAGAGTAGGTTGAGAGACTCTCAACTCCAGAAGCGCAGGCCTGATCAGGTGGAAAGACAAATTGACGACTTGCGCCAGCTAGCACAATCAGGGAAGATCAATGCACAAGATCGCAGGAATCTCGAGTCATTGGAGCGCGACCTGGCTCGTATGAATAAACTTAGGGCAGAGGGCAAGACTGGACCCCTCGTGACGAGTGAAAGGACTAAACGGCGCGACGAAAAATTGGAGATTAGACAAGGCAAAATACCCAAGAACCCGACGCGTTCTTACTACTACGATCCTATCTGTAAGTCTTGACTGAGATGTATGGGCTATACTAAGTCTCTAGATAATCCATATGGCGTACCACCCCCGGGAATGCCCTACAGAGAGATAGACTCAGAGGATGAAGCACACGATTCGGATGGCTCGACAAGTGCCTCTGTCGCTGACATTCCAATGCCCGAAGGAACTCCTCCTCCAATTGCAGGTGATCGTATACAACGAGAACACTCATCGCCGCGGAATGAGTATAAAGAAAGGGAGAAACACATACCCAGGCAAGGAGGTAGGATGATGCAGGATAAGAATTCGGAACAACAAGATCAAGAACATGAACCAAAAGCAGAGGCGGTCTCTCGCACCACCTACTCTTCTGCACCGGTCATGCGAGACTTGAGACAGGAGGCTATTGCTTTCAAACCCAAGAATCTCAAGAAACCCACAGTCGATCCTTTTAGGGCTAAGCAAATCGATCCACTTGATCTAGAAGCGATGGAAGCACAAGAAGCTCAGACGAAGCAGGCCCGTCCGGTCAAGAAGAGAATAAATATCGCGCCTTAGACTTACATGCCTCACTCATATCATGTCAAACGTAGTACTCCAAGTCTGCAAACAATTGCTGATCCCTGAAATGATCAATGCACGTGCCCACACGAAATTGGTTTCCTTTGAGTCTCACATAACATACTTGCAATCATACGCTTGTAGTCAATCTGAGCATTTCATATTCATCTGCTTGATAAAAGCCAGTATATAGCATAGAATGTCATGTCAATAGAGACAAAGGCGTCGAAACCTGCATCGATCCTGAGTCTGGTGCTTTGCGATCGACCACACGTCTGAAGCATGTCAACGCCAGGACTTCTCAACTATGAAGTCTCGACCGAGCCGGAGAGCTTAAATTGGACTGAATCTTCTTCTACACAAAAAAGTCAGCTCAGTACGATTCTTCAAGCGAGTCTGCATGATTCCAGAAAATCAATTCTTTCAGGTGCATTCCTTACTAGAGCCAATGTACAACCAGGAACACTGCAAGAGATGGGATGTTTAGATCTCCACTTTGGCATTCATCAGTTCCTGCAGACTCGTATTGTACGTGCCACCGTTCTTGTCGCTGTAAGACCGTCGATGGCAGTGCCGCCGCAGCCTGTCACGACACCGCAGACAGTCAAGGTCCAGGAACTCGTCTTTGGATTCAAGGACAATCCTACCACGTTCTTTTTAGTGCCGCGAGATTCAACCTTAGAAGAGCAGTCCAGCGACAATCATCTGTACACTTTCTTGACCCTTCGTAATCAGCCCGGTGGCACAGTTCTTCAGCACCAGGTCATACCAGTCACATTTCAAGTCGACGATACAAACAGGTCTATTGTTGGTATCATTCGATCCCACATCAATAAACATGATGAGGTGAAGGAAAAAATGGCCAATGCAACGCGACACATTCCAAGGATGCCCTTGGCCTTTATACAATATGGACTCTTGGCAGAACGTCAAGGAACTAAGGCTGCCAAGCAGGCTATACCGGCGCAGCAGATTTCGAAGGTCGCTAGTCCCACACCTGTGTCCTCACCGAAAGCCCAAGTTACGAAAAAACCTCGGTTAAAGAAAGTGAAAGCCTCGCCAAAGCTCAAAGATGTAAAGAATCAAACAGCGGATGCCCAAAACAAGAAGCAGAAGAAGGCAAGTATCATACCTGCTGGCTGGAGTTGTGAAATATGTGGCGTAAACACGACCGTCATGCGTCGAAGAGGTCCGTCAGGTCTAAATTGCGCGTGTAATTCTTGTGGTCAGGCATGGGCACAAGCCAACCGAGCGAGACAAAAATCGGAGGACATCGGAAGCAAAACAACAGAGTAATTCAGATGAGCAAGTTTCATATAAATGGTCTTGCCGCTCGAGGACATCTGATTTGTTGACCTCGGTTTCAGTCCCACCAGAGTCAGTAAACCGGAACCCCCATCGGTACAAGTTAGAGGACTCTTGCTTTACTGCAAACTCTTAGGTACATGACATTGATGCCGTATAGCATCTAATTTCTTCTCATCTATTCCTGGAAATGAACTCTTGCGGACGCTCGTGTCGACTCAAACACTTCAATTCTGTATATCTGGGAGTCATGATCCACTTCTCCTTCCTATAAATTACAACGTTCCATTGGCAGTTCCAGATTAGAGCGAAGAAATGATTCGTTCATGTTTGTTCACGTCGGCGTTCTGGCTGGTCTCGATCAGGCTTGTTTTCGCTCTAGCTATCGGCCATCCACACGAGAACTCGAAACAAGTCGATATCTTCAAGCGACAAGGTAATGTCTGTATGGGATGTCGTGGTCAGGCCCCAGTAGTCTACACGGCCGAAACCACTATCGTCCGCGATTTCCATCAATTTTTGCTAGACTTTGCGCAACAACATCCGGATGGATGGTGGTACAGGAATGGTGCACGAGTCTCCACGGCACCTCCAGAGACGTATGAGTGGCCAGTCTTGCCTCTGAGGTTCGCGCAACTCAGCGGCGACATAGGCAGTTTCCATCTCATGATAACCCGGCGAGTGAACCCGCCACTTTACGTTGGTCGATTGGCTTTTAATGCTAATCTTGTGGTTACTGTTCAGCAAGCTATGCACATGGCTCTCGAACACGAAGAGGGGGGACACCGTAATACTGCCTCTGCCGCAACTTAAAAAGCAAACACACTGACGAAAGAAGGACATGTCACTGGATTGCAAATTACATGGTGGCTTGAGAGCGTACCTCGAACTCGAAATATTGATCCAGTGTGTCTCATACCGTCAGTCGAGGATGGTTCGCCCGACTACGTGAGACGAGGTCAGGGCTACTTCAGTTGGACAGCTCCGGTGCAAGGTGATGGCACCTCTGGTCTCGGCAGGGTTGCGCAGTCTGACCCTTTCCATTATGCTATCCGGACCGTCAATCAGGAAGGCAGACACGACATTAAATTCAAGTACAAGATTACTTTCTTGAGATGATCATGATGGCGAACAATCGACACTTTGACTAAGATAAAGTCGATTGAATATTAGGAATCATTCGAAAATACGATGGATTGTTGTGACATCTATAGTATTTGATTCCGTGATGGTGAATTGATACCTGTCCATGTGAACAAGCAACAACATTGGCATATCAAATATCTTTTGATGATATTCCAGAGCAATTCTAGTCTCTCAACTCCCAAAGTCTTGTGCCTATGCGTTCAGGAGTGCATTTCAATATACAGATCAAAGCCTTGCACGCTGCATTGTAATTTGAGCTTGGTCTGCTGATCAAGCTCGACACAAAACGTAGTTCGTGCCATTTTTTCATGTCGTTGCATGTACTGACTTCACGAAATGTGGCTATTGTGTGGAAGGGCATGCAAGCAAGAGCAAGAAACAAAAAAGTAAAGCGGACGAAATCAATGGGATATGCACATGAATCACCTGAATCTCCCGCTTACCAGAATACATTCGAGTCAGCTGATAACGACGATGATAGCAATCGATATTCCAGAGGCGCTCATCAGTCACAAGGACCTCGCCAAACCTTTCCTGGACTATCAAAGACTAAAGAGTCTGTTGGATTGGAATTTTGATGAGAAGGATTCCATCAGTCTCGGTATTTCTGAACTTTATTGATGTGGTTTGCTTTTCAATTAGCATCATTGGCCCCGGGATGGCCAACTATATTATATTGTTGACACAGGTTTTTCGTTGGAAATATCTTGCTGCACTTGATCTATAAAGCGAGCCCTTGTCCGCGAGGGCAAGAATCTTTTATTTCAAGAGTTCCAATCTTATTCGAGTCATGCTACTCCTCGATGACAGTCGTTGCTGGGCAATGTTCACTTTCGTATTGTTCTTACTGAGCATCTCGGCATATGCTCGACCCAATCCTATCGCAGACGAGCGTTTAGAGCAGCACACTGGCAATCTCACGCGTCGTCAAGGAACGTGTTGGAGTTGTGTCTATTCACCTGATCGAACTATAACTGGCCCTGAAGACAACGATGAGCATCGAGACGAGACGCTGTTTCCAGATATGAATACGTGGGTTCAGACCTTTGAACGTCAGTACACACGACCACATCTCAACCCAGGTCCAAGCAGGAGTCCTCTACGAGTATACCGCCGGACGTTTCCCTTGGCCCATGAGTTTCTAGGTGGAGCACGGGGCAACTTTGTTCACTCAATGTCTCACTTGACGACCCATGGACTCGCAGGTCCGAGTTTCTTTCAAAGTCATCTCGAGACCTCGTTAGCACAGATGGATATTGCACTCCATTTCTGGAGAGCGGGTCATCCTGGCCAGTATCCCAGTCGGTTTCACATCGTCTGGCATCTTGAATCAGTGAGTCGGATCAGATTCCTGTGACTGACTGCGTCAACTGAGTCGGACTGACATGACAGGCTCCGGCGCCCTCGATTCACTTTCCACCTGAGGTCTTTGAACCACGGCCAGGGCCGGACGCGGATGACGATGAGATCGCGGGACGGCACTGGGCCTACTATGTTGTGGCAAGGGGACAAAATCCTGCCTCCCTAAGCCTTTCCCGACCATATACCTATCAAAACACGATGCTGAACGGCCCAACAGTGGATAACGTTAGAATAAAATGGCAAATGACCATTGAGTTTTGATCTTGCAGCAAAAGTACAAGTATTGTTAAATTGTAGTAATGCTCGTGATCTATTCTTGGCAATTTTGTGCTGCGCTCGGCGGCAGCCCGCTCCGCAGCCGTAAGTGGGCGCTATCTTGGAGGTATCTTTTTGTCGTGTACGTTGCATCTCCCTAGACCTGGCACGAGATTTATCCAGACTCATGTCTGGCCAGGGATCTCCCAATGATAATAACAGTGGGCCAAACTTTACTTCGCCCTCAGACTCGAACGATTCATCAACGAGTCTCTTGCCGGTCATTATCGCACTTCCCGTGGCTTTCGTGGTCTGCGCACTCCTCATTGCGTCCATTGCGTACCATAGGAAGACCGACCGGTGGCCGCATCAGGCCTTGTTGGGTTACATTGAGCGATCCAGGGAGCAAAAATCAAGTCGGGTGAACCAGCATGACAGGCGGACAGATCACATTGGCGGATCGAGTACACGAACTGCGCGTGCATCTGATGCGCCTTCCAGGATGTCTTCCATCAGAAGTATCATGACGTTGCCACGGTATAAATTCAGGGCATCGACGTTTGAGGAAGTCGTGGTTGGGAATCGGGAGCACGATACCATCATTCGCTTACCAGAGTCCGTTGATGGTGAGCCGGAGCCGCAGGTGCCGCATGGCGAGGACGCGTTTTGGCAACGCAATCATAGGATACATGAAGCTAGGCGGATGAGAGGCAGGGGTGAGATCAATTACGCTGGTATCGGGCGAAGTCGCGGTGATGGCAGTCGTGCTGATCGCATTGAAACGATCGGACTCCTGAGTCAAGGTGCAGCGAGACCCATGGCGCACGACGACACCATCCAGGAAGAGGAGGACGTGACAGCACAAGGAATCGACCTTCCCGACTATGATATCGCAAGTCAACCTATACCGACATATCTAGACTACCGCGGAGCGTCCCTGGAAGAGCAAGACGAAGAACTCTCGCACTCTATACCAAATAACGAGCAACGAAATAGTGCGACATGAGGATGCTTCGAGTTATGACGAAATGACTGGCTGTTTGGTAGGAAGTTTATAGAGCGAATGGCATTGTCTTGGTACACTATTGAGATGTTTCTCGAGATGTTTCTATCCTTCAGCGTCTTTCTATCAGAAGGAAATGCATGGCCAAAAATGAAGCAACCAGGAATATGCCTTTTTGTTGTCAGTACTTGTGAACGATGGTTGATACGAATGACTCACCAAAATATACAGCTAGACCCGTAATATCTGCCCATAGTGCTTGTGCATTGAACCCAAAGGTGCTGAGAATGGTCGCTCCCGGCACGTCGATACTGAGACCGAACTTCTTCTCTGTCAATGTGAGGTACGTAACCTCGTTCACCAGCAATGCTTCATATGCATAGTGAAAGATCGAAAGCTTTTGAGCCCATTGCAGTCCCACTGGAATTTTGTCTACACTTATTAGCTCTAAACTGACGAAAACAAGCAGCCACAGACCATGATTGAGTAGCAAACCTGCGAATAGCAGACTGAACAGCATAAATAGACTGCCAATGAGATTTGCTATCCCTGTGTCACGGAACACAATGCCAATTAGCAAACAGACTGACGCAGCCGCTAGATTGAACAATATTAATGTCAAGATGAATTTTCCAAAGACAGCTGCCTCAGGTACCAACCCGACCATTGGATATATGACAATTCCCATGATGAGTGGAGGAATTACTCGCAAGGGAATGATATCAAAGACCACCTTGGCAAAAAAGTATGTCAACGTGGAATAGTAGCCATTGGCTCTTTCTCTCATGAAAATGGTGCGCTCGTCTGCAAACACATTGAGAGAGGTTAAAGTACTGAAACCGAATAACGCCAGAATGAAGAAGAAGAGCCCTAAACGACCTTGAAAGCCTGGCAGATCGTTGGTGATGTTGAAGAAAAGGTACCCAGACAGGAGCGCCAGCAAAATTGCAATAGCGTAGTGAGTTACAAGAAGCATAGGGTTCCTATACAGATTCTTGAAAGTTCGCTTCGATAATAACACAAATTGCGCTGTCCAGCCGATCCGCAGATAGCCATTCCCGATAGGCCCATGCAATGACGGCGCATCACCTTCTATCTCGTCTTTCGCCGCCTGTATTTCGTCGTAGATTTCACGAGATACATGACTAACCTCGTAATTAGCCACAAGTTGGGCTATATCGTTCTTTTTGGTAATAGATCCATTCGCATTGCTCTTTTTCCGTGTCGAAATTTCTCCCCAGGCCTGCGCAGCATCGTCTCCCATGGAATGGCAATGTCGAAGACTGTGTGGTCCAGTATGCGTGACAGACTCAGCTGAAGGCTCCGGTGGCGATGCCAAGGAAGCATCGTTAGAAGGAGTGCTACTAAAGACCTCCTTATACATGGTTAAATCCACAAGATGGTCTGCTAAATTATACCCGGGAGGACAAGCGAAACCGATTCCTTCAAAATAAGAATGACAGTCGCTCAACGAGCCAGAATAAACAGCCTTGCCTTTTGCCATGAGCAGCAGTCGATCGAAAAGAGCGACAATATTGGACCTAGGCTGATGAATCGTCATGACAATCGTGCGCTTATATTCAGTTGCAAGACTCGCCAGACATTCTACGACATTGAAGGCATTGAATGAATCGAGGCCGGAAGTAGGCTCATCAAGGAACAAGATGGATGGGCTTGTCACTAGCTCGCAAGCAATGCTTACACGCCGCTTTTCACCACCACTGATCCCTCTGCTGCCCTCTCGACCTATCAGAGAATCTTTGATATGTAAGATTCCCAATTCTGCCATGGTCTCCAGGACCCGCAGATTTTTTGCATCGAACGACATTTCCTGAGGCAGGCGAAGCAGCGCGGAATAGAGCACCGTTTCCTGCACAGTCAGAGTAGGCATCAAAGCATCTTCCTGATCCACGAATCCGACGATATCTCGATACTCAGAGTCCTTGACAAGGCGACCATTAACAAGAAGTTCACCCGTAACGTTCCCAGCTTTAGTCTTACGCGCAAGAATGTCCAGCAAAGACGTTTTGCCAGCACCAGAAGCTCCTATGATAGCCATAATTTCTCCAGGTTTTACGCTGCCTTGTACACCAGAAAGAACTTGTTTACTATTGACCGTATAGTTGATGCCACTGAATAGTAGCCTAGCAGGCGTATGATGCGTCATCAGCTTCATGGACTCATCTTCCGGTAGTCGTATATCGCCTACGTTTTGAGCGTGTTCCGATCGTCTTGCAGCGAACCACAATCCAAGACCGAGGGCAAGCAAAACCAGGACCGCCCCCGAAATACTGCCAGCTATGAGTCCAGAGTTGGTTGGCTTGGAGGGCCTGATGAAGCCAGGCACTTCGGAATAGTGCAGACATTCTGACGATCTGCAGTCCAGCGTGATCGACCTGTCTCCAAAGACGTCGCTGATGAGCTCATTCATGGCTGGCTCCTCGAACCTGCAAGTATCTTGACCAGATGAGCAGGTGAATGAGCCTGGTCCTTTGATCTCCTCTGTAAGAAAATCCGATATGTCAATCGAACCTTCCTCGCCGCACAGCATTCTCTCTGGAATACATTCGCACCGAATGTTCTTGCAATTGTAATTCGTTGTATTTCTGTCATAGGATGTCGTCTGTGAGAACTCGCACTCGTCCAGTCCACAATAAAATGATTCGACCTTGTCTACCCAGAACTGAAAATTGCAAGTTTTATCCTCCTCACGGCAAGAAAAGGTCACTTGAGGCTTTTTCTCCTTCAGTTGATCCAGAATTTTGCGATTCGTGACATCACACATCTGAAAGTTCTCGTGAACCACGAGACCACCTTTATAGCATGTGCCATTGACACCTTCAGGCATAAGAGGCGCACAAGCATCGTCGGTATCGCAGATATTGCAATTGAGTCCCGACCAACCTTCCGAACAATTGCATTCTCTACCCGTTCTGATATGACGATCCTTGCCCTCGGCCAGTGAGCCACAAGTAGGACTTACACAGTCGTCTCCTCCAAAACCTGGTGGGCAGTCGCAAGCGCCATTGTACTGATTGCACTTAGCGAACTGTGCACAACGGAAAGCTGGGAGAAGACAATTGAAGCAAGGTGGACATTGATCCGGTCGCTCTTGCAGAAACAAGGAATACGCAGAATTTGGCGTGAGATCGTTCTCATCATAGACCAGTATAGATTGACCTGGCACGTCATGAAATGGAGCCGCTTTGATGGCCACAAATTTGGCCAACAGCACTGTCGCAAGAGCCCATCGAGTCAGCATCTACTCGAGGATATCGTGAACGACACAACCCTAGCGCGAGTCCAGGAATGACCTTCAGAGCAGTGGCAACTCCCAAGCGCTACAGTTGATATAGGCTGCGCACGCTCGAATCATCGGCCGCCGTCCGGTCTGGATCTCGGTTGTGCCCGCACGGGCGAAATCGATTAGCGAATCAGATCGGGCGATGGGGACTCTAGTGATCACCAATATTGGTGGCGGACCGTCAGATCTCCTCCTTGTACATGTGATGACAATATAATACCTGAAAGTGCTTATTCGTCACACAAGCATGTGCGCCGGATTGGCTGTCCGGCACTACACTGTCTGATTGCGCAAGGCAGACGCAAAAAGCCGAGGCAGGCGCCACAAAGGAGTGTCAAACACTGATTCCAAAATTATAGGGTTCAACACTACTCTGATCACCAGATCCTATGATTGAGCATTCTCTAGATGAGCCTTACTTAACACTCTTCAACACATACTATTTGTGAAGCCTCGCGCGAACGGGTGCTCATCTAGGCTTACATGTGCGGTATTGACAAAAGAAATTGACTGAGCATAGCATTGCATTGGTAATAGTGACAGAACTTCTGATGTTTGCAGCTGTCACCCTGCCATCGCATAAGGTCCGTCCAATTCCGGAAGTGGGTCTCACCGCGGAACGACTTGATGTACCACAAACTCCAGAGCACAGGAAGAATGCGTCTTGTCAGGAGCAGCACTGGGTATAAATAGAAAAGCTGATTTCGCTTCCGAATGAGCCAAGTCTATTGCTCGCAATGATTCGAGATTGGACTAAGTGCGGAAATCATTACAATGCAATATACGGAATTAGTGCTGTGCTTAGCGGCACCTCGCTCGTTACCAAGTCAAATTTTAATGGCAAGCTCTGTAGCAAGGCGTGGGCATTTAAAGGACATGACCCTCGCAGCGTCTCCAGATTTCCCAATAACCACCACAGTCCACTGCTCACCAACCTCGCAAACAAGCTACAATGGTCCAAGTCAAATCATCGTTGTGTGTGGTGGCGACCGCCTTGCTGTCGGTGCTAGCTACGCCAGTGGAGAATTCTCAGAAAGTCCCTCACAAGACATACTCTAAGCAGACTCCTGGCAACGATTATCCACGCGCAGAGCATCAACAGTGCTTGACAGATCAAGCTGAGTTGCACTATCAGGTACCAAACTCGTCAGATGGTCTTTGGTTGAACAATGTCGTCTATAACCGCCTTGCAAATGCTGCTATCTGCGTAAACTACTACCCAGGCAACAACGAGCAAGGTGCAATAGGTTTCATTGTCTTTGGAGAGATCTATGCTACCAGCAATGACCCGGAAGTGAAGGCCTTCTCGTATGTCAGCACTAATCAGAACCTTGGTACACCTATCCACCAGATCAAGTCGTTGCCGGGTCGCTTCTCCTGGAAACGGGCTCTGGACCAAGGCAGCAAGGCTCATGGCCCGCCATCAAAAGAATGGAAAGGCAACTACTTGTTCGGCTTGATCTTAGTAAGTGTCATATGTCCTGTAGGGACCAAGACTAAATTGCTAGAATCCGAAGGCAGCCGAGGACCAACCCACCACCCAAGGCACTATTGAATTGGAGTTCTGGCTCCAGTGGACTCGTGGCTACGATCCTGTCAGCGCGAAAGGTCACTATGTCAGGACAGTCGACTTTTTCAACAAACACTGGAAACTCTACGAGGGTACAGTCGGGACTGGTGTAGATTGTAAGATGGCTCAAAGATACAACAATTAGTCTTGCTAACTTGGGAATAGCAAGACCCGTTTACTCTTTGATGCCTGTCACTGATTATGGCGATGAAGGCTCCGTGTCCTTTGAGCTCAAGGAAGCCCTCGACGCTTTGGTCAAAGCGGAGGTAATTTCCGACAATCTTCATGTCAATGTGGGTATCATTCGAATTCGCACTTGAAACTATCCTACTAAACATGATTAGGGTTCGCTGCTTGAGCTATACTGATATTTCGAAATACTAATGAGATAGTTGCCACCGTAGGCTCCAAAACATTCTGGGCCAATTCGCAATTGATTGCCCAAGGCAGCATTGCCATCCACGTCTAGAGCGAGTCTACTGTTTTGCCGTGGCAAATCTTCTATCAGATTTCAATTTGGAATGGTCTTATCCAATGGGTCTGTAAGCGAACCGTTCTTCTTCTCAATTATCAGGGTCAGAGAGTCGCGTGTATCGCGTCCTCGATAGATTGCACTACTCTTCCTGCGTGTTTGGTGTTTTCTCAACTTCTACAATTTAAGCTTAACCATGTTATTGAATAGACAGCTTTGTTATTCAATGAATACATCTGAAGTCTTTCTCATATACTTGCATCTTGTGCCCGAATTACCGGATGGGGATGAGGAAGAGGCATATCCTACAGCTCTACCACAGCGGACACTGATGGCTTTAGAGCATACGTACAATGAGACCATACACGACTTTGAGTGAGTGCCATGATACAGTAGACTATACCTGTTAAGATACAGGATACCTAGAAATTGAGGAGACATGCCAATGCGCAGTATGCACAGCAAGCCGCCAAATGTGGTTTACGACAACGTGTGCGGGTGAGCAGATCTCACAGCACTGCAGCAGAAAACGTTATTCCTTCAAGGCCGCTAAGCGACTTCTCATAGCTGCGAGGTCTGCCTCCTCTTCCTCTTCATCCTGTACATCCTGTAAAGGAGGAGCGACCGGAGTCAACGGAACTTGACCGGCGTCCTTGAATTGTTCTCCAACAAGCTCATTTAGGATTTTGTTGACCTCGTCGTCAGCTTCCTCTTCTTCGTCCTCAAGACCATCCATGTCAAGTGTATCAGAGACCATTTCATCCATGACTCCTGCCTTGGTCATCTCCATTTGTAGTCTGCCCATGGTGGCAGTCAATTCAGGCAATTTGACCAAAGAATTGACCTCTTTCATCATCGTGGTAGACTTCTGTAATGTCCCGGTAATCTTGATCGTTGCAAGCTGCTCGTTGAGTTGCATCGATAGAGAGCTTAGCGTCGCCTTTGATGCCTCCATACGATTTCTGGTCTTCCGCGATCGAAGCATTTCCCTTGCCAGTAATCTGCAATTACCAGCATCACCTTTCTTCGCCAACGATCGTATTTGAGCCTTCGTCTTCGATTCCGCTTGGACGATTGAATTTATCTGTCTGTCCATTTGCCGAACATCCTTACGAATAGACTGTTGCCATGTTCGGACCTGTTCCTGCTGAGTCGGTCCAACAATATAACGCCTGATTGCTTCCATAGACTTGTCTGAAGCGCTGAGGATGAAGGTGATAGTCAAATAAAGACGAGAGCTCTAGGATCTTTGCTCTTCCTATGACAGCTCTTCTGCAACCGCCTACGGGGGGACCACAGTATAGCTCGCGATGCCTGGTTGAGCTGCGGCAGTCCTTCGGAATATCTTTAGTAAGTGAAAGCGCTCTATCTAGCGAGAGCAGCGCCGGGACCGCCCTAGGAGAGTCTTGACTTTGTGCTTGTTGGAGCAACTAGCTATTCCGCGAGAGATAGACGGGCTGCGTTGAGTTAAGTATCCATTGGTGTCATATGCGTCGCATTCGTATACGAGTTGGGCCCGTAGTTTCACGTGCCCCACGAATTATCGGTGAACAATTTCGAGTTTGGGATGTCCTTCAGGAGAGCACAAACAGTCTCCATCATTGTACACTCTAGACTGTGAGATGTCGACGACACCTGCGGCGAAGAAAATAGCGCAGGGGTTTGCTTCGTTCGAAGCTCGAAGAGCAGCCACGTATGTGAAGGGTAAATCCGGCTACGACGCCGGATTCCTCCCACGTAATACTTCTCCGGTGCGATTTCCTAAGAGAGTCGCAACGTCCGTGGAGACAGCTCCGGTTCCGAAGTCCCCAGCAACATCTGAGGAAAGGCTGTCGGACTACACTCAATGGAAGTACGATTCGTCCAAGCGAAGACAGTCTTACATGGCGAATTATATCAATCAGAGAGCGGAGTCTGCGCCCGAAAAACGCGCCCAGGACAGGAAAAAAATGCTTCTCGGGAGAGCGAAGCGTGAGCAATTACTGAACGCTCCCATTTCTCAAGCCGAGCAATTATCTTTGCCCTCGATTGAATCGACCATAGCGGATGAGTATCCTTTAAAAGATTCTGATCAGGCGCAGAGAGCGAGAGCAAAAGTCCAGAATCGTTCGAAGAAGGACAAATTCGTAGCTGATTATCGACTCCATCAATTACTTACACTTCACCACAACTCACAGACTTACGTGTCTTCGATTGAAGGACTCGACGCTCTCTTAGAAAGCAAAATCGGAATGAATCAGCTGGTCGATTTGGCGAACAAGCACACGTTTAAAACCCATCCAAATATGTCAGAAAGACGAAGAGAGATCGAGACGGATGTATATGATCAAATACTTGGCACTGCTGCTGGAGGAGAGCCTGGTGTACTAGAAGTATCGAGGGAGAGGCACAGTACAGCGTCGACCACAACAGACACTTTGGACAATTCAGAAAAATCCGGATGAAATCAATTGTCTTATGGCACGCGTTAGGCTATTTGAACGACAATCATATTGAAGATTCAGGTGCGAAGTATATTGGACCTTCTTGATTTCGGAAGAGTCTGAGCGAGTCCGAGCATCTCGCATATCCCTAGGAGACAAAAGATCGGACGAGATAAGGCTGCCTATCTGCGGGAATAGAACGACTGTACCACTCAATTTGTGAATTCAATTTGTGACAATACCATTGTCTCGATGATCGAATTCGTAGAAAATCCAATGAATCAATAAAGAAGATACAGATCTTCTCGATGCTCTTCGAGATCACCAAAGCCCAGATCGTGCAGGACTTTGCTCTTCGCCTTCTCCTTCTTCACAAGTTTTTGCGTATTCGCGTTGATCCTAGACCGTGCTTCGGCGTATGATATTTGTTGTTGTTTGATGTTGTCCTCTTCATCCAGATCCTGTTCGTAAGCACACGACTCATACAACAATGGTTGGTAAATACTGACAATTTCTCCCATCAAGACAACATTCTCTCCACGTATTAAGTATACACCTTTCGGAATGTCCGCGTAACAGTCGTCAACATAGATTCGTTCGAATGAGTCCTGGAAGACCAAATTGCCATATTGATCAAACGACCGTAATACACCGAATAATTTCGTATTGTCCCTCAGGACAAGAATCATCTTCTTGTCGACACAATCTATTAAAGCTCCGCTTGTCGTGAAAGCAGAATTCGCCAGGGGGTCCATGGAGGTCATCGCAGACTCAAATTAAGTTGGATATTGCGATCGACTTAATGAGACTTGCGCGGCATATATTGAGTACTCCTTGTCCTTTCTGGATCCTTAGACCACACTTTGCAGATGTAATACTTGTCTGTACATTCTGGCGCATATCGATATCGATATCGTATTCATCACAGGTCTAGAACGTTTTAATCTCGACTCCATCTTTTGTTGCCCAGGGAGGCTAGAATTCGGCAATACGGAGTCTTGACATTCGAAAACTTGTACAGCATAGCAACAATATGTTGAAGAGGTCTCTCTCAACGGCAGTCAATAAGAAATTGACTCTTGGCCTCTTACCATGCGATGGTATAGGTCTTGAGGTCATTGCTGTAGGTTACAAATTATGATTTTCAGAAATTATCACAACTAACTTTACGAGGCCACAAAAACGATTCTGTCTGCTCTCCCTTCCTCTGATGGAGTTTCCTTCAATTTCGTAGACCTCGATGCTGGCTGGGATCACTTCCAGAAGACCGGTACTGCTCTACCAGAGAAGACTGTTGAGCGACTCAGAGCCGAATGTGATGGTGCCCTATTCGGAGCAGTCAGCTCTCCGTCCACAAAAGTCGAAGGCTACTCTTCCCCAATTGTCGCTTTGAGAAAGAAGATGGACCTGTATGCCAACGTCAGACCTGTGAAGAGTATCAAAGGTGGACGAGAGGTAGATCTTGTGATCGTCCGGGAGAACACCGAGTGCTTGTATGTGAAAGAGGAGCGTCTCACAAACTCTACGGATGGTTCCAAGGTGGCTGAGGCAATTCGAAGGATATCGGAAAAGGCCTCGACAAGGATTGGGAAAATGGCATTCGAAATCGCGCTGCAAAGACAAGCGATAAGAGAGGCGAATCCAGGTTCTTCCATTCATGAGAGACCTAATGTGACTGTGGTGCACAAATCCAATGTACTCAGTGTCACCGATGGTCTCTTCCGAGAATCTGTAAAGGCGGTCAAGTCCGCATATGCTGATCGGTATGCTGCCGTGTCACTAGATGAACAAATCGTGGACTCTATGGTCTATCGACTTTTCAGAGAGCCGCATTGTTTCGATGTGGCGGTAGCGCCCAACCTCTATGGAGACATCTTGAGTGATGGAGCTGCTGCTTTGGTCGGTTCTCTAGGTCTAGTTCCATCGGCCAATGTCGGCGACAGCTTCGTCATGGGAGAACCAGTCCATGGTTCGGCACCTGACATTGCTGGACAGGGCATCGCCAATCCAATTGCCGCTATCAGATCTGCGGCGCTGATGCTGGAGCACATGGGTTTCTCTAAGCCCGCTGCTCGAATGTATGCTGCAGTGGACTCAGTCCTTGAAGAGGCATCTCTGCTTACTCCTGATCTCGGCGGAAAGGGAACAACAAATGGTATCGTGGATGCTGTTTTGAAGAAGATGTCAGCTTGAGCCTCCGCATCGTCCTTTCATTAAAGCTGTGGCTTGAGATGATATTTCGATTTAGCAATCAAGGTAGACACTGCAAGCGATATCGCCTATGCTCTCTGGCATCGAATAGAGAATGAAGGACTGAAAGCAAAAAAAGTTGTAGCATAAGTTGAATTCATTTCCGGCTTAAGATGCTTTACTGTGTCCGTGACTATATCATCGCTCCTAGTACGTTGTGATTGAGGGCCAAGAGCCCTTGAGATGGAAGATGCTCGGTGGGGCCGGGCGAGAGCTCAAACTATTCTGAAAAGCAGACTAGTGATGTTTAATTGCCGATGTGTGGAATCCGCCAATCTAACGTCGAGTGAATGTATTCCCCGGTCGGAGAAGAGATTCAATGAGTGTTCTGATCAGAGGACGTAATTTCTTGCTATTCTGTGGAGTAATATACTTGTTGGTGCTCCTTTGTTTGGTCAATCCTAGAGTCCAACGCGAAGTCTTCTATTTGCATAATGTCAAGTTCCCATGGTTCGCAGATCTTCGCCGGCCAGAACTAAGCGGATTCAATGCGGACAGAGCTAGAAGTCTATTCATCGAGGACAAACTACACGCGTGGCATATCGACCCGCTTTCTTCTCTGTCGTCCCTCACACCAACTTCTAAAATTCATGCGAATTCAAAGCTCATCATATATTTCCATGGCACTGCGGGCACAATTGCAGTTCCCCATCGGCTCACTACATATCGAATCTTTAGTGCTTTACCTGAAACTCATGTACTAGCGATAGACTATCGTGGTTATGGCCTATCGAAAGGATATCCAAGCGAAGCAGGACTGATAGAAGATGGTTCACTTGCTGTTCTATGGGCCATTGATCAAGGCTTCGACTCTACTAAAATCACCTTGTTCGGACAAAGTCTGGGTGCTGCTGTGGCTATTGCTACAGCTCACAGCTTAGCAAACCGCACAACAGAACCAATTCATGTGGGACATGTCGTGAGCGCCGCGGGATTCTCTAACGCTCGTAATATACTGAAAACATATCAATTGGGAGGCTTCATCCCGGTTCTGGGGCCTTTAAGGACATATCCTTGGATTCAAAACTTGCTTTTGAAACAACTGAAACACCAGTGGGACTCGGAATCACGCGTATATGACCTCGCTGCGAACACGGATATTAGATTGACCTTCGCTCATGCCACGACAGACACAGAGATTTTGTCCACCCATAGCGAAAAGCTGCTCTCCAAGGCTCTTGCCGGAGCGAATCAGAAAGTCCTTTCAAGGAATGAAGCTGATTCACCCGAGACGGCTTCAGCTCCAGAGTCTTCCCTTCATCGTGCTACTCAGGGTAGCGAGAAAATTGTCTACAAGGAATTCTCCTGGGGAGCACACAACCTGGTTCCCTGGAATGATGATTTACTAATGCTTCTGTAATACTATGATTCACATTGTCTGTCATATGATCAGCCAATCTTTGAGTCTGTGCTAGGGACTTTCTGTGAGTCCGCTATGTATGTAGATTTTTTTATTCCGATATTGATTCTCTATAATGGATGGTCAAGAGTTCTATTGTCCCACGTTTAGCTATGGTGCCAACACGGGAGTCTGTCAATATTGAGACCTCTGTGCCTGATCCTGTGCGAATACTACCGTCATGAATGTCTTAGGCCATGTTGCGACCAAGAGCTCCTCCAAAAAATTCCCTCTCCTAATTTACTTAGTGCCTGAGCTGCCATCAATTTCATTGCGCACTTATCGCTCACTCATCATGGGTCAATCCAAGAAGGAGTCGAATCGCGTCGCTACCGAGAAAGATCGAGCAGGAATCAAGAGGGTAAAAGGAGAGAACTTCTACCGTGATGCCAAAAAAATCAAGCAAGTAAACATACTTCGAGGTGGACATGCAACCAGGGACGCTCAGGGAAACATTACTCAAGCTGCGGCGTATCAGTCGAGAGAGAAGCCCAAGGCTCGGATCGAGCCTAATCGCAAATGGTTTGGAAATACACGAGTCATTGCTCAAAATGCTTTGTCGCAGTTCAGAGAGAATATGGGTGCAAAAGTCAATGATCCATATTCCGTCTTACTACAGCGTAACAAGTTGCCCATGTCCTTGCTGAATACGAACGACAAAATACCGCGAATGCAAGTCGTCGAGAACGAATCTTATAGTTCAACATTCGGTCCAAAGGCTCAGCGGAAGCGCCCCAAGATACAGGTTGGCAACCTCGAAGAGCTTGCCACCAGCACAGTCGAATCCGATGAGAAATACAAAGAGCGTCTAGAAAGTGAAGCGCACTTACAGACGGAGCCGACCGATTACGTTCAAGAAGCTCGTGAAGCGGTCTTTTACAAAGGACAATCACGAAGAATCTGGAATGAATTATACAAGGTCATCGACAGTTCTGATGTCATAATACACGTACTTGATGCTCGAGATCCTTATGGCACGCGGTGCAAGAGTGTCGAGCAGTATTTGAAGAACGACGCGCCTCACAAGCACTTGATATATGTACTCAACAAGTGCGATTTAGTCCCTACATGGGCAGCGGTAAGTCCTTCCAAAGAAGCTCCAATCATCTCGAATCTGCCCTCCATGAGTACCCAATGTTAAGTCAAGAACTCCTTGGGCCTTGCGCCAGTATCTATCAAGGAAGTGTCTGTTACAACGTTGGAATAAGTATTCTCTTCCGCTTAGAGGCAGCTCGTCTTGAGTATGCCTCGCCAGGTCGAGAACCGTCTCTCTTTGAGTTGAAGGAATGCCTGTCCTCTGGACATTACCCGGGCGTCCTTCTTAGTGTAGAGGCGGACAAGTCCATCCCTGGAGGCAGATTCGACTGTCTGAGAGCTTTCAAGATCAATATTCCATACTTTGTACTGACAGAGCAGGCTGAATGGGTCAAGAAGTTATCCAAAGATTACCCAACTTTAGCCTTCCACGCTTCCGTCAACAATTCATTTGGTAAAGGTAGTCTGATCCAATTGCTTCGTCAATTTTCGATCCTGCACAAGGATAAGAAACAGATTTCCGTGGGCTTTATCGGTTATCCTAATACTGGCAAGTCTTCCATTATCAATACTCTTGTGGCTTCTAAGGAAGCCACTAAAGTGGCTCCAATTCCGGGTGAAACTAAAATCTGGCAATATGTGCGCCTGACTCGCAAGATTTATCTGATCGATTGTCCTGGAGTTTGTCCTCCGAATCCAGAGGACACTGAAACTGACATCTTGCTCCGAGGAGTAGTACGTGTTGAGAGGGTAGCAAATCCAGAACAACACATTCAAGCAGTACTGAATCGATGCAAACCGCATCACCTGGAACGGACATACGATATCCGAGGTTGGGATAACGATGCTGCAAAGTTCTTGGAGTTGCTTGCCAGAAAAGGTGGAAAATTACTAAAGGGTGGAGAAGTCGACGAGACCGCTGTCTCAAAGATGGTCTTGAACGATTTCATGCGTGGCAAGGTACCTTGGTTCTGTCCGCTCAAAGGAGATGAAAATGCAGGTGAAACAAGCACTGAGGCTCGGCTCCGTGGCAGACTTGGAGAATTGAGGATGAAACGTGAACGGCCAACTGATGAGGATGATGTCGCAACTGTCACGAATGAGCCCGAAACAAAGCAGGATTTCTTCAATTTCGATGCCGAAGATGACGTCTTGTCTTCTGGGAGCGATGAAGAAGCTAATGATGCTCCTTCTGCGGAAGAGTCGAACACAGTTAGGAAGGGTGAAACAAAGAAGAGGAAGATGGTGTAAATATTACTGAGCATTAGCACAAGGCAAGGACATAGATCAGACTCTTCGCAATACTGATTCGTTTTACTTTCAGACTGTTTACGATCAAGAGGAAAAGCAAAATGTGCTTTTTTCGTTGTTGTATCCAGTGTTGCGAGCATACAGAATGTCACACACAGGTTGTCTATATTCTCTGTAGCTTCCACGTACCATGCTGTCCAAATTTCGTCAACCTTCTGTAGATTGTAAAAGTGCATTGTGCGTTTAGCCGAGAAAGTGGACACGCTAACGCTCGTGAACGCCAGGCAACCGATACGTTCATCCCACACGCTCTAGTCCTCCCGTACTGCTGTTCGTCAGAGACATTTTCTAGGAGACGTCGAGATGGTAGTGCTAGCGGCTTCCGTATGCACCCGAGGGGGAAAGGCTGTCCTGTCGAGGCAGTTTCGCGATATGCCAAAATGTAATCCGAGCCTGCGCATACCCGTCGCGTCTACCGAGTGTTTCCGGATGCTTACCAGTCGTAGCTAGGGTCGAGGCTTTATTGGCGTCTTTTCCCAGGCTGACCGATACCGGGACTCAGCACACGACCGTGGAGACGGAGAATGTTCGATACGTGTATCAACCTCTCGAAGAATTATACATGGTCCTCATCACAAATCGCCAGTCGAATATCCTGCAGGACATTTCGACTCTACATCTATTCGCACAGATCGTGACGAGCACCTGTAGGAGCTGCAATGAGGCTGAGATTCTGCGAAATGCGTTCGAATTGATTGGTGCCTTTGATGAAGTGTGCTCTTTGGGGTATCGCGAGAACCTCACCCTGCCACAAATAAAGAATTTCCTAGAGATGGACTCTCACGAGGAAAAGATACAGGAAATTATAGAGAGGAATAAAGAGTTGGAGGCTAACGAAGAACGAAAAAGGAGAGCGAAGCAGCTCGAACAGCAGAGGAAGGAATTGGCAAGACGCGGAGGATCACAGACTGGTCAGGGATCCAGTGGAGGTTTCTCCTCGATGCCATCCAGACCTACATATACGCCAAATACAACGGCGCCAGCTCAACCTGCCTTTGAGTCGAAGCTCACGAAATCATCGTCCGCTCCTCGAGGCAAAGGTATGGCACTCGGCAAGAAATCGAAGCAATCAGATTTATTCGAGGCTGTTCGTGGCGAGGTAGAAGCTGCTCCTTTGATGGCTACTGCCGCACCCGTCGTGGAAGAGTCACCGGTCAGACAGAGGGCTGTGGACACGGACTCGATCCATGTCAAGATCACAGAGACGCTTAGCGCCAAGGCCAACCGTGACGGAGGAATTGAACAGTTGGATCTCAAGGGTGATTTAACTCTTCTCATCAGTGATCGCGATCAGGGCAAAATCAAATTGCAATGTGAGGTCGACGATGCAGTTCCTGGAGTCCAAATGAAGACCCACCCGAATGTAGACAAGACTCAGTGGTCGAATGATTCGACGATAGCCCTTCGCGACTCGTCGAAATCTTTCCCTATAGACACGTCGATTGGGGTGGTCAGGTGGAGTCTGAAGCAGATTCCATCCGGGTTTGAGCTGCCCGTGACCGTCACCTGTTGGCCCAACGTCGGTAATGGGACGTGCGAAGTGACTGTCGAATTCGAACATAGTGGAAGCAAAGCGTTGAAGAATGTCACGATCCGAATACCACTACTCAACGACCAGGACCCAAATATTGGAGATCCAACAGATTCAGAGAGTCAGGTATCCGTCAACCAAAACACTTCTAATTTAGAGTGGACCATACCCGAGATTTCCGAGGCTAATCCTACTGGAAGCTTGGAATTTTCCTGTGCTGCAGACGACGCGGACGAATTCTTCCCTATTCTCGTCGACTACGAGCAGGAAACTACCGTGTCTGGCCTCGACGTTGCCGATGTCGTGGCATCTACTGAAAGCGGAGGCGGCCTACGATTCAGTAAAGAAACCATCATCACCGGATCCATTCAAATCATATAAGAGAATTGAAAAAAAACCCAGGAAAATGTTTACAAGGTAGGAATTGTCAAAAAAAAAGGATGGAAATATCTAAACAAGGGCTGGCACGAAAAAACCTTCTTGCAAAAACCAAGAAAAGATTTTATTTTTTTGGAGTAGATTTTTACAGCAATGCACAATTTACATGAAATACCGTGCTCAATTTTTTCCTTTCCTAGACACTGATGGAATGACGAGCGTGCCGAACAATCAGCGAAACTTGTTCGTCTGTAATTTCCGTAGATTCGGCATCGTCCACCAAGAAACGCTCAAAGTCAGTGACGATACCCGTCGGAGGCCTATCTTTCGTCTCTCGTCCCGCCCGTTTCAGTGATGCACGATCATCAAACCATTTCGACATTTCCGCCGCCCTATCTATGATTGATTCCTCGATACCAGCCATGCGAGCCACATTGAGACCGTGACTATGTGAACAGATACCGTCGACCAATTTGTACAGGAACGTCACGTCACGGCCATCCTCACCTAGCAAAAAGTCCATGTTTTGAAATATGACCTCCGGATGATGAACAAACTCGTCAACGAGATTGCTGTAATGCGTCGAGAAGAAGCCTAGACAGCCTTTGTAGGTAGCGAGGTAGTGAAGCACCGAGCAGGCGATTGCCATGCCGTCAAAGGTCGACGTTCCCCGTCCAAGTTCGTCCAAGATGACCAGACTCCGATTCGTGGCACTACTCAGAATGGTCGAGGTTTCATTGAGCTCGACCATAAAGGTTGATTGCGATCCTGCAATGTTGTCCTTCGCTCCACCGGTCCTTACGGAGACTTGATCAACGGGCGTCAATCTCGCAGCCTTCGCAGGAACGTAATGACCCAATTGTGCCAAAATCACACCGATACAAGTTGATCTCAGCAGTGTAGATTTTCCAGCCATGTTGGGTCCCGTCAGAAGACTCATATTCGGACGATCGCCTCCGAGAGAAATATTGTTGGGGATGAAATCAGTCCCAGCTGCTTGATCGATACAAGGATGGCGGAGATCGACGAACTCGAGAACACTCCGTGTATCATCAACAAAATCTGGACGACAACTCGGCTCTGGCAGTATATGTGAAGAGATGGCGAGAGAATAGAGGCAGTCGATCTTTGCAACCGCCTGGACCAAGGCCGACCACAATTTGTAATCCTCGTCGAACTTTTGATAAAATCGGCCCTCCAATCCTTCGACGAGGCTCTTATGAAGTTCCCGTGCTTCCTGCAAGTCTTTGACCAAGTCCTTGACAGCAGGGGACCAATATCTTGTTACCGCTTTCGTTGCGGATAATTGTACCCAATCTCTTGGCACTTTGATGGATCCGGCAACCTCAATCTGGTTGATCTCTTTTGATTGCCCTAAGTTGACGAAGCGCACCTTCGAGGACTTCAGCTCTTTCTGATATTGCTTGAGTAGCGGAGGGAAAGCAGCCTCGATCTTCTCGATAATCGCTTGTGACTCATCGAATTTCTGTTCTGCCCCAGGCTCAGGAATGATGGTTCCAGGTACATGCTTGCCGTCTTCGTTTTTGTAGCCCCTCGCTGTCTCCCAATCGAATGCGGCCTTCCAGTACTGCATCTTCTCGTGCATGTTGGGAGCCTGCTCCAATGTTTGTGTCAACAATGATTCTTCTGGCGACTTGTCTTTCAGTGTGTCAAGAGTGGTCAAAATCGACGTGAAACCATCAAGGACTCGAACAAAGTCTACAACCTTACATCTTCCACAATGCAGACGAGATATCATCCGTTCAAGGTCTGGCAACTTTGCGAAACCGTTGCTGATCTCGTCTCGAAGCTCGAGATCCGCATTCAATTTGTCGACGACATCTAGACGCTCGTTGATCTGCCGTGCATCTTGTAGTGGATGGCAGAGCCATTGCTTCATCATCCTCTTTCCGAATGGCGTCACGCAACGATTGATCAAAGCGAATAGAGTGCCTTGGGCACTCCCATCCTCAGTATTAGCGAATATATCGAGATTGACCAAAGACTGACCGTCCAGAAGCAATGTAGCGCGAGATTGAAGTGGATCGTACCTGGCGAAATTTGCTTGTGAGCATAAATCTCTGTCCAGCTTGAGATTTCTCAAATACCACAAAAGGCCTCCAAAAGCGCCAGCTGATGCAGGATCTGCCAGCATCTCCTGGACTTCTTTCGGCCATGCATCTTGGTCTTGATCACCGAAATAATGGGCTTCTCGAATCTCCAGGGCAACACGGTCTTCATCCCAAAATTCTGTCTCAGGTTTGATCCAATTCAGTATCGTATTGGGCGACAAGACCGCCTTCATTGCCTTGACACTCGCTGGACTCATTCTGCCCTTTTCTAGTACTAGTTCTCTTGGCTTGATCTGTGACAGGAGGGTGTCAAGCTTGGATCTTGCCATGTCATCTGGAAAGGAGGAGAAGTAGAAGACACCCGTTGCTGCATCCACGAATGTGGCCCCAAAAGATGGAGCGGCATGATCCGTGTCGCAATCTACCTCCTTGATCGACATGAGAAAGGTTGACATATCTGAAAGTAGCATTCCTGAGTCGACCAGCGTCCCTTGAGTAAGCACTTGCGTGAGTTCTCGCCGCACGATTTTTTCTTTAGGAGCACCAGCTGCACGATCTCTGAGATCCTTGCCCAGGATTGACTCCATTTGATCTACTCTTGCCACTCTATAACCCTTGGCGACGAATTGACCTGCCCACGAATCGAATGTGTAGTCTGGTACTCCTGCCATACGTAACGAGCCAGCGCGTCCACCACTCATCTTCCAATCGAAGAGACTGTGTGCAAGCACAGCATCTTCCTCGTACAGTTCGTAGAACTTTCCCTTCTGGAAGAAAACGATGCTATCAAAGTTTTGACTCTTTTGTTCCCAAAATTGCTTCTCAAAATTTCCGAATTTCGCAGAGGCAGACTTGGGGATATAAAGAGTTCTCGGATTATATTCCGGTGTACCTTGCTTGTTACCATCGGCATCCTTGATATTTCCCGGTTTGAGCCACTCATAACCACCCTCGACAAGTTGATCTTGTTTAGACATTGGTACGATCGTGGACACTCTAGAAGAGGACTGTCTGGCTAAAGATGGCTTAGAGGGAGTATTGAATGTGTCGACTGATTCATCTTCTCTTTTTACGGTCTTGCCGGCGAGGAACCCTGCTAATCTCTCAGCAGTGGTACTTGTGTCCAGAAGCATCTTTGGTGGAGGTTTCATGGAGGACGCGCTAGAGTGTAATGTAGCACTCGTCGAGGTAGATGGTACTTCACCATCCACCAGATCCTGGTCATCGAGAAAAGAGCCTCCATATTCATCATCAGAATCGTCAAGGCGAGTCGTCTTCCTTCTCTTGCGAGGTCGAGAAGTTTGGGGCAACGCTTCATCTTCGCCTGACAACTCAAGCTCAGGCGTTCGCACCGTCTGGCGTCTATTTGATCTTGCTGAGGACCCAAGCGGCGTGGATCTCGTGGGAGTGGCAATGATTGGGCTTGTCAGGAGGACAGGGGAGGAAGTTGGCACGGGCGAGATAGGAGCCTCCTTTGATGGCGTCTTTTTGAAGAACGAGGCCAGAGTCGATTGTCTGGGGACCTTCTTCGCCGACGACATGACCGCTAGACTCTTGTCAATAGCAGAAGATGGTCGAGTAGTGCGTGGGGCCTGAGGGCAGAGGTGCTTGCGTTTCACGTCAGAAGCGCGAGGCGCGTCCACGAATTCGCGTGAAGCGCGACACGAAATCACGATATTGCATTAAGAGACGGGATCCACAAAATCCAGACTATTGCACAAACTTCGCCGTTGCTAGAAAGATCTATATAAAAGCTTTTATTTAGCCGCTCTTCGCGCTTCATTTCTTCCTGTCGAGCAGAACAGGCTTCAAGACTCTATCGTCAAAGTCCAGGAACCACTGTGCCCGATCTTCGGGTATTGAATGCAGGACTGCGTCTGTGAAGCCTCCGAGGAGGCCATTCGAGTTCTGAGGATGCGCTAGTGGCGGCAAGTCCGAGCCGGTCGACTCGGAGCTATCGATTCGAGAGAGCGGAATGGACGGCATTACTGGAGACCGGGCTCTGCTGAGGGCAGCCCTGTCTTCGTGCCTGTCCCTGCCATTTGCTGTTGACGGCAGAGGCAAGGATGATGCTGGTGCTAGTCGACCACCCTCCTCGACATCGAACTCATCGTCCGAAACTTCTTCCTCTTGTGGTACCTGTGTTCTGATGCCCAGGATTTGTAGCATCTGGCCAATGGTCCCTCCGAAGACGATGACAGTAAGCACCACAACGACCAGGATTGTAGCCTTCAAGGTAGCGGCAAATTCTCCTTCGAGTCCCGCCGCCAACGCTACACCCACAGCTCCTCGAAGGCCTGCCCAGAACAGCATGACTTGATATGCTCGCGAGATCTCACCTTCTCCTGTGGCTGCCGAATGTCTATTCCTGTGACGAAGGATAACGTTGATAAGGGAGGAGAGCGGAAACACTGCAGCATATCGTGCGCAGCAGACGGCCACAGTCGTGACCAGAATGAACATTGGTTTGTAGATGAGGTCAATCTCAGTAAATAGAGACAACCCTAGGTAGATGAAGATGAAGTTCTCTGCGAGCTGGGCGAGTAGTTGGAAGAGATACTTCGTGGACAACTGCGTTCTTCGCGACATGTTGTAGTAGGCGTAGTGCTTGAGTGTTATACCACAAAACAATAACGACACAATTCCCGACATGTGACAGCCGTTTGAGAAGAAGTAGGAGCTGTAGGCGAGCAACAGAATCAGGCAGCCTTCGATTTGGGGAAATCTCCGTAGATGAGAATGCTTGAGCATCAATGCCGTACCGAGACCTATACTGATTCCAATGACTAGAGAAACGAAGAAGTTGACGAGGAAGATACCGAAACCTCGGAAGATTGAGCTGATGTGCATCGGCTGGCCGTGAAATTTCGACAAAGTCTCAAACATGACGATGGAGACGGCATCGTTGAGCAAGGACTCGCCGAATATGATCGTGTAGAGCTTAGGATCGACTTTATACGTCGTGAAGATGCTCAGAACTGTGACAGGGTCTGTCGCACTCAGCGTCGCACCAACACTGAGGGCTTCGATGAAGGTGATCGGAATACTCTCTATTCCAATGGAAGTCCACAAGTAGACCAGGATGCCGATGACGATGGCAGAAATGAAGGTGCCAAGAAATGCGAAGGTGAGTATCGTCCCGAAGTTCCGAAAGAAGTTGGCTTGATGTAGCTCGTATCCGCTGTTCAGGATGATCGGCGGCAGGAGAATATTGAAGAAGTAGGTATACTTGAACGAGACTAGCTTCTGAATGTCCTGACCAGGCGTGAGTCGCACAGCTAGTCCGACTATCATCCCGCCGAATATCGAAATGACAGTCTCATGGACAACCCTGATTTTTCGCGCTTGAAGGAAGTAGGAAGTACACAGTGCTCCGATCAGAAGGACGATGACGATGAGCAGAGCCCAGGACTGGTAGACCTCTTCGAGGGAAGGATCAAGAGGCTCGACGTCCGGGTCCTCTGCCTCCACATCTCGCTTAAGCAGCATGTTGGCAAGCATAGAGAGAGACATGACGCGTCCGTGGGTCGAACGGAGCTTCTGTAGCTATGGTCACCAGGGATCAAAGATGAAGACTCGATCCGCGCTGCAATCCCAAGGGATGTCGCTACGAAGGTCGAGCTTGCGAAGTGGAGCTCGAGATGCGAAGCCCGTAGCGCGAACTTAATTCTTACGCGTGGATCGTCGTCCACGTCGACTTGGCGATGGCGTCATTCCTCTCTGAACATGGGAAGTAGTTCTATGTTATCAATTTCTATTAGCAACTACAGAACGTCCAAATCTTGCGCTGTCGCCTCAGATTGCATCAACACTATCTCATTAATTCGTGAAGGACATGTAGCGGCAACTTGCCGCTAATCTCCTTGCCTGTCAGTCATGCCATCATTCGTGAGATTTATCAGTGACGTCTCGAGGACAACAGACTCCACTAGCGTAGCTGACACTACTGTCGCTGACACTAGTGACTTTGTTGCTCTGCCTGTAATCCAAGAACCTGAAATGCCCTGGCAGATGAGAACTCTCTATTGCTGCCAGAATGACACCGATGGGATGTCTGCCACAGATAGTGTTCTTGGTCCGCGACAGATAGTCTGAGAAATCCTTGTGTGATCCGGTCTCGATGAGCTGCATACCTTCTCTGTCCACGCGGTCGATTGATTGCCAGATAGCAGAGTCAGGACTGATTGTTGCGGGAGTGACCCGCTTGACTGGTGTAGATGCTGGGGCATGATAGTATGTATAAGAAAATCTGGTTCCCCAGTGGCAGAAGTCACTCGATATCACAAATAGATTGCTCTCGTCTTCGAGATACTTTGACAGCAGCTTGCCATAGCGCACTTCTCCCTCATAGTCTAGATTTCCGACCAGAATCGGGACCAGCGGAGCTGGGGCGGATTGTGGCATGACAAGCTTGAGGTATGGTAGCTGCATCTCTATGGAATGTTCATCTTCGTCGACATCTAGGTCCATGTCATCGAATGCTTTCGTCCTTGCCAATTCCGCGATGGTATCTGTGTCGATGCTCAGATCACCAAGTGGGGTTCCGTACGTCTCGCACCGACTGAGGGCACAGCCTTTCAGGTAGAAATGGTGCGAAGGACCGAGCACGAAGACTCGTTTGATGGCAGACCAATCTATGGCCTTGAATCCAAAGGCAGCTGTGGCACCAGAATAGCTGTAGCCTGCATGGGGACTGATGATGATCCGGCAGCCCGGAATGGCATGATTGGCCGACTCAGTGTCCTGTACATAGGCCTCCAGTTGGGACCTCAGCGACCTCTCCGATCTCGGGTACCACGATCCAGCGTGAGTTGCGTTGCGACGAGACATACTGGCCACGACGCGAGGCAGCAGGGCACAAGACCCTCCATCTCCGCGAGCTGCTGCCTACCACTGATCATGAAGCGGTAGGACGGCTCCACCACTTGAAACCTCACCCAGAAACCCTAATCGCCGAAACATCTCCCATCTTGCCTTAAGAACTCTACTCTGCGCCTGTAGTGTCTATAAGAGACTCTGGTCATGTCTTCTCCCAAGGAGGCCAAGCCCAGGGACACGCGTCTCATCCATCTCCTCCTCAGCTCGCTCAACGTTCCGGCCTACGAGGAGAATGTGCCATTGCAGCTGTTGACCTTTGCGCATCAATATGTTCACTCGGCTCTGACGGACGCACAGACCTTCCAGGACCACAGGAGCGCGAAGGAGCTAGAGGTGAGCGACGTCAAGTTGGCGATCGCCAGTAAATTGAACCATAGCTTCAAGGGCGCACCGCCCAAGGAGTTTTTGTTGGAATTGGCTGGCGAGCGCAACAGAAGGGCTCTGCCGCCCGTCACACCGGGTTATGGTCTGAGGCTGCCGCCGGAAAAGTACTGTTTGACGTAAGGAGAATAAGATGAGATAATTATTTAGGCACGACTGAGCTAACGTTTATAGGGCTGTAAATTGGAAGCTCGAAGATGCCGCTGGCGGCGACGAACCAATGGACCAATAAGCTTCTGAAACTAACTTTTCAGTCCTCCTCATTCGTCAACATCAAATGCGCTTGTCAGAGCTCTGCGTGTCAAGATATGCGCCGTCTCTGGCGTTTCCACGTACACGTCAGATTCACCTTCCGAGATGTCACACCAATGAGGTCTTGGTTCTGGAGAAGTTGACTTTACACACATCAGATCGAGAGCGCCTGTCAACTTCTTGCGCCAAGTATGCTGGTTGAAGAACCACCTCACGACGACCTTGATCTGCACGAGTCAATACTCAATGTTCGATTACTCCCGGCTCGGATGGGCCATACAGAACGAGGGCGAGTCTTTTCGACAGATGAAGATGTACCCTCTTTGTCCTTCATCCTTTGGAGTTTGGCTTGTCGCTCGTCGTAAGCTTGTTGCAAGTGGATGAACGGGTTAAACTCGTCCGTCCAGTCGGATCTTGCGACGACTGTTTGCATTCAGAGACAAGGGATAGGGGAAAAGGAACAGGTCTAGTAATAGAAGAGGAGCAAGAACGTTGTATCGACAATCTCTTGCTTTTTATGTACATTCGTAACAGATCCGAGATGTCTTGCTGCCATCAATTTTGCCTTGTTATACGACCTATTCATGGTGCCATTCATCGGGGAGCATTGACCTGTAGCCCGATTTCGTCTAGCTCAATCAAAAAAGCAGAATCCTTTCAGGAAAAAAAATGGTGATTGCTTTACTCTTCTTCAACGCTTATTCTTTTGCGCCTGGACCTTGTCCAATCAACTTCTTTATAAACAATGTCTGCTTATCCAAAGACCCATCAGGCACATTACCAGTCTTGTCCATCTTTGGTCTCATTAAGGCTTCACCAAAGACAGCGCTTAGCCTGTTTTCCAATCTCTCGTCCCACTTGTTGGCTTCTATCAAGCGAATAAAGAAGTCTCGTAAGAAGATCAAGATGTTGGCATTCAGACTTGGCAAAATGTCAAGTATTGTCGTTGCCTCATCCGCCATGATTGCTCGATCGTAAAAGGCCTCGGGAATCACAGGAGCAGTCAGCGAGGACAGAATATCGCTCAAAAGGTCACAAAGAGTATGAGACAAAGCTGTTGACTCGATCGCGAGATCGAAATCTTGGTCAGTGTCCAAAGCCTCTAGTGCTTGAGCGTACGTCGTCGCCACAGCTTTTTGCGCAAAGTATTTCACCTTTTCAGATGTATGTTGAGAAGTCAAGTAGTCGCATATTCGAGAAATCTCTCGCGGTATAGACGATGTAACTGGTTCCTTCGAAGCCGCGTGGACCGAGCGCTGGCCGCGCGATGTCGACAAGACTTCCAACGACTGTCCGATACAAGTCCTCTGCCAATCGCCTTTCACCGAGATGTAGCTGTCCGTTCCGTCCTCGACATGTAAGACCAGCACGTCATAAAGTTGATCGTGTCCCGCGTTCAGTGCTTGTGCATCCTCGGAATCAGTGCAAATAGTCAGCTGAAGGTCCATTTCCTCCTGAGGACGCAGGGAAGAAGCCATCGGCTGCGGCCATATCCAACGTTTGCAAACCCTCGAAGAATTCGTCTTTGGTATGAAGGAGAATTTCGCCAACACGTTGCCAGTGTTTTGTATAGTAAAATTACGGGTCTTGAATGTGGCAAAGTGGACTGCTTGGAAATCGATCTGATCCTCGCCCGACTTGATGCGGATTGAAGGTGTTGCTTCATTCTCGAATCGATCCAAGTTTCGCAATGCTTCACTCCGGATAGCGTTCTCGCGATCCGTCAAGACAGCTTGGATTTGAGCTTTGAATGCAGCCGCGACCGGTTTATGATCGGATTGGACGTATTCTGGGACACTAGTGTAGTACAGGTAATCGATTGGTTTGACTGATCTAGTCAAGATCCTGTCAGTCCAGGACGGGACGCGTTGCTTTTCTGAATTGTCGTATTCATCAGTGCCGATATCGAACTTGTAAGTAGGGGGGAAGTCTATTTTGTCCTCTTGCCAGCCTCTGTGCACCTTCCGTTGCTTGCGTTGCAGATTCAGTTGATCATACTGTAGCAGACTAATTGTATTCTTGGCCTTCATAGCAGTATCGACCTCATCACGGAGCAATGACAGTCTATAATTCAGGTCCCCCGATAGGAAAACGTGATCGACCCCGTCTAAGCCAGAGTCCCAGATGCCTTGTTCGTTGAAAATCCGCTTCTCGATGTCACGCAAGTCTGCATTGCGTTTCTCTATGGAAGTTTGTCCCGCTGCTAGGTGACAACTAAGGAACGCGAAGGAGGTATTCATCACATTGAGTCTTAGACCTACCGCCCCTTTGTTGCCTACCATGCCTAATAAACCACATGCAACGTAAGATTTCTCTATATTTGTAATAGTAGGGAGAATCGACTTGTGGGCGTAGATACACAGCAGTATGCCTACCAACTGGTGGGATCCCACAAGTCCATAGTGATCGCCCAGGGCAGCTTCAATTCTACTCTGGTAGTGCTGCTGCTTAGCCTCCCTGGTAGTGAGGTAGGCCTCAGCACTGACATCCACTTCTTGAAAGGCCATGCTGTACAATTGGATTGGTCCATCGGGGTTCTGCTCATTGTGGTTCAATAATGTGACCAAGGATTCGACAAGATCTTTGCCGGCAATATTCCAGGTTGTACACTTGACAAGCAGGTCCTGACTTTCAGTGTATTCTGAATTTCTGCGCTTGAGCGTTGACTCGACGTAGGACTCCTTGATCTTTGCACGCTGATCGAACGATACCGAGACTGACCCTCCATTGCTCAGAAAAGGGTTCGTCACAGGAGTGGAGGCGACGACAGCCTGCAAAGGTCTGCGTATGCCGCCCACGTCGTCTCTGAGTGAACGGTAGAAGGCTAGCCATTGGTGAGATCGCCCAGCAGCGTGGAGATTCAGATCGTCCGCTAAAGCAACGATTCGTTTGACCTCTTGCAGGAAAGTCTGCAAGATTACAATGTCGTCTGTCTCGAACACTACTTCCGGCCATTGCGTCGAGCTTTCAAGACTAAGCCTGCATCTAAATCCATTGTCTGTCTGATCCGTGCTCGTCTTGACTTCTGAGTACAAGGGAATAGCAGCATTATTTGAGTTGCACCCCGTGTTTGGGGACACAAGCACAGCGCCCTCATCTTTGTTCAACACAACGACAGCGATGCACGGCAAGACTCCTTCGGAGCAACGACCCGAAACTGCCCGCGCAAATACGACATGTTCTTCGGGCCTCAAGAAATCATAACTTGTGGACATTCTCGAGCCGGTTGAGCATCAAGCGCCGCAGGGTCGTTTGAAGGGCGTTAGGATGATGATAGGCACGACGAAGGATGACGAGTTGCAGGTAGAAGATCCGAGACCCTGATCTCGCACAGAACTGCCTCGACCTTGCGAGCGACAGATAACGGTTGTGTAGATAGCGACCGAGTTTATACAGGTCTGCTTGGAATTCGGAGACGGAACGAGAGGTACAAAGCGAAGCAAGGCAGGGAGGTGAGGACCTTGGTCATGGTGGTTTATTGAATATCATACATAAGCTATTAGGCATTAGTTTCTAGGTTGGGTACCGTTCCATCTTTCCCGCTCTCCCATGCTAGATGCGAGAGAATGGTCTAATTGATGCTTTTGGACTGTCGAGGATCGCTTATATAGCGACGACCTCGCCCTCTCGCTCGCTGTGCTCGATAGGCTGACCCAGCTCGACGTCATTGACAGTGTTGTCCTCCTGGAGCTCGTGCTCGTCCGCGTTGACCCACTCGCCGTCGTTAAGAGATCGGTTTGACTGTCTGTTTCTTCGTCGGGTGGAGAGAGATGGCTTGACCTGTGCGCCGGCGTGTGTCCAGTCCATCAGGGCGTTCTCGCAGTCAACGATGATTTGCTTGGAGTCTTCATATCCATCGTAGGCTGGTCGAGTCTCACCTGGAGTGACGGCGGAGTCGTCCAGAAGCTCGAGCAGGTGCTTTCCGTATCCAGCAATGAGAGCAAGCTTCTCGGCGTGCTCCTTGAGGGCATCGAACTGGTAAGTGAAGGCGGACTTCAGCTTCTCTCGGGTGATGTTGGAGAGCTGGGCCTCGGCGACGAGGGACTCGGCCTCAGCTCGGACAAGCTCCTGTTCGAGGACCACCAATTTGGGGTTCTGTGGCTCCTTGTGCTTCATCATGTAAATGGTGTCCATGATCTTCTGCTTTCGGTCTCGGGATGGCTGAACGGATGCCTCAATGTTTCGGATGGACTTCATGGTAAGTCGGTACTGGTCGTATCGGTCGATGAAACCGTCCTCAAGCTCACCGATCTCGTAGACGAGAACTCCGAGCTTGTCGGTGATGTCGGAAACGTCCTCATCGCAGTCTTCACCCCAAACGGAGAGCTGGCGAGCAACCTCTTTTCGCTCACGTCCGACCATCTCGTAGGATCGCATGACATTCTTCTCCATCTTGACTAGGATAGCGAGTCGCTTGGCGAGATCCGGTGCGAAGGCACCGGCAGCGCTCTTTCGGAAGGTACCTCCAAGAGAGTTGCTGAAGAACTTGGACTTCGTGCTCGAAGTGGGAGGGGCTGGATGCGTTGCATGGGAAGCATTGGGAGCGCGAGACTGTCTGAGGGAGTATGATCTGTGCATGATGTGGTCTGTTCGGAGAGTGTGAGTCTTCGAAAGGTGTGGTCTAGGGGAGTGACGAGGGTGCGACAGGGAGGTTGACCTTTAAATGGTCTGGAATGTGAAAGTGCAGCCACATGGCATGACGTACGATACGATATGTCCTGTCCGACTGCTGCACGGGCGTAGAAAGCCCTGGATAGCCCAGCCCACCCTGCGCTGCTCAACCCCCGACCCTGTCAGGTCCCCTCACTCTGCCTCGTTACTCTAATCTGACCCTGGCCAGGCGTCCTTCCTTGCTGGGAATGTGCCTCGATGTCGCTGGCACCGCGCACCGCGCACGTCGAGCTTCGACCCGACTTGAGGGGCCGACTTCGCGACCCTCCCTCGCCGCGCCTGACTGCCGTCCTTGCCCAGAAAGCCACAGCTGCAGACGCTATCCGGACAGACATATGTAGTGAGACCCGCGATAGGCGGGTGGGATAGCTGAATGGAGGAAGGGTAAAGTAAGATAACGGCACGGGTTCCCTCCCTAGCTCAGGGCAAGGCCCAGCCGCAAGTTCGAGTTGCTGTGCTGCGCCAGATTGTGCTCCCAAGGTGCGGCCGCCCGGTCGGACATCGATTCTAGGCCGGGGTCGTGTCTCGCTTTCGCTAAGATCGGCTGTAAGGTGAGGCTCGATCCATCCATCCTTCGGTCGGGCACACACTCACGGGCACGCGCTCGGGGAGGACCTGAAACATATATTTGCCTATAGCGCTACGTAAATGCAGCAGTTGCGTGTTTTATACAAGTTTTCTCCTGCCCTGCCTTCGCCTCATCTCTTTGCAGGACCGCGTTTCGGAGGCGGAAATGTCAGGGGAACTTTCAGGACTGCACGCTTCAGACTCTTGGCTTCGCCCTTGGTCAGCCCGGCAGCTGTCCTCTGCACTTCCGTCAGGGGCGCTACTGTGCAGCCAAGCTCTTTGTACAACGTAGCGATTTGTGGTGGGCGGAGCTGGAGATCCTCCTGTAAAGTCCTGAGCTCGGTTGCAAAGTTGTCGAGATATAGGCCGAGCACGAAGAGGTGATTCAAGAGCCGGTCAGTATTCCTATTGTCTATCACATTCCGCTCTGAGAACCTACTGAGCACTGACTCCAAGAGTGCCGAGGGCGGGTTATTCAGCTTGGCTGTGATCTTCTCTCGATCTCCGATCGCCCGTCTATTGATGTACAGAGCCATGAGCAGACTCGCGAAGTAGATGATTCTTATCCGCTTCGTGTCCGGCTTCCGGCCGTCTTCGATATTGAAAGTCCTGCGAAGCCGTTCGTTCAGGTAGGCTGAGTTGCGGCATGCTAGCATAGTGATCCGACTCCTGTCGTCGTCTGCTTTCTTGATCGCGGTGATTTGACTCTTCATCGCTTCGATCTCAGACGCTGCTATCAGGTCATCGAGTCGGTAAATTTCATCAGGAGATTCGGCATCGATGTTATACTTGGGAATTGGTCGTAATTCATCTTGTTTTGCCTGGACCAACTCTTTGGAAGGCACACTTTTGGCACCCTCATTAATACTTTCGACCAAAGAATTCATTACACTACCCAGATTTGAAGTATCTATAACGTTCGACTCTCGGTTGGCTTGAACTTTCTGGGCTTTCCTCGTGCCGAATGAGGCACCGAGATTCTTTCGTTGTTCGGCATATTTGGACTGCTTGATCTTGGAAGACTCGACGACATCTTCTGCAGGTCTTTTATCACCAGTCGACGGCTCGGGAGACGAGCTTGCTGACATGGTACTACGAGCAATAATAATACCAATCGCGATGAAAGATAAATTTCTGTTGTCAACGTGAGCTCCGCACTGGAAAGGCTGCTGGCTTGTCTGTGCCACTCCCGTCTTACGGCCATCTCTATCTTACGGACCGTAATATGCTGCATATATGTGAAGAACTGTGCAGTCTCCTGAAGCGTGGATAACGAGGGAGATAATAAAGTTAATCAGAACTCTTGCATCCACTCGAAGTAGCTGGGCCTTTGCAGAGTTGTCTGATATACTGCCGCAATGCCCCCTCTAGTGAGCGAATCCCTGCCACCAAGTCCTTTCTTCCTTTTGAGAGGCCATGCATCGGAAGTACAATGCTTGGAATTCAGTCAAGAAAGCTTATCTGATTCGTTACTGTCTAATGCAATCATCTCTGGAGATGCTGATGGATTCATCATCATATGGTCCACGAAGACTTTCCGGCCTCTGGCTATCTGGAAAGCGCATGACGCCGCTCTGCTGACTGTCAAGATAAAGGAAGCTACAATATATACACACGGACGAGATAACAAGATCCACTTATGGGACATCGTCAACTGGGACAATTTATCCAAAGAGCTACCCATTGCTATAGACGAGATTCGAGCCAAAGTCAATCATCGTCCGAAGCCATTTATGATTTGTACTCTGGATGTGAATGCACTCAACTTCTGTCAGATGTCAATCTGCAGTACGCACGAAAGTGGACTAAGCAAAAAGGAGACCTTGGTCGCTGTCCCAGGCTTGATCGGTAGTGAATACTTAGATATCTATGTTCTGCCAGCTGTCCAGCGATTGGCGACCCGAATCATCGCACACGCACCAGCCAAAGGCAAGCTCGGCAATGTCATGGCCGTAGACCTTAAATATCCTCTCCTGGCTGTAGCATACGAAAATGGCGCCGTTGCGTTGTTCACTTTGGATGTCTCTGCGGTCGATAGAGACTCTCAACGACAGGATGGAAAGTGGCGGTGCTTGAAAGTTTGGTGCTTACATCGCGACGCTGTGCTCAGCGTGATCATCAACACTGAACACCAAGAGATTTATTCTTGTGGCATAGATTCCAGGTTCATCCGCTATCTTTACAAGCTTAGAGGTGAGCCTGAGGATATCTCGCCGAGTGAGCCCGACTACAAGATCGTCGAAACCAAACACTCGGGGCAGCAGTGCATGAGGATGAGATCAGATGGGAAGTTACTAGGGACAGCTGGGTGGGATTCGTATGCCCGAATCTACACTGTTCCGAAGGCGAAGCAAGTCGCTGTCCTTAGTTGCCATAAAGGGGCGGTCAATTCCATTGCGTTCCGGGACCAGCAGGCAGGTATTGACAATTTGATCGCTTTAGGCGGAAAGGACGCGAAGATAAGTCTCTGGAATCTGTACTAAGCCTGTGCTGAATTGAAGACACTGACTTCAGAACGAGACGACTTTGCGAGTTTGGGATGCATTCTGCATTGCTTTACCTCTTCGAACCTCTACTCTGGCGACGTCATGGAAATCGTCATCGTCAGCTCCAATGTGCCCGCCAGTTGTTCGAGTGCCGACTACGGTACCTAGCCGCACTTCATCAGGTATCGGACAATCCTTTGCCAAGTGTTCAACACTTCTGCAGATCTTGCAGCTTCCGCCTTCGGGATAGATGCCGTTACCGTTAGTCGGGCAATTGGATGTAATGTGACCCTTCTCTTTGCAGACGAAGCACTGCGCAAAGGGCAGGCCCTTCGAGGGATGAAGCCGACATTGTTTGAGTGAATGGTCTGATTTTCCACAACGATAGCAGATCTGTTTAGTCGGCTTTCCGCCTTCCGTTCGCGTTTGTGGACAATCTTGTGCTCGGTGTCCTTCTTCTCGGCAGTTGAAGCACACTTTGCCCTGATTTCGGTTGACCTCTCGCTTCTTGCGCCTGTGCTCGGATCTTTTCTGCTGCTTGAGACCAAGAGACTCTTCTATCTCATTCTGCGATGGAAGGGCCTTGCGTTTCGCCGCTGTAGGAACTGCTACGGGTGGCGGAGTTGGAGGACGATCGTAAGGCGTGGCCTCGAGGTGTGTCTTCCGGCCCATCTTCGTGATTCTGGTCATCTTGCAAGATTGAAGGTCGATGAGCTGCAGTATTAAGGTACGGCGATAATTCCGCGTTGCAGGTATCGTAGTGACTGTAACGGCAGTGCGACTATTCAGGAGAGAAAAAAACAGATCAAGCCCAAATTAATAGATTAGCCGGCGGCTTGAAATCGCAAGCACTCAGGCAACGATCTCCAGATATGGCGCGTCCTCGTTGACCAGACTCGCCAGTTGACCACTCTGAGTCCGACTGGTAGAGATAACATTATCTGCATGCAACTCATATTCTGCCCGATTGGGCTCGGCGTCTAGACACCAGCAAGAACTAAGTAGAAGCTAGAATAGCTAGGTGTACAGGTATACATGACTGGACAAGAGTCTCGCATCTTCGCAGTATCCACCAAAGTCACTCGCAGTGATTCGAAGATTGCTACCAAGACTTGCCGTGGCACAAATAAGACTAATGGTCAGGCTTGTCGAAATTCAATCCGGTCAAACAATGCTACAGGCTTTTGTCATAAACATGCCGATCAGGCTCACGCAATGCAGATGTCAACGCGCGTAGAGCCTCAGGCAAAACAGGTGCACAGAAGAGATCATACCGAGCGCAAAACTGTACGGGTCACGAGACAGTCCACTCCTTCATCTGAGCGAAATCCCAAAGCTGATCGGATATCACCTGCTAAACGGCCGACACGACTTGGGGACAGATCTGTCCTCGCAAGTGAGCCATCTGTGTATGAACGTGAGTCCAACAAACTTTCCTGTAGGTCCGGTCGCTCTGCCCCAGAAAAAGGATCAAAGAAGTTGCATGAACCTTCGCACAAGCTTGATCCGACGGGAGAAGCGTCGGAGTCCGCAGTGATACAAGATATCACCGAGCGAGAGAGAAGATCTTTCAGCTTCAAAGATCTGTGGAGAGCCCTAGCATGCATTCCAACCAAGACCCAGCTCGGCTCTGATGAGAAAGATACCGGAACAAATTCGTCAATCGTTCATAAACAAATCGCGCATGTTAGCAGCATAAACCCCGTAGCTGGACACAACGAAGACGGATTGACTCCCAATGCACCCGTTGACAAGAACTTGAGAATCAAGAGTACTACTATAGGGTCGACAGAGCAACACAAGATCTCGGTATCACCACGGCGGCTCTCCCGAAACGTCCGGCCAGACTCAACCGAGTGCCGTCGTTTCCTGTCTAGATATGCCCAACATCAGGCCTATCCTCATAAAACAGACGTTGCGGTCCGCCGTATCGAAGCTGCGATACTCAACGCTCTAAGGTCGTCCTCGCAAGCAGAACCCAGCGGCGACTCCGAATACATATATGTATTCCGATTGGATGGAGATTATCTACAAACACCTAGAATCTCGGTAAAGATCGGCCGATCGAAGGATGTGGAATCGAGGCTCAAACAGTGGTATCTGCAGTGCCGCTACAAGATCGATCGTTTGGACGTGTTTCCAACAAGACATGCTGTGCTTGTCGAACGCATGCTACACCTCGAATTCGAGGAGGACCGGGTACTGAAACAATGCCAATGCGGCAGAACACACAAGGAATGGTTCAACATCAGGCGAGAGGATGCCAAGGGTCGCATCGCAGGTAAGCGCAGACAGACTGGACCATGTGACGCACACACTGACGAGTCAAGGAGCGCTTGTAAAATGGGACACGTTCGCGGGGGAAATCTGGCTACATCATACGAGCGTGGAAAGAGGACGTCACACTCTGCTCCATCATAGCAAGACCATGGAATAGGTATTTAGGGATGACGATTCAGCAAAGATTTTGCAGCTGGCAAGCGAAGTTGCGGCTTGTGCTGTATTTGGCACGGCCGGAAAGTCGGCGGCAGCAAGAAGTCCTGACACGAACGGGGGCAAAAGTCAAGTGGCAGGCGTCCTTCCACGCACCAGCTGAGGCTGAGGCTCGCCGACACTTAAGAGTGTAGATCAGGCAGACAGTATCCCTGCGGCAGACCCGGTTTGTGCATCTCGGAAGTGAGCTTATCCGCGTCACTCACATGTCACCGGTACCTACTTACGGCATTGGAGAATCAGACTGGGGGAAACACAGGCCAGGCCGTGGAATGCGCATGATGCTCAATTGTGTGAGAGGTGCGCTCGGCAGGGGTGGCAGTGGCGCCCGGGGGCGGCGGCTCATCTCGATCGAAGCATTTCTGATCGCGCCCAGACTTTATTTAGAAGCTCGTTCAGAACACGACTTTCTCTCTGCTGCCTCTCGTCTTCTTATTCCTGCCCCTACCTCGCCGCTACCAAGCTTTCTAGCATTACCAGCTCACTCCACCCTCGCTAGACCGACCACTTTCGTTTCCACAGACTCATCTCACACACATTCCAGATGTACTTCCTCGCATCTTTGTTGACAGTGCTCGCCTCCGTCTCGGCTCAACAGGCTTACAACCAGAGTATGTCCACAGAGATGCCTCAATGCTGCCAGAGCCGTTCTTCGACTCGATGCGATTGGCGACTAGCTGTGAAATACATTTGGTGCTGACCCTTTCTAGTCCTTAACCCAGGCGCAAACTCGGTCATCCAGGCTGGTGGCGGTGTGCAGTCCATCACCTGGACCAACCTGACCAGCGGCAACGTTTCTGTCGCTCTCTTCTCCGGATCTAACCCAGTCGTCACCGTTGCACAGCTGACGACCTCTGCTATCAATACCGGTACGTACCTTTGGACGCCAGAGACGTGGCTGCCTTCTGGCAACGACTACACTATTGGTGTCACGGACCTGTCGGGCACCGCTCCTGTCTCATACAGTCCATTCTTCACCGTCCAATTGTGCTCGACATGTTCGAGTTCGACACGCTCGACCACCAGTTCCTTTTCCGTCGCGACCGTCTCGGTCAGCGGGCTTGACATTGGCACTCGAACGGACGCTGCGTACCCAACGCAAGCTTCGTCTGCGGCTACCGCTTCGGGCTCGCAGGTTCAATCAGGCGTTGCCGCTAGTGCATCATCGACTATGAAGGTGTCCACCGGGGCTGGTGCCGTAGCAAGTGCTTCCTCTCGTGCCAGCGCCCTGGCCTCTGCTGTCTCTGTTCAAGGAGCTTCTCAGAACGCAATTCTGTCTCAGACCGGCAGCGCAGCTGTCGCATCAGCCACCTCGACGGCGGTCAAGGCCGCTACTTCTGGTGCTGAGTCCGTCCAGGCAGCAGGCTTCTTTAGCCTCCTGCTCTTTGTCGCTGCTCTCTTCTAGTTAAGGCACGAAAAGCTCATGCTGTAGATACATCAAATTAACCCTTGAGGCTCTGAGCGGATTTGGTAGACACATCGTATTATATTCAATCAGTCTTAATGCTCGCTCCCTATGCAGTAATTCACCATCCATTCAGAACGCCAATGTGCTATGCAGTGTCCGTGCAATCTCCCTCGCAGAGGCGCATGTCTCCTGGTGAATTTCCTTGTCTGCTGTCTGGCAATGTCGGGAACAGTAATTGGCCGATGCACAGCTTCCACAGACGACCAAACATTTCTCCAAGCTCTGATGACAATGTTGGCACGTTGCGTCTCGCTGTAGAGCATCTCTGAAAAACTTTGCATCCTCGTCATGTTCTCCCCAAAAGGATCGCAAGAAAGCTTCTGACCTCATGAGCACGCCGCGCAACTGGTGGCGTGGCATGCCTGGAGGTAACTTTCCATGTTTGCCCAAGAGCGTACGCAACCTCAGGACGGAGAGGTTCGTGGCGACGACGGGACTAATCTTCCAGACGACGCGCATCAGGAACCAGACGTAGACCCAAGCATTGGCCAATCTCGAAGGCACTTCTTCCGGCTCCAAGATGTCTGTGATTTCCCTGAATGCAAACAGTTCCTCCAACAGGAGCCGTCCTTGCACAGCGAGATAATGACGGGGTCCCAGATCCTCCAGAGAATCTCTCACGACGAATTGAACGATCTGCAAGGGTGGGAATCGTCCGATGTTCATCTCGGCGTCCAAGTTTAGGATGAGTCGCCTCAGTTGTTTCTCGCGAACTGTGATTTCGGCGTCCCACCAGCGTCGTCCGCACGCGCACACCCATGGCATCTCTACGTGATCGAGTCGTACTGTTTCCGCGCCGCAGGCAGGACAAGGTAGAGGGGACAAGATGTCTGGCGCTATACACCGATCACATCGGCACCAGAATGCCTTTGCGGCAGCGAGTTGAATCCTTCTATCACGCGTCGACTTGAGCATATCGGTCCCACCGATATACGTACTGAAGATCTGTTCGCCCTTGCGGATCGGCTTTATCGTAAAGATACGCATGAATTGGCGTCCATCGGCCGCCACGAATTTATTGTACGTTGCGTTTGGTGTACAAGAGTGATTGAATTTTGATCCTATTTCGAGCATGCCGTGACCAGTGTGAAAGTTGTGAGCGTTCAAGTGGGACCGGGTATAGACGTCCACGATCGTCTCGCGAGATTTGAGTTTCGCATGTAACGTGGGCGCATTGTGCCAGATTTGCGAGGCCAGTGTGTTCCAAATCGTAGTCATCTGGGCGATATACGGTGCCGCAGAGGGCGAGATGGAGACAAAGTCGTCGATTCTAGATTGTGTTTCGGGCGAGGCATCTGCGTACTCGGCCAGCAAGTTGACTGCATTGTTGTGGATCGCGCCGGAACACGCTTCGATGATACATTTCGCAGTGACGGAACCGACGGGAACTTCTTCTTCCCAATAAATCAAAGGTGTATCAAACGCCTGAACCTCGTATCAGTCTTGTCGTGTTTTCTTGCTCAAAAAAAATCAAATTCTAGTGTACCAATATCTCGCCGGCTGAAATGTCGCGTTTCGCAAAACAACTGCGTCCCATGTCTGGGTGATGGTCCATGTACCACGCATACCGATCCGGCTGATTCTTCAGTGATTCGATAGAACAAATCAAAGATTCGTCGAAATCCGTCATTTCTGTTTTGGAAAACTTTCTTATTTCCTTTATTTGGTCAAGACGTAAAGGCGGGAAAAAAAAATTGGGAGGACGCCAATCTTCATCTGCGGCCCGCCATAGATCTCGATCGACGTCACTCCACTAGCTACTCCTTACTCGAGTATTTGTTTCATAGATACACATGTCATGCGAGTCTTGGTCGCCGTCGTTTCTTGATGGTGCCGTATTGATTAATCAGACTGAGATTGCTAGTTTGTGGTCTGGATATGGCAAGATTTACAGACTTGAATACGCTCCGGCAGCAGCAGCAGCAGCGGCAGCACGAGAAGCTGGAGATGCTAGGGTTTGGGCAATCAAGAAACAAGTGATTGTGCCGCGAGATGTAGAGTCGAGCGAGATGGATGAATCATTTATACGAAAAGTCAAGTCGTACAAGATTGAGCGGTACTTTTACAAACACCTCGCCGAGAGATTACCTTCTGAGGTCCGTGTCCCGTCTCTCTATCGCGTCAGGGACGATGCGCCGTCATCACTGGTCATGACTGACTTGAACGTCTCGTTCCCTGTAGAACATCAGAGCATGAACTTAGAGTGTGCAAAAGTAGTCTTGACGTGGCTCGCTGGCTTTCACGGTACGTTTTGGGGTGCGCAAGACGCGGCGGCGGCGGCCATTGTCGAACCTGGGCCCTCGACGCAAGAGACGAGTGTTGTCGAGGGAGTCTGGGAGGAAGGCGGGTACTGGTGCCTACGCACACGCATGGGCCGGGAGTTTCAAGCACTCTCACCGCCTTGGCGCCGCATAGCACACGACATTGATGTACGCATCAGAAGGGATATCCCAAATTCCTTGGTGACGCTGATTCACGGAGACTGTAAAGCCGCCAACATCCTCTTCTCCAAGGATTCCTCCGCCTGTGCTCTCTTTGATTTCCAATACGTGGGACGAGGCCCAGCCGTTCGTGACGTCCTCTACTTTTTCGCCTCCTCCGTACCGAATCTAGATGTCTACGAAGACGAACTACTCCAGTACTATCATCGTGCTATACAACACGCGTTAAAAAGTCGTGGAATGCACGAGGTAGCGGAAGAATACGATTTCCTTACAATGATCAGTCACTACGAGTACTGTCTGCTTGATTATCACAGATTCTTGCTCGGATGGGTAAGTTTTTTGTCTTCTCCATCACGATAATTCAAGGTCGATTAATCGAAAATCTAGGGAATGTGGGGAGAGACTCGCTGGATCAAAAGAAGGGCCAAAGAACTACTAGCCAAAGTCTCGTTGTAGCCAAGCCAACAGACATGATGAATGCAATAAGGGACAATTTTCTTTCTTCATTCTCCTTGTAGTCTATTTTTGTACTCATTGCGTTCTCAGCGCTTGCAAAATGATGGAATTTTCCAACAGGTCGACAGATTGCTGCAACTCGAGGTACCTTCGAGCCATTCGAAGCCAATCGGCAGAGATGATATGTGCCCAGCCCGTTAGTGAGTTCATCTCTCTCGTAGCGGAATCGAGGTCATTCGCTTCCAGGTGTGCCTCTGTCCGAGCAAGGACGGCCTCGACATCCGATCCGGGTACCATACCTCGCTTTCGGAACATGACTTTGGACAACAGCCAGGAGGTAGCGTGACCTGCTACTCCGGCTCCTTCAGGAAGCAAAGAAGTCTTTCGAACTTCTTCGGCAACAGATCGGAATCTATCTGCCAATTGTCCGAGTGTAGGCACTCCAGCTTCGTAAGAAGTTCGGTCAATAGACTCGATCGTTGCGCGCAACAGGTCGTCTGAACCGCCAATCTCCTTGACAGCAGCCAATTCCTTGATGAATGGTCGAGGAGTAGGCTCATGCAATACGTTCTTAAGAGCGTTAAGCGCGACCTCAAGATCCTGCAACTTGGTTCTCTCCTCAATGAAAGAGGAGGAGTCAACGTTGAGTTGCTTCAACTCTGCGATAGACTTTTGAAGTCCCTCAAGTTTGCCAAGACGTCCACTTCGCTCTTCCTCAACCCGAGATTTGACTTCCCGGTTCAGTTTCTTCTGCAACGCAATGGCCTGTTCTAGAAGCTCATTCTGAAGACGTTGTTCGCTGATCGATTCGATTCGTTTGACCTCCTCGGCGAGACGTTCAGAGTAAGCCTGATTGAGTCGTTGTCTTTCCCGTTCGATTTGAATCGTCATATCCCTTTCATAGTCCGCAATCTGAGAATTGATTTCGGCGATTTGTTGTTGCTGCATACGACCGTATTCTTGTGCTTGAGCATTCAATTTGGTCTCTGCTTTAAGTTGTTCTTGTGCCTGTACCTGCGCAATTTGTGAATTCAACGCCAGAACTTCGTCCTTGGCATTATCAAGTGCTGCTTTGAAGAACGGCGATGAACCATACTCGTTTGCTGCCTTGATTACACCATTGATTGCAAATTGCAAACGCTCAATACTCTTGTCGTTTGCTTTCGGTATATCAAACGTTTTGATGGGGGCTGAAGGAGGAGGTACAGGCTCTACAATGGACTTAGTCACTGGCGTGGCCGCCGATGCTGGTTCCTGCTTGGTTTCACTGCCCTGTACAGCAGCCTTTCTGATTGACGCTCGCGATGGCTCAGCTCCAGACCCAGGCAACTTGCCGGTCTTGTCTAAACCCTCAGTGGCTGGCTTTTGCGATCCAGCTTGCTCGGACGCATCGCGCTTGTTGGTCGAAGGTACATAGTTCGAGCCACCCGGAGTCGCTTTGTCAGCCTCTTTCAGAGCGCTGTTCTGCGGGCCCTTCTGCAAAATCTTGGCTTCAGTATTTCGTGCAGGCTCATCACGGACTCTAGCTACAGCACCAGCCTGCGGGACAGAGATGCTTGGAGTATCGTGCTTGAGTGCCTGTTTAGTCACATGCGCGTGAGCTTGAGGATATCGTCTTCGGAATTCTTGTTCCTGCAAATACAGCACAGCTTCCTCCCCGTAAGGAACAAACTCAGTGAATATTTCATAGACAGTGTCATTCTGCAGTGACCCATATACTCCTCCACCGAAGAGCAGACCACCACCAATGAGAAGTGTGAGCAACGTATTTCGGAATTTATGCGTCCTCTTCGGTATGACAGGCTCGTCATTAATCAGAACAGGACCTGTTCCGAATGGGACGGCATCATCGGTCTTGACTGACAGAGGAGGATTGACGTTAGGACCTACTTGCTCTGACGGGCCCACAGGGGCCATGTCTGGAGGCATCATCGGTGGAATAGCATCCCCGTCCGTCAAAGACTTTCGCGCTTGATTTGGGGGAAGAATTGGAATGTCAGGTCTTGTAGCATATGACCTTCTGAGACCTCCAGAGGCTCTGAGAGACCTCGATGCGCGGGTCAACATCGTCACTTCCGCACAGATCAATCGAATACCTACTGCAGCACCTCTATCGGAACTTCATTGCGTGAGTCTCTCGAACTCGCCCTCTGCGAGCTCCTCTTAGACCGTCCTGCGGCTCGTGGAGATGGATCACAAGGAGCAGAGGATATGGTCGTAGTAGTCAATGCAGTGTACAAATCAGTGCCTCGCGCACAAGCATTGCTATTGTTTATAGAGTATAGCATTACGATTGCACTCAGAGGCACAATGTCCTCGACTTGCCATAGGTGCGTCGCATACTGGCCTCGAAATTACGAGTCAGGAGCAGCTTTCACATGAGCCTTCAGACGCTGCGGCACACAGAACGTCAGCCATTGCCAAAGAGAGCAAGAGGTCTAGCTGTGCTTCATTGTGGATCCAACCCATGGCTTAGTGCAATAAGCTCAAACGGGATCACCCAGTGCACCAATTGGAGAAGCGACCTACGTCATAGACTGAAAAGCTCAGTTACGATCTACCAGTCATCTCCATCATGTACAGCGAATCCATGCACGAGTCAACATTGTCCTTCTGGGGCACTGCTGGACCTTGAGCATCGTCTGGGCCCCCGACTGTACTTGCAACGTTTGTAGTGGAAGCGTTTTGGCATCACGATGCATATCTGACGGCGTCACGAGACGCACAGATACAAGCCTTCCCTAAAGTGAGGCACGCTTTGGGGCAAGAAGGGCATTTCCCCAGCAGCCTGAGAAGAAAGACTGTAGGTAGAGCCGGAGGGACACATGCCTGATGGACACGCCGAGGCATCGATGCGGGCAGCAGCTTCTCGGTTTGGCGCTTCGGCTGGCTAGAACGTAAATTTGGATCTCGGAAAGTCGTTGGGGGCGAGCAAGCTCCACACCTTTTTTCATTAAGAACCGAGGACCGATCGGCCGAAGCTCAGCACTTCTGAATTCCCCTACCACCTACTGGGTCTCGTCTTGTGACGCTGCCATTCCAGGACACACCGGATTATGGCTCTGCTCGAGGACCTCAAGTACATCTCTTACAGATGGGAATTCGTCCTCTCCGCCGCCGTGCTCTACACGGTAGCGGTCAAGCTAGCCAATAGATCTCGTCCCCGCCCCGCAGCAGCCTTCACACGCACAACGACATTCAAATGGATCTGCGTGCTGCATAACACAATCCTTGCAGCGTACAGTGCTTGGACCTTTATCAACAGCGTACCCATCATGCACAAGCGCTTCTCGAACGACCAAATCCCGATCATCAAGCGCATATGTTGCGCGAATAGGCAGATCTTCGACGATGGTATGGACCGTCTGGTCTACCTCTTCTACCTGTCCAAGTTCTACGAAGTGATCGATACCGGTATCATCCTTGCGAAAGGAAAGAAGAGCCCTCTGCTACAGACGTACCACCACGCAGGGGCTATGCTGTGCGTCTTTGCAGGATCCAAGTACAAGGCCGTTCCAATATGGCTCTTCGTGGTAAGTCAATGCGTCGCATCAGCAGTATGTTGCGGAGCTGATCCTTTTAAGGTTTTCAATTCCTTCATCCACTCCATCATGTATGTTTACTACGTGTTCGCAGCATTGAAGCTTCCTTTCCCTCGAACACTGAAGAAGAGCCTTACAACGATGCAAATCTCACAATTCCTTATTGGTGGTTCTTCTGCTGTGGCATACTTCTTTATGAAACCGGAGGATATGACATCATGTCTGCCAGACACCTCATCCAAGTATGCGACCAGTAAGTGCAAGCCGGCAACTTATTCTCCAATTATCACTAACCCAAAGTAGTGCTTACTGTTGCTTACTTGACACCCCTTACGGGCCTCTTCGTCAAGTTCTTTGTCAATGAGTACAGGAAGCCGAAACCAGTGAAAGCTGCCGTCCAGCGGGCATCAAACGCGGTTAATTCATCTTTGAAATCGCGAGCATAGCATTCCATAGCATCTGTATACTGATGAATCAATCATCTCCCTGAAACTCCAGTCAAAACAATGGGCATATGGCATTGTTGATTGTACTCGTAGCTGCGAGTTAGTCACGTATCATGTATTGATCGTCCAGGGAAGCGTGTACGATTGCTCAAACTAGTCCCGTGTCGTACGTGGTGATACCTGACATAAACACCATCTCCTGCTGCAGGACAACGAAGCTCCTGTACTTTGTTTCGGCAACTGTGGCGGTGATAGAGCCGATGCAGGCACACCGCCTAGCATGACGACAGCCTAGATTCAAGCGCCGAAGCGAGCCTCCAACATGCATGTGTGGATGGAAGATCATAGAAGGCGAGAGTGGGAAAGGTTTCGTGCTCATCGACGTCGGTTTCCCCGCATTATAAACCTCTCTTTCGGGTTCGGGGAGGAAGAGAACGTGTCGATCTGCATCGCCCCGCATAGCCCAAAGTGAAGCCAAACCAGCGAGAACCATCTTCAGTTCCTGTAGCTGAATTCAACACAATGTCCCAACCTATGTGTACTCGATGTGTATCTGATGTGTGTGTGTGTTTAAATGAACCAGGAAAAATTCCAGATGTACCACGGGTCCAGCGGCCCGGCGACGGCTATCTGCCTGCCTGCCTGCCTGCCTGCTTCGCCAGGACCCGTAGGCGAGAAGCCGAAGGAGCGGGCGGAAGGAAGGGCAAGTTGCGCGGGTGGCGAGTGCACCCCGTGCACCCGCGCACGCTTTTCTCGCTCGGAGTCGTGGGCGGGCGAGCGAAGTGCGAGCGCTCGTGATCAGTTTCCAACGAGGAGAGTTTCATTGGCCGCTCAATTGGGTAAGACCATCCCTGCTGCTCCCAATTTCCTCCCTCAGTTCCAGCAGCCCTTCAAGACCACCCAGTCTCCAGGTTCTGAGCCACCCTCACTGCCATCTTCTTCAGTAGAGATGGAGTCCATGTTGAGCCAAGCCAAGCTGATGTGTCCCTTCATCAAGTCGAGTTCCGCCGCTACTTTGCGTCACATGAGCACCGGCAAGAAGAACGGCAAATCCTTGTTGACGAAAGCTGGATATTCCTGCCCGGTCATGCGCAAGGCTCTTATCAAGCAATCAAGGAACTACGTCCTGCCCTCTCGCCCAGCTCGCGCTCGTATGCCGACGCTTGAGCAGGTCCACCTTAATGCGGGTGTTTTGGACACGAGCAAAGGTACGATCCTCTCCCCTTACGAAATCGAATAGCAGTTTAGTTGACCTTTTGCAGGCAGTGACGCATGTCCTCATGCACAAAAGGCCATGTCGGCTGGTAGGTCTCGTCAGAATATGCCAGCTTCACCTGCATTCCCTTACGAAGGATTCTATGGCGATATTTTGGAGAAGAAAAAGGCCGACAAGTCCTATCGAATATTCAACAATGTCAATCGTCTTGCCAAGGAGTTTCCCCTCGCACATCCCAAGGACTCGACAAAGAGAATCAATGTATGGTGCTCTAACGACTATCTCGGCATGGGTAAGCACCGCGATGTGACTAAGGCCATGCATCAGTCGATCGACACCTACGGTGCCGGAGCAGGTGGTACGAGAAATATCGCAGGTCACAACCAGTCCGCCGAGAGACTCGAGGCATCCTTGGCTCACCTACACCACAAAGAGGCCGCTCTCGTGTTCTCCTCGTGTTTCGTCGCCAACGACGCTTGCCTGTCGACACTGGGTCAAAAGCTTCCGAACTGTGTCATCTTCTCCGACGAATCTAACCATGCATCTATGATTCAAGGAATACGAAATTCGAGAGCTGAGAAGATCATCTTCAAGCACAACGACATTGCCGACCTCGAACGAAAATTGGCCTCTGTCGATCCTGCACGACCCAAAATCATCGCTTTCGAATCCGTCTATTCGATGCACGGCGACGTCGGTCCAATCTCTCAGATTTGTGATTTGGCAGAGAAATACGGTGCGATCACCTTCCTAGATGAGGTTCACGCCGTCGGTATGTATGGCAAGCACGGTGGTGGAGTCGCCGAGGAGACTGCCGGACTCATGGAGCGAGTCGATATCATTACTGGTACGCTTGCCAAGGCATACGGATGTGTCGGTGGATACATCGCTGCATCCGCAAAGTGCGTTGACACCATTCGATCGCTCGCCCCAGGCTTCATTTTCACTACCTCGCTGCCACCACACCTTATGACCGGAGCGCTCACTGCCGTCGAGCACCTCAAGTACTCGGAGTATGAGCGAGCCGCCCAGAGACTTGCTGTGTCTCGTACCAAGGCTGCCCTCACGTCCATCGGCATTCCAATCTTGGCCAACAACACTCACATCCTTCCGGTCATGGTCGGGAGTGCGGAGAAGGCGAAACTCGCATCAGACGAGCTCATGTCGAAGCACAACATCTACGTGCAATCTATCAACTATCCTACCGTGCCCGTCGGCACCGAACGACTCCGCATTACCCCAGGCCCAGCCCACTCACCAATCATGATTGAGCAGCTCAAGAGTGCGATCGACTCGATTTGGACGGAGCACAATTTGCCACGTATCGACGCCTGGGCAGCTCGCGGTGTCGAAGTCGGTCTCGGCATCAAGATTGATGACGCGCAGTCTGAGCGTGGCTACGTCTCTACGGGCGCCATGAACCAGGCACCGGTCATTGATGCCGTTCATCAGCCTCGCCAAATTGCGGCGGCTTCTGTAGTAGCCTAAAAAATCAATCGTAGTAGTACAACAAAAAACGTATCAGTAAAATTTGAAATATTTGAGTATGAAATACAAGTCTCGTACATTCTGGCATCATACGTCATTCATTTCCCTCGAGCACGACTTTTCTAAAGACCATGGACCACTCGACCTCGTTTTCCGTAGGCCATGGATACATCACTGTAGGGCACCAAGGATTACGTATCGATTTGAGGAATGGAAATGTGGGACCCGTAGAGAAGTGGGGGGGGGGAAGTTGCTTGCAGGCTATGCTATACCGTGTACCGTCAAGTTTGTATCCTTCTGATTGCGCTCGATCTGCTACTCGAGAAAAAGATGCGCTATGCTAATGTTTACAACGAGGTGAAAAAAAAAAACACAAAAACTCAGTGAATGAAGGGATGCTCCCATGCAGATGCTCTGTTTCTCCCATTTCCAAAGCCCCCTTTGATCCGGTCTGGACTTTATTCGTACGGCGTCGATCCCCCATTCATCTCCATCTGTTTCGTTTGCTGCTTTCGCTGCCTCTTCTCCTTTCTGCTGAGGGAGCCCGAGGGACGACAGCAACACATGGTGAACATGATCAGGATCCAGTAGACGAGTGCGAAGCCGGCAGAGATCCAGATGAAGACGTAAAACTTCTTGCCGAGCGTCGCTACGATGCTGACCTCGGTGATGCCATTGATGACGTTCTTGACGATGATGCCGAGCACCTGGGCGAGCACGGCGGCGACCACAGTGAAGAGAGCGCCGATAAAGGCAATCACGGTGGCAAAGACGGATCCCAGGCGCGAGCTGAAGGCGAGGGTGCAGGCAAAGATCGTCAGGAAGGAGAAGCAGGTGCCGACGACGAGGATGGCCTTGAGCCAGTGCTGTGCCGTCCTGATGATGTGGATATCGTCAACCGTACTGGCGGGCAAGGAGAACGTAATGGTGGCCGGGATGGAGTCCTCGATGATGGCCACGGGGTTGAACCAATACGACGCCGTCGTCGGGGAACAATAGTCCGGGGAAGCAAAGGACGTCGTGGACCCGTTCCTCAGGCTGCCGGCACAGTAGTTCCAGAGTGAGGTCTGGTAGTAATCCTCGAGCCCGAGGTCACTCGCGACGGCATTGATCAGGGTCGCCAGGGGCGAGGAGGACTGCGGGAAAAAGTTTGTCGTATTGAGCCTCAGGAAGTAGATGTCCTGTATGCCGGGCTTCGATATGCCCCCTATAAGCACAAGTATCCCGAAGATCATGGACACGAGGGCGCAGAAGATTGGGAATGCCACGAAGAACGTCCTAGCGGCACCCATGATGGGGGGAAACAAGCGCCTGCGAGGGAGTGGGAAGAAGTTCACCGAGATGGTGTCTCTGAGAGGGAGATAGGAGAGGGAAGGCCCGGACAGAAGGCTGTGCCCCGAGGGAAAGGGCAATCCAAGAGAGACGAATTTTGCGGTGAGGACATGGCTGACGGGGCAAAGCGAAATCTATTTTGGACAATACTGCCTCCCGATTCGCAGAGCCAAACGCTTCAATTCCTCTCCCGTGCCGATCTCCCGGCCCAGGGGGGCGATGACCACACCGGTCATTTCTCTTCCTTTGCTCAGATGACACGGAGGTACGAGACTCTGCGTCTCGATGGGGAGCTTTATCATCGAGCACAGGGAGGTAGCTGTCTCCGCGCCGACCGGCCTCCCCGTAGAATGGCCAAGGGACAAGTATATGTGCACGCATACGTAGCTGGCCAGATGGTGGCGCACGGAAGATTCGTTCGGCCCGCTGCCGCCCGTCATCTGGCTGTCAGGCTGATACGATATACGTTATCGATTGGAACCCATGTTCGTCATCCTGTGTACACGTGAACGAGCTCGTGCGGCAGGTGTGCGGGTGCAGTCGTAGACCACTTGATGATTTCTAGCGCCGTGAGACCTTCCTGTACCCAACTCAGCCCTTTTTTGATAGAAGGAGGTTTCGTTTCACTCGCGTCTCTAGTTGCGTCAGTAAGAGACAAGGCGCTGATAGCCAGGACTCTGCGGTTGGCATTCGAGTCGAGATGTCGTCCTTCCTCAACTTCTACACGTCCCAGCAGACGTACACCTTTGCACCGGACTCGCCGGATGGCAAGTGCCTCATCCTCGATCGAGCTTCGGGTAGCATCAGGACTGCGACGAGGTCGGCCATACAGATACAGTCGGATTCCACTCCCAGGAGGGTCTATGGCATCATGGGTATGGTAGAGCTCAAGCTCGATCGGTACCTGCTCGTCATCACCGCTCGTGCAAGCAGGGGTCGCATAGCAAGGGATGATGTCTTTGAGGCGACCCAGGTGGAGCTTTACCCGATGAGATTCAAGACCATGTCCCTCGTCACAGATCTCGAGGAACTGCAGTATGTCGCCCTGCTCAAAGCCCACTTGAAGACGGGCCCCTTTTACTTTTCCTACACGAGAGACCTCACGAATAGCTTGCAGAGACAGACGACCAACGCCAGCACTTCCAATTCCGACCCTCTCTGGGCTAGGGCCGACGAGCGCTTCTTCTGGAACAGATATCTCATGAGCGACTTTATCGACTACCGCAACAAAACGCACGATGCGAATATAGACTACTACATCCTGCCCATCACTTATGGGTTCCTGGAAATTCGAGACACCGCGATCAAGGGAAGACCTATGACATTTGTGCTGATATCCCGTCGTAGTCGACACAGGGCCGGTACGAGATACTTCACCCGTGGAATAGACTCACAGGGCAACGTCTCAAACTTCAACGAGACGGAGCAGCTCGTGCTGATGGATGCCTCAGGCACCTCTGCCATCATCGATGGTGAGATCAAGCTGTCCTACCTGCAGACTAGAGGCAGTGTCCCGGCATATTGGGCAGAGGTCAACGATCTAAAGTACAAGCCACGACTGCGTGTCTTCAGCCAGAAAGATGCCGCTATCGCAGCTCGCCTCCATTTCGACCAACAGATCAAATTCTACGGCGACCAGTACTGTGTCAACCTCGTCAATCAAAAGGGTCACGAATTGCCTGTGAAGCGTGCCTTTGAGGATGTCGTGAGCAAGCTGAACGACAAGGAGATTCACTACGTATACTTTGATTTCCACCACGAGTGTAAAGGCATGCGCTGGGACCGCGTCCAGATCCTGATTGATCAATTGGAGGAAGGTCTGGTCCAGCAGGGATACTGTCACGTCGACTCGACCAGGAACGATCCGATTGTTTCCAAGCAGTCGTCGGTGGTCAGGACAAACTGTATGGACTGTCTAGACAGGACCAACGTGGTTCAGTCTGCCCTGGCACGGTGGATGCTCACTCGCCAGATGCGAGCCCTCGGCGTCCTCGGGCCACTCGAGAACACATCACAATTCGAAAACTTTGAGAGCATGTTCCGAAACGTCTGGGCCGACAACGCGAATACCGTATCGATGAGTTATTCCGGCACCGGCGCCCTAAAGACCGACTTTACGAGGACGGGAAAGCGGAGCAAACAGGGTGCGGCATCGGACGGCTGGAACTCCGTCGTGAGGTACGTGAAGAACAATTACTTGGACGGTCCGCGTCAAGACGCCTACGATCTGTTCCTGGGCGTATATCGACCGGCCGATACCCATGACTCTCCATTCGGCGACTTCCGACCGGTGTTTGTGCAGAGTATTCCCTACGTCGCTTGGTCGGCGTTCCTGATGGTCCTCGCGGCGTTGGTCCTTCCCAGATCCCAGAACGCATGGGGTTCGATGAAACTCTTCGTCGTGTTTTGGCTCGGCGTTTTGGGCTGGTCCGTACAGTACCTTGTGGGTCACGGATTATGGTACGTTAATTGGCCCAAACTCAACGTTCCCGAATTTTTGAGTACGGAGAAGGGCGTCGAGGGGATCAATGTGCGTCAAGGTACGTTGAATGTGAAAAACACGTCACAACTGAAGGATATGGAAGCCGGTAAGATGAAGGCGCGTAGGGATTGATTGTTTCTGATCGTCGTCGACGATGTCGCTTGGTAGTCAATTTTTCCTACAAAAGATAAATTATTTAGGTTTTACTAATATATTTCTATACCGCCACGGGCAGTTTCAATGTTACAAATCTCTAAAATTATAGACAAAGTGAAAAATTAGATTCGGAACGAAAAAAATTGGTCGCGATTGACCTCAATTCATGGCTGCGTTGACGTAGACTTGCAAAGTGTTTGATCCGCCACACGTCATGGTACTATCGCCCTGACAGGTCATGGCGCAGGAAGAGGCCGGCAATGCGACGCTGTTTGGGTCCAGAGTACTTGCGCAGAAACATTGGTACCCGTACTCGACACCTGCGTATTTTTGACCTACGCTGAAACAGTAATCGAGACATACTTGGGGTGTCATGGTGGACGACCAGTAGTTTGGGCCATTGAGGGATCGCGTGTTTGGGTACCCGTCCGACCGACACCCGACGCCACTATACCCCGACTCGGAAGGCGGTGTCGGATTAGTGGAGACCAAGATGGCATTCGATCCGCCACAAATCTCGGCAGAGTTTCCTGCGCACGGCATGTTGCAACCCGTAGAAGGTGCCCCGACACCAAGGTAATTCGAAATCGATTGCGAGCAGTAACATTCATCGCTGTATTCCGTGCCACTGTACTTGTAATTCGCATTGAAACAATAACTCGAACACAACTCGTTCGTCATTGCCTTGCTCACGAAAGAGGCAGCAGAAAGCGTTCGCGAATTGGGATACCCATCCGTCAAACAAACCGGCGTCGATGTCGGAGAGGTCGAAGAGCTCGAAGAGGTCGAAGAAGTCGAAGAGCTCGACGTGGTAGAGGACGAGACAACGTCCAGACCACCTGGCTGTGGTGTCGTCGTGAGACTGGCACTAGTCAAAGTCGACGTTGAAAGACTAGTGACAGATGTGCTCGAAGTGGATGCCATACTACTAGAGTTTGAATAATACGTCGTGCTCGCGCTGCTCGTTGATGCAACCGAGTCCGAACTAGAAGATGTCGAGAACGTTGTTGCTGAGTAACTCGAAGAAGAAGTATACGCCGAGCTGGACGAGATTGTAGAGGAACTCGAGGACGTCGTGGAGGAAGAGCTTGCAGAGGAGGAGCTTGTAGAGAGACTGGAAGATACCGTGGACGAGCTCGATGATGTGACACTTATAGTACTCGAAGATGAACTTGCTGTCGAAGACGTAGTGACCGCCTGACTACTCGTTAGAGCAGAACTAGCCGTCGTGTTGCCAGAGGAAACGGCCGGCAGTGCAGTCGAGTACAATGATAGAGCATTGCTGCCTCCACAATACTGCGAGCTCCAGCCAGCACAAGTGTACTGGCAAGAGCTTGAGCTCAGGCTGACTAATTGACTAATGTCGTTTCCACAGTAACACTCATCACCATATTCTGTGCCGTAATAGGAATAGCCTTTGGACGAACAGAATTGCCCACAAAACTGTGAGCTCATCTGAGAGCTCGTAGTAGAAGCGTTGGGCAGTGCTCGGTGATCAGGATAGAAGTCCTTGTAACAACCGATAGAGGTTGAATTGAATAGGGTGACGGTTGTATCTGTCTCATAGACACTGATAGCGCCAACGCCGCCACAATATTCGTTGAAGTTGTTGAAGCAAGGAATATTGCACACTGCACCACTGGAGACTGTTGGGATTGTTGATCCACAATAGCACTCCTGTCCCCATTCTACTCCTGCATATGCATAACCTTGTGTACTGCAGAAGCTGACACATGTGTCGATATCCATGGAATTTGAAGTGAAGGATGGTCCGGGAAGCACTCGATGCGAAGCAGCATCGACGAAACAACCTACGGATGTGGCATTACTTTCGATCACCGGATAGCCAGACGTGTTGATGGGAGAGAAAAGCGATAGCCACTGAATATACTGATTCGCGTAGGAGCTGTGATCACCGCCAGGCGTCACCGTTAGCCTGTGAAACTTTCGGATACCATCGCCGTAGATTCCCAATAGACTGCTCCAGTAGTTCTGCATCCGAGTGGCATGAGAATTTCCCTGGGTCTGGACTTCACAGCCTGTGTCCGCTGGAACGAAATTGGGATCATTGTCGGAAGATCCATAGTTGTAGATGACGTCTAATGCCCCATACTGAGCATTTGGGAAAGATGGCGTGACGGACTTGTAGGTAAAGTTGTCCAGACCGTACTTGTACTCATTATAGGTGGGACACCCTGATGTGGTTATAGGTCGCGAATTGTTCAGCCAGACCTGTACTGTCAATAGTCGCACAAGCATCATGAGCTTTTCCTTACGAATGTTCCTGGGGCGCCAATGACGAATCGAAGGTTGAGTGGCGAGAGGACCGGATTGCCCACGACAGAGTAGGATTGGACGAGTTGTGCTCCGGCACTGTGTCCAAACAGGACAACCTCTTTCATCCTTGGAAATGCAGTCTTGTTACCGAAGAAACGGATCAACGCGTCCAACGCTTGATGAGAAGTAAAAGTCTGATCAACAGTCTTTCTTGACAGCGTGGCGGGTGCCCCTTCGGCCCAAAGGTTACTAGACCAACATAGTTGATTTGTCGAATTGAAGATACCCCGGGCATTAGCACCGGTCGCAGTAGCCTTATCGTTGCCATTGGGGAAAAAGGGAACCATCAGAACGATCTACCTCGGTCAAAATCATGCTCCTGTCTGGTATGAAGATCAACATACCGAATTTGGATCAGCCCCAACGTTGTATGCCTCATTCACAGCGTAATTGACGGAATTGAAATAGTCCCAAGGATCTCTGTAGAGGCCGTGTATCGAAATCACAGCTCGGGAAACCACGCTGAAATCTCGATCGCTGGAGATGTAGTAGTTCAGGATACTAGAAAGCATGAGATATAGAAGTTCGACCTGTATGTCGACGTACCTGCTTTTGCCCATACTCATGTTGGTATATGTCCCTTGGTATACATCCGGCACGTTATCTGCGAGACAACGTGCACAGAATGCAACCAGGACCAGCCATATCCGGGGCCAGACGAGAGCGTTGCTGAACATCTCAAAAGAATGTGCTCGAAATCCAGTTCGACAGGGAATCCTGCAGCAGCATTCAGCTACTCTTTATGTGAGTAGCTTTGGCTGATCTTGGCGGAAGCGGGCTGGAGTCTTCTATTCCGCCAGCGATGGCTACGTGTGAAGCCAGGAGAATTCTATACATCCGGCAAAAGGACATCCGAAACAAGCGGCCGGCATACTGCTACTACCACATGAATCCATATACTGGCCATCGCTCGCTCGATCGTGCGTGCCAGCCAACCGACGACAAGACCATGGCAGTATTGGCAGAATACGGCTCGCTCGAATGCGGGTCGAGTTGCGATTCGTGTAGTGGAAATCTTGACGCCACGAAGCCTCGGAGGGTTCATGTGTCAAATGCCAGATGCCCCACGGCACGGAGAAAATCAAGCGATGTCTGCGTGCGCCTCTCAAATGTGAGACATCTTTCGCCCGTGCATAATCACTATAGTGCTGTAATGTGAATCGAGCCGAGTCCTGGTGCTGCTGCTGCTGTTGCTGTTGCTGTTGCTGTTGCTGTTGCTGTTGCTGTTGCTGTTGCTGTTGCTGTTGCTGCTGTTGCTGCTGCTGCTGCTGCTGGTGATGTAACCGTCATCCGTTTGCCACTCGTTGTTGCTCCTTGATTCTGAAATATGTTTCTTAGTTGATTGATTTGATTGTACAAGCAACGGGACCTGTTCGGCGTAGAAGCGAATGTGACATGGTTCTGTCGGGAGCCTAGAGCGGGAAGAATTCGCAAGGAGCAGATGCAACGTTATCTCGCGCTTGACAGGCCGCATTTTAAGAGTTTGCACACACATGGCGTTGTCCTCAAACCCGGCAGAGTCGCATGACGAAGGTCAGGAGTCGCCTATCGGCATCTTCTAGGCCACCGGATTGTGACGAAGCTCTCTTCTCACACCATCGAGGGTCGAGAGGATGGGCTTGAAAGATGATATGGTGCTGAAACTCATGCAGAAGGGGAACTTCGAGGAGTTTGGGCCCCACCATGGTTCCGTATGACGGGAAAAAAGGACATGATACCACGGTCCCTGGGTATAAATCTGGAAACCCATGGTGCAATTGCCATATTGGCCCAAAAGCATAAGCCGTCCTTGTGGAGGATTTCCGAAGTCCCCCTTAGTGTGCAAGGCTTGAGGCTTCGGTACCGTCACCAAATTCAATGCAACAGGCCGATTATCACAAGTTCAACATGTTCGAGATTGATTAACTTCCGGCGGCTCAAGTTCGTATAGAAAAATTGGTCGGCGAGATAAGTTTTTCATCTCCACTTGTTGAAAATATTGCCCAGAAAAAGCCCTGAAGTTCCTGCTCTAGATTGTATTTTCACTTCGAAGCAGGAACATGCACATGCCGACTTATTCACGGTTCCCAAATACTGTGCACGTAAGTCCCAGATTATGGATCTCTCCTGCAGTTACGCAACCACTCTATCATCGAGAGCTGAGAGAGAGGATTCTCCACTACTATGACATGTAGCGTCAGGAAGAAATTGGAGCACAACACCACAACACGACGGAGCATGCAAAGAAGAGCGAGAGCGAAACCTTGCCTGGTACATCCGTGTCAGCCTTAGACAATTCTCCTGCCGCTCCACCGAGGGCGCCGGCAAGCAGGTGCGGCAGAAGATAGAGAAAGAGGCCAAGCCACTAGACAACAAGAAATGCGAGTGATGGATTGCTGTGAAATTACCGTACTCGATGAAATGTTTGAGCCATGAAGACACCGGCTGTCGGTCGCGCACTTTATACCGCTTTCGCCTAGAAGAATGTCGATGTCATAGCAGGATACACATCGTGGATAGATGGAAGCAGTGAGGGTTTTGAAGCCAGCATCTAGCCCAGCACGACCGTGCCGTGCTCGCGCTCGCGATTCCAGTGTTCACCCGCGCCGTCGAGTCCATACTTGAGGTAAGATAGAGTGAAGCTATAAAGCGAGTTTTGTCAAGTTAAAAAAAGAATTCCCTCGATAAACACTATACGATCAGTCCCGTATCGCGCTTTCTGTACGACAGAGAGAAAGTTCTCAGGGAAAAAATTAGAATTGGATTGTCATCGAGGAACTCAATTAATGTAGGTATATTTACATCTTGGAACAATCTCTCTGCCATGTGACATTCTTACCGTTGAGCTCAGTATGTCGTGACAAGCTGAAACCATTCTGCTGGGGGCACAGTCTAACCAGTTAGCTGGTCTCGATACAGATTTATTGGGGTGATTTCAGATCAGAAAATTTTGATGGTAATTCTGTCGACATTGTGATTCAGTTGAACTATGCATTGAATTATGTTGTTCATCATCCTGAAATCACACCAGAAATACTTCTTACCAGTCGTGTCACTTGCAGAAATGCAATGGTTGGGGCAAAGACGTAAGGTCAAGACTTGGGCCATGCCCATGTGGAATAGCGAGCTCATTGTATGATGCCAACAACGGAGACAACGTGGTAAGGTTGTCTGTTGAGAAATCCCATCTTCACTATTGGAAATGCCCCAAGGCATCAGTTATCGACAGATTTTCTCAGCCGAAGACGCTAGATTGCGATCGACGGTCGTCCATGGGATGAAGGATGACGTCGATGTGCTCATGTGTAGTCGAATGTACTGAGGCAACGCAGCAACCTGCGAAGTCGCGACGCAGGTCAGGCCATGTCTGATCCAAGTGGGTGAGATGTAAGATGTGGTTCGAGAAACGAAATTTTAGTTCGCGCAGCCGATTCGAGCTCTCACGCCTGCTGATCAACATTACTCCATCAAGCGAGAACATTTTGTCAACTTTTGTTTCTCTCAGAGATTAAGCAAGATGGCAAGACTGTTCGAAAATGCCGAGACACTATGTACACTGCGAACATGACCACAGCTCGATTGACCAAATCTATGAACAAAATCTACTGGCTGGACCGAGCTACTGGCACACTTCATTCTCTTGTCTTCTGGTCGTCTGGATCTCTTGTCTCTGAGCGTTTCGCCGTGACAGGATCTCAAATTAGCCCATCGTAACGTGATATGTCTTGACTGGTGAGCATGCTCCTTATTGTTCGTCGTTGTTACTAGACAATCATCTCAAAGCAACAAGATCAACCAAAGATCGAGTCAATCTCGTCCACAACTTTCCTCTTCCTTTTTCGCTTCTTGTCCGCCTTATCTCCACTGCGTTTGGAAGAGTTGGACAAAGCATGCCTTGATGGTGCCGAACCGGAACTTGTCACGAGTCCTGGCGCTGAAGAGATCTGCGTTGTGGTCGGCGTTTCTTTCTGTACTAGCTTTGTATCTTGAATTGATCCGGTGCTGCGGGCTTGTGCACAAAGGAGTTCGTCTTGTCCACGTTGCACAACAACACCCTCATCATCTTCGCCAACGTCAGATGACCTGTGTTCGTTGGCAGATTCATCAGCCACGACTACTTCGGCGATCGGAGCAGCAGGCCCAGGCCCAATGAGCACCTTCCAAACCCTGGCTAGTATGCCTAAAAGAATCATCCCGAGTGGCACGTACTGTCCCGTCCCAACTATTTGCGTGAAGCTCAGATACATGGATCTCGTCCTGCCTAGGAATGCCAAGCGCTCGCGAGAAAAGCGCTCTTGATGGCCAAGAAGCTCATCGAGCCTGGCCCTCTCTGCTGTTGAGTTGATAGCAGACTCGTCTATAGCGATAATCCGAGTGAGAGCGGATTTGAGAACCTTGATATACTTGTACCACGTCGCTCCATGGTGTTGATTTTTATTTCGATGGTGCAAGATCGTGACAAGATCTAGCTCATGTCTCAAGATAGCCCTGTCTTCTACATCGAGAACAACATCATCAACGACTTTCTTGTGTGTCATGCCATGGTGAGTCAGTCCGCCGGCTGCTCGAGAATTCAATTTGTTTTCTGAAATTCTGGCTTCGGGCTGCGGGCTGCGGGCCATTGGCGAGCACGAAAAGAAGCCAAAGACGCGACCTGCACTCACGCACAGAACATGCAGCTTGCTCCCCCGATCATTCAGGTGATCCTCGACACACTCTTCCTACTTCGCAAAGACGGTCTCTCACAGCATCGGTAGCTCTAGATATACAGACAGACTCGCAGATCCTCACATAAATGAGTACGGGGCGATCTCCGCCGTCCACATTGGACCAAGCATCGACGGCGCTGGATTCTAAGCGGCGAAAAATTGAGGAGGACCTCGATGTCAAAGGGAGTGCGGTCAACTCCCAGCCGGTCTTGGTGAATGGACTGGATTCCTCTCTAATTGCTCGTTTACCGAGGACTGCACTGCTCGAGATCATACTCCAGACGCTACCCACTTCGACTGCTGTGAAGGCAATCGTGCTCGAGAAATTGTGTTCCGAGCGGCTCCTGACTGACAAGGAAATTGATGAGGAAGAGTCGGCGGAAGAACTAGACGACGATGCAACTGACCTCGAGTCGCTTTCCGGTGAGGAGGCAGAATCTTCCCAACAATCCTTAGGCGTGGATGAGACGGGGCCTCTCGCCGGTCTGAGTGTACTAGCTAAGCTCATCATGGAAATCATGAACTCTGCCCCTGCACCGGAAGGAGGAATGCCGTGGCGCGAATTCGAGGGAATCTGGCCTGACCTCATGGGCTCGGTAGAGGATGCTATTGCGGAGTGTATGGAGAAGGGAATGCTTGTCGCGGTCAATGGAAATCCAGAATTTGTCATCTCGACCATGCCAATGATTGAGACGACCCTGGCATGATAATGAGTCGAATTTGCATTTCATGGTTGAAGGATCATCATCCAACTCGACGAGCATTTCTGCGGTTTTCACATGGTCGTGACAACTGTTCAACCTGATAGATAGGTACAAGGGGAGAAGGAAGCATTCAAAAAGTCACCGAATGTTGAAATGCTCGAGATTTGCATGTAGTCACTGTATATTGATTCTAGGCATCTAGGGTATGGCATGCTCTAGACGTCCCATTGACTTCCTTTCATGCACGACATCACTCGTGCGGATCAATCTTGCACGGTACCGTCTCACGAACAACTGGAAAGTTCAGCTCGTGGTCAAGTTTAGTGCTTGTCTTGTACAAAACAACGAAAAATTAGCAGACGATCTGGAGAGAGCTAGTCAATTGAGAAGATGATCTATTTGATACTAGAAAATTAGCATCGTGACACCACACAGCTGACGGGAGAACACAAGAGATTTGCCTGGATCAGATTCCAAGTTCTCAACATGATGTATTCTGCAACAGCTTCTAGTTGATATTTGTTTAGCAAGTATCATCCTCTAAGCCCACCTCTTGTGTCATGTTCCCGAATGTGACAAGGCACTCACCAGTCTATGAGCACTACGAAGTGCAGGGTTCTGGTGTGACACACCGAATCTGGATCGAAGGAGGATTTATTTTCTGAAGAGAGAGGACGAACACCGAGAGGAGCTCTGGACTGGAGCTTCCTCTCTGTCAGCGGCAAGACGCGTAGCCAGACTTCGTGGCTCGGGCTCCAATCACCGCAAGCAGTCCTTTCACAGGTCGCCGTAGGGATACAACTGCAGATACGACATGGGTAATGCTCAATCGGGGTTCCCTGGAGGTCCACCAGGCTCACAAGATGGCACGGGCGACGGGAAGGATAAGAAGAAGGAGAAGCCAAAGTACGAACCACCACCCAGAACGACCATCGGCAAGAAGAAGAAACAGAAGGGACCAGATAGCGTCGTGTCCTTACCGACTGTCACGCCCAGTACTCGTTGTAAACTGAGGTTGTTGAAGATGCAACGTATCCACGATTATCTATTGTTGGAGGAGGAGTTTGTGAGCAATCAAGAGCGGCTCCGACCCACGGACGAGAAGACGGCAGAGGAACGAGGTCGTGTGGATGAGATCAGAGGCAGTCCGATGTCAGTCGGAACGCTGGAGGAGATCATTGACGATGACCACGCTATTGTATCATCCTCGTCTGGTGGCGAGTACTATGTCTCTATCCTATCATTTGTCGACAAGGACCTTCTCGAGGCTGGTTGCTCGGTACTTCTGCACCACAAGACGGTCAGTATTGTCGGAGTGTTGGGAGATGACGTCGATCCAATGGTTTCCGTGATGAAGCTCGACAAGGCTCCGACGGAGAGTTATGCTGATATCGGAGGTCTCGAATCTCAGATACAGGAGATTAAGGAATCCGTCGAATTGCCGCTGACACATCCGGAGTTATACGAAGAGATGGGTATCAGGCCGCCGAAAGGTGTCATACTGTACGGTGTACCAGGTACGGGAAAGACATTGCTTGCGAAAGCTGTTGCAAATCAAACGTCCGCTACTTTCTTACGAGTCGTGGGCAGTGAATTGATTCAGAAATACCTTGGAGATGGTCCAAAGTTGGTACGAGAACTTTTCAGAGTAGCTGAAGAGAATGCGCCGTCTATCGTCTTCATTGACGAAATTGACGCTATTGGTACGAAACGATATGATGCCCAGTCGGGAGCCGAGAGAGAGATTCAGAGGACAATGCTTGAATTATTGAACCAGCTTGATGGATTCGATATGCGGGGCGATGTCAAAGTCATTATGGCAACGAACAGGATCAACGACCTGGATCCGGCACTTATCAGGCCAGGTCGAATTGACCGAAAGATTGAATTTACGAACCCTGATCCGGCTACGATCAGAAAGATTTTCCAGATCCACACGTCAAAGATGAATTTGGCGGATGATGTTGACTTGGAAGAGTTTATTGGCATGAAGGGAGAATTATCTGGTGCAGATATCAAGTCTCTGGTCAGTGAGGCAGGTCTGCGAGCACTTCGGGAGAGGAGGATGAGAGTCAATAGGAACGATTTTATTGAAGGACGAGAGAGTGTGATGAAGACAAAGGACAGTGATGGCGTCAGTGGAGGTATGTACTTGTAGACCCTTTGTCTATGCATGCTATGCATATAGTAAAGAATGATGACCCCCAAAGAACGAACAGCGTGTTGTACAAATGTGATTTTGTGGTACCTGAAATTCGTCATGATCGATGGCGTGCTCCGCTTTCCCTCCCCTCGAAATTCCAAGTGAAACTGCTCGACGGGCCACCGACACTTTACGAAAGAAAAAAATAGGGATCTCATTTGTTTGAAGGAAAATGGCGACCAACATTACGTTTCATGCTGGCAGTGTGACGCATGAGGAGCGATCTCAATACACGAAGCAGAAAGGTTTGACGTTATGGTTGACTGGTCTATCTGCGTCTGGCAAGTCTACGATTGCGGTAGCTCTTGAACAGCATTTACTTCACTTGGGCGTGAACGCCTACCGGTTGGATGGGGACAATATCCGATTCGGATTGAATGCCGACCTCGGGTTTGACGAAAAGGCACGAAACGAAAACATTAGACGGATAGCAGAAGTATCGAAACTGTTTACCGACTCGACGTGCGTCACCATCACCTCGTTCATCTCCCCCTACAAAAAGGACAGGGACAGTGCTCGAGCGCTCCACGAAGCTGCAGGTCTCACCTTCATCGAGGTCTATGTCGACGTCAGCGTCGAGACGGCAGAGAAGCGAGACCCAAAGGGACTCTACAAAAAGGCCCGAGAGGGACTCATCAAGGACTTTACCGGTGTCTCTGCACCTTACGAAGCACCAGACGCTGCCGAAATCGTCATTGACAATACAGACATTTCAATCGAAGATGGCGTCAAGCAAATCATGACCTACCTACAGAAACAAGGACTCGTAGCTGCTGCTTAATTTTGTAAAAAAAAAAAATTATTGACCGTCGTCGTCTACGGGAACTGAAACGCCTAGACGGTGCAATAAAGCCGATGCAGGTCCAAATTGACCTCCTTTCATCGACTCCAACATGTTTTTAGCCAACCCGTAATCAATCTTCAAATCGTCGTCGTCGTCGTCATTGCAGTTTGGCGCAGGTGTCGCTTTGATGCCGTGCGTGGCCAATTCTTGATCCAACTGATTCATGTACTCTGCTAAATCACCCACTGAATCTTCATCGTCCTCGTCCTCTGTTTCCTTTGGTTTGACGACGTTGGCGCTACTCGCACGATTCAATAAATTGACTGATTGACGATCGGAAATTGAACTTTTCAAGAATTGCATCACGTTTCCAAATCCTTCTTCATCGTCGTCGTCGTCTTCTTCTTCTTCTTCATCGTCGTCGTCTTCGTCTTCTTGATCGTCATCGGAGAAGCCGGCACCTTCGAATGTAGATTCACCACCCATGAATTTCGACAATTGTGCAACCATTTTCTTTACTGTCGCGCCGTCATCATTTCTACCGTGCGATACGTCTGCTTGCCCGGTCGCCATGGCACGTTCCATCTCTTCGAAATTGACATTCAAGTAGTCGTCGGAATCGACAGTCTTGTCCCACCCGTCCAACTCTTCATCACTGGGCAAGTGATCAGGTAAGGCGAGGGATTGATCAGTCATGGAAAGTAAAGTGATGCCGCACGTCAACTTACTGCCCGTCACGGCAGCCTCGTAGGAAGACGACGACGATGCCGAGGACGAGGTGCGTGAAGGAAGAGGATACCATTCCGGATTCGCGTATCGTGTGCCCTTGATTTGCGCATAGAGGGTCCTCGTGAACCTGACTGAGACGGAGACGAGATCGTTGACTTGTTGCATACTCAAGAACCTGCTGCGTTCATTGTAATTGGCGATTTGGAGTGGGTCTCGGCCGTAGAATTCAATGCAGACGGGTGCAATGAGAGCTGGATCGTTCTGAATCATGGCTGCTACGGTGCGAGGCAAGAGACACTCGACGCGATGAATCTCCTGGCGCGATTGGTCCGGGTACCCTCTGATTCGACTGAATGCATCGTCCTGAATCACTTGATCATGTAGCAGCGTATCAGCGCCCCCGGACCGCAGAAGAATCAGTGCCTCGTCCAGTGATAACTCTGAATCCGCCGCCTGTTTCGTAGCCTGTGTTGGTTGGATGATTAATAATTTCCCCGAATTGATCCAAGTCCTGTGACTCGCCGTGTCTGGATCCAGCCAGCGTGGCAAGTGCATCGCACTCTCAATCAGTAAAAACTCACCGTCAGTGTCCGTGATTCTGATCCACGTATCGGGACACTGCCGAGACAGCTCATTCATAATCCAAACTATAAACCATTCATCCTCGATACAGTCTCCGAACCGAGTCTTTCCCGACAAATGATCTTGAATCACGTCAATCATAAACTCCCTGCTCGACGGGGATGTACTCACCAGACTGAATGTCGAGCTTGAATGGCTCGTCCTGCCATATATAATCCTCCGTCCATGGCCTTGCTATACTCCAAGCGACATTGTGAATCTCCCGCAAGCGCTCAATACTATTCGGCCGATTGAGATAGACTTGGTATTCACAGACATCTTTCTCCTTACGACCTGGATTCAGAGCCTCATTGAATTCCATCTAGGCCAGCCAAGCTTGCGAAGAATTTCCTCACAATCGTTCCCCGTCACAAAAAAACCGAATCTACAGATCCAGATCAAACTCCGAAACTGTTTCAGTACAGACAAGCACCTCTCCCTCTCACAATACACTCTGGCGGCTACGAAAAGACAGGATCGACAGAGTGATCAGGACACTTAACCTTTGACGATCGATCAAAAAGCAACATTAGCCGAGCCAACAAGTAACCACTTATACGTCAAATGTCCAGTAGAACAGGACAGTCAGGCCAGTCGAAAGGGGGGGGGGGAAGAGTGAGACTGATCCGCTAATTGAAATTTGTCTACCATGCTATCGCTTATCATCTATGCAAGTTGCCTCCGCTATGTAAACGACCGCGTTGGCCTAGCCACGTATATATGTATAATGTTCGTATCTTTTGCCGCTCTTGCATATCATTCTCATTCAATTCACACAAGCGCTATAGCTGCCACCAGGCCGAGTGCGAGGAAGCTGCGACACAATTGTTCCCTGGTCGAGCCCGCCACCCAGAAGTCGACACCAGGAGCGTTGCAGGTGATCGTTGCATTGTTGCTTCTCTGGCCGTATGCCGCATCGAACATCTCCGCACCGAAAGGTTGCCGTAAGCCCAAGGAGACGGGACATTTCCTCGTCATCGATTGAACCAGGTCTGCGCACGGCAAGACCTCCTTATAAGGTCCGGGATGCAGGGCCTCATCGATCGCAGGGTTTCGAGACACATTTCGATACACCAGATAGCTTCCCTGGTTCGTCAGGTCAGCACACCTGGGTATAGTGACTGCACATATCCAGTCCTTGTAGGCATCTTTGCAATCCTCGCACGTGCTCACGAGAGAGTAGACGGCATCCCCGGTTGCGTTGCAGTTGGTCACTTGCACGGAGGTGGAGAAGTTCGTATAGTAGGACGACGCGAGATTGTCGTAGAAGGTACCTAGTGCTACCGGGTTGTATAGCTGCGAATTTGAGGGGACTGAATAAGCCACTTCTGTACAGAAGGCCAAATTGTAGATCACCTGACAGGTCGTGTTGTCCCTAGTCCTGAACATCTGGACCGGCCACACGGTTCCGCCCTGGGTATAGTTGTTAGCGAGAGTGATGTAGGAGTCGTAATAGGTCGAAGGGACAAGGTCGTGAACGTAGAACTGTTCCTTGGGTAAACCTCCGGGACCCCTCGTGGTCATGGAGCGATCGGCGTCGTTCAATGTCACGAGAGCGGACGATTGAGAGATGCCGCACCAGGACCACTTCAAGGAGCTTTGGATTGAGGCCGCGTTGTTTCCCGTCGGGGCTGACTGTGAGGACGGATTGATCCATATCTGATAATTTGGTATCTCGCTCGACGACAGGTTCCCGGTGGTCAGCAGTGCGGCGGAGAAATCCGAGTCCTGCAAGAACAAGAATCGATTCTGATCACCTGCGAGTGCGCGATGCATAGGCCCCGAGGTCGAGAGCCCGATCTGGTAGGTCCAGGGGAGGCTAGACCAGGTCGAGTTCCTGGCTGGCGCGCTGACGGAGAAGAAGAGGTTGCCAGTATTCTGTGTATAAGTCAAGTTTGCGAATCCATATTGGAAAGTGCGAGCGTCTGTGGATGCAGTGGCATTCGGCAGCGTGACTGACGAGCTGTTGGAGCCGTACAACGTCAGGACGGGCACGAGGGATGGAGACTGCCAGATCGCCGCGATGCTCGAATTGCTCAAATCCGACCCCGGACTGGGCTGCGTACATGTGTTCAGCGTGATGTACACGGTCGCCGGCGTCGAATTGGACGGCGTGTATGCCCAGTAGGAGGTCTGACCCCAGTCCAGCTGGTCGTTCAGAACTTGTCCATCACCAATGGGAGTCGTCGTATTGACCGCCCTAGCATATACCGCCACGGACAGAGCAGAGTCCTGGAACAGGTCGCGAAGCTCAAATGCGGCCACATAATTTGCCAGGAGCGCAAGCAGCAGGCGTCGACAGCCGTGCATGCCAGGTTGAGTGAGACCTTGTCAGAGCGTCACGCGAGACCGCCAGAGATGGCCGTGGTGGCCAGAAACGGCTAGCTCCTCTTTTTTTTTTTACAAGAAACGTGATTGACCTGAAGGAGCGCGACCTGCGTGTGTTTCTGTGGAGATACAGGGGAGACAAGGGTGCGTCGAAAGACAAAGAAGCTTGCGTGTGTGTGGTTGCAGCGAGGTGAGCACGCTCTCCTTTCGTGGTGGTGCCAAGAGGAGCCGCAGCGGACGATGAGGCAGCGAAATCTCGTTACGCGCAGAGGAAAGATTCGAAGTTGAATTTTGAATTCTCAAGCGTCCCTCTTCCTCCACACCACACCAGCCCCACTCCTTCCCACACACTGGACGGGGGGGACTGCGGTCGTCAGGTCACTTGCACGGCAATTGATTATTGAAAGCAGGGCACGGAGACATAGACGCTTGTGAATTGCATAGCATGTAAAGTAGTTGTATAGACATGGTCCGTGCTCGTAAGGTAGTCTGCATGATGCCTGACTCTGAGCCGGCGATTCGTACTGCACTCGGAAGGTTGCACTCAAGCTGCATTGCCAATTCCAGGGACGACGTCCCCTAGCTTGCTAGATCCCTCAAACTGCTCGGCCAGCTTATCCTCGGCCCTGAGGGCGTAGACCTTGGACTCGACGGCCTCCTTCTTGACCTGCCTTTCGACCCCGAAGAGGAACTCCCTTGTGCCTCGCTGTACTCCCAGACGTCGCACCACGGTGAACCACCGGAGTGCCAGATAACATGAGGTCACCGAGGCGAAGATGCCGAAGCCGATGGCGCCGGTGATGCTCAGGACAAATGCAAGGACACAACCTGTGGTGAAGAGGACGGATCCCACGATGAGTGTCGCAAAGAATCCGACAGTGAGCAGAGTGCTGATGATGCAGGTCGCAAAGATGGCGAGGGGGATCGCGGCGAGTAGCAACTGGATCGTGAGGAAGGCGCTGACGGCTGGAGACTCGCGAGAAAAGTCGAGGTATCGCTCCCAGAGCTGTCTGCCCTGGTAGCTCGCCTTGTGTACAATGTCACCGACGCGGGAGGACGATGAGGATTGAATGTCCGAGATGGTCGACCTCGCTTTAGAATCTATGGTGGACATGTGGGCAGAGACTTTAGACTTGATGTCCTGAGCTGCGTTGTTCATTGCTGCGTCTAACTACTATATTCTTTCAGTCCCAGAGGAGAGGAGTGTGGTGTCAATGGGTGGTGGATGTTGGACTTTTCAGTCTCGCGCGTGGGTCCAGTGACGTATCCCACATGCAAACCCCAATTTCACAGCCTCAAGGCGTCCATAGTTTGGAAATGTGTTAATATTGTCTACGCTAAGGACCCTTTCAAGTGGTGCTGTGATGGTCTCATGCATTTTACTGCTAGACAAGTTGCTCAAAGATCTTGGTGAAGCTCTCGGGTTCTTGTGCACCGTTCAGGTGATATTTGCCCTGGATCGTAAAGTCAGGCACACCACTGACGGCCTTTGCCTGTGCCTCCATCACTTCCTGATCGATTTCCTTCCTCGCGTTTGCGTCGTCCATGAAGCTTTCCAGTGCGGCGTAGTCTAGCTCGACCTTGTCCTCGTGCAAGATGGCAAGCAGCGTCGGTTTTGTAAAGATGTTGCCCTGTTTCTCGAAATAGGCCGCAAAGAGCGCCTCAATCACGGCGTTGGTCCTCTCTGGCTCCCTGTCCTGGACGTATTGGATCACCCGGTGGGAGAGAAAGGTGGGACCTATGGGACCGCCGTAGTCGAACGAGATGCCCACCGTGGATCCCATCTGTTGCATGTACGGGACCATCTGCTGCGTCCTGAGCGCCCCGTACTTTTCCGCGTACCTCTGCATCTTCGAGCCCACGGCACTGTCCGGAGGTCCAAGGTAGAATGGTTTCCATCTAATGTCAAACTTTGTCGAGGCGCGAGACGGCGAGGAGTTGCGGAATCGCTCGATCGCGGTCTCTAGACGACGTTTGCCAATGTAGCACCACGGACAGATGGTGTCGCTGATGATCTCGATCGTCACAGTCATCGATCTCGACATGAGCTGGATGACTGAAAAGAAGTCTTTGTCGACCGACAGGAATTCTCAGAAATAGTGTGCGGCGCATGGTCGATTGCGGAGACGCTTATCAATCACAAAGCGCACCCAGATCAGCAGCCAGCAGAGTTGGATTCAGTATGATCTTACTATTAAGCTATGTATGATATTGGGAACAGATATGAAAGAGGTGGGGTACCTTACGAGCTCTTCAACAGAGTCGTCCACCTACTTGAGCATTTACTCTGCGATATGCAACTTTGCGCTTCTCACAACGCATCATACGAGATTATACTCAAGAGTCCTTCTCGTCAACGTTTCGTCTCGAGGAACGACCGACTCGTCCAGCCTCAGACCATGGGAACGGCATCGTTGGCACAGCGAAGAAGGAATTGTGCTTCTCGACTATACCAGCAAGAGCGTTGTACCAGGCGATGGAAGCAGTGATGATACCGAAGTAACCACCTGCCTTGTTAAGCTTGACCGTGTCCGACTCCAGATGACGGAAGTATCCGATGGCGAGCAGTACGAAGGTGACTGTGAGGAAGAAGAAGAGTGAGAAGAACATGACGGTGGACTTGAGCGTACACAAAAGCAGGAGGAAGGTGAAGACTCCCCAGCAGATGAGGTAGATACCAAGAGCATCATCGAATCCGGTCTCGTAAGCGGCTGCGATACCGAAGAATTCGATGAATATGCAGGCGAAGGACATCCAGAAACCGCCGTAGGAAGAAAGGGCTGTGGCACCGAAGGTGTTGCCGACGGCAAACTCCCACTAAACGACTGTTAGCACATGCCAGATGGTTTGCAAAGACGCATCTCAAGCGAGAACCAATTGGGTGAGGCCCTCAATTCTGAGACTATCCAAAAGTGGACAGTCAGGGAGAAAAAAAAAAGTGGGTACCACATTCCATTGCGCCACTCGCGAGAAATTTCTTGGGGAAATATGCTTACCATTCCAGCCAAGAGCTGACAGAGTCCTCCGTAGAAGAGCGCAAGGCCGACGACGATGTTTGGTGTGGCATTGTGTCGTGCGTGAACGTTTGCGAGAGACAGAACCATGGTCGTGAGCGCGAAGGCGGAGAGACCGAGAGGAGATGGGTTTCCAAAGTCTCTGAAACGTTTGTGGGGCTCGACGGAGAGGGATCCAGCATTGGGTCCCAAAATGGTAGAGAGTGTGTTCAGACGCTCGAGATCAAGTCCCGAGGTGTTGATGCTGCCATTGCCAGCGTAACCCTGGTTCGGGTTATATTGGTTAGCGGAGGTGTTGTACTGGTTGGCTGAGGTGTTGTAGTCGGTATTGTTGTCGTAAGCCGAGTGAGCGCCGGGCTGCTCGCGGTCGAGCTTGTCACCAATAATAGCTGGAGCGGACATGACTAGGAAGAGGGAAGGACTTGGGGCTGGGCGAGGAAAGGGCAAGAGCAAGACCGACGAAATAGGAGCGAGGCCTTTATGAAGGCTGGCAGCAGCCATCGACGTGAGAATCTGGAGCAACAAATTTCGGCGATCTCGCGAATTGACGACACTGCAGCCACGCGCGCTCCCGCAGAGTCTCCCTTTTGGCCAGACGAGAATTGGGTGAGTTGGACCTCACATCGTGCCATGTCACAAAGCCTCCTTCTCAGACGCTCGTCTCTGGCCAATGAGATGATGAGGATGCGTATGCGCTGACCAGCTCAAGAGCCTGTCAGCACATTCTTGCCCGTCTTGTTTTTATTTTTTCGTACACAGACTTCTGCCGCTACTCGCTACGACGGCCAGGCGCGCATCTTCGAGGCCCGCGTGGACGCTGGATCGCTCTACCCCAGCGGTGGTCCCATCATTCGGCATCACTTGAGCAGACATGAGCCGGCCCAGCAGGTGCCGGTCCCGAGATCGAAAGAGCCAAGAGCCGGCCCGCTGATCCTCGCGCTTGCTCCACAACTCCCACGCCTGCGCCCCGGCAGCCCTGCAGGACGGCAATCCGGGGTTGTCACCTCCAGGTCATGTGAACCCCGCATCCCCGGATCTCACGGACGAGCGATCGCAATGTTGCCGCACATCTCACGACCCGCGAGATGTCAATTCTCCAGCGGAAGCCCTGCACAATTGGATCAAACACGAGCTCTAACGCTTTTCGTGCCTCCTGTGATCCGAACGGCCTAGAACCGGATTCAATCGGTCGGTGCCACTCCGGCTGCTCTCCAAGAGGGGACAAATGTTTCGACTAAGCGTAAGGCCGAAAAACAGACTCAGCTACCCGCTGCAACACTACCTCTCCTACTGGCCCCGTCTCTTACTCTGATCGAAATCTTCTTCGCACCACATTCTGGCCCACACGTGGCCACGCATGACGCCTTAGAACTCTCTAGAGATAGATTCACCCAAAATGCAATTTGTAAACACTGCTGTTCCGTCCTATTCTGATCTACTCAGATATTTGGCCGGCGGGGAGTGCATCGTTATACTTGATTGGTCAGTCATGATATGGTGGATAGTCGGTGGCATGGATTTTCTTACTGTTTCTTGCTGTCACCTTTCTTCATATGTTGCTTCAGCGCGGATGCGTCCAGAGGTTTCAGCAGCTCGAATGAGCACAACAGCTCTTCAGACACACACATCACGGCACCTACACATATCAGTATCATCTTCTCGCTCACAAACGATGTATGTGGACAGCTGCCCGCCCTCAACAGAACAAGTCGAGCCCCATCTCTTGCCCACCCGCAGTTCCTTTCGACCGGGTCGACTTCCATTTGGAGTACGCGGAAGCAGCAGAATCGACGGTCTGGGAGGAGATCTGCGGAGATACTACCGGGCATGATGCGAGTCGGAACGCATGGACAGACTGAGTTGCTGCTAGGCTCGGACTGCATACCATCCTGGGTTACTTACCGAAATTGTCAAATTCTCCACAATAATTAGGAGCCGAGAAGACCGTAACAAGCGTGCGATCATTGAAGAACTCATAACCGTCTTCCACGACCATATGTGCTCTGCAGACGAGGTCGAAGTCGTGCTTGGCTAGAAATTGATGAATTACATTCTTCCCAAAGCAGTAAGAAACCCCTCGCTCGTTGTCCTCCCAATCATTCATCGTGTCTGCTGGATCACTCCATAGGAGGTCGTTCAACAAGCCGTAGTCAGGCACGTCGGTCGGACGGCTGATGGCTCGTATCTCGTCCATGTGGGCTAGACTCGGGGACAAACCACCATGTACACAGAATATTTTGTTTGCGACGATCGCAGCGATCGGCAGAGTGTTGAAGGTATCGATGAAAGTCTTCCAGACCTTGATATTCGTCCGGCGCTTGCATTCGTCGTAGAAGCCGTAAACTCGTGTAACGTTCGCACATTCGTGGTTGCCTCGCAGAAGGAAAAAGTTCTCCGGATATTTTATCTTGTATAGCATCAGAAGAAGTATGGTCTCCAGAGATTGCTTTCCTCGATCGACGTAGTCGCCGAGGAATAGATAGTTTGCAGAAGGTGGGAATCCACACATTTCGAACAGCCGGATGAGGTCTGTAAATTGCCCATGAATATCCCCTACAATCTTGACAGGTTGGGCCAGCTCTAAAAGAGTAGGCTGGGAAAGTAAGACCTCACGCACGGCCGTGCAGATCGCCACAATCTCAGCGTTCTTGAGCGCGACATTTTTCGTCTGCTTGCCGGTGTAGCCTGCATCGAGTAGTCTCTGTATCATCTCATCTATGTCCAAGTTCTTGACTGAGCCGAAGGTCGCACTCGGGCTCGTCCCCAATTGTGTCTGATCGGCGCTCGAGGGCACAGGCAAGGTCGCTGCCCCTGTCGCAGCGGGCCCATCTCGCCGCATGAGGATAGGGGCCTTCGGCGCGATAGGTGACATGGCAGTCGGCGGATGTGATATAGGCGTTGTGTCGGATGTCTTGCTTATCTCCCCTCCGACTTGGTTCGGTCGGCTTGCCTTGTGTTGACCAGTAAAGGCTCCATGGGTGGGGGAGGGCGGACGTGGAGGTGCTTCGCCAGGCGACAGAGGCTCTTCGAAGTCGTCCTCCCCATTGCTGTTTGCGCTTGACCTCCTAGATGATTTGTAGCTATCGGCCGTACTCTTAGCATCATCGTTGTCCTTGTCGCCTTTCTTCAGAACCGAGTTCTTGAAGGACTTGAAAGACCTCGAAGACCCCTGAGTATCACTCTTTGAGAACGGCACGGTAGACTCTGAGGACTTGGAAGAATTGTTGCCCATGCTTCCTTTATCGTGCCAGTTTAACCAGGTTCACTCAGGCCGCCAACGCGAAGGTTTTGGGTAGCTCTCGCGGGACCTTGGTCGCAAATGTGACTTTGAAAGATACCTGACTGAGCGATCGTATATGGACAGCAGACTCCGAGAAAAAGAGTTGCTTGAACGAGAGTCTAGGCCGGATGCGTGATGGACACGGTGGTTCAAGAGATGGATGAAGGTGGGTTGCGGCAATGTAATTCATCTGCTGTTAATTCAGCTGCGCGATGCAATCACGTGACGACATCAGCACTTCCCGATCATTGAACACTCGACTGACTCGACTTGCGCTTCAAACAACAATTCACATTCATGCTTGGCAAATTTTGGCAGTGGTGTCCGATTTCATAAAGACATGGGCATGAAGAGTATAAACGTATTCAATATGTGAGTACCGAGGGCTGGGTGCTTCAAAGTGATCTTAGTTTACGTAGTGTTCTCATCAATAAGGCATGATCTCCTTCAAAGAGCTCGGAATCGGTGGGCGCTACAGCTTTGATTCTGCGGCATGATCAGTATACTGGTCCACAGCCTGTCCACAAGGACGATCCATGACGCGACAACTTGATTTGAATGCCTCTATGTCTGTCACGTTTGTCGTCGGCGACTTCTCCGATGGCTCCTCTGACGACTGGGACTGGGCTTCCATGGCCATCGAGAAGTGCCGTCGTTGTCCTTCGGAGTAGTGGACAAACTCTTTGAAGAAGGCGACTATTTGATCCTTGGTGATACCTCTGAGCTGCGTTGTGAGTTCGTCAAGCTCATCGAAGTTGTACTGGCTGGAAGAAATATATGTCCAATATCTCTTGGTCTCTTGAGCCAGGTTCTTGAGCTTTTCATTCAGTTTGTCTATCAGACTGACCTTTTGTCTTTCAAAGTCATCAACTTTCATTGACAACAAGAATTGGTCCAGAAAGTCTAAAAACGCATCGATTCTCGAGGCGAGGAAGTCAGAAGTCTTTTCGCTTTGAATCAAAATACGAAAGCCGTTTGACGTCAAGGTGATTTTAACGCCAGAGAAGACAATGTAGCCGAGTTGTTCTTTTGTCCTCAACTGGTTGAAAGCAGGTTCGGAGCAGATCTGAGCAAATAGACTACCTAATGCTCGGATCTTTATATCATTTGTGGGTCCAAATTGCAGGAAGTATTCGATACAAGAATTTGTGTTAGACGGATCCTTCAACGTCCGGGCTGCTGAATGAGATCCTAATGGCAGCCAAAGTGCAGGATGTGCCCGTTTGTCTTCTTCGTCGAGGCTGGCTTCCTTCCTTTGGGCACAGTCTAACAGAGCCGAGACCAAGGATTGTGGATCTGGCTTTCTGCTTACGACTGTAGGAATGACCTGCCACTGCTTCACTAGATAGTCTTCAGTCGTGGGTCCGATTGTCGCTATCTTTGTAGTAGTCTTGCTCGATCGGATATAATCAAGTGCAATGTCAGCTCCTGCCGGAGAGAAAAAGACAAGCCAATCGACAGATTCTACCTGTTCTAAGACACTTTTCAGGTCTTCTGAGAACGTGGCGGCAGAGATAGTCTCATAGACGATCATCTCCTCAAGAACTATTCCCGCTGCCGCCATGCGTTTAGTAATTATATCTCGTCTTTTGTCACCGACAGCGAAAAACAGAGGCCTTTTCTCATCTGGCGAACGATGTGCTAAGATGTAAGAAGCCAGAGCGTCGCCATTGCCACACTCGGAGCCTTGGACGTTCGTGAAGCCGAGGTTCTGTATAGCTCGGCAAGTGGCCGGTCCAACCGTATAGATTGGTAGCTGAAATAATTCAGTTTGAGCAGATGATTGCAGACCTGGTAAAATAGAGCCAATAGCCTCCACAGATCGCTGACTGGTGACGATCAACCCAGAGAATTTAGTAGGCGCAGAACCGCAAGCGATGCCCAACGCGTCCAAATTTGTCATAGCATGATCTAAGACTGGAACGAAATATGGAGTATAACCATGCTCGATAAATATGCTTTCATATGGATCCTTGGGTATCGATTTGGTCTTGAGCAGGATGACGGATCGAGATCGAGATTCATTGTCAAGCGCAGGGTCCTGATCAAGGAGGATGTCTTCCATCAATTGTGAGGTCTGCATGGCTTCGTCCCTGGTAATATTGCCATGTGCCAGAATTTCGACGTGGAAGCGCCTGAAAAGATCTGCGACAAATTGCTGGAAATCATCTAGCTTTAAGCTGGAAAGCGCTTGCGATTGTTCTGCTTTCGTCCAAGCGAGGTGAGCCAAGACATAATTCATATGATACGAAACCTGCGTATACGGTGCCTCGAAGTCAAAGTTACTCAAGTCTCGTTCGAGTCGATCCTTTTCAATGCTAAATCGATCAGGGTCGATCTTTAGAGACTTCATTTTGCGTAGGACGGTCTCAATGAGCACGGGCATCTTGTCATTGTAGCCACTGAAGGTAAGTGTAAATGCCCCCACTGTCGGGTCCATCGAGTATTGCAGACCCGCGATATCGGCATTATAGGCAAATTCGTTCATACCATCCTTCAGAAGTTCTATGAATAACTTCGTCATCACAGCGTTAATGGCTGTTTCACCATAATAAGGATTGCGAATGAGGAACAAGTAGTTGGCCTTGGGTACCCAGAAGGTATCATCCTTTTTATGCCACAACCTTGTCATATCAGTGCTTTTGATCAACGTAGGCCTTGTGATTCTGCTTGATATATCCTTTCGATGGGTATCAAAGTTCTCCGGAATGAAGTTGTTCTTTATTGGCAGATGCAGTTCCGCTATATGGATAGGGCTATCCGGGGAGCAATTCTGCAAAAGGCCCTTCGGCAGTCTCTCGAGCCGGTAGCTCGTTCCATAGTACTTCTCAGTCTCGCATTCTCCCGTCAGGGCTGGATCTGCAAGAGCAACTCTAAAGTTTTCGTAGTTGAGCGCATCGAGAACTTTCTCAATTTCCTCGCGCCTAAATTCTCTTGGGATGGATGATCCAAGGATATAGCGTTTTTCAATCGGACTATGTAACTTGCCAGCTGTACTCGACGTGAACCTAGAAGCGGGCGAGCGCTCCCTGTACCTGAATTGAGCTTCGCTCGTAAGCCGGAGCTCTTCGAATATCCATTTCTGTATTCCCTCCTTTTTCAATATGTTGATATATGCAAAGATGACCTCGACGATACGCTGCCAGCATTGACACCCGGTCAGCGTCAGTTCCATGTTGATCTTGAAAAAGTCCGTGCCTGGAGAGGCATTCGATCCGCCAGCGCCCAGGTACAGGACCCATCCTTGTTTCTTCAAGTACGATAGAATAGATCCTTGACCTTCATGACCAATGAGGTGAGAAATGTAATGGGACGGCTGTGACCGCCAGAAAGGGTCGCACTCAGGTATTGGGAAGCACAGTTCCAGATTTCGAACCTCTTTGACCGGCTTAAACGTGTAGATAGCTCCTAATTCATGACCTTTTCTTAGAATCTCTCCTTGAAAACTCGGAGCAATCTTTTTCTTATTGACGATCTGGGAGAACTTTGCAATCGCCAACTGCTCCAGCTCATCGAGGTCGTGACGGCCTAGCAGAACCAATTTCATCTGGTTTGCAGAGTACAATTCCTGATGAAATTTGAGCAATTCATTCCTGACATCATGGCCCAATTTCTCAGGCTCGATCTTCAGAGTCTCTAGATTTCCTGTGCCAAATTTTGAGTATACGTGTTCGGGATTACTGAGCGACTTTTCTAATTGATAAGCCCTCCACATATCGTTCTGAAGATTCTTTTTGTTCTCAGAGTCTACAGCCAGTAATTCTCGATCCTTACACGTTTCCAAGAACAAAGGAGATATGAAAAACTGGCTGAATCGGTCCAAGGCAGGTTCAAGATGCTCATGACCCACGTCAAAGAAATAGTTGGTGTCTACGGTCCCTGTATACGCGTTCGAGCTCCCATTGTGCGCGCTCAAGAACTCTGAATAATCGTTTTCCGCAGGATACTTCTCTGTACCCATAAATAAGAGGTGTTCGCAGAAGTGTGCAAGACCAGCAGCATCCCATGGGTCCGACAAGTGGCCGACGTGAACATCTAAGGCTGCCGAAGCTTTATCTGTGTCAGGGTCATGTACCAAGAGCACCTCTAAATCATTTTCCAATCTGATTATCTTATATGAACGGGGATCGAGTTCCGGCGTTTCAATATCATTCGTAACAAGGGTGGCTGACATAGACAGGACCGATCAGCGTACAAAATCGTGTCCCTAAGACTGTATCTACGAAGGAAAGATTGTGTATACTCAGGTCTGACAAATTCTGGGGGAGATTCCATCCATCAATTACTTGCCGCAATCTAATCTGAAGAGCTACAAATACGTAATGTGTCAGAATACACCACAAATAAAAACACCAAATGTGAGCAAGTCAATCGAAACAAGCTGCTTATTTCATCTATCTGCAGCTTAGAGTCTGTCACAAGCGGTATAGAATCTATATACGTGTCTGCCTGACAAATTATGAAATGCGCAGAAGTATATATACGATGCACAGACGCTCTACATCGGCAACTATACATGATCGACACATTACTGACTAGGAGAGGAGTTCGCGGTATATTTCAATCTACAGAGGCTCCTTTGTGGGGTCCCAGCCAGTAACGAGATCGGAGTCCAGGTCATCGAGAGCTTTCATATCTTCCGAAGTGATTTCGAAGCTAAAGACTTGGATGTTCTCCTTAATTCTGGTCCCCGTGACACTCTTTGGCAGTGTAACAAAGCCTTTCTGTAGACTCCAACGTATCAATATCTGAGCTGGAGACACACGATACCGCGTGGATATCTTCACAAGATCCTGGTCATCCAATTTCTGACCGCGTGTAAGTGGGCTGTAAGCTTCGAGTGCAATTTCATTGTCTTTGCAGTATTTGACCAATTCTGCTCGTCCTAGCCACGGGTGCAATTCGACTTGATTGACTTGTGGTTTGACCGTCGGATTGCTCTCCAAAAGTTCTTGAAGATGGTGTATACCATAATTAGAAACGCCAGCAGCTCGAATTTTCTTGTCTAGCACAGCTTCCTCGATTGCCTTCCATTGACCCAACCTGGTCTCTCGCGTGCCATAAGGCGCGTGAATGAGATAAAGATCGATATAACCTAGTCCACAGTTTTGAAGTGACTCGTCGATCGCCTTTGAGGTCGCCTCGTAGCCCCTTATCTTGGGTGGTAATTTGGTAGTAAAGAATATATCACCTCGGGGTAATGCACTTGCTCGCAGTGCACCTCCTACCAATGCCTCATTCTTATAGGCTAAAGCGGAGTCGAAGTGCAAGTAGCCTGCTTCCAGAGCAGTCTTGACTGCATTGCTACAATCTTCGCCGCGGGCTTGGTAGACGCCCAGGCCGATCAATGGCACATGGACTCCATTGGCCAGTCGTCTGCTCGACTTCAAGGTGAGAGATGTTGCCATTGTATACGCCGGTGCCGACTTGGAAGAGCTTCAGCAGACCTCCTAGATGTCGCCGGCATCTAAAGCAGCATGCACCTTCGAGTTCATAGCTCAACAAGGCGGGGCCGCCTGTGGTGTGCTTGAATCAGCCGGCCACTAGGTAATTTTTGGCAAGGTGCATCGGACAAAAGCTGGTCGTAGTGGAGCTAGATACAAGGATTCCGTCTAAGCTCTTCCAAACGTACATCCATGGGCAGGCTCGTAACGGATGGTGAGCACTGCGAAGACCGATGCTGACTCTAAACCCCAGCCTTTCTGGTCCTAGGGTTGGACCCATCACCGGCCAAATTTCCTGGGCCAGTAGAGTGGCGGCAGCAGAAACGGCCGTACTGCTTGCGAGTTGGAACTCGCCCGCACTGAGGCCAGAGATCCTTTACTGGAAGTCTTCATCTGGTCAAGGCGCTCTTAAGGACGATCTTCAAATAGATATCTTAGATAGAGCCGATGATCCCGTTGTGCTCGAAGTGATAGAAATATAATCTAGCGATATCTCATGAGTGACGATCAAGAAGATCTACAAGCTTTTCTGGGGACCACCTCGTTTGGTGCTAAGCATGTGGCCAGGGACCTAGATGCCGCCTACGCCCGGACTAAAAGAACGGCCGTGGCTGAGAAGGCCTTGGAAGAGGACAACTCGAGCAGTCGACAGGACCGGACAAAAGATGAGGATGAAGATTCGATTGAGGACAGCAGTGACGACGAGCTCGAATTGCCAATAACACATGAGATCGTACTGAGTAAACATACCCGTCCTGTCTCCGGCTTGACTTTGGATTTATCAGGAAGCAGACTAGTTAGTGGGGCCTATGATAGTCAAGTAGCGTTTTGGGACTTTGCAGGTATGGGGCCATCCCACAAGGCTTTCAAGGTACTTGAGCCCTTTGACTCACATCAGATCCGGTCGGTCGACTTCAATTGTTCTGGGGAATTGCTGCTACTCACAGCAGCCAATTGGCAGCCAAAGATCATGACCCGCGAAGGTGAAGAAATCGCTGAGATGCCTCGAGGCGATCCGTATCTGCGGGACATGAAGAACACCAGAGGACATGTCGGGGAAGTCACTTCTGGCTCGTGGAGCCCGAAGAACCAGTCTCAATGCCTGACAAGCTCGGGCGACGCAACTATACGTCTATGGGATGCAATGAATGTGATGAAACCACTGCAGATTCTCATACATAAGCCTAAGGTGGCTGGTGCAGGCAAAGTAAAATGTACAACAGCTACTTACAATCACGATGGCAAAGTAATAGGAGGCGCATATGTCGATGGAACTATCAGTCTATGGGCAACTGACGGCCCATTTCATCGACCTATGGGAGGCGTAGTGTCGAACGCCCATGAACATGGCACCGAAACCACATCTATCGCATTCTCTCTCGATGGCTGGTCTTTCGCCTCTCGTGGATCTGATTGTGTTAAGCTTTGGGACAGACGGAATTTCAAAGTACCAATTGCGACGTCGCGGAATATGCCCAACGGTCATGCAGAATGCAGCATTGTCTTCTCACCAAACAATCAAGAATTACTGACCCCTGTGTCTACTGATTCGGCTGCCCATGTGCAAGTCATGTCGGCCAAGACCCTTGATTCGATACAAAGGATTCCGTTCTCCTCGCCTGTCATCAAGCTCATTTACCATACGAAAATCAACCAGATCGTGACGAGCCATGCGGATGGGGACATACGCGTCCTGTACTCACCACAGACATCGGTCAGAGGCGCAAAATTGGTGGTTTCTAAAGCACCGAAAGCAAGGCATGTAGATGACTTGCTGACTGCTGACATAGACGAATCTGCAGGTGAGGTTCGTCAAGATGATGCAACTTCAAATGCTCATTCTTCGGGACGTGCCCGAAACGCAGCTCGAAAGGACCCAAAGAAGTCAAACATGCCCGAGTTGCCCGGAACTCAACGGTATGCTGAGCGCAAGGTCATTGGCGATGTTGTGAGCTTCAGGGATCAGGATCCGCAGAAAGAACTTCTGAAGTACGATGAAGCGGCAAAGAAGGATCCGGTCTTCTTCGGCGTATACAACAAGAACCAACCAGTCACCCAATATGCGGTGCCAGAGGGATCGGAGGACACCGAGAGCACTCAGGCAAGCAAGAGATTCAAATTCACGCCGAAGAAGCAGTAGTCGCAGAGCAAGCAACCAGAGTCAATAGTGACTGCGATACGGGAGCCGCAATGTGCATCATCGTAGAAATAATTTACTTGCAAATATATATATATATAGCTGAAGGACGCATCCTCGCTTTGCCCATTGCTGATGTTTTTGTCACGTGTCCGTGATCAATTCGTTGCCAAAGCACCGTTCCCACAATTGCAAAACACTCGCCTTGAAAACACTGCACACCAGTTTGAGACAGTGCCAACAAGACAGCAAATATGTCTACGCCTTTCCAATCACTCGACCAGAACGTTTCAGATGTACAGCCTTTGCACCAAGACAAGAAGCCTCAGTCGAATCTCGAACACCAGCGACAATTGCTCGCCAAAAAGATCGCGGAAAGCGATGGCAAGTTCGCCTCTCCAACTGACAGCATGATGAGTCCATGTACCGCCAAGCTGCAGGCCAATAAACAGAGACACTACACGAAGTACGGTGACCACCTGGAAGTCCAGTCGTTTTCGATATGAATGCTGACATTGTTATTAGAGCTAAGCCACTATCGTTGCAAAGCCGGTTCTCTCAGGTTGCGAAGCAGACCATCGGGGACGGCAACAAGGAGAACAAATGAGACAATCTGCTGTGGGGACAGGAGTGAAGTGGGTTGATGACTTAAGGTTTTGGCGATCTTGTACATTGTATTCTTCACATGCGCGCATTCATAAAGTAATTTCATCAGTCTTCCTTTCCAAATTTCACCGATCTACTGCAACTCTGCTTTTTTTGCCCTCTTGAGTGAGAGTCGTGTCGTTTATTGACTACATAAGTGCCAAAGTCTACGTGGCTCAATGTTCAAGAAGCCGGCGGCCTATAAACCAGCTACAACTATTCGCAATTCGGACAGGAAGGCTCTTACAGCAGAAATCCAGCATGTCTTCCCAGCAGCATTTCAAGATAAAACGCCGGAAGAGAGCAAGCTTCTACTAGATCTTATCTTGCCGTCTTCTGGCATAGAATCATCTACGTTTACAACCACTAAAGGACACCGAGGAATCTTGTATTCGCATCTTTCAGAAGCAATCTTTATCAGAGTAGAGCAGACACTAATCCCTACGTTACAGACTATATGGAAATGCGCGGCCTTGGTCCCGACAGTCCTCACTGGATCTCAAGTACTGACGAATCTGCAGACAGGGTCTGATTTGATGGTGAAAGGCATGTTTGAGTTTTCTCCTGACGTGAAAGCTGGTTCTGTTGTCGGCATACGCATCACTGATAGGACTCATGTCGTGGCCGTCGGTACAGCAGCCATAGATTTTGACAGAATCAAGCGAGAGGATGGGGGTAAAGGTATTCTGACGTGTATTTGTCTGGGAGATACCATCACGCCTGAAGCATCCTATCCAGTCCAAATCACTGGTGAAGATGTGACACCCGAGCTCGAGTCTCTTGCTTTCGAGGAATCAGCCAAGTCAGGAGCCTCGGAGCACTCACAACGCGAGGAGATTATTGAAAGTCCTGCTTTGACGACAGAAGAGATCGATGAAGCGTTCGTACAAGCACTACTGTATGGTCTCTACACGCTTTCCTCTACAGATCGACAATCAAGTCTCTCTCTGCCAATCAACTCGAGTACTCTGATTGACACATACGTTTTGCCATTCTTACCAAGCACACATCCGGATCTCGTGCTCAAAAAGACAACATGTCAGTGCCCCTCTGGTTGAAAACAACTTTGATCAACTAATTTTGGAAGGGAAGAAAGCTACAAAATTCATCTCGAAACAGAAACTATTGAAATACAAGGACAATAAAGGACAGTTGAATGTGACGGGAATCGACTGGACTAGTCCGGAACTCGTCGCTTTTGTGCCATATCGTCTACCAACCTCTCAAGTACGAGAAACCTCATCTGCCATTCACGACTCTGAGCACACAGAGGATGAATCAAGACAGATTGTGAGTGTAGAATACGTCTACAAGGTACCTGGAGCATTGAGTCCTCTATTTCTCTCAACACCGACCTCGGAATACTTGACTACGGATGACATTCGATCCTATCTGGATGAATATCTTCAAAAGAACAAATTGATCACCAGCAATCCTAAACTCATCCTGCTAGACCCAAACGTCTATCATCTTTTGGGTAACAAGACATCACAGAAGCAATTATCTCGGGATGTCCTCTACCGCAACATGGCGCTAGCTTGTATCAAACATTACCGCATCAATGGAGGCAAGATCAAGAAAGGGTCGCCGCCAACGATCGAGATCACGATGGAGTCTCGACAAGGTCGCAAGGCAATCACGCGAGTGTCTCATCTCGAAGCGTACTTCAACACGCGAGAGATTGAATCAATCTGTAATGCACTCAAAAAGAAGTGTGCCGTGAGCGTTTCGGTCGGGGAAGTCAAAGGAACCAAGCCAGGGAGCACGGTGGAGATTACGATTCAAGGTAAGAAGAGCCAAGAGGCTCAAGCTGCCCTGGAGGTTCGAGGCATCAGTACAGGAAGCATAAAAGTCGTCGACAAGTCAAAGTGATCAGTAAGATTACAAAATCGCATAGCTTTCCTGTCTAAACAGCACTGAAAAGCTATCCCGTCCGTGTAAAGCTCCAAATGTACACACCTCTTGTCGCAAAGTGGGCAAACTCAGCAAAAGTCTGCTGTTTTGCTGTACTGCTGTACCGTCATTCGGACCGAAGATGACGCTAATAGTCATTCTTCGTGGCACCTTCATTTGCGCCCCCCCCCCCCCCCCCAGGTCACGAACCACATGTAATATATCTCGAGGTTACGTGTGTTTTTCATCCATCGCTAGTTCGCCCACTCTCGCTTCTGTTGCTCGCCTGGCTCGACGTGACTTAATCCTAACCTCCGCATGCGTTTCTCGCCAATAGGTCTAGGCAAGCTCGTTCCCTTCTCGAAGACGACTCCAACAAATTGTCGTTTCGGTTGAGTCGGGTCCTTGTAGAACTTGACGTAGCCGGGCTCTGTCGCAAATATCGTGTGGTCCTTGCCCAAACCCGTATTGGGACCTGGATGCCAAACGGTTCCTCGCTGTCGAATGATGATGTTTCCAGTCTTGACGCGTTGATCACCGTAGATCTTGACACCTAAGCGACGACCAGCGGAATCTCTATTATTTCTAGCTGACCCTCCAGCTCGTTTTGTGGCATGTCGCACGGCACCCGAAAGTTGAGGTGTGAATATTTGCGGTGTATATGATAACGGCGTCCTCAGACAGCTTCGAATCGCTGAAAACATGGAGAGTCCGCCGACAGAGACTGAGTAACGATAGAATGATATGGAGTAGGGTGGGCTGAAGTGAATTCGCCCAAATTTTGGTCGTACGCTTAGGCTCTTTCATCTCGGTCCGATGATATACGAGGGCCTACGACACTCCGTCAGCTCAATCATTACTATAGCTTGTCCGCTCTGTCCTGTTCCCATCTCTCCTCTCAGTCCTTTGAGATATACGCAGAATGAAGCCTGTGGTATCTGCAGGGTCTGTGTACAATGGTCTGGACTTGAGAGCACGTTCTGATTCGAATTAGTTATGCATATTTCTGCACAATCTTGTCGCTCTTTGCGATGATCATGCTTGGCGTCATCGCTGTGCTGTTTACGACCGGTGCGGAAGCGCTCGTCGGTAGTCTGCCCGAGGACGTCAGTGGGAAGGACGCGGCAGGAACATGCATTGCGACAATCATCGTCTACGCCGTCTTCTTCTTGTTCTGCGGGAGTCAGGTGATGTTGAGTCGAAGACAAGGCGAGATACGATTGTAGCAATCCGCGCGCGACAGCGAGTATGGGATGGAGTTGCGCGAAATGAGAGGTGCTTGACGCCCTTGGGGAAAATCTGTCTCCTGCTCTGGCTGGCGCGGCTCGATCGGAAACTATTACCTTGGGATCTGACAAAACATAACGATAGGATGATGAAGCGACGCATGCGGTCGACGATCTGGCGGTGAAATGATGGGTACAACTTGCTTTCATATAGTCTGCATTATATTCTGCAGACCGAGAGATCCAAATATGATGAAGACTCGCTATATACTGCTCACATCTTTCGAGCATCCTTGTCTCTGCTTGTTAGACCGCAGATGCTACTCAAATTGCTTTCGTCATTTCTTGCATGTTCATCGCTATGCTTACTTGGGCAGCCTCATTGGGAATCAAGCAGCATATCGTCCACCTCTTTCTCAACACTTTTCAATTCCTCACTTTGCGGTTCATATGTCAGGCCAGCCTGTATCACCTCCTTTGCCTCCTTCAGCTTCCCTAGTTTTATGCAAGCCCTTGCCTTCCTGAAGTAGCCCTTTGTCCAGGGTTTTTTGAGCTCAATGCAAGCGTGTGCGTCGGCGTATGCCTCAGCATACAACTCGGCCCCTAGGAAAGCTGCTGATCTATTACACAGCAAGACTGACATTTCATCATTTGCCATCGCAGAGGGTTCCCAAGGAGGTCTCGATGCTGCCATGTCTAGTGCCATGGAATACATCTTGAGCGCTTCTCCCCACTTGCCCGCCTTGAACGCGTCGTTGCCCTGCTTCTTGCTGACCTCTATCTGCTTGCTTCGGGCCGGATTGACAGACTGAGGCGGAGGCGGAGGTACCTCAAGCGCGAAACCGGATTGCTTGAACCCATTCGTAAGGGCGTTGATTTGATGCATAAGTGGTGCCAATTTTGGGTCATTACTCGTCGCAGCTACGAGATTCGTGCCGTTGATTTCTTTGCTTTCCAGCTGTATCGGCAGAAGATTGAAGGTCTCTGCCATGGTCGGCGCGAACTCTGCTCAATACTGGAACAGAAGCGTGCTTTGGAAAGTAATGCGTAGTGCTGGCGTTTCAAAAATCTGGAGGCTTGTAATTTGGCAATGCATGCCGCGCTGTAGAGCCGCGCGCTACAAGCAAGACACAGCGAGGAACGGATCAGCGACAGTACAGACATGGCTTTTTCTTTATGGATATACTCTGCGTTCTTTCGAACGTGAACTACAGACGTGCTGTAAACACTTGCTCAGCAGTGTGGCTCTTGCCACTTTCAAGACTGTGCCACTTGCTCACAGCTCCTGCTTCCACGCAGACCATGTTCTTGTACCCATCCGCGGGACCAAAATCACCCATCTTGGAGCATCCTGTCCAGGGGTTCCAAAGTACTATATCGTCCAGACCCCTTCGCTCAATCTCGATCGCAACCTTGCCGTTCTCGTAAATCTTGACTGGTCTGATCACATCAGGATACACACGGTCAGTCTCGGATGAGCACTTGACTTCAGCAGCCTCCTCTTTGGTCTCACAAGAGGCGACTTTGTCTTTATAGGTAATTCCCTGAAGACCTTCGACGTGAACATGACTAATGTCCCCGACACGGAAATAGGTGTGGAGGAGAGTCTGGAAATCGAACGCCTTGTCATCCCTGTTGTGAATCTCTAAGCTCGTTTTAAGTGTGGTCCCTCGTGCCTCGATCGTGTAGAGAAGCTCGAACTTATACGGCCACGCCTTTTGTGATTCAGTGGAGAGGTCCTCCGTCTTGAGACTCAGTACAGCGGTACCCGCCTCGTTGCTCACTATGCGCCATAGATGATTACGAGCAAACCCATGTTGTGGTAAATCCGCACACGGTCCGGAAGTTGCTTTGCCAAAGACGGGGAAGACGGGGGGAATGCCCCCTCTGATGGCCTTCGAGCCATCGAGCACGGCTTTCTCGGAAAGGAACAGATGCTCCTTACCACTGGTTTGCCAACTTATCACAGTAGCTCCGAAGAGACTGATACGTGCCTTGGAACCCGATGCTTCGTCCACAATGCTGAACGCCTTCATCTCCATTGCTACTGCTTATCGCTGCTGCTGCTACACGAATCTCATCTCATCTCGTCCTCGATATCCAGTGTGATCACCCGCATCAGAAGAGCTCCGTTCAATTTTCTTGTCCCAACTTTCTTTCTCCCTCTCATTCTGCCCAGTGGCTCAGTCTCTCGTACCCTTGCTGTATGTCTCTGGTCGATACTTCTCGGACACAGACGCAGTCCGTGATCGATGTAAATGAGCTCAGCTTTGGTCTCGAGCAAGACTCTGCTCTCCTGAGTCAACAGTCTCTCGTGGAATCACAAGAATATGACGACGACATGGACGTAGACGCTCTTCTCGATGCTGCCACTGCTGCTCTGTCAGGTCATGATCAGACGGCTTTGCAGAGTCCCGATGCAACGAAGAGGTCAAATAAAACGCTCATATCGATGCAGAACGGCGTCGCGAAGCTCAACCCTGACGTCCTCGTAGCTCAAAATGAGAAGCAAGCTCTTGCGCAATCCACTGAAAAGGTGACTACATCAGAGATGCACGTCATGGATGAAGAGGATATGATGACAAACTTCAACATGTAGCAAGTTTTACGGAGTCGTCTTGACTCCATCTTGCGGTGACAATATTTTTTGTCATAGTTACACTGATCTCTTCATTCTGACTTCTGCAGCAAATCGCCTTTGCAAACGCTGACTGAGTAGGCGAAACATACAGGTACCGACTGGTTTGACATCAAGACGCCAGAAATCACCGAGCAGATGAAAAGAGACCTGCAAGTTCTTAAGATGCGTTCTATCCTGGATCCAAAGAGGCATTACCGTAAAGAAAATACCAAGACGAACGTGCTACCGAAAACCTTCCAGATGGGCACCATCATCAGTGACTCTACGGAGTCCGCAGCCCACAAGATCAGGAGGAAGGACCAGAAGGAGACTATCGTTGAAGAACTGCTTAATGACATGACTCGACGCGAGTACTTCAAGCGAAAGACTGCCGAGATAGATGCTAAGAAACGGTCCGGCGGACGTGCATTCTACAAGGGTATCAAAGATCGTCGAGGCAGCAAGTTCAGCAAAAAATAGTCTCGCTTCTGATGTTCAATCACGAAAAATACATGACAAGATGCTTGGGATCTACAGGAGTTTTTTCTTCGTAGGTTTATTCATCGTCGTTGTCTCGAGCTGGCCAGGTCCGCTTCAATGCTCAAACAAAAGTCGATCAGTACAAGAGTTGGTTACCTGCCGACACAGGACAAAATATCGTCTTCATACAGCATGAGCTGACATATCGACTCTGTATGTTGATGTCTTGCAGTCTCAGTGACGAACGGAAGGTTACTCGCTGTCGTCAGCGTATGTGTTCGACAAGAGCCATCATCTGATGGATCAAATGTGAGCACTTCGCGCTCTACGAGCGCGCGGAAGCGCCGGATAGGAAATCGCTTCTAAGAAATTTGGAAAAAGAAAGGAAAAAAAAAAGTTTAAATTATAAGTCTTATGCTCAAAAATGAATACAATGAGCCACTATGAGTCCTATTGCCTATCGCTGCCATGATGGTTTTCTTAGTTACTGTCGTGCGCCACCTATGAATGAAGCACATAATCCACGATGCATGCAATCAGTACTCTTGATTGTCTTGTGGCACGCCACCTGCCACAAATTAGCATAGTAGAGACTGAGAGAGATGTATGCTTCACCTGATTCTGGGCTGGTCTAGGTGAAGAAGACAATGACGTTGAGTCAGGTAGATTTGAGCGGGTGGCAGTCATCAGATCGATTGATTTTGCATGAGACGAGCAAAGGAGGCCGCGATGTGTAGCTGGTCTAATTGACCTTAAAGCTTGCAATAGATTCATCAATTTCGGTTCTGACCGCGACATGGGTGTGGACGAGGCTTGAAGTACAGCGGTGGGAGTAGTAGTAGAGGATCGGCCATGTCTCATTGACCCGCCATTTTTTGAAGGAGTAGCAGCAAGAGGTTCATGTGATGAAGAGGTTGGAGTGGGTGGCGAGAATGGAGCTATTCGTGGCGGGGAATTCGGTTGTTGGAAAAGTACGTTCGTCGCATGAAGCTGCTGCTGCTGCTGCTGTGCTTGATCCACACGAGTCGAGGAAATATTATTTCTGAATCTTGGCAAGAGTGGTGGAGTGTAAACTGGCACTTGGACCCGCTGAGTCGGTGTACTGTTGAGGGATGAGTGGCTATAAGCACTATTCGTTGGCGTTCCCTGCAATACATGTGACATCCGTACCGATTCTTCTTGAGTTTGATGCAAATTTAAACCTGCTGCTTGTGTGATCGTAAGTTCGGAATCGTTGCTGTGCAAACGCGCCAATATCTCTACTGCAGGTGCCGAAACTGGAACAGATACCATTTGGATCGTTGGTTTCCGCCTCGGTGTCTCTGGGATCGTAAGATCACTTTGAGATTTGGGCGTGGTCTCGTTCGTTTCTGCAGATAAGACAGAACCTAGCAGATCATGAGCAGCAGCAGCAGTTGAGATGGTTTTGCCGTCCGGTGTCGCATGAGATCCCATTTGCATCAAACAAGAGTGTTTAGGCGATTGCCTGTAAATCTGGACTTGATCCTGATTGTTGGGCATCAGAGTGGACACGTTCCTTATCGACTCGTCTGATTTGATCGACTGCTCGAGAATGTCGACTGAATGATCGATCTTGGCGTTTACGGTGCATCCAGGACTCGTCTTCTTCCTCTTTGGAAAGACGACTTCTGGCCAGGATGCACGTTCAAAATAAGTCAGCTGTCTATCCAGTAGCTCACTGGCAGAGCTCAAGGTATCGGACGCTATCTTGCAGCATTCAAGAGACTGGCAGACCGCGGCAGAGATAACCTTTACCAATGGAGCCTTCGATGCGAGTAAACATCTCTTCACCAAGAGAATTTGACTTGAAGGCTCCTCGTGACAGACATGGCAGGTTGGTGCTGAACATGTCAGACAAGCGTTTTGATGGGTTTCTGTTGCGTCGATTTCCTGTTTCAGTGCTTCAAAGTAATTCGGGGTCCCAAAATCATGATCCGACAGTCGACGAGGAAAGGCTTTCGTGAGTTCGAGAATGTGTGCACCATATTCGTTCTGACAATAGTATTGAAAGAGAATAGAAAATTCCGTCTCCATCAGATTTGACGATTCGAAGTGCTGTACAAGTCTGGAAAACACAGACTTTGAACTCTTGAAAGAGTGATTTCTTCGGCCTCTCGTGTACTATTACTACACAAGTCCCTTGGTATGAAAGTTGTATATAGGCCAAATTGTGCAGAGGATCATCTGACTTTGAGAAGAGATTCTCGTATCAGAATGCTCAAGGTTCGCTTTCGTATGTTTGTCGTAATAGCCCCGCTTATATTACCTATAACGTGAGGTGTACAATATGCAATCTAATTGCCGACTTTCTTCTTCGAACGGTCCTCTCGAAGTACAAGGATGAGATCCAAATGAGGGAATGTAATATGAGCCTAGTAGTCGTGCCAGACGGCAAGTGGGAGGAAGGTAGCAGACGTCGTATCATCAAATACTTGTCCCAAAACATAAGTTTATGATCCTTGCTACTATCGAGCCCTCTTTGAAGAAGCCATCGGTCAAGAAGCTGTTATCAGGTGCTCCTGTATCAACAAGAAAGCCTACCATGCCGAAAGGACCACCGGTGACGATAAGGAAAGTGTAGGTCCAGAGAAAGCCAATGATGGGATTTTTGGCGAGCCCCAAAGCTTCTTCTAGCAGTACGGCAGGACCTTGAATAGAGAAGAAAAACAAGGTTCGAAGGCTGTGCTTGCCAATGGTCAGATATAGACCGACCTCGTGAAAGATAGCAGACATGACGAAAACGACCAAGATTTCAAGTGCAAGCTGGGATTTCTTGGAAAACTTGAGTCTTGTTGAGATGGGCTTCACGATGAGATCAGTATAGAAGGTGAAGATTCGTCTGAAGAGAGAATGCCATTCCTTGCTCCAGAATTGTCGAAGTGAGGTGGCAGCCCAGGGCCGAACAAGCATCGGAGGCCACTGGCTGGCTGGCATGCCCATGAAAAAGATGCTAAAGTATTGTACTAAACCATAGATTCCTGTGAAGACATTGAAAAGCGAGTATGCCATTAGAGCCGTGAGTGAAGCCTGCTGCCACCAGGGTCGATAGATGAATGCCAAGTCGCCATTATACCGCGAAAGATGATGAACGATGCTTGTGGTGATATCGACCGTGAACAGCCGGATCATTGTGGGTATGAGGATGCTCGACTTGCTCGATGAACTGATTTCATGTTCGGTCTTTCCACATTTGAGGCCAATGCATCGCAGATTGACGCTTGTCTGCAAGGCCCATATAACCTTCTGAGTAAGCGTCACAGGACTCTTCCTAGCTGCGTTCTGGTAATTGTAATCATCTTCGTCGTTCCGTAATAGAACTATGCCTATTTCTGCCACCTTGATTGCAGCGTAGAAGTATGCAAAGACAAACAGAGCAGTCGTACCTTTCCAATAGAGATGATAGTTTTGGATCACCCCGATGTAGGCCTGTGCTCCAAGAATAGCGGCGATGATACCAAGCGTTTTCTTCTTTGTGACAAGGCTGAAAAAGGTCACAAACAGATATGCATGAGGGAGACTGGCATCGATCAACGTATAGCCATCGGAGAGAAGGAAGATCCTCCCGTGGCCGCCTGGATCCAGCATAGACTCAAGATTGGAATCAAAGATTTGATTTGACGAGCCAAACTTATGGTGGTGTGTCGCAGACGAGGTGGCGTCGACACATCTGGGAACGAAATAACCTTAAGTATCATGAGGAATTTACCGCTGCTTGCAAATCACGAGCACTTCACGTAGAGCAAAGGTGTATAACGACTGTTCCTGTGCCATGTAACTACAACTTGAACTGCTTATTTGCCCAGTTGACAAAGTCCTGGAGGGCCTTTTCGAGACCTGCTTTCTGCGCTTCATCGTTTGGGTCTCCCTTCACGGCAAAACCATGGACCAGCCCTGGGAAGTCGACGTAGTCGTAGTCCAACCCAGTCTTTGGCAAGTGCGCTTTAGTGTACTTCTTAAGTTCCGGGTTGAATTGTGGATCGGTCTCGGGAGCAAGGACTTGGACGGGCACTGCGATAGCGTCAATCTCCTCGTTCGTCAGGAGAGATGGATGAGCAGTAGAGATGAAGTCTACAAGCTTGTTCTCCTTCGATCCAAGTTGGAAGACGGCCCACTACGCCTGATTAGCTGATTTGACACTCTTGGCAGAGATCAGACTTACGCCTCCGTAACAGAATCCAATTGCGCCAATCTTCTTGAACCCTTGCGATCGAATTTCTTTGGTAACCTTTGTGATCTCTGGGAACCTAATGTCCTTGGAGTTGCGTCCAATGAAGGCCATCAAATCAAAGGCCTTTCGCTTCTCTTCATCCTTCAGGATACCGACAATGACCTCGCCGCCAAAGAAATCTGGCAGATAGACGGTAGAATTGGTCTCAGTCGCGTATTGATCCGCGAGGATGCGGAGATTTGGAAATGTCCACCCAAACACGTCATGTATCATGAGAATGGCTCGCTCCTTGTTGGAGCCGGCGACATAAGTGTCCAGGCCCCCAATCTTGGTGGTCGTGCCCGTAGGCTCACCGTCCCATTTGAAACCAGTTTTGCAACAATCCGACATGTCTATCAAAAGATGCTTAGCAAAAATTCGACGAAAGCAGCAGACAGGAATTGCAATCCTGATGTGGACATGTGCCGAGATTGGTAACGGAGCATTTTTGGGGGATCGGGGGAACTTTAGGCGAGACGATCCGTCAGCGGCTGCATATATTAGCAATTCGGCTCAGCCTTATAAATCAGAAGAAGAGATAGGTAGACAACTGTGCTGACCATGCACGACTGTATATTGTGTTATATTACTGAGAACGATGCCTTGAGTCAGATCTGGTTCCACATGACGCTGTAAATCTCCGCCGCTATGATTATACTAGTTTTAAAAAGATGTGCAAAGAAATCCAAATCCAGCGCCCATAATATACAGAATATCCACTAGTATTGAGATGTTGCCGTCATGTACAATAACACTTGATAATTTTTGCGCCATTAGTGATAGGTCTCATTCATTCCGTCCCCGTGCTCTTCCTCTTGCATCAGGCCTGGTCCCGCCGTCCTCGGACTTTGCAGGTAGTCACTAAAGCTCACACCTTGCCCACCTCTCGTCACAGGGAAATTAGCATCTGGCCTCATCGGCGTGGGCAAATAAGGACTCGAGCGTGCATTCTGGTGTTCTTGCTTGACATTTGGCATCTGCTTAGCGGGAGTTTCGAGTGACTGGCCTCGAGCATAGTACGGACTCTGGTGCGGAGGCTGATCGATCTGTTGTTGTTGTGGCTGTCGTGCAACAGGCGGTTGTTGGTAGAAATTGGAACCCAACGGGCTTTGAGACCACGTCGTCTGATGGTCAACGTTCTGAGGCCACGAAGATTGGCCATATGAATTTGGATCGATTGATGGAACGTGAGATGAGAGTCTGCGAGCTTGGTTGTGGTCGGACGCGTACATCTGCGGCTGTTGTGCCTGCTGGAACGATTGCGAAGACAACGCCTGTTGACTCGCAGTAACCACGGCAACATTGGGATATGGTGCATAGCCCTGTTCCTGATGTGCATAATAGAAGTTCTGAGGGGGCAGCATGGTGTAGCCTTGCTTGCCGTCCTCAGATTCGGCGAACGGATCCGCAACATCATACTGAGGAGTCTGCTGCGAATTCGAGCGTTGCAAAGCCATACTGGCCTCATGCATGGTTGCAGATCGGGGTGTCTCGCTACTCAAGGAACCACGAAGTCCCGCAGTCGATGGTGATACCAGATCTTCGAGGGCAGCGATGTCCACCAATGCCGTTGCTGCGACGAAGATCCTGGTGTCGCCGGAGATCTCATTACATCGAAACCTCTCCTCTTCTCTGGCCACACGATATATCTCTCGTAAGAGGTTGGTCTTGTCTGGGGGTATGAACGCCGCGACTTCGGCCGTCGCAAGCTCGAGACGATTGATCGGCACATTGCCGCACCGTAACATTGTCATGAGCAATATTATGCGTTCAGGTTTCTTCAGATGATCAGGTTCTCTATGCCTCACGCTCTCCGGCCACCAAAGCGGTTTAGCTTCAACGCCTTTGTTGTACGGAAACCGTGTCTGCTTCTTGGGTTCAATGACCTTGATCCAAGCCTTGGCGACGATCTTGCAAACTAGCTGTTGAAGCTGGCGAAATCTCGTTTCTAAGAACGCAATCACTTCCTCGCTATCTCCGATTGTGAGAGCTCTATATTCGGGATTCGACGAATTCGGAGGCCCCTGAGGCATCTGATATCTGTTATGATCCTGTATGGCCTTCATGTCAAGAGCTTGTGGTCGATTGGACGCCTGAAATGCTTTCAAGGTTGGCACTTCCAGCATAGACTGATTTCGCATTTGAAGAGGATTGGGCATCGAGAATGTCCGACGAAGTTCTGGTGCCTGAACACGCTGCTTTATTGCGTTGACGGCATAATCAGACGCCTGGTACTGAGCTGCATTGCTCGAAGCTTGATCAGATCCGTTTCTTGCATCCATCACTCCAGCTTGGTCCCATGAAGCAATTGAATGCTGCATGGGCTCATCCGGATCCGAATTGTCTTCGTCTTCGCCGTCGACATGTGCGTCGTCCTCCTCCACATCAATCTCGGCGATCTGAGAAAGACCGGCACCGCGCGTAGTTTGCGCTTCGATGGCTGTCGCGACCATATTGCGCGCTTGCGCAACAACTTCAGGATTGAACCACACACCGAGCTTGGACTGAAAGACCTCACTCGCATAGTTCTCGGTCTCGCCGCGAGAGTTCACCCATAATATCGCAAATTGGGACCCATTGATATAACTCGCCTTGCCCAGAGCTCTGAGAATTTGGTCGCGCTTGTTCTTGAAATGTCGCTGTTTGCGTTGCTAATACGGTTAGCGCCACGATACAGGGAACGGTACCGGCACGCTGCAGTGCAGAGCCAGCGTCCGAAAGTTGCGCCTGACGTACCGGACTAGAATACGGTTCGATTCGGACCTGGCTTTTGTAAGAATCCATGACAAAGAGGAAGTGAAAGAAAAGGGGCGTCTAGAGCGCGTATTTACATACCGGAATTCGTGGCATAGCACGGAGGCCGCAGCGACAAGCACACGGGCCTTATCGAGAATTCGAATGAGCGTCCAGGGACACCAGAGAGCGGGCGCGACCGTGCGAGGCCACGGTAAAGAGAGAAGGGACAGGGCTGCGGTGGGCACGGTCTGGCGGCCAGGACCGCCGCACCGATACACCAACCAACCGACCAACCACGGCGAGCCCCAGCGTCCCGGCCCTTGTGGTGAGGGAAGTGGGCGTAGTGGATCGCCCTGCCGCCTGCCGTATCTGTCTCACTCGTCCTCACACCGCGGCGCTGCTCCATCCTCGTAGCGCCCGTCAGGACTCTTGTCCCTCGGGCTCCACCGGTCACTTTACTGCACGGTCGGCGCGGGTCTGGGGAGCGATGCCTGCAGGCAGCCTCTGCACTCCCCCCCTTAGAAAAGGTGGAACATCCTGACTTACATTCAAATTCAAAGTGAGGCGTAGCAGAGTTAGGTAGAGGCTTCCTGCCAGCCAGCACTTGAACACAAGACCCTCACTCTCTTTCAAGCTTCTAGCCCATTCTTCTCAATCTGTGTCTCAATTCTCGTTCTTGACCAAAGATACATTGGCATATAAATCCCCGCTGCACCGACCACAAGCATTCGGCGATGCCTTGGCTGATCAAGCTCCACCATGCCATACGTCGTTCAACACGTCCACACCGACTGGCGAGATCTCGATCGTCCATGAACGCGCTCAAGGGTCGATGCTACAGCTCTCATCAATGCTTGTGTCGACGCTATCTAGGCACAAGTTGAATGATATCGCCGTTAGACTTCTCAACCGTAAATCCTTCAGACGTGGCCTGTCAATAGATTCCCAAAAGATTTCTTCAATCCCTTAGAATAATTGGTATTGACAGCTGTAGTTATGTCACACCACTATGGAGACGACAAGTCATGCTAGAACATACAGCCTGGAGGTACAGTGGACAATTTGTGTCAGGACAAATAAATTTGACACCAGACAAGTAAAAGTATTGCACAATCTCCTGCGTCTTTGAGTCATGAGGACATCAAGGAATCTTTGATACCACGCTTTCCGGTCTTTCTGTGACGCTGGATGTCCTTGTTCGAGACGCGAAGATACAAAATCAAATTGAGACGGATCATGTGAAAGTTCAAAGCGATGTGAATGCAAGTTCTTTTATTTCGTAGTAGATTTAAGCCTGTACTCCACCGCGTCCTATTCCTTCTCTCAAGCAGCCCAGGTTTCGAGTATCATAGGACTCCATGCAGATGCGTGATGTGATATAAATATTGAGTGCCAAGGCGAGGTATCGCCGGGAAGAAGTCTCACTCGTACCGTGAGATTCGTGAGGATATCACAGTAGTCGTCGAGCGGTTATTGAAGACGTGGAGGAATTACTGGATGCCAGTGTGACAGACTATTTGGATCTAGCTCTGGTCTTTCTTCTCTTTCGCTTGAGTCTTCTGACTCTCTTCTTTCTCCACTTGGCTCTCACTGTTGGGGTCAGCGTCGTTGTATTTGTAAGTCCATGGTGGTGCCTACTTGTGAGTTACTACAATGAATGCTGCTGTAAAGTTTTCTTGGGAGAAGAGAAGAGTCTCGGAGCGGGAAGACAAAGTATATCATTGAACAACCAGGGTTTATGTTAGGGTCAATTGACGGGACTTCTGTTTTCGTTCTCACGAGTTCTACGCGCGAACGATCACGCCCACGCCCAAGTCCACGCCCACTCTGAGCTCAAGGTCGAGGCCGAACGAGGGCTGCCATCCCGGCTCCAACAATGTCGGCCCGATCCTGAGGTAGCACTTTTGATTCAGAGCGCGAGTAGGCACCTGTGCACTCCGGCTCATCGTCTGCCCTATTTCTTCGGCTGGCATAGATCTTCGTAGCTGCATGAATGAGAGGCTCATTAGTGATGCCTTCAACAGCCTGAGACCCTATTGTGTCTCTCTTTCCGCTGTATCCTTGAGAAATCCAGCAGCCTCCTTGCCCCACCTGAAGGCTCTGCATACAGCCTTACAGTCCACCGATCAGGATGCTGTATCGGAGAACTTCGCAAACTATTTGTTCTTCCCTTTGAAACCTCTCTTCAAGCCTGGTCTCGCGGAGGACATCACCGCGGAAGTGTTCAATATATTGAGATGGCTTTTGCATACCAGATGGTACACAAAGTCTGAGGAGATGACAGTGCAACTTATCACACTTTTTACTACCTCACTCGCCAAAGCCAAAGGCGAAGAGTTGAGAAACACGCTGATCGCAAGTTGCCAGGAGCTTTTCATGGTCGCGAGCAAGCGTGTCAATATCATAAAATCTAGGCCGAGTCTTGCGTATCTATCGACAGCTTTCCTCTCGGAAGAATCGAGCATCCAGAATCAGGTCGCTTCACTGAGAGCTCTCCGTGCGCTGTACTCACAATTGGACGGCGACGCTGCTGCTTCCTTTTTGCCCGGCACAGTATCTTCCTTATCAAGAATTCTCGTCAAGACGAATCAACGATCGACCATTTTGGTCGCAGGTATTGAATGTCTGCAGGAGAGTATAGCAAGCTCTATGGATGGCGTGATGACGGCTTATCGTTCGGCAAAATGGCTTGCTGCCACGCAATCACAATTGCTCTTAGCACTAACTCCTGTTCTGGCTCACCTCAACAGCTCTACCTACGACACTGTCAGACAAGCCACATGCGAGCTGTGCAAATCTGTTCTCGAGCACGATATATTGGCTCCCCTGATCTTCGTGGAGTGTTTGCTGCACTTTGGTGTTGACGCGATCCCTGGCAAACATCGCTCGGAAGTCGCCAAGATTGTGGAGACATACATCGATGCTTCTATCAGAATTCTCAGTGGCGTCGACGAGAGGCGCAAGATCAACATGCTCAGTACTTTGCAAGCGGCTATACCACTGATATCAAGAACGAGTCGGCAAATACTTTGTGAAAGATTCGTGTCCCATATCCTGACTTTTCTCAAAAGTACCACGAATACTCGAACGATAGCGACCGTGAGCTATGACGAGAGACCGCAAGAGCCGGAGTTCCAATATATATCGAACGACGTCCGTGATGCTCTTGCGACCCTCCTGAAAGCATGCAAAATTCCCAACGACTTCTCTTTTGACAAAACGGAGAACTTCTGGGTCGCGCAAAAATTGGGTCTGGACACCTACTCTCATGCTATCTTGAGTCTGTCGACGCATACCAATCTTTCCCTCGTCAATATCGTCGCCGAGGCTGAACGGCGCGGAACTGAATACAGGTCAGATTTGATGCAAGTCTTGTATCCTCTCTTATCATTACCGCAGCCAAATATGTATGTGCTGCAGGCTATCAGCAATGCTTGCCAGTATGAGGATGTACAGACTATGGTGGTTGACAATGCTGATTACATCGTCAACAGCTTGAATCTCGCGTTCGTGACGCTTAACATAAGCCCTCGCACTCCTAAGGTCCTCGGTATCATAGTACAACTCGCACCAGCTATGGTCGAGCTTGTCGATGATGTTGTGGATACTTTCTTCGATGTGCTGGATTCTTACCATGGCCATCTTGGGATCGTCGAGGGCATTTTCAGTGGACTTCAAGGCGTTGTGAAGAGTGTGGCTAACAAGCCTGTGCCATCCGCTTTCACCGCTACGATAGAAGGTCTGTCGTCTACCCAGGACGAGTCGCTCGAAGAGCGCTTCGATCAAGTTGAAGACGATGCCCGGAGCTCTAAAAGAATTGCGGAAGAAGAACCTGAAACGATGTCAACGAGTCATAAAATCGTGTTACACATACTAGAAAAGGCCCAGATATTTCTGTCTCACCAAGACAGCACGATCAAACTTCGAGTTCTCGATCTCCTATTTTATGGTATTCCGATCATCGCAACGAACGAGGACAAATTCCTGCCTCTCGTCCACCTGATCTGGCCACAGCTCATAAATCGTGTACAGGATCAAAACCCGTTCGTTGTCGCCTCAACTCTAAAAGTCATCGCACGGACGGTGGTTTTTGCAGGATCATTTATGAGGATGAGGATTAATGACGATGTCATACCATTTGTGTATGAAGTGCTGCATCCAGCCAGAGACAAGCGGGGAAATCTGGTACACAGTAAGAAAGCTTGGGAGGGGACAGGGCGCCGGAAAATCGCAGAAGGAGTCCAAGAAGTCTTGAAGGCAGTCGTAGAAGACGGCGGTCTGCGGAATGACGAGAGGGCGAAGGCACTGGGATTGGTTGAAGAACTTGCCGCAAAGTCTGATGTGCTCAAGAATGTCTTACTCCACGCCCGAGAGCTTGATGAGCTCTCGAGTGAATAGGGTCATAAAACAAGTTCCTAAGTAGCAATCACAAAATCGTGCCGGCGCCTGTACGTAGGCCGTCCGAGCCCGATCTCAAAGATGATCAGATTTACACTCGGCCCATCTGTGGAGGCGACGCCGTGGCGCCAGGACGGCCCGAGTTGGCCGCTAGGTAGTGGGACTTCTTTCCCTTATATGCACGAATTGACTTGCGCTTGAAGCATTGAGCTAGATCGACCAAATCGAGTCAGATCCGTTCTTCTGACTGTCAATCGAGTAGAATGTAATGGCACTGTCCTTACGAAGACCCAGTGATTGGTCAATAGTGCTGCGCACGGACGCTGGCCAGCAAATCAGCTTTGACAGGGAGAATCGCCGAATCAGTGCATCTTACCTTCCTCGACGATCATCAGGAGCCTCGTCTGAGCTCAATTGTCCTCTCTGCAACCAGACATTGCCCAGAGGCTTCACAACTGGTGCGCAAGCTCAGCACGGAGATGCAGCGGAAGTGCGGAGTAGTCCAAGCTTTGTTCATCCGGAGTATTTTGGGCTGCTGGCTGCATGTCTAGAAGAGGAGACGGCAATTGATGGTGATGAGGAATTTGCAGAAGATCATCTGCGCTCAGAATCCTTCAATCAGGGCTACTGCGATAGATTCTTTGTCGAGGAAGGTCTATTGGGGCGCGGAGGACGCGGGGAGGTGGTCAAGGTTCGACACATACTCGAAGGGGTCTCGCTGGGTGTCTTCGCCCTCAAGAGAGTGTCAGTTGGTAACAGTCAAGCCTGGCTCATCAAGATGTTGCGTGAAGTTCAGTCCTTGAGATTCAAGCACCCGAACCTGGTTTCGTATAATCACGTCTGGCTGGAACATTGCCAGAGATCCTTCGGACCAAGGGTTCCCGTGTTACATATCCTGCAAGAATATTGCGATGGCGGGGACCTTGAAAATTATGTCCTGAATATCTGTGGGAAGGTTGAGCCCACGATAGAAGAATTGAAAGATAGGAGGAGGAGAAAGTCGCGGGGACAGGCTGCTCGTCCAGACTTGCCTTCTGGTCTGGGCGTGGATGCGATCTATTCGTTCTTCAGAGACATCGTCGCCGGGTTGGCTTATTTACACGAACAAGGCATGATTCATCGTGATATGAAGTCCTCAAATTGCTTGCTAGATACTAAAGCACTTACTGAATCTGGGTTCCCGAGGATTCTAGTCTCTGACTTTGGAGAGGCACAATTTGGCCAGGTCAACGAAAGACGTTCAGGTGGTACCGGCACTCTGTCATACACTGCGCCTGAGATAGTCCGGGGCGAGGACTGGTCTTCTGCAGCAGACATGTATAGTCTCGGCATGATCCTTTATTTCCTCACCCACGAAGGCACTCTGCCGTTTCACTCAGCCGATAATGATTTCGAAGGACTCCGTCAGGAAATCTTGAACTTTGATGCACTTTCCTTTCTCGCCGGTCAGGAACAACTCCATCACGAGGACAAGCGCGAATTGGGTACAGTCTTGTCAGGACTGTTGTCACCTGAAGCCTCGATTCGGCCAACCTGCGCAGACCTATTGTTGCTGATGCAGCTACACGATCGACCAGCACCCGAAAGACCGCAACCGAAGTACGCTCATGATGAAGACACTCGCGGAGAAAATCTTCATAAGTGGCCACCCGCTTTGCGGATCACAGACGGCTCATCTCTCATCTCGATCGGAAAGACAAGCAAGGGCAAGGCCGAGGGTGAATTGAACAAACGCCCGAGGATTGACACAATCTCGCGAATTGATTGGACTCAGTATTCCTTGGATGGCAAGGACGAATGCCTTACCCTTGTTCTATTTCTACTGAGACTGATTGTCATGTGGAGTATTCTTGAAGTACAAAAGGTTCAATTGACGCTCTCCTTGATCCTTCTGCCGGTCGGATTGCAGCTTGTGGAGCGGGCATTTGATCTGCCATTAAATGTAAGAATGACTTCTACCGTTGCCTTTGTTGTTGTGCTGTGGCTCCTTATAAATATCTACTATAGTCCTATGCAGCAGTAGCCCTTGGCAGCTTATGTAGCTGATGAGCTCAACAATTATATACGTTTGATTCACAACGTGAGCAGCACTCGCTCGGCTCGGGAAGACGCAATATCACTCTTCTCCCTCTCTCTCTCCACAAAGTCATGCGTCCGGAAAGCTCTTGCCCGCACCTGCATTACTGAGTGACGCTCTGATCCCGAAGCATGCCCAAGGTGAATCTCGACGCCGATTCAGAGAGTACAGAATACCTGCGAACTTCTCTCGTCGATCATTGTCTCTCCCATGGCCTTGTAGTTCGTCCGCAGCCAGCTCTCTCCGAGAACCCACACGGCTGTCTTGTCACCCATGCACCAGTCGCCTTGTATCCGACTGAGTTTCCTCGTTCTGCATTCGAGCATGCCAAGAAAATACAGCAAGACTATAATGAACTATACGCGAAAATTGCGATGGACGAAGGATTTCTGACGACAATCATGAACGAGCTCAAGAATGTCGATGAGTTTATGAAGAACCTCTGGGAACTGCACCTTAGTGTGAAAGATCAAGTGAAGGGTTTGACCCTGGGTCTCTTCCGCTCTGACTATCTCCTACACATTGGTGGGACTTCAGAATGTTCTATAAAGCAAGTCGAGTTCAATACAATCTCAGCCTCCTTTGGATCACTAGCCACGAGAACCTCTGAGATGCATCGAGCCATGCTGAAAGTTGGTGCTTATGATGGCCTGACAATCCATGGAGCCGATTTGCCTTCAAACCTTGCTGTTAAAGGTCTTGCCAACGGACTGGCCGTTGCTCACAATACTTATGTCCAGCTTAAGGGCTCTGCCGATGGAATAGTGTTCATTGTGCAAGCTGGAGAGAGGAATGCTTTCGATCAGAGATGGCTCGAGTATGAATTAATGGATGCGCACAATATCAAGAGTTGGCGTGTGTCATTCACTGAGGTCCAGGACCGATTGGAAGTGGAGTCCGGTTCAGGCAATTTATTGCTGAAAAGCCCAACAACTAAAGAGAAGTTTGCGATATCAGTTGTCTATTACCGTGCAGGGTACGGTCCTGAGGATTACACATCTGCGACTGAATGGGAATCCAGGAAGATGCTGGAAATCTCGAACGCAGTCAAATGCCCATCTGTCATCACTCAGCTGGCTGGTTCGAAGAAAGTACAACAAGTCTTGTCAAACAAGGGTGTAGTGGAGAAGTTCGTTAATGACCAATCAGCAGACAATTTGAGGAGTACGTTCATGGGCATGCATGCGCTCGATGATTCTGCTGAGGGAAAACGAACAGCAGCTATCGCTCTGAACAATCCAGAGAAATATGTTCTCAAGCCCCAAAGAGAAGGAGGTGGACACAACATTTATCGTAACGCAATCCCTGAATTTCTGGAAGGAATTCCTGAGTCGCACTGGTCAGGGTACATTTTAATGGAGCTGATTGAGCCGCCTGAGGTGCACAATGCGATCGTACGAGCTGGAGAGATATTTCCGGCTTCTGTGATATCCGAACTAGGAATATACGGCACGGTCCTCTGGGATTCTAATGATGGTTCAATCATTCATAATGCAGAGGCTGGCCATCTTCTGAGAACGAAGAGCAAAGAAACAGACGAAGGAGGTGTTGCTGCAGGATTTGCTTGTATCGACTCGCCGCACTTGGTCTCCAGTATTTAGAATCTGAGATATAGAATCTGAGTGATGAACGCGTACAGCACTGTCGTTCCATGTACAAACAAAAAGATTTGGTGTGGCACCGCAGCTCACTCATGGAGCGTATCCTGCTGATGGAAAGACGTGGCAATGCATCAAATCACACGCAATCTGATACTGAATCTTCAAGCATATAACGAAGCACTTTGGTGTCTCCCACCAAACACTTTGCTCTATGGTCGTGGCTGACCTACGAGGGCCATACCAGCCATATTCGTATAGACGCCTGAACACATTGGCAACGAGTATCCTCGTATTACAATACATTGTGTACTTCGTAAATGCGCGAACTTAGGCGCGTGAACTACCGAGCCATAGCTTCTAGTCCAGCTTGATCTACATTTACCTTTTCTTCCTGGTGCTCTGTGCCTTCTAGATCGCGACCTCGGGTCAGCTCGATCTGATCCAGCACTGTCTTTGCCCCGCCCTCGATCATCTTCTTTGCAACCTCCTCTCCGAGCTGTGTCGCTTCTTCGTCCGTGGCTACGGCGGCCGAGGACGTAGCGTCGATGGCTACAAGTCCATCGACAGAGACGACGATACCGGTCATTGTAAGCAAGCCAGCTTCATATTTTGTCTCGCATCCAATTGGCACACTGCAACCACCCTGCAGGTACCTCATCATCCCCCTTTCTGCCCACGTACATAGCCTCGTCTCGTGATGATTCAACGGAGCGAGAAGTTTTGCGACTTCATCATCCGTCGTCAATATCTCTATAGCGAGTGCCCCCTGTCCCGGTGAATGATACATGACTGGACCCTCCAGATACTGAGTGGCGCGGTCCTGTAGGCCGAGACGGATGAGACCGGCGGCAGCTAGAATGAGACAGCTGTATCCCTTCTCCGGGTCGTCCAACTTGGCGAGTCGTGTCCCCACGTTTCCCCTGACATCAGCAAACTTCAGATCCGGATAGGCCCTTTTGATTTGTGCGGAACGTCTGATAGAACTCGTGCCGACGACTGAACCTGGCGGCAGATCTGAGAGTGATTTCGCAGAACAATGCGACGCCATGACGACAACGTCCCTCGGGTCCTCACGCTCACCTACGATCGCTATCTCGAAGCCGTCCGGCAACGTAGTAGGGAGATCCTTCAAGCAGTTTACAACGAGACGGCAGTCCCTCTGGAACAAAAGTTGTTCGAGCTCTTCCGTCCACAATCCCTTTGCGGCATTCGACGAAAATTGATGCAGAGGAGTCGTCTGATTCAGATCCCCTTGAGCCGAAATACCAATGATGGGGAACTCCAAGTCGGGGTATCGCTCTTGAAGGAAGCCCTGAAACTGCTCCGACTGAACCATTGCTAGTTTCGATTTCCGCGTCCCCAGAGGGAACGTCTTTTCCGAAATGGCCATATGCGAGATTTGCTTCGAAACACTACTATTCCAATCTATCTACAGGGAAGGAACAGACCCAAAATGGAGAGGAGCTAGCTAGCTAGATAGCTAGTTGTAGCTATGGGATGCTGTCATTGGAAAGAGAAGCGTTATCGATACGAGAATCCACGGTTCCCCCGCGGTTCGCCCGGTCTACTATACTACATGCAGGGGTTCTCAGTGCTTCCTCAAAGGTGTCCCCGAGTGTCCGGGAAAGGCTCCTGGCACCTCCCGAGGGAGACTGCGCAGTATGGCGACACGCAGGGACGTGGCGCGCGATATCGTCCGCGGCCTCAACTCCCTGGAGATGTCCTTTGTCAACATTTCAGCCATCAGATGGACGAACCACTCGGGCTATATCGATCAACCTACCTACGCAGACACCATATTTCCCTGCTTTGTATTCCTCGCGGGGATGTCGAGGACGCCCCTGAAACGTAGCGTCGGGTTGGTCGGCCTGGGTCTGGCACTGAACATGATTGGCGCGCACTCTAAAGGCGAGATGACAAGGATCCCGGGCGTGTTACAGAGACTGGGCCTGGCAAGTCTGATCTTCAACGATTCGACGGCGGGATACTTGCTTCAAGCGTATTCGATACCAATCTTGACTTTGTGGTACGTGATTTCAATACTCTTTGGCTCTGAAAACACTTTTGCGCATCCGTCCTACGCCGGCGCGGATCCGAGCACAACAGCACAGACCAAGATTGACACGATATTTTTTGGCAGTAGGATTTACACGCCCTCTTATGATCCAGAGGGGCTTCTCGGGGCCCTTACGACCACTGTATCGATGCTGATTGGTCGTGAATTCGAGTCGGGTCGGTTCTCTACCGTACAAAAGCTGTTGGGCTCACTGGCGATGATTGTGATCGGAGAGGCATTACATCTCTATCTACCGAAATACGCGCCAATCTCCAAGAGTCTATGGACGCCTTCGTTCGTACTGGTCACGTCCGGGTCGTCGATACTCAAGTACTTGATCGTCCAGAGTTGTGCTCCGATGATGCCTGAACCGCTCTTACGTACCTTGCGGTGCTGCGGCCAGCGATCGCTCGAAGTATATTTGTTATCGACAATTTTAGAAATAGGTCTGCTGCATGGTGGAGCTGCATCTATTTGGGAGAGAAGTCTCTCCTTCATGTCGCAATACATGACGCGAACTATTGCCGATTTCATACTGAGCACTTCGTTCACTGCAGTGATGGCTGGTGCGGCAGTTTTCATGGTCACATATAGGATCAAACTTTCATGGTAAAATGTAAATACAAACTGATTTTTTTCTACTTTTTTCTTCCCAAAAATGACACTGATTGTTTTGATATGGATTGGATCGGCTCGGCTCCACTACGCGGCGCTTCCCCATCTGCTGGCGCCAACCACTTGGCACCTCCACCCGCCTCGCCTTGAGAGTACGAGTCGAACGTCGTGAGAGTGCGACTCAAAGTTTGTGAGAGATGAAGGCGAATACTCGACAAGATGAAGAATTGATACGTTTGGCTCGAACGTTGAGTCATACACCGCGAGAGTGTTTAGAGTACGACAATATGGTGTCGGGCATGTTGTACGATAGTATGGACGAGACGCTCGTGGGTGCACGTCACCGAGCGCGCCTATTACAACACGCGTACAATGCGTTTTTCCCACCGGAGTTGGGTCCCGCCGAGTACGCGGCCGCGCGGTTAGAGTTGTTGCGTGGGATGTTGGGCGCGGTAGGTGCCGAGACGTATATCGAGTCTCCGTTCCTCGTAGACTACGGATGCAACGTGTCGCTCGGCGCGCGGTTCTATGCAAATTACAACCTCGTCATTCTCGACTGCTCACTCGTCGTCATTGGCGACCGCGTCATGTGTGGACCCAATGTCTCCATCTACGCCGCAACGCACGAAACAGACGTCACGTCGAGACGCAATAATGTCGAGTATGCAAGAGACATCCATATCGGCGACGACGTCTGGATCGGTGGTGGGAGTACCATCCTACCGGGCGTCACCATCGGACAAGGCAGTACCATCGGCGCAGGCAGTCTAGTCACCCGAGACGTCCCTCCCTTTTCAGTTGTACACGGCAGTAAGTCCCCCCCCATCAAATTCTTCTCTGAAAGCTTCATATTGACCGAGATTTTTTCTCTAGTTCCTGCAAGAGTGGTCAAACAAGTGGAGCAGGTTCCCAGTGAAGAATAATGACATCTTTTCTTCTTCTTGTTTTTCTCTCTTCGCCAAACGCTAATACAGTACGCTATGCTATGCTATAGCAAGTAATAATGATGATTCTTCATTCGATTGCCATGACGCCCTTCTTGTGTCTTTGGTACGGTCGCAGTCGCCACTCGACATCAGCGTCGCTCATTTCAATCGTTCCTAACTTGATTTCATATAACCTCAAGTCGAACCGTGGTCCAACTTCAGCCAACTCGACCTCTTTGCCTCCAGTCTTGACGTACACGTGGTTGCGGAAACTAATGTAATCTTCCGAGTTGGAGAAAGTGATGACCCTCGGGCTGGTAGATGGCGGAGAGGGCGGAAACAAAGCTTTCAAGACGTTCGCCGTACGAAGTCCGAGCTTGGACGTCAGATTGTCCAAGATGAGATTCGGGTATGCTTCGGAGACGTTTCCCACGTTTGGAATGTCGTGTCGCAACGTGACGTTGTGTAGTGTAAACGAGACGGTTGGTCCATATGGGAAATGAGAAATCACGAGAGCGTCAGGTTTGCCTCGCGTTTCATGCAGAAGAATGAGATCAGACACCTCCGAGGAGCGGCAAGCTCCAGCAATATCGGCCACGACATGGTTTCCTCGATTGATGCGCTGACTGTTGGGAATCAAGAGCCTAAACTCCTTCGCAAACTGACCCAACTTGGTCGACGGATCCCGACTCGTCGTAATCAGAATCTTTGGCTCCTTCTCGCCCAGATTGCGGTACTCGTCGTCCATATCCTGCAACTCCGTCCCTTCGTCAAACTTGAAGTCTGACCGCAACTTTTCATCGTCGCGAATATCCTTTTGTAAATTTTGTGACTCGTTCTGAATCGCCCTCTTCAGTGCCCCGCGCTTCTCATGCAACTTGGCTTCCTGAAGCTGCTGCATACGTGCATGCAGATACTGACGCCTCTCACGGGCAGTCTTTCGCAACATTGTCTCGGCGCTCAAACGAATGAAGAAAGAAACAACAAGATCTACAGGCAGATAGAGGGCCTCTCTTAGGCAGGATGAAAATCTCGTGCCACAATTTCGATAGCCTATCGATATCGCACCTCATACGACATGTGATATCGTATCCAAGGGCACATAAATAAGACGGGCGGAAATGAAGAATGAGATTTACCGAAAAGGGAATTGTTTCGGAACTGGTTCTGTATACGGCAACTACACGCGACTCTAAACCTTTCTGGCGACTGAATTCCTCGGCAATTCCTCGGCCTTGTGCCGCCAGCGAGACCCGTACTATGGACAAGCCAGGTAGCTCTGTTCGAAGTCACCGATTGTGACAAATGCTATAAGGGCGATGCATACTTGATCGTGGCCCCTGGAAGTTTTGTCTTGCAAAGATCTTTTGTTCCGGTCTTGCAGAACTCACTAATGTTGCCGGATTGCAATTGAGAGAAGGACTACCTGAGACCGGAATGCGCCGCTTTTAACTCCCGGGGCTTGAGTTTGTGCGAAAAACCATAATGCTCTTACGCGGTTCTAGTTCTGTGGCGTCAAAAGTCTAGGACAGACTGTTTGCCGCACTTCGAGAAACTGTAGCTAATCCGTTCACATGTCATCCATCCTCCTACTCTTTCCGATTGATCTGAAAAGCCTCAAGCTGCTGGAAACTGTCCACCTGGGCATCTGTCTGGGTCCGCGGACTTCGCTCAGGGGATGGACACGACGGTCGACACAGCCGCCCCTGTCGCGGCGGCGGCGGCGGCGGCATCAGCAGCAGTAGAGCACGACGTTGTCTTTCACGGGTTGTCTTTGAGCTATTACACCATGACGGTTCTGACCGTCTCGGTGTTCTCGATACTCCTACGCGCCAGGATTCCAACCAGCAAAGCACAGTTCTCTGCTATGAATGCTAGCGATCATTGTACTGCCTCCCAGAATGATGCAGCAGCCCGCCACTAATTTATGTAGTGCTTCTATTGCAGCATGCTTACACTCTTTTCGCTATGGTATTTAGTGGGTTCGCCGTCGCCTCTACTTCTGTACACGACCACCAGATCCTCACTTGTCAAATCCTGAACTATGCGAGTCTGACTGGTGCATTCGTTATGCAAGTTCTGCTCATGATAGTTCTCGTTGAAAAATTGCGAGGAATGACGGCATCCTTGCAGCGGCGGCGACCTCGATTGCAAGACAAAGAGTACTTGTCACACGTGGCATTGATTTTCATCTCTACGGTTCCTGCGGCAGTTTGGACGTTTTATGGAGGTGCGACGGCGATCTCGCAGGACAAGTGCTACACCAGAGTATCACTGGCCGGTGTTCTTCCAGTCCTCATCTGCACGCTCGTGACCTCAATCTATCTTACCACGCGGTTCTGCATTCCTCTGGTGCGACCGAGAAACAGCCAGATGCAGACGTGGGCATTGAGAATGGCTTGCGGTTGCTTTCTCTCAAATGCAGTTCTGACCTGTAACGCCATCGTCTTGGTGACAAAACCAAATCGCTCGACGTACTCTATCAACCTCATAGCAATCGCCGAGATCTTTTTGACAGGTATCGCGATGCACTTTCTGATCGTCTATCGACCAGAGTACAAGAAGATACGACGCATACACACGGACGCTCCCATCATCAACGGTGGAATGCCGAGAAACGGGCATCCGGATCCATTCTTTCGATCACAGCAGGCACCCTCGTATCGATCTCGAGCGGCAGAAGATAAGGATCGCTCGATCAGACTGGGAGACACCTATAGAATTCACGAGGCAGATGAGGACATCGAAAGACCTTGTGCGAGTCGAAAGATTGCTACAGCCGAGGAGATTGCGGAGTACTTGTCCCAGTGGCCAACAAACACGCAAGAGAGGGATGTCGAGGCGCAGTGCAAAAAGGCAGCAACTGAGTGTGTCTTGATAGAAGAAGTCTCGGCATTCTCACCTGATTTCAGCATGCCTCAATTCCCAAAAGAGATCGACATTGAAGGGGCTATCTACAATTCTGTCAAGGAACGGCCGGATAGGCCATCTAGAACCACGTCTTCCGAAAGAGTGGCCAGGAGACTCTCCGATCTGTACCAGTGCATCTCGGGGGGAGCAGTAGTGGTGCCAGATCGCTACGCATCAGCAGAATCAGCGCGAGCCGATCTCTTCGCTTGTGGGGACACTCCGCACGCGACGAGTAGAGCTACGTCGCTTTCTCGCAATGTAGGAGATACCGAGTCTCTCAAAAGCATTCAATCTCCGTCCAATAGTGATAGTGGCTCGCAAGTCTCGGTTGGTGAGCCAGTCGCCAAGAGTGGTAAGATGTGGCCACCTGCGGATCTTTGAGGTCCCAACGTCGATGAGTCCCGCGTGCAATAATAATTTAGTCTCAGATATGCATCGGATCAGATGACATCACTTTTGGCTGGCGCTGTGCAACTTCAAAAACAGAACAATGTAAAAATTACACAGGCGTTAGGCGATAGACGTGATGATAAATCAATGCCCTCCTTCTCAAAAGTAGTCTTTAATTAATACGTCAAGATACAAGAAATCGGTTCCGTGGATAATCAAGCTTCTCGGCAATGCCAACGATGACCCGTGCAGATGGACCATACGCTTGCGCCATGTGGCCATAGCGCTACCACCAAGTAAGGCAAGTAAGGATATGCGCAGATGCCGTAAGGTGTCCCAGCCTCCGAATGTCTCCGCTGCTTCAAACCTCCGGCAGGCACTATCCGTGTCGTACGTACAGGCCGCGCCGACTTAGTAATTGGACTGGTCGCTGCTATAGGACCATCTGCTCGCCATACACAACAATGCGCCACAGAGGCTTGGTCAATTTTGACGAAGGTTACAACGAGCGGAAGCCAATTTTCGCACAAGCCTCAAAGTGTATTTCCCAATGCGAAGAGAGCGGGCCGTTTTAGGTCACGTTGAAAGGCCAAACCCCCGCCACGGTCCGACTCCATTGGACGGTCGGACGTCCGAAGCGCGGGATACAAAGGGGACACCAACCAGGTGCTGGGGCAACTGCCGATTCTGCCAAGTGCTAGCGAAGTGCCGACAATGTGTGGAGGCGGCCGCTGCTGCTCGCTAAACGCTCAGGGATTGTCCTCTGCTTACTCTTACAAATCCCAGTCCGTACCGATACCCAGCCACCTTTTCACATCGAAAGGCGACCATCGAGAGAACTACGGAGGGAGAAGTAAGCTCGGCGAGACTGAAGACAGACACTGTGTACACAGAGCGTGAGGATGCAGCAGCAGCAGTAACAGCAGCAGCAGCAAGCTTCTTCAGCCTCAGGATCTGCGGTCACACGCCTTTCAGAGCTAACTGGCCTGGCGATCGACACTGGAGGGGGGAGTGCAACGTGGTGTCCCAGTGCGCGGAAGGACACAGACCAAGGAGCCGGAAGAGTTCGAATTTGTCGGCGGATTATTGCGGCGCAGAAAGATCTTCCGCGTCAGAACCCACAAGCTGTCGGGCGAGATAAGCAGTGGCTCACACGGAGTGGAGGGCTGCGCTCGTCAATGAGGACCTTCCTCGAACCCACAGCAATGATGGTCTCTCTCGCGGAATGCAGAGGACAAACAGACAAGCATCATAGGCGATGGGCTCGAGATGGTGGCCCCCGTGACGTTTTCCGATCCCAACTTTCCCATGTACGAAGATGTGGGGAGGTATAATGCCATAACACACACTTGGCGCGGATCCCCTCCGTTTAGCGCGCCGAATCAGACTACCGGGCTGACCCGGCCCACCCCCGCGGCGAAACAAAGACCTGGGTGGCGGTCAGGATCTTCGTAAGCGCTGCTCAGCGGTGTTCAGCGCTATATATACCGTCCCCCGATCTCCACGGCAGGCGCATCTCTTTTTCACACAAAGGAGATTTTGCGCGCTGCTTCCCCAAACGCAATTCATTCCATCTGCGATCCATCTTGTGTAGACGATCGAACTGGGCGACCTCTAAAGCCAATTATCCGTCGCAGCGCACCGCACCTGTCCCGATCAATCGATTCATCAAACAATGACGCCTCTTGAGTACTGCAAGCACCCTTTCGCCAGATTCAGCTTCCATACACGCAAGAGATCCGTCGACTTCAGTCACGAGTCCACACTCGACGTCACCCCGCGTCCGAGCTATTCAAGACAGGTCACATATCATGGGCCGAGCCAGTCCAGCGTACCGAGGAGCGAAGGGCGCTCTTCGTCCCTGACGGCCTTTGCGCCACGGGATTATCAGCAATACAGTGCCAGACTCTTCGAATTGGACGACCTCGAAACGGCAAAGACGGCCAACAATGAGGAGGAACAGGAGATTCTGAGTCAAATACTCTTGGACAAGGTCGTTGCCGAAGTCAATTGTCTCTACGCCAACCGCACGGCCCTGTCGGATGACGTCACAACCTATCTGTCCCGCACGGACAAAGGAGCCAAAGCGGGCAAGGATGGTGCGGTGAGCGCAGAGTTGGCGAGAACGAGACTTTATGCGTGTCAGGATTGCAGTTCACGAGACTTTGCGACGACATCGAGATCTCCCTTTGGACCCCTGCAAAAGCTCGGCCGGGCTGGGTGGAGTCGGGAGCGTATCAATTCGTGCCAGTGGTGAATTATTCTCTTTTGGAGAAAAATACGAGTCATTTGGGCATAAGAGAAAATGTTCTATTGGGAGCCATGGCAAGATTGAGGGCAGACAAAGGGCAAACAAGTAGCGTCCATAATGATTGTGTACTGTCATAATTCTCTCGTACACACAACACGTGATTCAATTCGTCATACTAGTATTCGTACTTGTAGTTTGTACTTGTATGTAAGCTTTGAGAATAGAGACAGAGATGGAACCGGATCACGAATCGACGGGCGTGTTGGGTGCCGAGACGAGTTTGCCATTGTCGACGCTATGGCGGGCGATGGTGGACAAGATATACAATCCGGCAAAGTACTTGCCGAACGTGCTGCACGTCACGACTACAGAGACTGGACGGGACAGTACGTATCGAGAAATGTCGCTGTCGAATGGTCATACGATGAAGGAGGACATTTTCGCGGACTCGAAGACTGGTCGAATCGAGTTTCGTGTCGTCGATCGGGACCTCGTCGTGGTGAATCAGTACCGTGGCGACAAGCACGCGATCGAGTACGTCCTGGAAGACAAGAATGGTAAAATCTTGGGGTGGTGGGCAGGTATGCGAGAGGCGACGCAAAAGGCTATCGCAGGACAATACAACATTGCGCAGAGGGAGTTTTCATAAAGAGTTTTGGTTGGTTAAGGTACTATACACGACCTGTCGTTTCTTCTCCTTTGATCTATCCAATAGGTTCAATCGCCCTGGAGGTCTATAAGTGACGGAATAGACGCTTCCTTCCTTGACCTCTGCGGAAAACATGAGACTGTCATCTGTGAATTCCCGCGTGCCTACCAAGACGCCCACCCAGCGATCTCCCGCATGGTGACTGAGGAAATGATTGAGTTGATCCAAGTGGTCCGTATCGAGGTTGTGCATCACGAACGGCTTGGACCGCCCGTCGCAGGTACGTAGGACGATGGAGCGAGTGAAGGACGGGGTCGAGAGGTAATACGTGTACCCGAACGCACGCCTCTCTCGACGCTCCTCCTCCGCCAACGTCGTCCTCACTCTCCCTTCCTGCAAGTCTTGAAAGGTCGGTAGCGCGGGCACGGGAATGTCCAAGACGGGAGGCAAGGCAGTCGCCTCGGAGTATGATGGTGAACTGTCGTCGTACAAGACGTGATACCGGCCGCCAGACTCGCGCAGTAATTCCGCACGCAACAATTCTTCCTCATGATGCCAAGCTTCACCTTCCACTAAAATCCCAACCGCGTCATCCCCAAACTTGCGCTTCAATAATTCTTGCAAATTGTCATTCTTCTTTGTCGAAAACGTCGTTTGCGATACTGTATTGTAGAAAAATTGCGCTTTCAAATGACGGTGGCGGCCGAGCAGTGTTATCACATATGTCACAATTACACGACCGCTGTAATGCTGCGGACTGTATCCATTATACACCTGCAACAAACTCATTCACACCGCTGAAAAAACCGGAATGGACGGATGGCATTTTAGAGGACGTCATTTTCATGGGGAAAACTTACCCCCTCGCCCCGGATCGGCTGATTTAGCCGGATCTCCGCATATATACAGTAAGCTAATCAAAACGTAGAACTCCTAACGATACTACTTGAAAGTCTTGTGCTTCTGTCGCGTCCCAATTGCATTCGTATTCGTATGAAATAGAGTATCAGCGATCCCTCCCAAACCCCAATCGTGTGCCTTTGACTCTTCTCGACCATCAAGCCACGTCGTACAGAACGTACAACGTCTCGAAATCTTTTTGATCTCCTGGAAACAGTATTCGCACTTCTTCGTCTCGTGTACGATCTGCTTGCCCCAGAATAGTTGTACAGTCTTGACGAGAAGATATAGCACGACTGCGGAAAAGAAGAACTGTAGCGTTGATTCCAAGAACCGACCATACGCCAAAGTGATGGCACCGCTAGCATAAGCCTGTTCCAAGGTCGCATATTTGCATAGGTCGTTCGTCACATCGGAGAGCATTGCGTCGTCACACTTCTTGCTTACAATGGCCGTGCCACACCTGAGAATGACAAATTTATTGACGAGATGTTTTCTGAAGAATGGCATCACGCTCAATAGAGGTGTGAGAATGTCGCTCACAAGGGATCGACTGACTGCGGTGAATGCGCTACCGATGATGAGAGCGACGGCGACTTCTAGCACATTCTTACGTCCAACGAAAGATACAAAGTCGTTGTACACTGCAGTACTATGACCGAGAAGTCGATGTGATGAATCAGCAATGTGTAATGGTAATTCGTGAAGATGCGAGCGCCGAGGCGAAAGAACAGGAGCCTTTGGAGCCTTTCGAAACGGTCGCCAGTTGTACATGAGACTTATTTAAAAGGGACTAACCCTCAAGCCTTCCCTGGGTCGTGGTGCCCTCCGATTTCTTTGGCTCAAGTATCCGTAATGGATCACGTTCTGCGTAGCAGATACGTAGTACGGGGGAAGTAGAGCTCATTTACCACGTTTCTCAATAAAGACTGTCTTTCCGACTTTGACTTTTCTGGCATGTTTCATGATAATGCTTTGCGCGCCTTTCGGTCCACCGCCTAGTTCTTCCAAAAAGGGGCTGATTTCTGTTTCTAGCCAGCGACTTTTCACATCGAGCAGCTCGTTCATTCGAGTTTTCCCGTCGTTGGATAGATTGGAGCTTGAAAAGGACTGGATTTGAGTAGAAACAGGGTGAATGTAGTGACCTTGCAAGATCGATAGGTCCACATGCGATTTGAAATGAGCAGGTATACCATCCCTCCACTTTTTCTGAAATGTTGTCGTCGGTATAGGCGTCTTTGCATGAAGCAAGAGCGAATGTAGTCCTACACATCGAGCAATGGCTCTTTCTTCGATCTGATAAGCTGCAACCATTAGCCAACATACCAATCTATCATTCAATGATGGTCCTACGTGGATGCTTCTCCTTGCAAAAGCTGTGCAACAAGAACATCAGCACCACAGGATCTTCCTCTTCATCAGCCACTGATTTCTTGAACTGAGCCTCGGAGATCGAATTGAGATCAACGCCATTTGCCACAAGTGAGTTGACGATGACGTGCACTAATCTCAGGACATAGCTGGACCCAAGTCTGACGTAGCCTTGATCGAGTTCGAGACAGAGCTGCGACTCCAACGCGGCTTCGATCTGCGCGGTTGATGCCGGGATCGAGGAGAAAAGAACATCCCGCGAGATGCCGGGGACACTCGTCTCACCGCCGTACAACGGAAGCCGGGAGAGATCAATCACAGGGTTCGTGCTCAGTGTGGATTCAAGCCAACTTGCCGCCTCACCTTGAAGCTGTAGTGCATCCGTGCCAGGCTCCTCGCCAGTGCTGCTCGTCAAAAACATCAGGGCATTAGACTGCTGTACGTCCTTTATATGGTATGTTGTGTCTTCCGTACACAAGACTGAGGCCGAGCTCGAGGCTGGCTTGATCCACAATCTCTTTTCCAGCAGATCTGGAGTCAACTGAAGCAATATGAATTGCTCGGGCAGCGCCTGGCCGAAGTAAACGTCTGATGACGCCATCCTCAACTATAACGGGCAGAGAAAGAAAGGCTCATCAGCTAGAACACGGGTGCCTCCCAGCGCTGGTAGCAGCTCCCTCCGTACCCAGTACGTACGCTCGATCTCGGCCAAGTGCTGCAGAGGGCAGTTTATGCACGTGATGCGCAGTGGCAGATCTGCCAAGATCGACCACGGGTGAGGGTTAATTACACGGTAATCAGCCTGCTCGCTGGTCGTACTACTCGAGTAGAAGCCAGATGCATGCAGCCGGGCTCATTTTACCTAAACCCTGCCGCGCCGCCGCCGCCGCCGCCGCTGCTCTGACATCTCACACTTGTGTCCGCTAGTGGGTACAGGCGTCACTGTGCCTCTCTGAACCCAGCGCGACTGCAGCGGGTCGATGGACCAGCTCATCCTTGCGTCGAGGAAGTATCGACAGGCTTTCTGTCCTCAGAAGGAAGGCTTTGGACCGATCAGCGACTTCAATTATGATTTCACTCCTTGTTTCGACTCACTTCTCTCCGACCTTCCTTCCCTCCTCTTGGTCTTGTTCGGGCCCTATGCCATCTACAGACTCGTCAAGTCGAAGAGCTTCGAGACCAAGAAGGACTGGCATTTCTGGTCAAAAATAGTATGCGTGGTCGGCGTCTTTGTCAGCTCTATTGTGCTTGCGATTGTTCAGGCGAATTTGAGCTATCAACCTGGTCAGGATATTCGTGTATGGTCTTTCATTCTGCAGGCTGCCGTGGTCGCGCTGGCTCTCGCCATTCATTGGCTCGAACAGGACAGGACTCGCGTGTCCTCCGGAGTCCTGATCTTCTACTGGCTGGCGAAAGTACTCGTGGACTCGATCAAGCTCAGATCCATCGTATACAGAGGATTCCCCATGAAGTCACATCGGGACGAGTCGTTCTTGTTTGCACCCTTTCTGACAAACTTTGTATTCACTGTCCTCGCTTGGGCTTTACAGTCTTTTGTAGCGAAGGCAAATAGTGCTTATATCTCCCTTCATGACGAGGACTACTCATCGAAATGTCCCGTGGAGGAGGCCAATGTTCTCTCGAAGATTACCTTCCAGTGGCTTACACCTATCATGCGTGATGGCTATAAAAATTATCTGACCGAGAACGACCTGACAGATTTGCGCTACACCGATAAGTGCAAGGTCGTGTCGGACAAGTTCGAGCATCTGTGGGCCGCTCGGAAAGTCAAGACGATCAAGTCATTATGGATCGCCATGGCACAACTCGAGGGGGGTACATATATGCTAGCAGCTCTGTTCAAGGGATGTCAAGATATTCTCGCTTTTGTACAACCGCAATTGTTGAGGATGTTGATTTCCTTCGTCAACTCATACGACACAGATTCTCCTGAGCCCAAAATCAAAGGTTTCGCAATCGCTATTAGCATGTTCCTTGTCTCGCTCTTCCAGACGGCGTTCATGCACCAGTACTTCCAACGAGCCTTTGAAGTCGGTATGCGCATTCGGTCCGCTCTCACATCCACCATCTACAAGAAATCACTTCTACTCAACAGCGAGGGTCGTGCTCAGAAGACGACAGGCGACATCGTCAACTTGATGTCCGTGGACACGCAGCGTGTGAGTGACTTGACACAGTATGGACAAATTGTATGGTCCGCGCCATTCCAGATCATCCTCTGCCTGACCTCTCTCTACCAGCTTGTTGGTCTCTCAATGATTGCAGGTATCGTCATCATGGTAGTCATGATCCCAATCAATGCCTTTGTCTCAAAGATCATGAAAAACAACCAGAAGGCCCAAATGAAGAATAAGGATGCAAGGACCAGACTGATGACCGAAATTTTGAGCAATATCAAGACCATCAAGTTGTACGCCTGGGAGCCTGCTTTCCTGAAGAAATTGTCCCATGTCAGGAATGATCGGGAGTTGAAAATGCTCAGAAAGATCGGCGTGCTCAATGCTATCAGTAACTTTACTTGGAGTACGGCTCCAATTTTAGTCTCTTGCTCAACCTTCGCAGTATTCACACTCGTGGCCAAGAAGCCGCTTACAACTGATATCGTCTTCCCAGCTCTGGCTCTCTTCAATCTCCTAGCATTTCCCCTTGCTGTGTTGCCACAAGTCATCACATCCATCATTGAGAGTATGGTCGCCGTAGAAAGGCTAGTTACCTTCTTGTCTGCCGGCGAATTACAGACCGGCGCTGTCATTCGCGAGGACGCAGTCAAAAGGATCGGCCAGGAGACAGTACGGATCGAGAATGGTACCTTCTCCTGGGGCGCCACGAGTGAGCCGACTTTGAAAGATATCGACTACACTTGTCATAAGGGTGAGCTTTCTTGCATCGTGGGCACCGTCGGTAGCGGCAAGTCGTCGTTCCTGCAAGCATGTCTGGGAGAGCTACACAAACAACAGGGGACGGTCATCACTCGAGGCAAAGTCGCTTACGTTGCTCAGGCCCCGTGGATAATGAATGCAACTGTACGATCCAACATCGTCTTTGGACATAAGTTCGATTCGCAGTTCTACCAGAAAACCGTCGAAGCTTGTGCACTCAAGGATGACTTTAAAGCCTTGCCAGACGGCGATGAGACCGAGGTTGGCGAGAAAGGTATCTCACTCTCTGGTGGTCAGAAGGCACGGTTGTCCTTGGCAAGAGCTGTATATTCTCGTGCAGATGTATTCTTCTTGGATGATCCGCTTAGTGCCGTTGATCAACATGTGGGTAAGCACCTCGTCGAGAACGTCCTTGGCTCAAGCGGCCTGTTGAAGTCGAAGACGAGAGTGCTTGCGACCAATTATGTTCCTGTGCTCAGTCAGGCTGACAACATTCTCCTGCTGAAGAACCAGGTGGTCTTGGAAAGCGGCACCTATGAGGATATTATGTCTGGAGAATCCAGTGAATTATCTCGGCTGATCACGGAATTTGGTAAGAAACAGGAAAAGGAAGAGGATGGTAGTGGAGACGAAAGCACCATGGTCCAAAGTTCTTCTTCGAATAATTCTTCCGAAGATGAGAACGATCGCAAGAAACGCAGGGAAAGTGTCATCACTCTTCGTCGTGCGAGCGAGGCGTCTTTCCAGAAGCCTCACGGCAAGATTTTGGATGAGGAGAGACCTGACCCGAAGATTACCGGTGTCGCAGCTGAGTTCTCCGAGCAGGGCAACGTCAAGTGGAAGGTATATAAGGAATATATCAGAGCGTGCTCCGTGACAGGGGTCCTGTTCTTCCTGTTCTTCATCTTCGCGTCACAAGGCGCTCAGGTAGGATCGAGTATATGGCTCAAAAACATCTCTTCGCAATACGATAATGGAGGCCATGTGAATGCTGGCTTGATGCTTGGCATATATGCGCTCTTAGGAATAGGCTCATCAGCACTGACCATGTGCTATACTCTTATTCTTTGGATTTTCTGTTCAGTCAGATCCTCACGCATTCTTCATGAGAACATGGCGAATGCAGTCTTCCGGGCGCCGATGACCTTTTTCGAGACCACGCCAATGGGACGGATTCTCAATAGGTTTTCCAATGACATCTACAAAATCGATGAAGTCCTCCCACGTACTTTCAGTATGTTCTGGCGAAATGCGGTACAGGTATGCTTTGTGATGGCTGTCATCTGTGGAAGCACCCCGATCTTCACAGTCTTGATCATTCCTCTAGTCATCGTTTATTACTCTATTCAGCGGTACTATCTGAAGACCTCTAGAGAATTGAAACGTCTAGATTCCACCACAAGAAGTCCGATATATGCCCACTTTCAGGAATCGCTCGGAGGTATCTCGACTGTTCGTGCTTACGATCAGGAAGGGCGTTTCGCCAAGGAAAACGAGTGGCGGATGGACATGAATCAGAAAGCATGGTTCTTGTACATCTCGACAAATAGATGGCTCGCTGTCAGACTGGAGTTCATTGGTTCTTTCATTATCCTCGCAGCTGCAATCTTGGCCGTGACTACAGTCTACACCACTGGTATAAGTGCCGGTCTCGTTGGTCTGTCGATGTCCTATGCTTTGCAGACGACTCAGTCGCTCAATTGGATCGTGCGACAAACAGTCGAAGTCGAGACAAATATCGTTTCGGCCGAGCGTGCAATAGAATATGCTCAATTGAAGAGCGAGGCGCCGGAGATTACATCCTTCCGCGCCCCGGCTGCTTGGCCTACTTCGGGCGCAGTAGAATTCAAGAACTACTCTACGAAATATCGTGAGGGACTACCACTCATCTTGAATGACATCAATATTAGCATCAAAGCCCACGAAAAAATCGGAATCGTAGGTCGTACGGGTGCTGGCAAGAGCTCGTTGACGCTCGCCCTTTTCCGAGTGATCGAAGCCACTCAAGGTCACATAGCTATCGATGGCGTGGACACATCGAAGCTCGGCCTTCGCGACCTGCGATCGAAACTTGCCATCATACCTCAAGATGCTCAAGCCTTTGAAGGCACACTGAGGGACAATCTTGACCCAGCAGGAGATTTCGATGACACGGAGATGTACTCCGCTCTCAGAAGAGTGCAACTCATTCAGTCCGACGCGGGGGATGCCGAGTCTACGGAAACAAGCATGTTTACGAACTTAGACTCACCGGTTGGTGAAGCTGGTGGCAATATGTCCGCTGGTCAGAAGCAACTCATGACTTTGGCCCGTGGCCTTCTGAGACGCAGCCCAGTCGTTGTGATGGATGAAGCTACCAGTAGCATCGACTTTGCCACCGACAAGATGATCCAGCAGATTCTCAAGACAGAATTTGACACCTCTACAGTATTGTGTATCGCACACCGACTTTCCACCGTTATCCACTACGATAGAATATTGGTCTTGGATTATGGGAAAGTCAAGGAGTTCGATTCGCCGAAGGCTCTGCTGAAGAATCCTGAATCGCTCTTCACGAAACTGGCAGAGAGCTCCGGAGAGCTTGACACCTTCAAAAAACAGCTAGGTCAAGCGTAATTTCATTAGCGTAGTAGTAACAATATAGAATGATTAAGATTACCACATGTACAGCTCAGCCAGCACAAGCTCAGCACCGCTTGGCCGCCTGTGATCAAGTGTGGCTGAACCAGCTTGCCGTGAAAGTCTAGAATTTGCCAAGTCTGATGCACATGAAATTATGGCGCTCCACCACACTCAACCTACGAGTATACCAACAACTACTCTTTCTTTCTTAGCTCTCCTCTTGGGCTTGTGCAGCAGCAGCAGCAAGCTGCTGGGTATCTCGTAAGCATATCTGTAAACCAGAAGCTGCTCTGTGCGGTGCTATATTGACAGTCTGCACCTCTGGAAAAGGTAGATATGCCAGACTTCTTGCTAACTGCTGGTTAGTATCATGGCTTCACGTATTCGACGAGTATCGAAAGAAATCGAAGACTGTCAAAGGACAGACTCGGCAAATTTGCATGTTAGGACGGTTGCTGACAATCTCTCACATCTCAAGGGTACCTTCCAAGGACCTACTGAGACACCCTATGAAGGTGGGTCGTTCACGGTTGACATCCAGATTCCCAATGACTACCCCTTCCGTCCGCCAAAGATGAAGTTTGACACCAAGATCTACCATCCAAATATAAGCTCTCAAACTGGAGCCATCTGTCTCGACATTCTCAAGGAGCAATGGAGTCCCGTCCTGACGATCAAGAGCGCCCTAGTGAGTCTTCAAAGCATGCTGAATGATCCACAACCAAACGATCCACAAGACGCAGAAGTCGCTAGTCATTATCTCAAGGATCGTGCATCCTTCAACAAGACGGCACGTTATTGGACTCAGCAGTACGCTGGGGCAGCACAAGCTGGCAGTGCGGCTGCTCGGGATCCTATTGAGTTGTACGGCTTTGACAGGACATTTGTCACTCAGTTTCTCGATATGGGATTCGATCAGACTCGAGTCATAGAGGTGCTCAGACGTCTACAAGTCAAGAAACAAGCCGATTGCGACAAATTGCCTAGTGGAATGAATCATATCGTTGAGGAAATCATGAAGTAGTGGATTTGGTCTTTTATAGTGCTTTGGAGAGGAGAAAAGAACGACACGGTCCGGAGTTTGCGGGATACCTGCATTAGCTGCCTCTTTTTAGCATTGTACCATCACTGTTTAGCTAAAATCTCTTTTTTTTATCCATCATCACAATGTTTATGTTTTTAACAGTCTACTATTTCAACAATTTATTTTCGGCCTCTTTACTGCCCTTTGGAGGTCGATAAGGTGCCAATGGGACTGGCAGCATGCCGGAATAACCGACATCACCCATAGCGGTCTCGAGCATTTTAGTGATTTTCCCGACCATTTTCGCGATCCATCGATCATTGACGACACCCTCGACGACGGCTCTCTTCATGCCTTCTTTGAGGCCCTGGTTGATGTTGTGACTGAGATCCTTGATGCCGTGTATTTCACGGTCCATGAACCCTGGTCCGTCCATCATTTCAACGACTTTGGTTGCCTTTACGAGTGCCGCGATAAAGTTGAGTAGTTCTTGGTCCAGTACGGCGGGGAGGCGGACGTGGACGGCCATTTTGACATTACATTCGTCCTTGTGAGCTTGATCGAGCTCGCCTTGAGCTTGGACCGTTTTTGGTTTCCCATCTGCCTCTTGCACGCCCCTTTCCAGTTCCTGCTTTTCTTCCCGTGTTGGTTTTGCAGGGAGCAAGTGTTCGTGATGGGGCATGAGAAAGGTGGGGACGGTAAACGTTGCGTCTGCTCCACCTAATCGGACGACCTGTTTCAATTCGAGAGAGGCAGGGAGGGTGCGATAGACCATGACGTCTTGTGTGCCGAGGTAGCAAATGATGTCAAATGCAGAGAGGAATGGGACTTGCGCTAGACCTGTAACGTTGTCCAACTCGACTGCGAAATTGGCGTCGGAGATCCACGAGGAGATGCGTTTGTGAAGGCGCCTGAGTTCTGCGTCATTTTCACTGTGGCCCTTGAAAATCTCCGTGTCGAGCATGTGGTTTATCCATCGACCTGAACCGGCAGCCGTGATGGACTTGATGTAGACCGGGTGGAAGTACGCGATCGGATTGATCAATAGACGCAGCAGCATGGGTAACCGGTGCAAGAAGTTCCGTACCCAGGGAGGAGAAAGGTTCTGCAGTGTCGTCACGCGAATCGAACGACGCGGCGGGTGAGCGATGGAAGGCTCCGAATGGAGTCGAGAGCAGATCGAGGCACGGATATCTTTCGCATCGGATGAGTCCTCTTCATCTTCGTCTTCAAAGTCTTCCTCGACATTATAGTCAAACTTGTTTCCCGTCGACTGAGCATCCTTCTTCAAACCCTCCCTGACTTTGTAAATCGAGTTGCTCTTTTGGATGAACGAAAGCGTCTTTCGGTACTGCTTTTGAGCCTTTTCATTGTCCGGGGACAGCTGCGTGATTGATTTCGCTGCCGTTTTCGCAGAAGAGTCCTTGGGAGCATCTCCATCGGTCATGTTGTCCCGCATCTTCTGGCCGTGTGGTGGTCCATCACCACCACCACCAGCAGCAGCAGAAGCGGCGGCCTCTTGACCAGAGCCCTGAGTCGCCGCACGCAACAAGGGTGTGTCAGTCATCATGACGGCATCACCGTCCGCGTCGTCGGATCTCTCTGCAAGGTTGCCGAATTGCATCTCATACTCTCCGCCCTTGAGATTCCCATAGACGTCGCCGATATCAATCTTCCTGAACAAAGGAATCGTGACCGTCTCGACTGCGAGAGCTAGTTCCATGTCGTCGGTCAATTTGATCCCGACCTCGATGCCGTGGACCTTGATCGTGAGGGACGATAACTCGAACGTAATGCCTCGCACGACGAAGAGTCCGTCGACTTCAGTGTCGATCTCCAATGCGGGAATGTCGAAGAATGCCACCTTGTCATTGAGGAACTGAAGCTCTTTCAGCAACTTCCTGAGGTGGTGTCGGACCACATCAGCGACCTCTTGGAACTGAAACAGACAACTGATCAAGATGGTCGGGTAGCAAGAGAGGGTAAACATTCGCCAAAGGAGCCATGAAGTCTCTGCGATGGCGTAGGTGAGGTTGATGCCGAAGAGCAGCGTCCACAGCGGGATGAATGGCACGATTCGGTACCCCTTGGACGCGGCGAGTAAGATGAGGTACGTCAGGATCGGAGCACCTGAGAGCAACCACCATCTGGGCCACTCGTACAAGGCAATTGAAAGGGCAGTCGCGACACCGAAACAATTTGCCGTACTCAATCCATAGAGTTCCCTCAGTGGATCGACTTTTTCTTGTTTCGAACTATCCATGATTCGATCGCGGGGCGATCCCATCATCGAGTTCGTCATGTCAAGCTAATTGTACACCACCTTGGGCACCGTGCACTTCCGAAGCCAACAATATATATATGATCTGTCGAGGGCCTCTCTGTCGTGCGAGCCGAAAAATTGTGGGAGTTCAGCCACTGACTTCATCCGTTCCGATAAAAGTCGAACCCGTCCCATCTGTTCAGCCAGACCGATGCCTCCAAGATGCCGGTGGAGCCGGGCGCTCGACGGATTTGGGCGGGCGGGCTGGCTCTTCATCTTCCTCCACGACTGGACCATGTAGAAATCTGCTCCGGTCTGGATGTCGAAAAGGTGCTGCTAGGAAAATTGGCGTCTAACGGAGGGCACATGGATTGTTTTCTATCTAACCAGGTCTTGTAGAGCGCAGAATGTGCTTTCGTGCTATCCTATCTTGATTGCATTGTATTGATCACGCTGGCACTTTGCCTAAGGATGCCTTTCTAGCTTTAACTACCTCCTTCGCCAGCTGACAGCGGATATTGAGTCGCCCTTCCAGCTCGTTATTCTCGCTGTCGACGGCCAACCTCAGATACTTATAACACTCGTCGAGCTGTAATTTCAAGCGTTTAAAATCCGTCAGACCCTGAGACTCCCACCAGATACAAACGGCATATTCATAGTACGCAAAGGCGACGGCCCACCCCTCACTCGTCTTTCGTTTCTTCAGACAGGACTCCTCCAGCAGGTGTCTTGCTTCCGAAATTTCTCCTATATTCCGCAACACGACGGCTGACATCAAGACTCTGCACAGCTCGTCGTCAGAGTCCATCTCAGGAGCCGGAGGGACTGCGCGCCAGCGCTCAAGGGAGCTCTTGTCCATACGTCTGTAGCCATTATAGATGTAGATCAGCTCCATGACCGGAGAGGATCCAGCAAACTCAGCTAGTCCTCCTGATCCTCCAATTTCTTCGCGGCGTTTACTCCACTTGCTTATCCTCCTTTCGATTAGACTCTCGATCGGCACGGTGACCTTGGTTCCACCAAAGAATTTGTTTTTCGTCTGGAACATGGCAGGAATAGTGTCTAGCAGCTCATTTGCTTTGGTAAGGGATTCAGGAGTACCGTTCGTTCGCATGTCTTCGATGTAACAGCAAGCCGCGAAATACGTGTAAAGTGCGTGCGACCAGTCATTTTGATCTCGAACTTTGATATAGTATTCGGCCGCCTTGACGTATTGATGATCGAAGGAACAGTCCAAGGCATACTCGAATAGCATCAAGGTCTCGATCTGTTGAAGTTCCGGCTTCTCAGACGCGAAGCCACGATCCAATACAGCTAGCGCTCTCTGGAGATCCTTTTCCATGCCTCGTAATTTTGCATCGTGTAGCACCCACAGCTTCCCCTTTGGATAATACTCGTTGATCTCAGAAAGCGTCTCGTTGGCCTTGGCAACAGGCCAGCCATCATCGCCAGCAGAAGTGTCGTAAATGTCACACAGCTGCACTGCACCGCCATAGTACTGCACAAGAGAGGCGAAAGAAGCAGCTCCTTGTAGTGATCGGGGCTTCGAAGCGGCGATCCACAGGTACCTGAGAGCTTCGTCCCGCTCGCCGTGGAATCCCAGTAGATTCAGAACTTTGGTCAATTTTGGCGGCAGCAGAGAGATAATCAGTGTCAGAAGTCCATAGCACATCAACACACCCGACTGAATGGCTTCGTCAATCAATGGTACATTCGCATCCTCATGTACCGTGGTCAAATCCAGTGGCGCGGCGTGTTGCTTGATAATCTTTGAACCGTGTTTCTTCATGATGCTGTCGAAAGAGGAGAACGCGCGCTTGATCTTGAGGACAGAAGAGAAGCTCTTCATGATGGACTCTCCTGCGAAGCCGCAGATGGCGTGCATCAGCTGGACCTCGCCCAGACAAACCTCATATTCCAAACCACAGGGATACGTGGAAGTCGTCATCTTGTACTTCTGCGCCACCTTGAGTCCTTTCTCCAGACTCTCTTCAGCCGCTTGAAGCTCTTCGCTAGCTCGCTTCAACACGGCAGGTTCAAAGCCCAGCACTCCTTGAATGAAAGATATTACGGCTTTCCCGGTCAGGTGGAAGGCCGTCGTCTTGCTCTCAAAGATTTCACGGGCCTCCGGTATCCTATCATCGAGTACCAGGTCGAGCCCCTTGAGCACGGCGATGAGCGCATCCGAATCGACCGCGGTCAAGTCTATAGATTCCTTGCGGCTATTGCCAAACAGAAAAGACATTGAGATCCACTGTGGGCGCACGATGCTCCGTCACGAGAGGCGCGAGGTGCCGTTCTTACTGAAGGTTTCAGTCGGAAAATGAGGGGCTTCTGAACACGATCCACCTGACGTGGCAGTTCCGGCGCGCCGTTGTGCAGGTGTGTGAACGCAGTAGATGGAACGACGGCGTCAAGAGATGCGAATGGGAAAGCCACTTCCGGCGCGGAGGTTCATTTCGTCGATCAGCGGTGCCTATCGATCATCATCCACGGCTATCTACTAGTGGGCAAGCCTGACGGATATGTGTACTGATCGGACATCACTAATGGGGCTACACTATCAGCCTCCTGAGCTGCTCAAGGCTTGTCTGCGTACTGGCACTCTGTCACTAGCTGTAGCAATGCCAAATCCCTTCACCTGGACAATCTGTTCCAATTTGTCTAGCCATGACAACTCTGTAGGATCGCATATGCAAGACCTTGCTAGGATCAAGGGCCAGACTTGCTGCAACAAGGCTCCGGAATCTATGAGACTGAAAATGATGTGCTGTGCGACCTGTATAAGCTCCCTGACAAGGATGTTCTGCTGGATCTCACTCGCAAAGCCGAAGACTCTCTCCAAGTGGAGTATATTGGCAATAAGAGTTGGAAAGTTGGTCGATGATCGTGTGTCCATGAGCTGTAGTGACGGCTGGAAAGGACTACAATTGAGCTTCGGGGTGTTCTCGTGTCCTTCTACCTTGCTCGGAAAGCCAAGGATTCTATAACCTTGATAAAACCCCCGAAGCTCTTCTAGCACGCATAATGCTGTCTGGCGATTTCCATCATATATGACTGACGAGAACATAATCTCTCGCTTTAACAGGGCTACATGTAAGTACGCTGCTCGTGCAGCCCTAGCATACATGCTAAGCACATCCGCAAATCTAGGTGGGAGCACAGCATATAGTGTCGCAATCCAGTCCTCGTCCGCGAAGACGCAATCCTGTTCTTGTATGACAGAACAATTGATTGATGGTATAATGACAGTGAGAAAGACAAGACGATACATGCCATATCGACAATTCAAGGCTCCTGCGTACTGTAAGATATAGCACAAGGCACGCAGGTGCGACAAGTATCCTCTGACACTTCCGCTCAGCAATTCATAAACCATGAGAAGAGTTACTCCAATGATAGTAGCCTCATCCGCGCCGCCCTGCATCTCGACACTGCGGTTCAAACTTTGTTGAACTCCTTTCACGCCTTTGTGGTAATATACGAAGGTGTCGCTTCCGCCGATAGATCGAGTTCGATGATAATACATTGACGCCACCCCTAGGACTGCATTGTGAATACCGAGATTGGAGGACATGTATGCAGCTAAGAACGTCCTCCAAAGGTCTTGTCCTGCAAATACAGACCACTCTGTGCAGAAGTAGGTAACTTGCTTTATCAACAATCTGTAGTTTCTTGCGAATGGACGGAATCTTACAAAACAGGTTGATATAGATATCCTCTTTACTGATAGGATTTTGTGACAACGAATTTCCTTCTATCGTATTGACTTCTGTGCGAGAAAGAAAGCGCGACTGGTCCAATTGTGAGCACATACTCTCATCTGCAGGTTTGTGTTTGACACCAGTCGATATGCCCTCCAACGAAGAAATTACAGGCTTGTAGTCTGCTGCTGTAGATATTTCCATCTGGTCCGGCGGCGAAACACAATCGTATGGTATCACGGTCTGAGTGTCCAGAGAGAGGGTGTTTGCGCCGGGAATCTCACGAGATCTGTCGGTGACCCACTTTTCAGGGTTAATTTCGCCCAAGCGGCTGGTACTTTGTTCTCCGACATAGGGACACAAAGAATATCTCGATTGGGGTTTATCTTCCGAATATAGATCGTTGCTTCGTTTAGTCGCTTCATTATGAAAAGCAGCTGGGCAGATTGAAGTTTCCTCATAGTATATCGCATTCCCCGCATATTGAGCCGGACTTCTGGTGTGTTTCACGGCTTGTGTTGAGATGCATGATCCAATTTCCTTGAAGATCGAGGGTTTGGCGCCTCTGGATAATCGACACTGGTGGTGAACATTGTTGAGATTGCGCTCACGAGATGGCCAGATGCAATCGATCTTCAATTTGATGCCTGAAGAATGCTCAGTACAAAGCGCTCGAGATATGGGCGACGAACATCTGTTGCAAGCGGGCTTTCGTAGATCACATTTCCGCTTTCGCTTCTAGATTATTAATTGAGGCCATTTTGTGCTTCCTGACGGAGCATCGTACCGCACAGCTGGCGCAACTGAAAGAAGTTCGCATAGTGATCACTTGACAGGATGCCAAGAACTGTGCGCGTTAAGTACGGAGGACTGACAAGGGCAGATCGGAGGTTCTCAATGCCTGAAACTTTCGTTCAGACCGCGTGATGCATCGTTGCGCCAAGCATATACACCTCGGGCGACCATTGTGATTCGCTTGGTATCAATTGTCAGAGTGCCAAGGACTAGCGCGACTCCAGGCATGCCGAGGTCCTTTCAGATGCGAGTCTATATAGAGTATGAATTGTGTTTGTGTTTGCTTGCGAATAGTTGTAGATAGCCCCTATGAGCATTTGAAAGAACGCTGAGTGGCAAACATGCGCAATGGCAATTTGACATCAAATCTCTCCAAACCCCGGGTTCATCATTATTTGCTATGCCTGGATCTCTGTCGGCACGATTTGAGCTCGTTCGGGGAGATGTAGCGGGCTGGTAGTATGCTCTTGGCAATCAGCAGATCTACAGCTCTTGAAATCTCCCTTCGCTGATTGCTTCTTCGATTGGATCTTTGACATTGATGATTCCGTTCTTCTTCAATCGCTGAAATAAGACGAAGAGTTTCTCAGCTTCGCGTTCTTTCTCTTCGTCCGTCATGTCCCTCAATTGTTCTTGAGACAGATCTGCCATCTCATCCTTCAAATTTTGACCAGTGATGGGATTGATGCTTGTACCATTATGTGAATCGGAGATTTCGTTTTGTGGTATGGCAATTCCATGCGCCGTCAAGAACCCAACGCCATAGCCATAACCGACATTTTCCACAAACTTTTGTGCTGAGGATCCAGATACTTGATACAGAAGAGCACCAATGCATTCGCGCGTAACCTCAGAGGGTGAATTCAATAGCCGCAGTAATTTTGAAGGCACGGAGTTCGTCCGACCCAACGGACTCGACCGTTCAGTATCCGAGACTAGTAAGTGCGAGGCCATATCATTCTGGGCATCCGGATTATCAGCATATATATTGTGGAAGCGTGCGAGAACTGTCACCAATGGAGCCAACTGTGCTTCCGAGATACTTATACCATGCCATTGCGTATTTTCCAATATTGCGTCTACAAATTGCTCTAATACAGAGTACAAAGAGATAAGTCTTTTCTCCGGCGTATTTCGAATTTCGATATTCGTGAGCACATTGATCGAAAGAGGCAAGGCCACCTTCAGTAAAGAGTCCTTTGTCTCATTCAAGGAGTGGATAAATCGCAGTGTAATTTCTGTCAAATTACAGTATCCAACTGAAAGGTTGTCTTGGCAACGACAGTCGTCCAATATCGATGGAGCGTAGAGAGATAGATTGTATAGGAATTTCAATGTCTCACACAAACTGGAGATCCGCGGACTCATCACTGAAGCTACGGATTCGTCTGAAAGTGCGCAATCTGAGACCCATATCAGGTGTTGGGCCAACCATGTACCCAGGACAGAAACCCAGATGTCATGATTGCTTTGAAGATCGTGTCCAATTGATGGCCCTGTCTTGGCTGTGACAAGGAACATAATTCGGGACATGAGAAATTCCTCTTCATGAGCAGCCAGAGCTTCAGTTTTGGATCCCTTTTTGAGCAGACTCTCTAGTCCGCCAGCCTGGAGGAACAGTGGTACGCATTGGTCCTCGAGGGTCAGAGCATTTGCGAGACAACGTTTCGCCTCTCTAGAAATACATACAGCTCCATCACGACATCCATATTGCAGAAGAATCTTGATGCCACGAGACGTATAGATGGAGCCTGCATCAGCTTTGACACGACTCAGCTCTTTCAAAGTAATCAACTTTTGTTCGACACGCGACGTCTCGAGAAGGCTAGGATCCTCCTCCAGACGATCGCCCAGCCACTTCAAGATATCTTCGATGATTCCCTCATTGCTAGCTCTCATCATGACATATATGTACGGTATGAATTGCCTGTTGCTGCCACTTGATCTGGTGCGCGGTTTCACGCGCGGTCGGATATGCCGAGCTTACATTCGATTCCGCGCAATGTTCAGAAGCAATATATTACTAGGGACGAAAATACAGTACAGGAAGTCGGCATCAATCCAGCCTTTGGAGTCACTACCGCTTGTGATTTGTATCTGACCTACAGTAGCGATCCTGCGCACGCAGCATGGCATGATCAAAAAGTGAAACAAAAGGCGTCCACCACACAGAAGAACTAGTAGATTTTGTGAGATCATTCAATTCTGGTTAATTAGTGCCGTCAACGAGACATTATCACGCAGGTCGATGCCGTATCTGGCGACCAAATATATAGTTGGTAGCAGCAAGACTTGACAACTCATTGTGACTAGCCTGTGCATAAAGAGCGGCGTTGAATAGGACAAGCCTGTGCCAGAGCTTGGTTGTGCATAACTCAAGATGATCGAAGCAAGATTTGATGGTACAGACACGCGAGCAATGCTTCTTGATCCTTGATGAGAATATTGCTATATTGATGGAGTATTTTCAATATCAGTATATATTCGAATTGGACAATCTTGATGCAGCTGTCGTCGTGAATTTCTGCTTAGCCTTTCCTGATGCCCATCGCACCCGATTCGAGTCGGAAACATGTCCTTCATGCCATCCATCGCCATTTAGCAACGCACTCCTCACTCTCAATGATGTTCGCTCGGGGACCCACTTTGCATCACTTTCTCGGCGATACAGTATACTGCGAACGCACCGACTCCGAGTCCCAGGCCAGGCAGACTCGCAGCGTAGCGCGCTCGTGTTGCAAAGACGCCCTTATATCTCCAGGCTTCGCTATGGAGCCTCAGTACTACCCTTTTCCAGACTTTTAGTCTTCGGTCTGACTTACCGACGTGCCCAAGGGTCCTTGGAGGTGTTGATGGGATCGGCCATTGAGTATATTGTCAGATTGCTATAGGAACTGCTGAGCTGTATAGATTAGAACTGAATCGATTGGCGAGACGGAGATTTCACGTGACCCGTCTCATCGATTAAGCGCAAATTGACTCTGAAATCTCTACTCCGACGTACAGCGCGGGTTGTGCATCGCTCTGATATAAGGCTTACACAGCATTATTAGAGCGTTTCTACGGTCTGCAACAGCTGTCATTCCCGAGTGGTCCGCTCCAGATACCTTTACTATCTGTCGCGCTCAAAGAAAGGCCTGAGCGAGAACTCATAGGCTACAAGATTGCTCGGTGATATGGTCTCGTATAGCCAACTAACGCACTCGAATCTGCACAGGCATACTCAACAAGAAGGTGGACCCATAAGACAAGTATGGGCGTACAACTTGGATGCAGAAATGATGGTCATACGTGATCTGGTCGATCGATTTCCATATGTCTCGATGGACACCGAATTCCCAGGGATCGTAGCTCGACCGATGGGGCAGTTCAGAAGCGCGAGTGATTATCGTTACCAGGTGATGCGCTGCAACGTCGATCTACTCAAGATGATACAGTTGGGCATCACGTTCTGCGATGAAAACGGCCGACAACCAGAAGGGATAAATACATGGCAATTCAACTTTGCTTTTTCTCTAGGAGAGGATATGTATGCTGGAGACTCGATCGCCTTGCTCAAAGAGGCTGGTATCGACTTTGGAAAACATCAAGAGCAGGGAATCACCCCTGGGGCTTTCGGCGAAGTCTTGATTAGTTCGGGTCTCGTGCTGTTGTCAGAAGTCAAATGGGTCACATTCCATGGTGGTTACGACTTTGGTTATCTGCTGAAGATTCTGACAGCTCAAGCCTTACCTACAAGCGAGACTGATTTCCTGGCGCTTCTGAGCCTCTATTTCCCCAATTTTCATGACATCAAGTACTCTGCAAGGACAGTCAAGTCATTGAAAGGCGGCCTCACAGAAATAGCAGAGGATTTGAATTGCAATCGCACAGGCAACGCTCATCAAGCAGGATCAGATTCTCTTCTAACAGCTAGAGTATTTTTTGAGGTTTGGCGCCAATTCTACCCACAGGGATTCCCGGAGGAATTCTCAAATAAGATTCACGGTATCGGTAAAAGTGAATTACCTGCTCAAACGGCCGCGTCTCATGCTCAGACTTCACAAGCAGTTCAGCATATGAATCCACTTAGCAAGACATTTCAGGTACGTTAAACTCCGTCACGAGCTTGTCGCGACGTTGAAAGAGAATGGCTATTGTACAAGTGGCAAGAAATGTGATTGCAAGCTGGAAGCGACAATTCGGGGAAATAAGCGTGTATTCAGCGAGAAACTCGGGGGTTGTTTTTATTAAAGATATTGGGAAACGGGCAATATTCAAATTTGATTGCACGATAGCATAAAGAGGTCCATAAATATTATTTTTACATGCCTTTGCGAAGGAGATACTTATTTGGGGGCCCGCGCGTGATTTTTCCCCTTGGACAAAATCATGATTGTCTGAGACTGACGCCGTTGCCATTCTTTCGAGTCGTGCCGCCAATATTTGCTTTGGCTCGCTCTCTAGCTAGATTTCCATCTACAGTATACGTTTTCCGAGCTCCAGCAAACCAAGAGCCCGCGCCGATGGACGCCGTGACGGCGGTCGCTAGGATCATGTAATTCATGTTTGATGCGTCTACCGGGTACCGAATCGGCACAAAGAACCAAATACACTCAAAGACTAAAAACACCAACGCAGTGATATTACAAGCCAGTGCTAACCGTTTCTCGAGGCGCCACGGCCCCGGTACAAAAGTGTCTTGACGTCTTGCATACAACAGTGTAGCGATAGCCATGGCGTAGGAAAAATAGAGGCCGACTGTACCGATCGCCAAGATTGTGGAAAATGCAACGGATGAGCCAAAGTAGATTGCCATGACGACGGCTTGACATGTACCGGAAAAAATTATCGCGTTGACTGGGACTTGAAAGACTGGATGGACGCGACTGAACCACGTCGAATATGGCAGACCTTGATCACGGCCGAATGCCATCACTGCACGACTCGTTTCTGCAATGAAGCTCGCTTCAGCAAAGACTTGAGTCATGAGTAGAATGAAGCCGAGCAGACAACAACCGACATACGACCGTGTCGCTTGGTAGTAAATCGGAAAAATTGGATTGTCCGAATCTAGCACCGCGTCGAGATCGGAAACACAAAATAAGATTGATAGTAGATAGACCAAGCCCGTGACGGAACCAAGATACACGCTATAGACCATCGCTTTGGGTGCATCCACTTGCGCATTATTCATTTCTTCAACGAGATGCGCCGGCGCATCGTAGCAGCACATGACGTAGCTGAGGTTCGTAATGCCCAGACATACAACGACGCCTCGATACCGATCACTGAGTCCCGTCTGATTGGCATATTCGGTAAACACAAAAGATGCAGGTTGGAAGGAGTTTGCTGTAGCCAAAATCACAACGACTGAGACGACAAGTCCAAGGACGCCCCAGATTAAAGATGTCCACCCGAGAGCACCGAGTGCCCTGCGTCCCAGAATGTTGAAAGTGCAGCATAAAAAGATGATCGCCCAACACTCCAATACCGTCTTGTACGGAGCTGTATTGAAATCTGGATCAATCAGAGTGGCCATGCCGTAAGTTGACTCTGCAACATTCGCAGCAGCAGCAGCGCCTATACCTATCATTCCTGCGATCTGCCCGATGGCTGTGATGTATGATAGACTTCTGCTCCATTTTTTGCCAGACATGATGGCAACCCAGTAATATTGCCCTGAGTTGCACGGATAAGCGGAACAGACCTCTGCCAAGGAGACGACGACCGACAATGTGAATAAACATATCCCTATCCAGCCCCAAATAAGGACGATCGGGCCGCCAGCAGTAAGGCCAAAGACCAAAGAAGATCCGATCTCACCCCAACAAGATAAGACAGAGAATGATAGGCCTAGCATAGATAGCTTGGACATCGATCGTGACAACTCAGGCTTGTATCCCATCTCTTGTAGTTTGACGTCGTCGGCTGATATCTGACACTCTGAAATGCCATGCGCCAGCAGCGTAACTTGATCTGTACTGACGACGGCGCCATAAGTGACAGGAGACTTGTCCGTGTGTCCCGCGCTCGACATGTCTGGCGATCCATCGATCGGATTGATGAACACTCGATCGGAACTCATCCTCAAAAGGGGCTCAGTTTCGTGCGGACTGTCGAACTTGTTGTGAAGTGCTGACTCGGAGCTAGAGCACTGGACGGTCGAACCACTTGCAGATGAAGCATCGTCAGCTGGACTTGGCGATACGGTGAACATCAAAACGGCCGGCTTGAGCTCCTGCTGGCTTGAGAGAAAGGAACAAAAGATCCTGCTGGACGGAAGGGTCAGTGCGGTGGCGAATCTTAATTCTTATTAAGACCGCGGATTCAGAAAATAGGAGTTATGGTCCAACACAAGATGTCGATCATACGCCCAGTCGGAAACGTTTCTCGTCTTGCTCAGCATCCAAAACACACTGCCTCCGTGATCAGCCCAGCAAGACTACCGTGGAGCGAAGAAATTGTTGACATGGATGTAGACTTCCCAAGCCAGCACTTCCATCAAAACGCGTGCGACGTTCCAGACTGTGCGACCTCACAAGAGCAACTTGTATGTTGTACATGCTGGGGTGCCAAGTGACCCGCAGTACCTACATACCACGAAGCTGGTCAAAGCTCGCCAACAGTTTGTCCTCATCCTCTTTCTCCGACGCGTTGTCCTTCTTTGCTCTGCTCGACTTCTTCAACAGTATATCCTCGCTGGTCAATTGCTTGTCCAGAGCATCCTGAATAGCCTTGTCTTTCGCATTCGAGGTTTTCTTGATCTTCCTGTTCTGTGTAATTTGCTTCTTCATCAGACTAGGCTTTGACTTGGTCGACTTCTTCCCGGTGCGCGCCATGATTCACGCTTCTCGAAATGTAGTCTGATAAGATAATACTAAGCTCAACCCACTACTGGATGACTACAAGAATACGTCTTGATGGACCTTGAGCTTGAAAATCGCAGATTAACGTGAGAAAAGTTGCCGCAGCCACATCGTAACAGTGGCTGACTACTCCAGTAACTATCAACTGCTTTGGCCCATATCTCGTAGCTGTTCTTGTACTCGTTGCTTCACAATTGTATATAATATATCACTGTGCCTTTGACGACGTGGTAGCAAGGATTTCTTGTCGGGGATGGTCCGTCAGGACACAGGGAATGCGACGAGGCACGACTCGCCCGTAGTTCAGACTTCGGAGCAGGATAATGATGCCTCAGGCAAGAAGCTCAAGAAACCAGCACCTAGGAAGAGACAGCGAGGACAAAAAAAGCCGAAGCCGGTTCAGACTCAGCAGACAGCTTCTGCCAATACCGATTCTATGACAACGAAGAAAGATGGCGAGGCGATCTCTGTGTCGACAACCGACGGAACGCCGGAGACTACTTCACCAGGTCCAGAGGCCGTCGCATTACCGCCGAAAGCGACGAAGAAGAGATCTAGAAAGCGCAAGGATGGCTATGATCCGAAAGATCTAGGAGCAGAGGTCACCGTCCCCGACAAAGCGAGGCTTGATGCTATGACGAAAGCAAGCAGAGTGGACCCACAAAGCGTCATCCGACGGCCGGTGTCGGACACACATTCGAGCCCTCGCGAAAGAGAGATAAGTCAGCTGAAGCGGAGGTTCGGAACGACATTGATCGTTGATTCTGGCTTGAATACCTATACACTTCCCTTTGTACCGTCGGATCCAGACTTTCCATACGAATTGCCAGAACTATTCATAGAGCTGCACGTACCTTTGAAATATCCTACTGATGCTAGTGTCATGAAGATCAAGTCCGGACTGGAAATCGGATTTGCTCGAAATATCGAGCGAGAATTTGATAGAGAAAACATAGGTCATGGATTCGGTGGACGTGGACTGCTTGGAATGCTGACCTGGCTGGATAGAAATCTTGAAAGGCTTCTGGCAATGAAGAAGTCAGATACTGTGAAGATTGTGCGTCCCACTCGCTCCGTTCCTGCCATCGAGACACAAATCAGCAGGAGTGTTCAACGCCCTATTATATCAGAAGTTGCTGCGAGTCAGACCACGCAGACACACGAGCCTTCTAAGGAGCAGACGGAAGCAACGAAACAAGAACGTAATACTGAATTGTCTAAGCTGCGCATGATTCATCCTTCTCAACTCGAACGCGATTCCTTTGATCTCAAGCTGTCAGAAACCCTGGAAATTCGTCTGCAGGTACCGAGCATGTTTCCCATCGAGCCCGCTTGGTTGATCGTACTCAAAGGGGATGAGTCGATAGAATTAGAGGCAAATAGAGAATTGAGGCAGAGTACCCGAGGTCTCGCTAGGACGCTGAATTGGATTGCAGCGAATGTGAAAAAACTGCATACCGATAGCAGCAGCATCGACATCACGCTAACAAATCAAGCTGTGAGAGAAGAACCTCTGTCTACTAAAGCAAAATCATCTGAATTACCTGAGCAGCATCACGGCGTATCAGGTTTTGAACCCGTCTTCGGAGAACTTTACTCAGTCAAGATCGACGCAGAAGACATTGATCAAGATAGTGCAGACAGTTATTCATCTGGAGACGATCACGAATATGAAGAAGATGAAGAAGATGAAGACGTTGAAAGTCATCTGAGTAACTTGTCATTGATTACGGATCAGCGACCGCAGCGGATAGATAATGTCATCGGGAAGACTCAAGAGAAAGGAACAGCGATCAATGCAGTCATCAACATGACACATGTTGCATTACTCGAGCCCATCTCAATCAGTCTCACTTTGAAATGCTTAAGATGTAAGTCGACAGGCAATCACATCGAGACTGACCAGTCTGGTAAGTCGGCAGACGTGCAGTGTCCCTTGTGTTCGTCGATCCTGTCAGTGGCTTTTCGAGGACAGGCCTTGCACCAAGCGAATTCAAGAATTGGCTATCTCGATATGACAGGGGCGTCAGTATTGGACCTTGGGCCAGGGACATTCAGCCCCACCTGTGAGAAATGTGATGAAGTGGCTACGGCCTTCAAGGGCCTCATTGCCGGACAACCACAGACTCGGCCTTGTAGAGCGTGCCATATAAAGCAGACGGTGTCGATCTCGAGTACGTCGTTCCTCATCATCAATTCAGCCACGAGGACAGCCCAGACTGGGCAGAAAGATGCCCAAAATCTGAACATACAGCGTGGAAAGCCCCTGCCCAACAACGGTATCTGCAAACATTTCAGAAAGTCCAATAGGTGGTTTCGATACAGCTGCTGCTCCCGGGTATACGCTTGTCCTATATGTCACGACGAGCTGACGGACCACCCGATGGAACTTGCGAGGTTTCAGATATGCGGATGGTGCTCGAAGGAGTCGGCCATCAGGGGCCTGAAGCCATGCGTACACTGTGGGCGAGACCTCACGCGGCGGTCGAGAGGAGGTTTCTGGGAAGGCGGTCAAGGTGTACGGGACCAGACGAAGATGAACAAGAACGATCCCAGGAAGCACCGGAAGAAGATTGGCTCTGCGGGCAAGAAGAAGTAGCTACCTTCTGTGCCGACCGGATCATGTATCATATGTATGTCCTTCCCGCCTCCTGTTGTCTGCTGCTTGTTTTTGTGCGCGCGAACGGGTAGGACGCCGCTTCCCTTGTCCACACAACTCACCACCTCTCAATTATCGTGACAAACGCCCATCTCCTGTGAGAGCTTGCTTGGCACTGTCGACCGGAAGCTTGTCCTCGGGGGACTTCCATCGCGTCACTACGGCCCCCCTGCTCGTGGCTGCTCAATTGAGTGTGGACACAGGGTCGTTGTGATATCGCGCCAAGCTCGACCTGCGTGGATAACCCTGCCACCATGGTGAAGCATGCGGCTGGCTCTGCGACATCGCTAGACCCGGTCAAGCCTCTGCTGGGGGACACTGGATCGTCTGCGCCGAGTCAGGTTCCGGCCCGTGAGTACTTGGATCTCACGAAGGATGTTCGCGACGAAGGCGCGGTACAATTGTTGAGGGAAATACTGACGACTGCGCGCAAGATTGTCGTTATTGCGGGCGCCGGTATAAGTGTTGCGGCCGGCATTCCTGATTTCCGTGGAAGCAAAGGGATGTTTGCGACGATGAAGGCTAAAGGCCGAAGTGAGTTTGTTCCGGAACCGAAGGCTTGCCAGAGTTGGTCCTTTTACTGACCCTTGTAGCTGGACAGTCCATGTTCGATTCCTCCGTATACAGATCGCCGGAGACTATATTGGAATTTCACGAGATGACCTGTAGTCTCTACGAAGCGTCTCGGGAGACTGAACCGACGCCGTTCCACAATCTCCTCGAATCTCTGGCCAAGAGCGATCGTCTCCTGCGATTGTACACACAGAACATTGACTTCCTGGACACGCGACACGAGACCTTGAATACGGTGGTGCCTGTCCCTCCTGTCGGGCCGTGGCCAAAAGTGATTGCTGTCCACGGCAGTCTCGAGAAGATGACTTGCACGAAATGTCAAATCATCAAGGACTTCAATCCAGCGCTGTTTCGGATATGGAAGGAGGACACACCGGAATGTAACGAATGTCGAAAGGACGAGGACGCGCGCATAGCCGCAGGGAGACGTCGGTTGGGCATTGGCTTTATCAGGCCGCGTATGGTCCTATACGGCGAACCAGGCTACGATGACCTCAACATAGGAAGCTGCATGGCCTCCGACTTGCGCAACAGACCAGACACTCTTATTGTCGTAGGCACGACGCTCAAGATACCCGGTACAAGAACGATGGTCAAGGAAATGTCCAAGGCGATCGGTAATAGGGGCCATGTCATTTGGCTCAACGTTGACGATGCACCGACTGGAGAGTTCAGTGACATTTGGGATTTCGTCGTCAAGGGAGATTGCCAAGAAGTTGCTCGTCTCATGGAGAATGTGACCATACCACACAAGGATCAGTCATTTGTATGTGAGGACATTATTTCCGCTTCGCAGCAGACAATCAAAGATCTGGACACGTCGAATCAGCATAATCCGAAAAGTGATTGGTGGTCGGTCGTTGTTAACGACAACATGGTCGCCAGACATGGAATGCTCACGCCAGCATCGACCAATCCGTCTTGCTCGGACGATGAGAAATCTATCCAGCAGGCGAAATCCTCTTTATCTCGATTGATCCATCCGGACTTTCTCAATGACCAGCGCAAGAAGAGTACTTCTGTGATACCGACGACGACAAACACTGCCGATTTTTATGCCCCCTTGGCCGGGCCCAAAACGAAAACACTGAAAAGGAAGCTGCCTAGGATTGAGACCGAACAGGCCTCGAAACCCAAGGCCGCACGAAAACGTAAACCATCCTTCAGTCAAAAGGCAAAGGCGATCACTGCCGATGGACATCAACGGCTTCATGTATCAGTAAAGAATGCTTCTGGACCCAAGAAACCAAGAGCTTCGAAAAAGCGCAGCGACGTTCTGAAACCAAGGAGTAGTTCCGTGCCTGTTGAGATGACTCAGAGCTTGCCGTATTCCGATGCAGCACATATTCCTGAACAAATTGTATCCGCTCCGCCGAACGTGGCAGAGGCAGATGTGGTGCCGAGCCCGGCGGGGCACCATGTAAATGCTATAGACGATCAAGGATCTGAAATGATCGACATGCCAGCGGAGCTTCCTGATCATACGATAAGAGAGCCTGACATTGCTGTACTGTCCAAGACGAGTGATGCTACAGCTATAGAGGTTGAAGTTGCTACAGCTACAGCTACAGAGACAGATACTGCTACAAACATAGAGGCAGTCGCTGCTCTAGCTCCAGAGACCAAAGCTGAGACTGACAGCCAAGTGTCGTCGCTGGACGTGGGTGTGGACGTTCCAACAGTACGCGACTGCGGTACGTCCTTTGAAAATGAGGCGCGTGAGTGTAAAGAAGGAATCACAGGGTGCGTCTTGCCAGATGATCATCGAGACTCTGAGGACCAGTCTGAATCGCCCACGATAATGACGATTCCGCCGTCTTTGCTCAAGTATGAGAGTACTGTTGAAGACTTGTCTCAACAACAACAAGAAGCCACCACGAATAAAGTACCTCGGAAGAGGCAGAGTAAAGTTTGGTCCACGACGGACCCACCACGCAGAAGCAGTCGACATATCAACGTTACGCCGTCACAGTAGATGCGAGTTGTACATATCGCATATTCATGCTCTCTCTCGTAGTATTAGCAATCGGCATGATGAAAAGGGGTTTCATTTTATACTTATAGAAAAAGATAGGGGGTTTTAATTATGGTACACACCTTTTCTTTTTCACCAACCGTTGAATCTGATCCAAACATCGACGATTTTGGCATCTAATCCATCTTGGTCTACGATAAAGTACCAAGGGTATCCCGCGCCTGTAATACATGCATGTTGTGGAACAATCAAGAGTCTTTGTCCGACACTGAATTGATTTACATTCACATCTGTCGTCCGTCGCGAAGCCAAGATGCCGTGTTCTTGCGACACTCGAGTCACGTACCACTCGTCCTTTTCGTCATCAACAGTAACAGTAACAGTACCAGTACCAGTACCAGTACCGTCACCCTCTCCGGTTGTTTTGACGACGTTGCCGAACCCGGGGATGCGACTAGACTCGCGACTGAGTGCGATACAACCTGCGTTGATCAATAGTTCGCGCCTGTCATGGTACAGAGAGACAATTTCCGCCGTGACCCTGATGGCGATGCAAGATGGGTGGACTAGTCCGGTAGCGAATTGTTGTAGGTCGTTGAATGGGTAACAACCGGCATGGAGTTCCACGTCACCCGCGAGATTGAGCGCCATCAACTCGGCATGTGTCAATGCGGACGATGCGTGCGCTGTCGGTGTAGCTCCGACACTCAACACGAATGTCTGAGCGACTCTCGATGAGGACGACGACGTTTCTAAGAATGATTTTGCCAAGGCGGCGGCGGATGAAGATGCGCGCAATTCAGAAAGTAAAGTCTCTTTCGCAGAGGTTTCCGAGACGTCAGAGTAAGAGTGTCCCGCATGACAATAAAATCCGTAAACGTCCACAATCTGAGCCATGTCTGGCGATAAAGCAGCTTTGATGAGCGCCTCGAGTGCGTCTGAAGAGACGGGCAGTCCAGCCCTGTGAGTGCCGCAATCGACCTTGATGAAAATACTCCATTTACCAGACCCTTCTCCAGCTGGGACACCATGCCTTTGCAGTGCTTGTAACTGATCCTCCGAATCAATCATGAGTCTGAACGTAGGAACCAATTTCTTCAACTCGAGCAATTCCGGCAGTCTCGAAGGGGCCAATGGTAATCCATAGAGGACGTCACGTACGAGCCCTTCCTTGACAACCGGCAAGATGGAGTACGCTTCCATGACGGTAGACACAATGACACGACCGTGACCCGCCTCACCCATCTGCAGTCTCAACCCTTCGATGGTCTTGTGCGTCTTGATGTGTGCCCTGAACGGCACCCGAAGCGCAGCAGCGTTCCTCAGCATCGACTCGCAATTAGTACGTGCCGTAGTCCGGTTGATGATGCATGAAGGCGTAGGTAACTCCGAGACTGATTTCCCCAGGTACGCATCACACAGAGCTTGACGATCCGCCTTTACGTACCCTATCGCCTGCGAAAAGACCATTTCTTCAGTACGACAAGATTAGAAGTGTGCGCCGAGTTTGAGGTGAACGAGGAGAGCCAGCAACTTGATTATAAGCGCGCGACGCCCAATGAGTCACGTCACCTCGACAGATTATGCACGGATCTGATGTACGAAAACCCAAATGTATGTATTGATATTACCAAAGTCTCAAAGGATACAAAGTCTCGCTGCTATCTCATGAAATCATACTTCATGAATTGGAGGAAAGTGTGTTTGGGCGAGCGGAGTCTCCGAAAAACCCTCATTTTCTCGCTTCGACTCGGACAATCTTTTCTTACCACGACACGAGTTTTAACATCATCCGAGTCGAATATGCCGTCAAAGAATAGTGTCAATAGGCCAAAGAATAAGAATACGGCGAGGGCGAAAGCGCAACACAAGTCTGCCGTCGCTAGACGCACACCACAGACTGATATCATACATGGCAAAGTCGACTCGAAAAAAGTGCAGCAGAAGAAATTGAGAAAGGCGCGACTTGCGTCCGCTCACGCCGCCGCTACGGCCGATGACGCCCAGGATGTAGAGATGGTGCTCGGAGACGAAGAAAACGACGACGACTCTGGTGTTGCTGCGACCGACAACAAAATCGATACGAGAGCCAAGAAACAGGCTAGAAAGGCAAAGATCGCTGCTGAAGCATCACAACAGGCGCCAGAAGAAAAGGAATTCAAGATGGATACGAATACCGGAAAGGGAACCACACTCGGAGGCCCACCCTCAGCAAGCAAGTAATTCGCAAATCGCGAATTGTGTGCCGCAAAACTTTTTGGCAATACGACAACTCCAAGGGAAAACGAACGTCCCTGATGAATCAAAAGAACAACAAAAGATTGATTTTTTCTTTCTTCTATACAAGATTGATGCTATCTATGGCATATCAGAACAAACTCCAGGCTCAGGCACAAACTCGAGCCTCTTATATTATTGATGCATAGCGTGTGCGTAGAAATTCATGGTTTGTCAAATTTTCCAGCAGCGAGTGTGGAGTTCCCCATGAATCCTGGGGCTGCCATCTTTCTCATCTTGTCATGATTTTCCGTGTTGCCTCCTGGCATGTCAACTTGATTGCTTCATCAGCAGTTGTATTGCCGCGGGAAGCCACCATCTGCTGAGGAGAATCAAGCGCGCCCGCACGCACGCTCGGGAGTGACGAGGAGCCGACGGGCGTTACCTGATAAACTAAGACCAGCTTAGCTGACCATTTGTACTTTGCCTCATGTCGCTGATCTCGCGAGGAATACTGAAAGTTTCTGCGAGGCTGAATCTTTCCTGACGAGGTGTCGCCTCATCATCTACCCATGACTCCGTCAGCGCGTGCTTTCTAGACGCATAAAGCTCTGATGACGATACAGCGACGGGAACATAGGCTTGCGACACTTCCGATGCAGTGCTGAAAACAGATATCGAGTCAAGCGGCGTGATATCGCAATGGCCTGAAGAAGATTCGCTCCGACATACATGGGGGTTTGGCAGGGACCGAGGTGAGGGCGGATTGAGACTCTCATGGAATTGAACTGGATCGAGACATATTGATTCCTGTACTTCCTCCGGGCAGTGGTCCAGCGAAAAGGCTGTAGGATCGAAAGTTCTATGAGGGCCGCCAGATTCGAGAATAGGCAACCGACGATCAGGATTGTAGGAATCAATCCTGCGATTCTGCCATTGTTGTTCTGCATCGCAATCTAATTCAAGACTGTCGTAGTGAGATGGTGTCTCTGATTTCTTCCCAAACCTCCGGTCTTTGTAAAAGTTGGCGTTTCGAAATTCCGGCGCTGCACTTGAAGAGCTAGAGCTGCCTCTCTCGTGGGTCTTTCGATGTTGTGCCAAATTGTCGCTCCGGCTGAATCTTTTGTCACAAATCTCGCACTCATAAGGACGCTCCTGTGTGTGTGTTCGTACATGGCGCTTCAGATGCTCCAATCGCTTGAAGAGCCTTTCGCAGCCAGGAATCGGACAGTTATATGACTTGGTCGGATACGGGCTTCCAATGTCAGAATCGCTCCCCACGCGCGAGATATTCTGTTCGAGTTCAGCGATGCGATCATCGTATTGATATGATAAATTCTCGCCGTATCCCGTGAAATTTGGCGCAACATCCACGGGGGCAGCATGTCCATCCAGCTGGGCTTGTGGCAACCCGGCCGTCGCAGTACTCCCGGCGTCGTTAATCTGGTAGATTGTCTTATCAAGCTGATGAGGCTCCGTCGCAGCTCGTTGTCTCTGTTGAGCTTGAGCTGCTTGCTCAGCTAACAAGAGGCTCGAGGGGATGCTCTGACGCCTCCTTCGCTGCTTGTACGTCGGGCTTCCTTCGAACGGGCTGAAATGTACAGGTAGTCCAAAATTCATCGGCACTCGTGGCGGAATCGAGAAATTATTGTTCTCGCCCTGCAATCCCAAAAAATCACCCGGTATGTCATACGGACCAGCGAATCCGTCGTTTGTTTCGGAATACGCTGGTCCTTGCTGTGGAACTGGGACCTGAAAGTCATGCGTGCCGAAAGTGTCCATCGAGTTGCCGTAGGAATTACCAATCATAGGGGCTTGAATCACATTGCTAGTAGAAAGATCACGATTCATCTCGTAGATCCCGCTTTCCAGGGGCATTGAGTAAGAGGACTCCACGCTACGATCAAAAGATAATGCCCGGCGCCGGTATGCATCCTCAACAGGAAATGACGTCCCACTGTTCATGTAGCTTGGAAAATCTCGAAAGCTCGTGGACCTTGCCGCCCTATCGTTGGTGATCGCGTGAACCGGAGTCGTGTGATGCACCTCGAACCCCAATGGTCCAGTCTGGTATATTGGCGGCTGAGGAGCGTCGTTTGACTGATTGCGGTAATCGATTGGCACAGCAGACTGAATACTTTGGGAGCGTCTATGATATGATTCGGAAGGGCCCACTCGCGGACTGTAATGAGGTCCCGAAGGATATGTTTGCACTGCACCGGGATACTGCCCCGACATCAGGTTGTGTTGGGCCTGCTGCGCAGCAAGCGTGGCTCCGACCTCTGAAGCAGCATTCTGTTGTAGGGACTTCGTCAACTGCTCGTACAGAGATTGCGTGGCATCAAAGACAAACGACAGAGCTGGTTCCTGAACGGCTTCTGTTGTCGTCTCGGTGCCCATGCGTTCTCTTTTCAGGTCCCTCTCGAGTGCGTCCAGGAAGAGCCTGTCGTGCGGGACGGAGAACCAGTAAAACACCTTCTGTTTCTTTTGCGTCCTGATGCAGTTGTTCTTGTACAACAGATCGAGAAAGGCCGATTTCGGTTCCTCGAGGGACGCATCTGCAATTGTCAGTGAGTGCCAATCATCAGCCTGCTACTCGTCCCTACCAGTGCCAGGCTTCAGGTTGCGCAGATCGGAGAATATGCCTTCTTCGAACTTTTTGACGTTGCGCACAGGACGGCCAAAGGCTTGAAATCTGTATGTCAATGCACGCACTATATCAGTCCCCGTGACGTGGAACAAGTTCCTAAAAGCATTGTGTCAGTGTTTCGTCCAAAGGGTCTACTTGATGCAGGTCGAGCGCACCAATGCAATTCATCAACTTGAGAATTGTATGGCGGGCCTCGCATGACAGGTCCACTCACCTCCATAGAACGCAGCTCACATATTCACCGGTCGGCAGGAGATAGCGCCTGATGATCTGATCGACCTGCCAGTTGGCCGGCGCCGTCGCCAAGAAGTACTTCAACTGTTCTCCGATCAGCCCCTGAACACAGAGATATACGACATTACGGCACTCACATCGTCCACCTGTTCGAGGGCGGCTTTCGCCTCCGCCGGCAGGCTGTCCAATTGTTCTGCGGAAAGCATGAACGTCTCCGGCTTCGTCGTCGTACTCGCCTGATTCATGGTAAAGCTCATACGAAAAGGGGGGAGTGGTAGCGGTGAATTGCGAATTTCGACGGGAGTGGAGACGCTGACTCGGAGACTCAGCCTTGTGAAGGCGACACCGACGTGGTTCTCGGTGCTCAACAACGGGCGATCTGGATAGAGCTCTCGCGACGGCGCAGTGATGATCGAGCCGGGTGAGTCTCTGAGTTTACTGCCGGTGATATGTAGGGTCATGTAATGCAGGCTTCCTCGAGCCTATAAGGACGCTTATCGCAACGCGCTCAACTGTTTTTCAAACACACGTTTCAGTGTCAACATACAGTCATAGCCCACCGCATCGGACACGGACGCCAATGAAATGCTCGTGCCAGGGCTACTCTACGTGCGATATCGATGGCACCCGATGCAGTCGAGTAAATCGTTCCCCACCCTTCGTCCAGGCCTCGCTCTGCAGATGTCGAGGAGAGGACCACAAGTGGGCAAGACCTGCCACTTCGGCTTCTGCGCAAATTCAATAAGGAGAGGCTGACACGGTGTTGTGACACAATCTACCGCGAGTCCCTCGGCCTCTCTGACGCTTGTGGTCACAGAGCACAGAAGTGCACGTTTGACGGCCAGAATCTGAATATTCTTACTTCAAACAAACGAGAGTAAATATACGTTATAGCTGCCCTATACAACAATCGCGTGCCTGCGCCCACACCCAAGCATCGCCAAGTCTGCCGTGGCTCAGAAAGTGATCCACTAGTGACTGACGTACGACTTCGTGCAGTGACCCCCCCAGCGCCCCCCCAAAATGGCCAAGAACGCACTCCACTTTTCTCCACAGATCTCCAGTGATCTGCTGTACGGCGTATCTTGTAAGCGAGTGAAACAGATCTGGCCAGATCTGACACGAGTTGGAAACAAGCCGACGACCAGGCGCTCATCTCGCAGTCCAGCCCAGTACGGGCGTGCAGCAGTAATCTATCTGCGACCGAGACTGATGGAGTGTCCCGCTCACCCAATGATCTATCATAACGATACTAGTCTGCACGGACGTATACGGAGGACTTGATTTGATTTTCTGATGTGACATAAATGGTCCGTGCCCGCTGGCTTGTACAAGTAGGTAGCATATCTGACAGCACGGCTGTGCACAAGAGGGTGATGCCGGGAGATCTGTCTAGCCTGCCTTCCCTTCCCTTCTCTCCCTCGCAGCATCGCCACACGGCTGCTCTCGACATCGCGTGGGCGCATGTGATTCTGCCCTGTAGCTAGCTACTCTGAGAGATGAAGGACCATCTCAAGTCCAACTTGCACAGCTACGACAATCTCACAAATCATGGTACTGCCAATCACAGCAGCAAAATTGGATTCATGTAGGCGCCGAGAACGTGCAGGACATCAGAGTCAGCTCGTGGACAGAAGCAGGCTAGCCTCGGGGAATGCAGCGCTTGCCTGTGAATGGAGCAGAAAGAAAGAGATGAAAGACAGCAGGATGGAATGAATGAATGAGTGCATGAATGAAAAGAAGAGATGAAGAAGCTTCGCATCTTTTGCTTTCTTTGTCGCTTCCCGTTCGCCACGCAGACGCCTCTGCCGTTCCCCTGTTCTCCTGTCTCAGACTTTGAGCCTTGATCACTAAACAAACGCTGCTCGCCTTTGCACCCTCCCTGTCTCCCTCTCGCTCACACACTCGTTACCGCTGGCGTCCTTGTCCTCCCCTGGCCTGTCTCTCGTCTCCCCCCCATACAGGATCGCGAACTGAACACGTCGATCACGCACACGACGCGAGGGTGCTTCTGTCAGTCGCGGTAGCCACGACCCACGCGATGTCGCAAATGCAGTTTACAGAGACCCGTAAGGCGCCTACTCCCCCCTCTTTCACCCGTACCATATCCAAGAACACAATCTCCCTACCCACAAGTAATCCCAGTGGACAGACTTACGGTGGTCTCAATACGGTTGTGAAACAGGGGTGGGCCAGTGTGAAGGAGGACGGTATTAAATCATGGATATGGTATGCCTTGCCATCGCCCACAGCAAAGAGGCATCTTCTCTGGAGATATCAAGCTCGTGGGTGTATATGGGTCGATCTATCGCTAATCGAACAGGACAAAAAAGTACCTCATCCTGAAGGAAGGGTCCTTGAATCTCATGAAGAACGATATCAGTGCCAGCATCTCTACCCAGATACCCCTACGAGAGGTATCAAACGTACAAAGACTCGAAGCGAAGGGTTACTGCTTCGAGATTGTTCGAGATATGGGAAACAGCAACTCAAGCAAGAGCTACTTCGTCTCTATGAAGAGCGATTCGGAATTATATGCCTGGATGGTAAGTATTGGTTGTATGTGTCCTGCGACCCAGATGGACTGACTTCATTCAGGATGAAATTTACAACAGATGCCCGTTGATGGGCGTCTCGAACCCTACAAACTTCACACATAAAGTCCACGTCGGTTTTGATCCGGCCTCGGGAGGATTCACTGGTCTGCCGGAGGAATGGTCCAAGCTACTCAAAACGTCCGCGATCACGCGAGAAGACTACGCAAAGAACCCTCAGGCCGTCATCGAAGTGCTCGAATTCTACTCTGACATACGAAAGAAGGAAGAAAAGGAGGCCGCGTACAAGAGACAATTCGAAAACAGCTCGTCCTCCTCTTCGACTTCTTCTCAGAACGGTGCTTCCGGCCCTAACACAGGCAAGCTCAGTACGCCTCAACGGGATTTGCGTCCCGCGCCTGCACCGCCAGGCCAGCAGACGCAGTCTCTCGAGATGCAGAACCGTAGTGGTAACCACACACCCATCGTGGCCAGCCGCCCTGCACCCGCGCCACCGAAGATCAATCAGTCCGTACAGCAGTCTAGTGTCTCGACGGGTCCTGTGAGGCCGGACGTTGCTACAGATGCTCGAGCTGCTGCGGGGGCCGCAATGACTAGATCACCACCTCTTCGTTCCGGAGCTTTGACGGGTCAACGACCCACTCAAGCTGTCCCTCAGCTACCATCGGCCTCCAGGAAGGCCCCCGACGCACCTAGACCATTCCCATCGACGCAAGCAGCGACACAACTGGTACAGCCCTTGGCTGTGAAGAAGTCTGGTGTCAACATAGGTATGGCGGCGCCGAAGGTGTCGATAGACCAATCCGGTAATATGACACCTACTAAACCGTCCCCTGCCATCCAGAAGATTGTCAAGACCGGCGAGAAGCGGATCAGTGCCATGTCTGAGGCTCAAATTATGGAGAAGCTGCGAAGTGTCGTCTCTCCCGGTGACCCCACCCCGATGTATCAGAAGATCAAGAAAGTGGGTCAAGGCGCCAGTGGTTCTGTCTACGTGGCCAAATCTCTCATCGCCAGAACGCCAAACACGAAGGTTGCAGTCAAGCAGATGGATCTCGCCCAGCAACCTCGGAAAGAATTGATTGTGAACGAGATTCTTGTCATGAAGGAGTCTTCGCATCCCAACATTGTCAACTTCCTAGACTCGTTCCTAAAGGGTCCTGGTGAGCTTTGGGTCATCATGGAATATATGGAGGGAGGTGCCTTGACGGACGTCATCGACAACAATCGACTTACGGAGCCTCAAATCGCTCTAATCTGCCGAGAAACTTGCCAGGGTCTGGCACATCTACACAGCCAGAACATCATCCATCGAGACATCAAATCCGACAATGTTCTTCTGGACGCCAAGGGCCATGTCAAGATTACCGATTTCGGCTTCTGTGCCAAATTGACCGAGGCGAAAAGCAAGCGTGCCACAATGGTCGGTACACCTTATTGGATGGCCCCGGAGGTCGTCAAACAAAAGCAGTACGGCGAGAAGGTGGACGTGTGGAGTTTGGGTATCATGGCTATCGAGATGATTGAGAACGAACCGCCCTACCTCGACGAGGAACCACTCAAGGCTCTATATCTCATCGCCACAAATGGTACCCCGAAATTGAAGGCCCCTGAAAAGTCGAGCAAGGATTTGCGACAGTTCCTGATCGAGTGTCTGTCAGTCCAGATCATTGGACGAAGCAGCGCATCCGAGCTCTTATCGTGTGACTTTTTCAAGCAGAGCTGCCAGCTTAAAGATCTAGCTCCTCTGTTGGCATTCAAGACGGCGTCGTGAATTTTTAGGGCGATGGAGACTTGATGAACGGAAATTAGCAAAAAGGAAAAAAAGAAAAGGAATTTCCATCGTTGGCGCGAAGCAAATATTTCTCTTGGAGAGCGTTATATGGTTTTTATGACTGCATTTCTCTTTCCCTTTTATACATACATATATAGATGCAATGACATACGAAAGTGACGTTCGAGGCGTTATATTATTCTCTTTTTTCTTCTTCTTATAATTTTGAGTCCTTGACGGCGGCGGCCGAGGTGGCTGCTTTTCGTTGTCTTTCGCGTTGTCTCAATTCGACGCGTCTGATTTTGCCACTGACGGTTTTGGGGAGATCGGAGACGAATTCGATTTCTCTTGGGTACTTGTAGGGAGCTGCTTCCATTTTGACGTGAGCTTGTAATTGTTGGGCGAGCTCGGCGCTGGCTGGGTACCCTGATGCCAACACAACGAATGCTTTGACGATTTCGGATCGTGATGGGTCGGGACTGGCGACGACTGCGGATTCGAGGACGGCCGGGTGTGTCTTTAGCGCGGATTCCACTTCGAATGGTCCGATTCTGTATCCTGCACTATTAATCACGTCGTCGTTGCGTCCGATGAACCAGAAATATCCATCTTGATCCACGCGAGCCCGATCGCCCGTCAAGTACCACGTCTTGACGTAAGTATCGTTATCACCACCACTACTACCAAGGGAATGATGAGGAGGAGGAGGGGAGGACCTGGTGGGACGCGAGAGTGTGTTGTCATGTGGTGCTCGGTACCCTTTAAACAAGAATTGATCGAAGCGTTGTGATCCGACGGAGAGGAGGACGCCGATATCGCCTTCTTCATTGACGATTTCGTTGCCGTGGTCGTCGAGGATGGCGACGTGGATGCCTGGGGACGGTTTGCCCATGGACCCAGGCTTGACTTGTACGCCGCGCCCGCTGCCACAAATCATGACGGTCTCTGTCTGTCCGTACCCGTCGCGGATGGAGAGGCCCGTGGATTTGTGCCAGAGGCGGATGACTTCCGGGTTCAATGGTTCTCCTGCCCCCGTACAATGTCGCAGGGCCCTGAATGGATTCTCACGAATGTACGCCAGAGACGACTCAGACACCATCGGTCGATACGCGGTCGGTGGAGCACACAAAACTGTGATTTCGTATAGATTCAGACATTTCAAAACATCGATGGGATCGAACGCGCCGGAAGAGTCGTTTACGAATAACGCGGCACCGTTGGACCAGGCGGCACAGACGCTCCATCCGGCCTTTGCCCAGCCTTGTTCCGAGAGATTCCAGTAGACCGAGTGACGATCAAGGCGTAACCAATACATCCCCGTCGTGTGCATGTGACCCAACGCGTAGGAAATTTGGCTATGGATGACCATTTTGGGGTTACCAGTGGTGCCGGAAGTGAAGTACAAGAGACCGTCGTCGGTCGATTTCGTACAGACTGAAGGAAACCTTTGATCGCAGTACGGTCCGATGGAGCGGTGGTAGTCTAGCCAATCCTGCCGCGGTGGTGTATCGGTAGAGTCAGGGTCGACTATGATTCTATGGCGGATCGTGCTTGTCGATGCGCGACAAGCGTCAAACTTTGCCGCAGAAGTGACATCTCCGATGAAGACTACGGCCCGTGCAGTGTTTGCGCGATACTCTAGGTCCTTCGTGACGAGCAAAGTGGTACAGGGAGCAGGCACGGCCCCTATGCGAATAATACCCGTGAAGATCTCCCACCACTCGGGCGTCCGTGGAAGGACCATCATACAGACGTCTCCTTTCTTGATACCCAGAGAAGCCAACATGTGCGCGACCTGGTGAGACACGCGACTGAAGTGCTCGAAAGAGAGGTCCCTCCGGACACCACGCCTGGAGATGGATATCATGGCTTTCTGGGCCGGATCATGTTTCGCCCACCGATCGACGACGTCCTCTGCAAAATTGAACTTGGTCCTAGACTCCATCTTCACCTCGTTGAAAGAAAATAGAGAGAAAGAGAGAGAAGGCGAAGGCCGTAGCACGACTGTACTGTCCACGCCCGATTGCGACTCTCTAGACTCCTGAATTGCGGGGCAGGTAAAGTTTGCGGGGAAAGCTTGTTCCCATCACGTGTTCGGGTAAATGATTCTGCGAGTGTCCGTGGGTCGCAATCTCATGACCACGCCCTTGCCACGCTTGATTATGGACAGTCTTCATAATGACCCTTGCGCGCCTGTTTGACATCTGTTTCCTGAATTTGTCCCCCGCGGCGAGGACTATAGGGTTTGTGTACGGTGGTTGCGCGACTTTCGGAAAGTGGAGGACGCGGACGCGAGATCCGCAAAAGATACAAAGCTCGTGCCAATCTGTTGGGCTCACAACGTTGGGTTTGCGTGCTGCGAAAGAGTATTCGCGAGTTCCAGGGCCCCGGATCGGCAGCACAGTGGGCCCCTCCGAAAGAGGTCCGTGCTTGGCTCCCATGGCCATGGGAGACCGGAACCAATGGAGGACCAAGCGGCCGAGTGTCTCATGTGAACTGGTCACCTGAGGTCCTACACGTCGCCGTACACTTTCCTTTCCGTTCTTGTCCCTTGCGTGCGTGCGTGCGTGCGGGAGTGAGCGACCGGACTCGCTTGATCTAGCTCCGGGATATGCGGAAATTCCGTACCGACCAAGTCTTCCCCACTGAAGGCGTACACCATATCTAGCCGCCCATTTCTGCGAACTGCCGAACGATCCATACTCTTTGATGCGAGTGTCCTGCTTCGTCGCGTCTAGATGGTCAGACACGATGATCAGCCGGCGTGAGTGGTCTGCCGCTCATCCGGCCCAATCGTGTATTCTTCTCGGCGCTTGATGGCGGTGTCTGGGGTATGCAATCTATACATATACATAGAGATTGCGTGCCATCAGGCAATCTTTCCATTTAGCACTTTCCTTTGATGACACACGTCGTCCGGCGGCCAACAGGTATTGATATTCGGCATTTGCTTGAAACGAGGTTCCGGGAATCCATAGAAAGACCCAATCGCGATCGCGATCGTTCTACAAGTGTTTGCTCGCGAACGATGACTGATCTGGCCAAGTGCCGAGATGTCCGGCAATTATCACTCCGCACGACGGGAAACTGAGAATACAAATGCTGGGCGACTGCCGGTCTCTTCTTTCGAACGAACGAACGAACGACAACGCTCTCGTCTTTACTGAGAACATCAGAAACGATATCATGGCTCCATCAGTCTCCGAAATCACAAAGACAACGGGAGCGCAGCTGAAGGGATCTGCTACAAAAGTCGACCAAGCTGCAGTAGACGCATTCAACCAGACACGACGACACTTCCACTACGTACGCATCGGAACAATCCTATATGGGCACTTTTTAAGTTCTGACATCGAGACAGACTGATACTAAAGCGACCTCGCCAGTGGGCCCGGATGACCCATATGACTACCAATCTGGGTTTGGCAACTCATTCGCGAGTGAAGCTGTTCCGGGCGTGCTTCCGATCGGTCAGAATTCTCCACAGAACGTAGCTTTTGGTCTTTATGCCGAGCAGGTAGGGCTCCATAGCTGCTCGATCTTGGTCGTTGACATCCTCAGATGACCGGTACGAGTTTTGCAGCGCCGAGACATGTCAATAAGCGCAACTGGCTCTATAGGGTCCGTCCAGCTGTGGCACATCGAGGATATCAGGACGGCGGTGATCTTCTCAATAACGGATTCTTGGAGAGTAATTTTATGCCTAACGTGAACAAGAACGTCGATTTGATCCCCACGCAATTAGCATGGAGACCATATGACATTCCTACTTCTGGTTCAGTCGACTTTGTTGGAGGATTGAAGACCATCATGGGTACAGGCGACGTAAGTACTTCCATCCGCGAGACGTGCGCGGAAGCTTACCATGTCAGGCCACGTTACGAGAAGGTCTCGCAGTCTTGATATTCGCTTGCAACGCATCGATGGACTCCCATAAGACGTTTGTCAACCAAGACGGCGAAATGTTGATTGTCGCCCAGCACAATAGGCTAGATGTCCGAACGGAACTGGGTCACTTGTGGTTGACTCCAGGCGAAATTTGCGTCATCCCAAAAGGCTTACGATTCAATGTGTCTCTGCCGGACGGAAACGCACGAGGATATGTCGTGGAATTGTACGGCTCCGAATTCAAATTGCCGGATCTTGGTCCACTTGGCGCAAATGGACTGGCTAATGCTCGAGATTTCCTGACGCCAACGGCCGATTATGAAGTTGAGACCGACCAAGAGAGACCATATCAGGTGATCTACAAGCTGGCAAGCAAGCTCTGGTTCTCCGAACAGGGCCACTCTCCGTTCGACGTCGTCGCATGGCACGGAAATTATGTTCCTTACAAGTACGACATGACCAAGTTCGTCAATGTTGGCAGTATCAGCGTGGATCATATTGATCCCTCCATCTTCACTGTCCTAACTGCACCTTCGAGGGATCCGACAGCGCCCCTCGTCGACTTTCTGGTATTCTCACCGAGGTGGGACACGGCTAGCAACACATTCAGACCACCATACATGCATCGAAACTCCTCGTCAGAGATGATGGGTCTCATTTATGGAGAGTACGATGGCAGGTCCGAGGGTTTTGCTCCAGGATCCATGTCTGTGGAGGTTGGATGGACTCCACACGGGGTAGACTATGATGTCTTCAAGGCTGCTACCGCTGGCGACTTGACCAATTACCAGATCAGTAACGGCAGCATGGCTTTCATGGTGGAGACAAGCCGTCTGCTGGCCATCACCAAGCATGCCGTCGAAAGCGACAAAGTTCATGCTCACGAGGAAGAGATGTGGGAGAACCGTAAGAACCAAGCATCGACTGTGAGTCTGTGTACTGACATGTCGACAGTGACGGACAACTTTTCGAAGCATCATGTGGAGATACAACGACGAGTAGCAGGTGGGGAACTACCAGCCAGTAACGCTGACGCTATGGTCGCCAGAAACACCGCAGGATCCACCGTATAGGGACCGCTCAAGAGAGCCACCAGCTTGTGAATTCTCTAAGTGGTTGGCCATTGAGAGTCTAGTAGTATTGATTAGCCATTGGCAAGGTATATTTTTGCGTCAAATGCGAATGTCCATGAAACGACTTTTCCGTCATCTTTGCGACCTGGCTCTTCACACAACACGTACGAAGGACTACAATACCTCTGCCTGTACTTGAATGCCTCGTAGAAAGACGTTCTCACACGCAATTGACATGTGCCGAGAACTGGTTGAAACCCTGACGACTTGTTAGGGTTCCATCCTCTTCTGATCACAACAAACAGCGAAACGAATTCAATCAACAAACCGCGACGACAAAATTGACGACACTCTCTTCTCCTTCCCCCCATCATTCGTTCTGGGTCCCTGCCGTCATGAATAAGGAGAATATTGCCGCGACACCGACCTTCACGAGAAAGCGCGCCAAGTCCTTTTCTACTCCGCCGACAGCAAAGCCTATCACCACTAGGTCGTCGCGGGGGATACTCAAGGGGACTAGCAACGGCGATGATGCACACACCATCGCGTTCATACCCATTCACTCCAATTCTAAAAGGACGACAGAGAGTGCCGAGAAGCGACGCAAATCTCTCAATCGCCGCGTCAGTTTCGCTTCGCACGCCTCAGTGAGGTTATTCGAAAAACCAGGCGAGTCGCCCCCACGCACGACACCGCGACGCAGCGCGCGGACCTCGCCCGCAAAGTCTCCTGTGAAAGCTTACGATCAAGCCTCCCCCTCAAAATCGGCGGCTGGTGATGTATTCGCGGGTGATGTATCCAACGATGAAATCACCATGGATTTGACAAACATTGTGTCACAGCTGGCACCGCATGCGAAACAGACCAATCCCTTGTCCGCTCCGACACCCATGTCGGACGAGGAAAGCTCTGATAGCGACTCCGATGCGTTTGAGGATGCCGAAGCAGGAGAAGATGACACTGCGGCAATGGATCTCACCGACATCTTGCCTGTATCTTCCAATCAGGCGATGATGCCTGCCTTCCAGTCTCGAATTCCACGTAGGTCTATGTCTCCGTCCAAGGCTGGATCTCAGAGTTTCTCCGCCGAGGACAATGGGACCATGGACATGACACGCGCGATCGGGTCCATTCTTCCCGCGATGGATGCGGCGTCTCCATTCGTGGAACCAGACGATGGCATGGATATGACTCGATTGGTCGGTGGCATACTCCAGGCGGCCCAATCCGCACCAAACTCTTCACTTCGAAAGCCACTCTGCCCAAGCCTTTCCCTGGCCAGCATGAAAGAAGCAACAAACGACGAGGACGACATGACTATGAACATGGATGAAACCAGGGTATTCGATAATGGTCACGGCCCGGTCGATGAGCCTACCTCTCACACCTCTTATACAGTCGCTACCGAAGAGGACGATACCCAACGATTGTGTGAAGGGTCCGTGACACAAGCCGATGGCTTCACACAGAACATGGACTTTACACGGGCCATAACCAATCGTATAGAGGTCAATAAGGCGAGATCGCCCGCCCGCAGTAGTGGTCTAGGCTTTTCCTGGGGTGTAAACGCTCCTCAAGGCGAGCAGAGTCTGATGGATATGAGTATGACCGACGTCACCCAGAACGATGAGTCGATGGACATGGAGATGACTCGAGCTGTCTTTAGCCACGTCCTGGAGGAAGGTCTCGAAGCTGGAGAGAACAACGAGGGAGATCAGACTATGAATATGGACATGACACAAATCATCCCTCAGTCGACGCAGGCCAATTCTGGCGCTGTCACAGATATTAGCAAACTGAACTCAACGTATGCCGTAGCCAAACAACTGCTTAGCCCTGAGAAACTAGCTACAGCTGGCAAAAGCTTGAATTCTCCGGCTGCAGGGAAAGTTCTATCTTCCATTTCCACCTCTCCTCTGCGCAGAACCCCTCGGACATCTACCTCTGTAGTAAGCAATTCCAATGTCGCCAGTCCTACAAAGGTATCCGCAACCAAGCGCAGACTGAGTACCGGACCGTTGCGAAGTCCAAAGCCTGTAGAAAGCTCCGGAATTTCGCTGCTACCATCGACACCAGGGCAAAAGACCGATCTCTCTACACCGCGGCGACTGCCTGGGTCACGCCGCAAATCTTTACTCGATACAGTGATACCAAAATTCGGCACACCGGATTCCAAAGTTCTTCTCGAGCCTGGCTCTGCGCAGAAGCCAGAATTTGGATCAGATTTGGTTGCCACAACTGATTCCAGAGTGTCCGCACTCAAAGAAAAGATCCAATCTTTGACGCCCAGGAAGAATGCTGCTCCACTGGGTACAACGCCAAACAAGCTGAGATCACCCGAACGACAGTCGGATCACACTGAGACGCCGACGAAGCGCGCAAGATTTACCACTCCTCAGAAGACTCCACAAAGATCCTTGTTGGCGCCAACGGCTTCTGTCTCAAGACCGATGACCACTCCAGCCAAGGACACGACTGAGGCTCCGCTGTCTCCAATCGTTCTAAACGATTTCTTGAAGATGACAGGCATTTCTTTCTTGACCGGACTATCTACCACACGTCGACGAGAGACCATGGCTCTTCCGCCGGTCTCAAATGAGGTATTAACAGATGACGATGCGGGCGCTGCCGCGTTACTCACCGAAGCCTTCACTGTGCCCATGTTGGAGATGTATCAGCACTCATGCCGCGAGCTGACGCGGTACATCACCGAAGGTCGTGCGATGTGTGATGAGATCGAGTCCGATATGAACGATCAGAATCCGGAGATCTTTGATCAGTATCGTAGAGCGGATGCTGCCGGCAAGAGGGAGCTCGAAAGCAAATTCAAAGCAATGAAGACAATGGCCCGTCTGTCCGCCAAAGGGGTCTGGTACGTCTGGCGTGAGAATCTGCTCAGTGGCGTGCTTGTACCACTGAAAAGAAACCTTGCTGAACTCGAGAAGGAACAGGCTCGCCTTCAAGCTTACGAAGAGACTGCGACACCAATATTCGAGAAGGTCAAGAAAGAATACGATGAACTCAAGGCCACTGTCGAAGACCTGTTGCAGGACGAAGATCGATACGAATCCTTCGACCACGAGGAAGCCGCACGGCTGACACAGATGAACATTGACGCTGAAGCAAAGCTGAATGAAATCACTCAGGAGTTGCAGGTGGCTCAAGGCAAGGAACTTGAACTTCAAGCGCAGCTCGAGTCGCTGAAAGAAGAATTCGAGAGGAAGTCATCGAATGCAGCTCAGCTCGAAAGGGAGGCAGAACGAAATCGAGGTTATAGTGCTTCAGAGCTCGCGGAGTTGAAGAGCGAGTACGACTCGCTCACGCAAAAGTCGGGCATGACGTTACGGCACGTTGACGGGGATTGCGTGAGCATGTTATACAAGGAATCTTTGATCATCAACATCTCCCTGACGGATCAACGGGTGACGGTGCATCTCGATGAGCCCGATGATCGGTGCAACATAGTCAGGTCATACTATCTGACGCAGATCAGGACGACATTGGCGGAACTGGCCATGTCAGACCCTTCTCACAAAGAGTCCGTCACTTTCGTCAAAGATCAATGGTCAGCGGCCCTGTCATTGCAATCCGAGATTGAGATTCTGGAGACGACATATCCTATCGTGGCGAAGGTCAATGAGGATGACAATCTGCAAGTCACTGCTTCGGTACTGCTACCAGCGTCGCGAACGAAATTCCTCGTTGTATTTACGAGTACGCCACTTCAGAGTCTGAATGAATGTTCCCTAGACGTGGAGGTTGACGTGCGGTACGGCGGCCTCGATGGGTCAAAAGTCAAGAGCCATGTTATATCTCGTTTACATGCCAAGAGCTACTCGAGCCTTAACGGAGGATGGTTACTTGATTCTCTAAAGATGCCGGAAGGACTATAGCGGAGGGAATGTACAAACCTCTATATTAATATTGTAAATATAATTTTTTCCGAGAAACAATTACAATTCCAATCGACGCCAGAGATTTTGTACATGCCTGATTTGCGTCGAGGGTTTGATGATGGGTCTGTGTCGAGTCCTTGATTGGGTTGCTTGTTCGAAAGCGTATGCGATTCTGAGTAGATCGACTTCGTGGAATTTGTGGGTGATCAAGCTGATACCGACTGGGATTCCTGGTGCTTGTATCACTGTAGAGTTTCTGTCGTTGTGTTTGACGGGTACAGAGTCTGGCATGTATCCCATGGGAATAGAGATGATTGGGTACCCGGAGATGGCGGCGATGGTGGAAGCGTAAGCTGTTGGGAGCAAGAGTGCGCTGCCATTGATATTTTTGAGGGCGGCATCTATACCGAGCGTCCCCGCCGTGCGTCGTCCGTGTTGAATCGCGTCCCAATGCTCGCTGGACCCGTACGTCACGGATTGATTTTGCGAAGCTCGAAAGCGCGCCGTATCGCGACTCGGAAAACATTCCTCCTGCCGACCAAAAAGTTCAGTCCAATCAATCAATTGTTGTAACGTATGAATGGGAGTGTTTGTGAGTGTCGACAAGTACGATTCCAGTTCATGTTTGAAATCGACTTGAAGGACGAGCGCTTCAATCGAGTCATCAAAGTCTGAGAAACTAGGAATGTGGACGTCGACGACGTCTGCGCCGAGTTGTCGGATGGTCGAGATGGCGTTGGCAAACAAGTCGAGCAAATATGGTGGCGCTTGAGTAGAGAATAATTGTCTCGGAATGCCAATCTTGGTGGTGGAAGGTAGTGTGAGTGATGTGCATGCGGCCAAGTAATCGGGAATCGAGACTGATAGAGTATCATTATCCTTGTCGTCTTGACCGGCTATAATCTGCAAGACTCGCGCCGCATCTCGCACTGTCTTCGCTAGTCGCAGTCAGTCCATTGGTCTACAAGCGAAGGAAATTTGTTTCGTACTGATTGGACCGACAGTGTCTTGGTGGCTCGAGATTGGAATGACTCCTGCGCGAGAGACTAGTCCTACGGTCGGTTTCAATCCGACGACGCCATTGACGTTGGCGGGAGAGACGATACTGCCGTCCGTTTCAGAACCGAGAGAGACGGTACTCAGTCCGACACTCATGGCGACGGCACTCCCACTCGAACTACCGCTCGGATCTTGCTCGTGGAAGTACGCGCCATACGTCTGTCCGCCGATCCCGGACCATCCATTGGAAGAATTGGATGATCTCCAATTGGCGAATTCCGAGAGATTAGTCTTGCCCAAAATGACTGCCCCTGCATCTCGCAGTTTTTGGATGACGGTCGCGTCGGCGGGAACAATACTGTATTGTAACGCAAACGAGCCAGCCGTCGTATTCATACAATCTTTCGTCGCAATGTTATCTTTGACCAATATGGGGACTCCGTGAAGCGGACCCAACGAGATTCCAGACGCCGTCAATCCGTCCATCGAGCGAGCAATCTCTAGTGCATCGGGGTTCATCTCGATGACTGCGTGTAACGTTGGATTGACCTCTTGAATGCGACGCATATAGGCCCCAGTCAACTCGTGACTTGTGAATGTGCCATGCGTGAACCCTGCAATCACATCGTCTATGGATAGATCAAGCAAGTCTGGTATAGACCTCTTGGAGAACCACACGGACGACGCTTCATCCAAGACTGAGTGAATGGCATTTGGCAGTGATAGTCCTCCACGACACCACGTACTCTCGATACTCTCGTGCTCAGTAGAAGAACAAGACAGCAGATAAGTCAGACATCTGAATGCCTGAGACGACGATATCCCGTCGAGCAAGTTCCCAAAGATGCGCATACCCAACTGACCATCAGTACATCTATATCGATATCTATACGTACGTACGATGTGCGGGAATGGCGGCGGGAGTGGCTTGACAGATAAGCTTCGTATTTGCGTCGTATATGCACACGACGGGTACGAGCGAACTCGTCATGATCACGCGCACGCGAGCTGTCAGTGAAGAAATACGACGTTGAACGAAGTTTCTGTCGCATCCATTCAAGGATGCAAAGATGTAGGTCCATTCTTGTCCAATTGATTTTTCTTCACGATTGTCTGTATGACCTGGAACGGACCGCGTTTGATTTATGCTCGCGATACGAATCAGAACAATTACATTTACGTTCCATCCCTAGCTGGTGCCGCCATCTCATGCTGTCTATTCGGAATCGTGGCCGTCGTGTTGTCGGTGCAGACGCGGCGGTACAGGATCAAGTACACGATTATTCTGGCTGTGGGTGCGGCGTGCGAGAGCTTGGGGTACCTGTTTCGAAGTCTGTCTGCGTCGGTGGGACACGGACTGCTCGATAACTTTGCCCTGTTTCTCCTGATGGATATGTTTGTCATTCTGAGTCCCCTTGCATTCATGGCGGGTCTCTATGTCGTCTACGGCCGCCTAGTCCGTCGTTTGAGTATAGACTTTTCGGGAGCAGACTCGAACTCGTCCTCGTCGTCGTCGTCGTCAGTTTCGGGAGCAACGAATCCGACTCGGTCGATTCGGGTTTCGCCGCTGCCTCCACGGCTGTACACTCGCGTCTTTGTGACGTGCGACATTACGTCCTTCTTGATCCAAGCTGCTGGTGCAGGTCTGATTGTCTCTTCGACACCGAGTACGGCGAGTTTGGGAAAGGACATTTTGATGGCTGGTTTGGCATTCGGTCTAGCTTCATTCTGCACTTTTATACTCCTCACGATATGGATGACCTTGTCTGTGCATCGGCACAATTCAAGTTCTAACACTCGGGGCGAGGTACGAGCCATCACGACCAAACAAGGCGAGGTCCAGGGTACGGTTGGATGGACGAAAATCATGATTCCAATCTTTATTGGCGAGTTGTGCATCTTGATTCGCACGATTTATCGACTCGTCGAGTTTGCGGGCGGGTACCACGGACACATTTATACGACTGAATGGTACTTGTACGTCTTTGATGCCCTCTTCATGCTCATCACAGTCTCCATCTGGATTCCTTTTTTCCCTGCAAAATTCGGTCTCGACCAATCACTCACCGGACTCCACGACCCTCAAGACGACAAACAGAATGTCCAGGATGCCCAGAGTGAGCACAAATCACTCGAAACAATCATCAATGACAAACCTTAACGTATACTCATTCAATTTTAATCTCATCAATATATATATATATATATAATATTCAAACCGTCGCTAAAAAAGAGTGACACAAGCACTGCGTTTCTCACTGGTAAAGACTATAGTCCTAAATCGGCTAGAGCGCCTAATCCATCCTCCAAGACATTGTTCAGTCGGACGACTTCTTCCTTGAGCGCGACATTTTCTCCTATCAAATCCTCGTACGAAAGGTCGGGATCGACTGAATTCAGACTGATTCGTTTCTGCTTCCTCTCAGTCTCTTGCGGCGGTGTGGCCGAAAGGGTCGAAGATTCGGCCCGCGAGGCAGGCCGAGACGAGGCGGAGCCAGTCGAGCCGATACCTTCGTCGACGCCAAAGTCGCATTCGATCCTCGGGAAGGGAGAGTTCATGATGACGGCAGGTGAAGAATGGTCCGCCATGGTCTTTTCCAGCAGGGCCATGCGTTGACGTAAGAGGTCCAATTCCTGATTCTTGTCCTCCAATTGTTCAGAGAGCATCGAGATTGTTAAGTCCTTTGTTTCTAATTTGGTCTCGAGCTCGGTTATCCTGGCGCCCTGTCGGGCCTCGACCTTGACTCGTTCAGCAGCGCAGGAGCATTGCTGTGTCGGACGCTCAACCGGCGACAAGGTCCGCGATGCAGGCAGAGGGAACCCGGCAGCTAAGATAGGGGGTCGCGGGACATTCGGGTCGTTGTTGGCGGTGTGAGTGCGAGACGCAGCGGTAGAGGGCGGGCGGGACAACAATCGATTGTGTGGCTGGTGATGGTCCTGATAGCTGAATTGCAGCACGTCGATGCTCGCGGGAGATAGCGCGGCGGGATTGTGACAGTCGACATCTGCATCTCTGGCGGTAGACCTGCGGCCCAGGAAGACGCTTCCGGGGCGCGAGGCCCGTTTCTGACGCTGTTGGTCCTGGGGAGGAGGCGCCGTATCGGCCCTGTAGAGACCCATGCTCAGAACCCGTCTATGGCCGTGAGACGGCGGCGGCGGATGGTTGGAGGGAGGTGCGCTTGAGTCTGACGGATGTCTCTCCGGCCTGAGGACAAGGGGGATGATGTCCTTGCTGTTGCGGATCGAATTTGTGCGCCTGACCACGGACGTGCGCGCGAGCGAGTAGGTGGAATCGGACCTGCTGTGGGAGAAAGGGAAGGCCGCAGCGCTTTCAACAGACCCCGAAGTTCCCCTGTCCGACGACTGAGAGCGAGCGACGGCGGAGGCCGATCGAGCGAACGGACCCATATTGTAGTTGGAGATCGGCGCTTCGTTTTCGGATGTCTCGGACAAGAAATTCCTTTGTAACTTAAGAGCCCGTGGCGGAAGTGGAACCTGTCGTCCAGGTCTTCTGAGAACGAGTGTGTGGCGCTTTGTGAAAGAACGAAATGTGAGGCGGAAGAGAGAGTGTGCTGGTGAAGCGAGCTGGGACGGATGCGAGAGGAGAGAGAGAGAAGGTAGGGGACACCGGTTCTTTTGAGAGAGTCCCTGGTGGAGTAGACGAGTTCCATTCCTTCCTTGTTGTTGTTGTTATTGGCCGCCGCTGCCAGAGAGATTCCGGTTTTGTTGCCTTGCGTGAGGAATGTAGCGGCACATCTTTCCTCTCTTGGACGGTCGATCCACTGGGCCAGCCAGCGCCAAGGGAAGGTATTTGGCAGTACTCGCTGGTGGTATGAAACATTGAATATACTAGCTACGTTACACTAAGGGTGAGGTCATTTTATGTACAGGACATTTTACATCACCAGAGTCAACGATTGAGACTGCTGGCGTGGTTGATGCCCCCCGTTCCTCGCTCAGTTTTGTAGCTCGGAAGTGTCCTCCTTCTAATCTGCGTTTCCCTGGCACGCACCCACAGGTCTGGGCGGGACAATTTAAACAGATACATGTCAAGAAATTTCAAGGGAGGAATGTCTCCCCCAGACTCGGATCGGTCTCCGACCTGGTCTAGAGAGCCATGGACCCTTCGCCCTCGATTGAGGAGCAAGATACGCATGGCTAGCTCTGGACCGAGTCGGATCCCATGGCCGGACGATGCGAGGGAGGCGAAGAAGTGTCTAGAATTGTCTCAACAGTAGGTGACCGTACGAGTCGCTGGACTGCGATTTCGAGGCCTAAAAACCGTGGATAAATTTGATCTACTTCGAGCGGAATGTTGTATACATTCTGGGAGAGTTATGAATGCATCAAAAAGTGAAGCTGAAGGGCTTTGTTAAAAGATGGAAAGAAAAGGATGAGAGAAGAGCGAAAATTGAGTTTTCTTCGCCGGGGGAGCCAGCACGCGTGGGACGAAATTTCTCGGAGCTCACTTGGTCTTGTCCCACGGTCAGGACAGCGAACATATACTAGTACTACTACGCTGAGATAACGTTTCGGTTAGGATGTCATCACGGATATCCACAGGGCCTAAAATGCTGCTGATTGTTGTATCAGCTATACTACCATAAGTTGCCAGTTAGTCTAAGCCTAAGCACGTCATTCGGCAACATAGACAGCAAAGCTGCAAGCCGGCATCGTGATCCGAATAGTGTCATCAACCAGGTCGGCTTCCATACTCTGAATCTTGATCTTGTGTGATTGCTCAGTGTTGGCGTCTGTCGCATTCCCAGTGATGCCCTTTCCACGTATGCGTTCCAGGTTTAGCCCTGTGATGTTGTGAGAAAACGCGATCGTCTGGGCCGAGCCCGTTGGATTTGCAATCTTGATGACGATCGCTTTCGCCTTCGACATGCCACAGACGTAGTAGAGTGGACCGTAAGTTGCATTCTGCAGAGTCAGGACTCTGTGTATAGGATGCTGACTCAACAAGCTCTGTACGAGATACGACGTAGAAAGGACAACTTTGCTCTGTGCGAAGGAGATGAGATTTGGGTGCCACTGAACAAGACTCTTGGCGCCAGGACTGACGTTCGCAAGCACTGGTGCGTATGTTATGCCGACCACCTTGTCGTTGTTCCGTTCGGCACCAATGGCAAACACTGCTTCTGCTACAGCACCAATGACGTTGGGCCATTGTAAGACTTGCCCGTTGTAGAATCGACAGGAATATTCTCCGACAAAAACTTTCGATGAATTTGAATGAGTATCGTATCGATGGAACATATCAATAAGTCCTTGTGGCGAAGGATAGAAGTGCTCGTCCACCCAACTGTTCTCAGGTAATTTGACGTTATCAGTCGTTGCAATCAGTACCATATCAGGATATTTGGTCCTTATCGCCTCCGCAAAAGCAGCAAAGCGGCTTGGATAAGAACTTTTTCCTGCATCACTGAGCCAAACCTCGTTGCCGATCTCAACATGATTCAAGACAAACGGCTCGCGACGTCCGTGTGACAGACGGAGAGCGCCATATTTTGTTGTAACATCACCCTTGATGTATTCCAACTCGTTCATCACATCGTCTATATATGGCTGCAACCTGGAAGTCGGAACGAACTCGTGATTGAGCGAATATCCGGCGTAGACTCCAAGGATAGGAAGGACGTTGAGCCCTTTTTCAAGAAATTGAAACCATTCAAGAAGTCCCTGATACGTTAGCCAGTCAGCCATTTTCAACATGAGATCATCTACCATGCCATCTGTATTGTGATAATCCCAAGTTCCGTCCCTGCCAGGTCGATCTGTGAGTGGCCCTATAGTTTCGTTCCACTTCCACCGAGAATCGATGGTTTGACCTTGGAGGTTATTACCGCCGGGAAAACGCATGAAAGAAGGCTTCATATGCTTGAGTGCATCGAACAAATCTTGTCTGACATCGAATCCGAGATCCTGCGTAGTCTGTGGCAGCAGTGATATTAGGGTGAAATACGCGCTCTCTTGAGGAGATAGATCAGTGGTGATCTCCAGAGTGCTGTTGTCGGAGGATGCACCGGTTCTCAGAGTTGCAGCATATCGTACATATCCTGTGGATACGGCGGGGTACAAGGAAAGTTGATCTCGGGTCTCAACGAGATTTGCAGAGCTGATGATTCTTCCACGTCGATCCTTGATGTGAGCGTGTATCGCAGGCTCTGACTGTGCTTGCGTGCGATTGAAATTGACGTAGACAGATGCCCGATAAAGATGCCCTTTCTTGACGCCGAACCCACTAAACCCAGTACTGACGAACCCTGCCTCGCCCTCACCGCTAGTAATCAATTTGAGAGATGCCGGCAGTGCTTGGGAGAGCGGCCGCTCGTAAGACAACGAGATTGAAGATTTCTCATCTATAGCATAATGACCAGATAGGTCTGGTCGAGATCCCTGAAAGGCACGATTCAACAGCAATTCACCATACAGCCCGCCATCGCCCGAGTGGTTGATGTCCTCGAACATCTGTCCGTACATCATCCCAGGCCCCGAAAAGGAGGACTGATCGGAGATCGTGACGGCGCATGCTGCATGTAAGAGTTGTAAGACGGCCAACCAATTGCTGCGAGGGGAAAGCATTTTGCCCACGAAGATCAATTGTCAGGGAAGCTGTTTTACGAAAAGCCTAGGGGCAGATTGTTCCTCTGTATAAGTACAGCTCAAACTGGCACCCCGGTACCTCGGAAGAGCGGAGCTAGAAATAGAACGAATAGCACCGAACTGCACGCGAAGCACTCTACGAATTGATTAGGGATCGTCTGTATTCCCTCTTGACACAGTGGTCTCAGTCAATTCTGCAGAGAGCCATGCAATCGTAGTTTGCGAGCTAAGAATAACGCGAGGGTCGTCTCCAATTCCAGATTTGCATCAGTGCTCAGGCTGATACTATTGAAAGAGTGACCCATGCCTAGATGTTCCATGCCTAGATGACGAACAGAAAAGTAAGATGCCGGGTACCTCTGGAACCGGAGATCCGGTAGCCATCGGTTGTCGGAGAACCCCAGAGGCAAGGCTCAGGCTCCGACGGACCCTGTAAACAGCCGTGCCAGGTAGCGGCAGGCAACTCCTTACGAGATGGAGACGATCATCAAGAGGGGGCACCAAAGCATCTGTCCTAAAGCGGGCCCTGGCTCACACTTCTCACGTCCTCATGGATGTGCCTTCCGGCACCGGTCCTGCTTCTACAGTCGGACCTGCTGGAACTTTCCCGTAGAATCTGCGTGGCGCAGACTATGGGGATGCAATGTCCGCACTCTCCGCCCTGCCAATCAATGCGGACCGTCACCCGCACCACGTGCCGCCCAATGCCAGCCACGTGTAAGTTCGAACTTGGATGATGCTATTGTATATATATATATACACACCTATATCTTATCGGATAACCATGCCTGAGTTACAAGTTTCCAAGGCCTCTGTGAAGAACTCTGCATGAATTGAGGACCAGCTGTTGGGTGAACTTGGTATCTGTGCTGACCCGCACTTGGCCAAGCCTTGGCAGGCTAAAGTCCAAGTGCCGAAGAGGGGGGCCCGGTGCTGATCTTGCCGGTGTTCAGGACGATGACCTGCACGGAAGGCAGCCAAATCCCGCGGTCAAGACATGCGAACTCTTTTTCTCCCACGCGCCCCATGTCATCCCCATCTCCTTGGGGTAGTGGGCGACATACAAGAATGGCCGAATTCCCTTCATGATAGCCTTTCCTCTGTCTACGGAAGGGACAATCTCAGGCGTTTCAGATAGAAGCCTCGTGCTCTTTTCTCCAGCCGATCACATTTCACACAAGTCATGGCTGCTGCTTTCGTGGAGCCTGAATCAGTGGCCCAACAGGCCGAACTCGAGAAGCTTGAAGTCGAGACGCTAGAGGAGCTGCGAACCACGAAGACGTTCAATTCTGACGACGGCTCGCGCTTCTCGTGGACCGAGGAGGAGGAGAAGGCGATCGTTCGGAAATTCGACTTCAACGTACTCCCGTTAGTCTCTGTACTCTATCTGCTCTCCTACCTCGACAGGTCAAACATAGGCAATGCCCGTACTGCGGGCATGGCAGACGATCTCAAGCTGAGCTCGAGCAACTATGCATGGCTCCTGACCATCTTCTACATTTCCTACATTTGCTTTGAGCCGGCAACATTTGGATGGAAGCTGTTCAAGCCACGGTATTGGGTTTCTGCCGTTGTGATGGCGTGGGGTATCTTGGCCGTTTGCCAAGCTGCGGTCACGAGGTGGAGTGAATTGATGGCGATCAGATTCTTCATGGGCGCTGTAGAGGCTGCATATGGACCTGGTGTCCCCCTATTCCTCAGCTTTTTCTATCTCAAGCATGAAGTTGGGTACCGTATCGGATACTTTTTCGGCACAGCGGCACTCGCTTCTGCGTTTGCAGGAGCACTGGCTTATGGTATCGTCCAAGCAGATACATCGATCGCCAATTGGAAGCTGCTCTTTCTCGTCGAGGGCGCGCCGACGATCATCATGGCTGTCGTCGCCTTCTTCACCATTGCCAACGGTCCAGGCGAAGCTTCATTCTTGAACGAACGTCAAAGACAGATTGCACTTGCTCGAGGTGTCACGACCTCGGTCGATAAAGGTCATCGCGTCAGTCTCAAGGAAGTGGGTCACGGGCTCATGGACATAAAGAATTGGATTACAGCTCTGATGTACTTCTCATGCAATGTCTCCTTCTCATCTCTTCCAGTCTTCCTTCCTACAATCCTCAGCGAGATGGGTTTCACCAGTGTGAAAGCCCAGGGACTCAGTGCACCGCCTTATGTCCTAAGTTTCCTCGTGTTGGTCACCTGTTCTTACATTTCTGACAAAGTGCGCAACCGTGGTTTCTTTATCCTAGGTCTCAGCTTCACTGGTGGCGTTGGCTATCTCATCTTGGCCGTAGCCAAGTCGACGGCAGCGCGTTATACCGGTGTGTTTCTTGCAGCTGCCGGAATATTCCCCTCGATCAGTATCATCCTCCCATGGGTGCTCAACAATCAGGGCAACGACAGCAAGAAGGCTACTGGGCTCGCTATGCTGAATCTTGTAGGCCAGTGTGGTCCATTGCTTGGCACGAGATTATTCCCGACGGAAGAGTCCCCTTACTACGTCAAGGGCATGAGCATTTGTTCGGCGTTCATGTTTTTCGTCGGAATTCTAGCCATGTTCCTACAGACCTACTTGCGATATCTCAACAGGCTAAAAGACCAGGAGTTTGGCCCTATGCCAAATACTGAGCTCGGAAAGAAACAATTACAATTGGCCGTCAGCGAAGACGATCCGCACTTCCGCTACACTCTGTAAGGGAATTAGCAGCCGCTAGTAGTACTTTTTGTAAAAATTTCGGCCAATGTAATATTTTTAATGCATATTTGAAATTCTTCCGCGATTGTGCAAGCCCGGTCGATAAGGTTCTACTCGAATGAAATCGGCCGTCCAATCAGAATCGTTGGATACGGTGAGAATCACACCATCTCATGTGAAATTACGAAGAAGGATGATCTTCCCCCAGTTTCTTGATTGTGCGAGAGTGCTTTTCAGCTCTCAAGTGGCATATGACGGTCCGTCTCGCTGCAACGTCGCAGTTGGCCCCAAAAATTCCACTCGATTGGCAGCCGTGATGAGTCAATCGCCAGATTTCGAGAAGAATGAGCCAGTGTCCTACAAGAGTCCATCGGGTTCAGTGGCGCCGACTTCCGAAGAGAAGCGTATACTGCGGAAGATTGATCTGAACATTCTGCCCATTCTGACATTACTCTATCTGCTCTCCTTCCTGGACCGGAGTAATATTGCAAACGCTAAATTGGAAGGCCTGACTACGGATCTACACATCTCGAACGATGCGTATCTGTGGACCCTCACAATTTATTTCTTTGGATATGTCCTGTTTGAGATACCTTCCAATATAGTTCTGAAGAGATTTACGCCGCGAATCTGGCTTCCGACTTTGATGATCCTCTGGGGCATCGTGGGAGTTTCAATGGGCTTAGTGCACGACTTTGGCGGTCTCTTGGTAGCGCGGTTCTTCTTGGGCGTGACAGAGGCAGGATTGTTTCCAGGAGTAGTATACTATATGAGTATGTGGTATGCGAGACATGAGCAGCATTACAGGGTGTCTCTGTTCTTCAGCGCCGCGTCTCTCTCTGGTGCCTTTGGTGGTGTATTGGCTTTTGCAATCGGCAAGATGGATGGCATTGGCGGTAAAGCTGGGTGGTCGTGGGTATGAGAAGGTCCCCGCCTCAGCAGTAGTGTTGACTGATGTAACAGATCTTCATTATCGAAGCTTTGCTCACAATCGTCGTGGCCCTAGTGAGCTACTTTCTCATTTATGATTACCCAGACACGGCAGGCTTCTTGAGTGCCGAAGAAAAAGAGCTGTGGCTCGCACGACTCAAAGCTAGTGGAGATGCTACTGATGTCGAACCATTCACCTGGCAGAATGTTGTGAATGCTCTGTCAGATATCAGTGTCTGGCTATACGCAGTACAGTTCATCGGGATGAGTCTCCCACTGTATACTCTCAGTCTCTTCTTGCCGACCATCATCAAGAACCTGGGTTATTCCAATGCAGCGGCACAACTGCTGACAGTGCCTCCTTATGCCCTGGGATTCTTGACAACCATCACGATAGCTCATTTGTCTTTTCTCTTCAACCTGCGATCGCCCTTCATCATCTTGAGTTGCATATTCGCAGCGATCGGCTACATAGTCTTGCTCTCTGATCTCGGCAGCGCAGCTCAGTATGCAGGTGTCATGATAGCAACTGCAGGAATATATCCTGCCACCGCAATCGTGCTGTCCTGGCCAGCAAATAATGTTTCTGGACAGACAAAGCGTGCTGTCGCCTGTGCGCTCCAAATCTCTGTCGGAATACTTGGCGGCGCAGTAGTTGGTAGTCAGATGTATCGTCCCAGTCAGAGTCCTGGTTATAAGCTCGGTCACGGCATGGCTCTCGGATTTTTAACCATTGCAGCAGTCAGTGCGGCTCTGCAATATCTCTTATTGAAGAGGAGAAATGCTGATAAAGCTCTGCGAAGAAGCAATTCTGGGCAAACAGACGCTACATTGACAGAGTCCGCCGCCGTCAACGGACATGAGACGGGCGATCGCAGTGTGAACTGGACATATCAATTATAGACCTGTGTGGAAGTATTCTGCCTCTATTGTGGTGGATATTGTTCGATTGTACCCAGTCTAGTTTGCATATACGGCCACAACAAACACATTGTAAATTCTTGGACAATTTCAAGCCCGCCATGAATATCTGTTGCCCACATGGCAGCGGTCTGCATCTTATTGATCTTATAATATACGAGCCGGCGCTGATCCACAGCCGGGCAATGTCTGCAATTCGAGGGTGCTTGTACAGCGAGTTGTAAGCACTCTTCAAATTTCGGGCCGAGCTCGATGCCTAACCCGCAGATGCACAAAGACAGCTTTAACCATGTTTCAGCCTGCTCAAATAGACCTGGCAACAAAGCCTTGATAAGTCTTCAGTGCTTGGGAATCTATCCTATTCCGAGAACAGAGGTGGCACTCATCTGATAGTCTCACGTGCGTCGAACAAGTACATCTTGAAGTATTGAAGCGTGCAGGATCAATGTGCGCACATAAGAAGAACATGTTTGAGGAGCGATCTATGATTCCAGACGAGGCGATCTGATACAGAAGTCCGTCATGCTAATGTCCCTAATGTCCCTACTATAGACTACTGCAAGGTGCCCTTCATCAGACCGAGGGTCTGAAGCCAGAGTTTTGATCGGACAAATACTCAGAGTCAGAGCCCGGGAATGCCGCAAACCCTCAGATCTTGGTCAATTCGGTACATTCTCCCGTCACTATCATGCTTTGCCAATCTCTCTGCTCAGCTCGGTACGTTCAATCATGCCCGGTCTGTAAACATGTCGCATCAGATCGATATCCGTTGACACCTCTTCATCGCACACCTTTCGTCTGCCGGTGCGCAGCACGTTCTGTCTCGAAAGACCGCAACATCAGAGGCTTACTGCTTGGCATAGCCTTGATTTTGAGCGAGTGCAGCCATCGTGCTGATTGTCTGAAGCTCGTAGACCAAGTGACGCAACTTGGAAGCAGAGGATTCGCATGGGAAATAACGATCTTCGAGCGAGGCGTCGAATGACTGAAAAGGGGTTGTCGCAGTCGCAACCGCATTCGGAGACGGACATTACGAATGGAAGCACTAATTTCGAAGTCGATTGCATTCCAGATGAGAATCTTGTTACTGTCCTTAGAGCAACCTCACCTGAAGAAGTAGCAAGGGAAGGCACAAGTAGAAGCGATCTCTCCATCCAGTCTTCGAGGGTAGATGCCGATCATGGCGCACAGTCAATGGATGTATCTAAGGTGCCGGACTCAGACGATTTCAGGGCTAAAGCTTCCTCGATTTCCGAGGGCAATACGGAGGCTTTGATGGAGATGGCTTATCAAAAGCAACAACATATCATTGCTTCCATCGAGGTAAATCAACGTCTCGGTTCTCAAGGCTATTATCAGATCGTTCACGACGCTCAAATGAGAGATCTGGCTAGTTTTGTTCCTCCTACAAATGGTTCCAGTCTGTTTGAATGTGGCATGGTAGATCAAGGTGCAAAGATAGATGATCGTGAAGATTCATCTCCATTGGTGCTGCCTTCTATTCTTCCTTTCAGGGCGGGAAACTCGCGAGAACATTCAACGGAAGATTACGAAGACGTCATTGGCACATCTTCGGTCGCTGAGCCAGTGGAGCATTTGGAAGGACTGGGCAATACTAAAGCTTCGGAGAAAGTCAAAAACCAATCCCCTGGGAATACAACACTCGATAAGTCGGGCAATCGTAGTTCAAAAACAAGACCAAGAATTGAGGCAAAATTCGTTGTCTCGGCTGATCTCGCTTTTCAGGAAGCCTTCACGAAAGATCGACGGGGTCTACCTGATATGGACAAAATACTGATCTTGCCGCCAGACGCACGCTTGCCTCCAGGCGTGATATATGGCTCATCGATACCTATACCACCCAACTTTCGGTCTGGATATCTGATCGACACATACGACGATCTGGCATTCCATGATCAAGTGACTCTAGATCTCATGTCCTGGCGTCAAGAAGAAGATTGTTCTCCCCAATCTGTTGTCGATCATTCATCCATCGATCGGGTGGACAGATCCGAGAAAAGAGAGTTGAGATTCTGTCATGTGTACGCCGGCAAGATTCAGACACCCGTTGATTTTTCAAAGTCTTGCTCTGTCACTTACGTCTTTGAAACTCCAGCATCGGAGATTTCAGAATGGGCGACGACGACGGAAAGTGACGCCGAGTCTTGTGATTGATACTATCGGTGGTCTCATGAAACGTCATGCTTTTCGCTGTAATCTTCTTTTGTACCGTGATCCGATCAATATTCATTTGTACCGTTGACGACTATTCTATATTTTTTCGACTTTGCTCATACATATATTATCCTTTGATCGACATCGTCTCGCAGGACTTATGAACAAAATGATTCATGATGCTGATCAAGTCTGGCAGTGATCAAGATGGAAATTGATATTGCGTATTATAAGAATATATATATCTATGCAGCCAGAAAAAACACTTTGCTTTTCAGCGTACCGATTCAGCTTGGCAGGTATGCTAAGAGATGTCAAAATTTCGATATTTCGGGTGTGACGGGGGAAAAAATGGTCGTACGACGTCAGAGTAAGGATAGACGATTCCTTGGACGTCCTTGGCATCGAGGTACCCAAAGTCAGGCCCGTTGGCGTTGAAAGTAGTAAGAAAGATGACTTGTGTATCGAGTTGGTTGTCTGAGGTAGCGGTGACTTTATGAGCACCAAACTTTTGAGCGGGTTTGATCCAGACCCAATCTCCAGCCCATGACTTGTTGATGAATTTCTGGTTCATTGCTTCCTTGACTGAAACGGCACTCATGTATGCCCCATTAGTACAAGTGATGAATTCGAAATTGAAACCATGGTACTGTGTCGTCTTGGGCATTCGCCATTGATTACTCTGAGCAGAAACGACGCTCACCAAGATACACAAAAGCTTTGACGCTGCCCTCATGTCGTCACTGATTGATCGAGTCTGGTGCCGTGCGAGGAAATGTTTCTTACTTATATACCTTTTGTTGGATCATGTGGGTTAAATTTGTCCCCGACGTTCCGTCAATGCCATTTTGTTCGTCATTTCTCGCGACATCAATCGAAATTTCCCATCGACAAAAAATACCAAAAAACAAAATTTTCCGTAATCATGCATACCAACGAAAGACGGGGCACGATTGTATGGAAAGATACATGACAATTTCCTGATGTCTAACGAATTCTTGTTTTTTTCTAGCAAATTTTAATAACCTTAGAACGTCTCTGCATCGAGATCGATTGGTTCCAAGTCGCCTTTGCCACGAAAAATCTCGACTAGATTGGCTTGTTCCGCGAGCATGAATCTGGCGGTCTGGTTGCCAATGTCCGCGAGCTTCCTCCACCGAGCAAAGTCCTCTGGGTTACGCTTATCACCGTGTGCGGCCTCGGCGTTCTCCCAGTGACCCTGTGAGAAGCCGAGCAGGGTGGAAATCTTCTCGAGTTTGATGTCGTAGACGAGAGAACAAATGGTGCCCGTCTCTTCCAGCCAATTACACTGCCAGATCTCGCCCGGTCGAATACATTGCCACTGACAGGTCTGGTAATTGATCCGACCAGCCATAGGACCGCCATGGATCGCGTAGACGCAGCGAGTCTCACTGACGAACCACATCTCGTACCGCCATTTCTCGGCAGCGCCGGTGTCGACATTGTCGGCATCGTAGTCGTAGATGAGGTGGACGTCCCTGATGTCCTTGTCGAAGGAGGGATCCAGCGGCGTATTCGAGTGGAACGCAGGTAATTTAGTAGGAGCCATAACAAGAAGTGATACGTCAACTGGAATCGAGCAAATCAGTCAGTCAATAGATGTAGATGCAGACGCTTCGAATTCACAAGATGTCTACGAGGGGACAGTCGCCGGAAGAGAGTGCCGAGTTGGCAAGCACTCACGGCTCCGCTTCACCTGCGTCATCGCGACTTGGCAGAACTCGACTGAGCCAAGAGCTGCTTTCCAGCTTTGTTCGGGTATGATAGGAAGTGTGCCATCCTTTGAATAACAAAATTACTCTCGTGCGCTGACGATCACGATCAATCGTGGAGTATGTAGATGTGTGCGGCATAACAAGCACATTGTTCATCAATCAAAAATGAACCACACGACCTGAGCAACCAGATCTGGGCAGAGACTGTGTCCTAGGGGAAGACCACATTGCTAATGACAAGATATCGGGTTGCCAGCGAGGAGTCTGTCAATTGTAGCGGAAATCTTCGGACTTGGTCGTCTCGTGCGGACTTCGAAGTCCGTCAATCCGCCTCATCAGCCATCGCTCGCAAAAGCTCGAGTAATGACATCCTGCCAGACTTGCACGGCTCGCTGTGTGATCCCTACATACTCAGGAAGTGCCGTTCGATTCTTATCTGGAGGCGCCAATTGGCCGACCGTGGTTTTCACTGCCGGGGCCTGTAGCTCCGGATACCATAAATGGACGCTCGCCTCCGCATCTTCTCATGCCGAGTCCACGCTCACATTGAGTCACGAGCATACTTCTTCCACCAAAGTCAAGGATGGATCTCGAGATGAAGCAAGCTCCTTATGTTGAAACACAGATGGCGGAGCTTGGAGTTGTTGAGACCTACCGTTCAGGCGAGCAGCCAGAAGATCATCTCCACCGAGAATTCAATCCCCGTCAGGTCTCCATGATTGCCATCGCGGGTGCTATTGGTACAGGACTGATTATCGGGTCGGGAACAGCGCTTGCAAGGGGAGGACCAGCGAGCTTGTTCTTGGCATACACTTTCACCGGAACTCTCATTCTATTCGTTATGTCTGCTCTAGGTGAAATGTCGACTTTCCTGCCCATGGACAAAGGGTTCAGCGGCTATGCGACGAGAATGGTCGACCCCGCCTTTGGGTACATATTACGGAAACTACCAAAGTCTAATACTGATGCCTTACAGATTTGCTGTCGGATGGAATTATTTTTTCAAGTATGTTATTGTTCTGCCAAACAACTTGACTGCTGCCGGCATCATTATTCAGTATTGGAGACCGGATCTGAATATTTCGATCTGGATTGCCGTCTTCTTGGTGGTGTTTCTCTTCCTAAATGTAAAGCATACACTAGCATCATTATCGATCATGCTAACTTTCCCAAGCTTTTTCATGTGTCTGTATTCGGAGAAGCAGAATTCTACATGTCATCTGTCAAGATTCTAGTCTTGGTGGTCTTGATACTCACTTGTTTCATCATCGCTCTGGGTGGGCAGCCATCTCATGTCCGCCTAGGTTTTTGTGCTTGGCAGGAGCCCGGTGCGTTTGCTCCATATCTGAAGCATGGCTCGCTCGGCAGATTTCTAGGATTCTGGGCCGCTATAGTACAATCTTGCTTCGCATATACTGGCACGGAAGTGGTCGGTATTGCATTTGGTGAAACCCCTAACCCACGAAAGAATATTCCAAAGGCCATCCGTCAGACGGCTTATCGCATCATCTTCTTCTACATTCTCGGCGTCCTTGTGCTAGGCATGTGCGTACCATACAACAACAAGCTTCTGTTGAATGCAAACAAAGCAAAGACTTCGGCAGGTGAGACCCTGCAATGTACACCCTTGAGGATTAAATTGACAGTAACAAGCCGCTTCTCCGTGTCATTGCCATTCGTCTAGCTTTGATCCAACATCTGCCAGACATTGTCAATGCATGTTTGTTGGTTTTTGTGCTGAGTGCAGCCAATTCTGGTATGACGCATCTTTATGTATAGTCAATGGGACTGACAAGTGTAGACATTTATATCGCGTCAAGGACACTTTTCGGTCTTGCCAAGGATGGATTTGCCCCAGCACTGTTCAAAAAGACAAGCTCAAATGGGGTACCTATTCGAGCAGTTTGCTTCTCCTCGCTGTTTGCTATGCTCGGCTTCATGAACGTCTCCAAGTCTTCCTCTACCGTCTTCGGATACTTTGTCAGCTTGGTGACAGTCTTTGGAACACTGAATTGGATCAGTTTGCTCACGTCGTACATATGCTTCCGACAAGGTATGAAAGCCCAAGGCATCTCAGATTCGGCCCTGCCGTATCGCGGATTTCTGCAGCCATATGGTGCATACTTTGCTCTCGCCATCGTGATTTTGATCACAATCTTCCAAGGTTCGTTCTTCCCTCAACCCCTCATTCGTTCGATATAAAAGGCTCACACTACGTCAGGTTACACGCACTTGAACATCTCAATGATTGGTATACATGCTCTACAAGCCTCCTTGAAATTCTTTATGGACGATATCGGCATGGGGGAAATTGAAGCCCACCTTCGGACACTGGGCAAAAAGTTGACAGAGGAGGCCAATGCGCTGGGTGTCAAGGTTGCGGGTTCGCATGAGGATCGAAAGCACTCACCTCACCTCTACGTCCTTCAGCTCCTAGATCCTGCCTGGCAGAAGCAATTTGAGAGCGTTGGCATCGTTGCTTCATATTATCGTCTGGGTATCAGAATCTCTTTCGGATTCTATAATGATCTCAGTGACGTCGAAGTCGTTATCAATGCAATAAAAGCAGGCATTGAAGCTGGTATATCGCTCACCTAGAGCCGATCGATAGATATGTAAGTAACATAACGATCGTTCTAGTATCTCATGGAGGCTATTCTTGATTGTCCTTATTGTCAATCTCAAAATTGCGTTTGAGACATGTTAGTCGTGACTTGCAGCCTTGATGCCCAGTCTAGCGCTTACAAGCCTAAATTCCTCCTAGTGAGCTAGGTATACGTCCATCTATATTGTTCAAAAGTCGAGCCTGGTGTCGAAGCATACTTTTGACTTGATCGCGTCAGACAAATTCATACAATCCTACATCTATCATCTTGGAACGGGTCTACCCCGAGAGCGCGCTCTCATGTGCTCTGCTATCCGCATGAATTGTACTGAAGATGAATAATGAGCTGGAAGCCACAATAGTTCGGGTATATATTTGACATGGCTCGATAAGCTACGGCATAAGTGTTCTGATCGTGGAGGCATATCATTGACAGGCCTGCCAGCACGGCTCTGTAAAGACCTGGCTGCACCGTCCGTCTTCGCCTCTGGCGATCAAGCCTCAACAGAGCAGTCATCTGTCCCTTCGACAGTACTGCAGAGATTGTCGTACGTTCAATTGACCGTGCTGTTCTCACGACAAACTAATGCGGAGCCAGGTGCAGACGTTGTCACACTCGTAAAGTCAGCACACCCTGGCCCAAGACCCTCTAGAATGATTCTGACAATAGTCTAGCTAAATTGTTCTCGCACATTACCCTGCGGTAGGTGCGAAGCCGCGAACCATAGATGCGAATATGCCGAGGAGGACAACAGAAAGCGCCCTACTTCGAAACAGTATGTCAAGACACTTGAAGCCCAGTGCGAAGGATTGAAGAACATTATCTTTCGGCTGAGAGAGTGCCGCACACTTTCCGAGTCGCACGACATCTTGAATTCAATCGATGAAAACAACCATGCCACTTTGGCTGATGGTATGGACACAGTCAACGACGATCTCGAAGAGCTGCAGATTGGGCCTCGAGGTGGGCTCATATGTCTTGCGTCAAGTAGTGCTCTATCTATGTCCTATCAAGGGCCTACGAGTATATTCCGCTTCGGTGCTACGTTCGGCGAAGGCATAGATTCCAGCTTGCTCAGCCCTACGACCGATGGGCCATTGTACTTTTTTGTCACGAGCCAGGATAATAGCATAGATGATATTCTATGCTCTTTCTTTCGATGGCAATATCCGGAGCACATGCCATCTACCGGGAGGCTTTCCTGCTGGATTATATGAACTATGCATACCAGGGGCGCTACTGCTCGCTTCAGCTTGTCTATGCGATCTGTGCCCTGTCTTGTCTGCAATCGTCCGATCCTATGATCAAGTCGAAGGCGGCGTCTTTTCGCCAATTAGCATATGACAGTCTAGGACCATTACAGCAGATTCCCATAGGCGTGACCGCGGTGCAAGCCCTGTTATGCTTATCATTCTTGGAGCTGGGCTTAGGCAATATCTCAGCCGCTTGGCTCCTGTCTGGTAACAATAATGCATGGTCAAACTCTCTGTTGAGATGCTGATGCCCATTTAGGAATGTCATTCCGGATCTTGCAAGATGTCGGAATACAGTGGAACCTACCGGAGTCACAAGATCGAGGTCGATCCTCGGAAACTGATTTGGAGATACGCAGGCGCATATACTGGGGTTGCTACGTCACTGATGGGTATGGCCAATCACTTTGAATGCTCTTGCACTGATCATGGCAGATTCTTAGCATTATTACTTGGCAGGCCAGTCTACTTCCGCAATTGCGACGCGATGGTCGGACAGAGCGAGCCACTTCCGTGAGCATATCATAGTACTTTACGCGAGAATATGCTAAAGTTTTAGGGACAACCCGGCCATGGCAGCCTGGCTACAGCGCCAATCCGGCGAGCAAGCTCTACCTCACTTGATTCCTTTCTTCAGATCTCTCGTTTCACTGAGCACAATCTATCATAATCTTCTTGCGAACGTATTCACAGCGCTTACGGGACAATCGCGATCCAAGGAGAAACGATTTCAAATTCTCAAGGTTAGTGATGCGGATCTTAATGAATGGCATACTCGACTCGACAGCGATCTATGTTGGAACAGATGGGACATCGAACAACAAGTACTAGAAGGCCACATCGCACTATTGTAGTAAGTTTTACTGGACTGACGTGACTGTACTAACATTTGTAGTCTATACTATCTGTCGTTGCGTCTTTGCGTTTTGCAAGAGATGATATTAGTTGCCGATACTTCAGATGCCAGTGACACTTGCGCAAGATTGTGCTATGAACTCATCGAGAACATCTCTCAGATTGCCATGCATTATTGTGGACACTCTAAGCCGAAACACATTCCAATAATCCTGGTGTATGCTGTTGGACTTGCTATTCATGTAGAGAGGAAGATCTTACACCGGTCTCATCATGTTCAGCAAGATGAATCACGAACACACTTCCTTCTCTCTGTCCTGGAAATTGCCACGGATGTCTGGAATTTTGCTGATCTCATTCGACAACAACTCATGACAAGCGAGACTTAATTACATGAATTTCACTCGTTGTCTTGGAACGTCCATCAAGTGCTTTGATGACACAGAGAGCGGTGGCTCAGACCCTCAATCATTGGCTATCTTTGATTCCTGGTCTATCACGCCTCATGGACTTGGGAACTGGACCTTCAATACAGTTAAAGCAGACATGCAGTCAATCAATATAAATACTGCTCTACTAAACTTTCTTCTAGTATTATCTGGCTATCAAATTAAACTGATCTTCCATCACCTTCTATAGTACCCGGAAGAGTACGATGAAGGTCAATTAGACTGGACGCTTGAATCTTCTATGTGGTCGAATCGGAAGGTCATTTTGGCCTGGTGATAGACACGATTATCGCTCCGCCCATGGTCATCCCGTGGTATTGCTGACTGTGGAACGTCTGAGTATTGTAGGTCCTCCGGTCAGAAATACCGGATTTGCTTGCATTTCTGAGAAAGGACTAGCCAAAAGTCTGCGCAAGCAGAACCAACAAATGATCAGAGTAATAAACATTCAGAGATCTTGGTAACGGCAAGGTTGGCAATCATAACAATCTCGCGCATCACTGTTCGGCGAACATTCGGTAGGACTCCTCAAAGTTCATTGAATTATCATGGCTTAATAGCTGGTTTATCTCAGACTTGCCCTACTCTTGAGCAATATGCTATTACTTCTGGCATTCTTAGCTTGTTTCGCCGTAGCCGCTAATCGATGAGTGACTTAAAACCCGGGATATCGCCCATATTACATTGTTGACAGAGACATCGCAAAAGAACTTTTGTTCAGCACTGAAGGTTTATAGGAGACATCGTTGCCTATAAACCATGTCGAACAGGGACTATCTGGACATCTTGGTCACGACTTCTGGTACTTTTCGATCATGCTTTTCCGTCAAAGTAGTTACACTGCCATGTTCATGCTGAGCGCTTTGGTACATGGTCAACCTAGTCCTAAGGATCATCATGACAAGGCCCACTTGGAGAAGCACACCGGCAATCTTACACGTCGTCAAGGGACCTGCTTCAGTTGTGTCTACTCGCCCGACATAACTCTGACAGGGCCAGAGGATAACAATGCGCACCGAGACGAAACATTGTTTGATAATATGAATAATTGGGTCCTAACATTTCAGCACCACTACACACAACCACATCTCCGATCAGCTGGTCCTCTCCTCGGATACCGTCGGGACTTTCCCTTGGCTCATGAGACTCTAGGTGGACCAAGGGGCACATTTGTTCATACAATGTCTCATGAAACGAGCCATGGCCATCCAGGTCCATCATATTGGCAGAGTTATCTCTCGACTTCGACGACGCAGATGGATCTAGCCGTTCATTTCTGGAGGGTAGGCCATCCTGGGCAGTATCCCAGCAGAATCTACATCACTTGGCATCTTGAAACAGTCAGTTGGCAAAACAAAACGATATTATTGCGTCATCTGAATCACTAACGTATTAGAATCCTCCACGAAGTGAAAGATCCTTTCCTCAAGTTCTCCACCCCAGAGCTAGCGCGGGAGCTACTTCCGACGAGTTGGAAGGACGTCACTGGGCTGCGTACGTTGTCGGGACAAGGGATAATCCTTCATCACTCAGCGTGTCTCGACCTTATACCTATCGAAACAGTATGTTGAACGGTCCTCATGTGCAAAACGTTAGAATCGTATGGCAAATGAGATTCGAGTTTTGACCTTTCGACCCATCACTTTCAAATATGGGCCAAACCATCTGGCAAGCTGCGATGGATATATCCTCTCTCTGCGGAATATACTTTTCAAGACCTATGTGATGCTTCAATTCAAGCACATTTCATTAGTTACAAGTTATCAAGAGTGGTCGATTACTTGAGGCCCCAACGACATATCGGCACATTCTTAATCAGAGATCGCTAGTCCTTGATCCTTTTCCAAAAGATTGATATTGCTATCTCTAAGCTGCTTAATTTGACGAATCATTCCTATGATACTACTTCCTTTGCTACCTATCCATAATCAAACCATCGCCATCGCTAAAACAGACACTACAGAAATCTACACAAATGTTAATCTTTTTATCGTGCTTTCACGATGATACAAACGGAGAACTCAATCAACCAGTCAACTTCGATCCCCTGCTCACCGACGACACAATACCGTAGTATTGGTGGCCAACATGGACAGTGTCCATGCGCCTCCCA